>CM017771.1:18896138-20096138 GCA_008009225.1 Acer yangbiense
ATGGCCCATATTCAAGGTATTGATGTATTTTATATCTGGTCAAATTGACAGGAGAAAGATTGTATACATATATATATATATATACACAGTCTT
Organism: Acer yangbiense; assembly: GCA_008009225.1. NCBI lineage: Eukaryota > Viridiplantae > Streptophyta > Magnoliopsida > Sapindales > Sapindaceae > Acer > Acer yangbiense. The sequence continues at coordinate 18,896,232 of CM017771.1, forward strand.
TCTATTGTCAGTTCATCCTGACAATAAATATATCAGGACGAAGAATATGGACTACAGATTATGGAGAAGTTTTGACAAGTGCATACACTTTGAGTCAAAGTATGTAAATCTAGTGGTTCACATTCTTCGTCCTGATATATTTATTGTCAGGACGAACTGATAATAGAAAATCTGTATATATATATATATAAACTTTGGTTTGAGCCTGAAATGAAGTCAGTGATCTCTACGGGCTAACTTGCGAGCTTAAAATGGGCCTTTCAAATGAGCCCATCACAAGCTGAACTTCTATAGTTCAATTTGTATTTTGGTTTTGGACAATTACCAAGTAATGCTTAATAATATTTATTTAATATCTAATATTATGTGTTTGTTAATGTTTTATCAAATTGGCCTAAACTTATAAAAACATACCATCTTAGTCCAATTTTTACCAAATTAGTCATTTTGACATCCATTTAATAAAAAAAAATCAGTTTTTTTTTAGTTACTGTTTTCTTACGAAAAGAAAAAAAAAAAAAAAACTTTTTAAATAGAAAATGGATAGTGGAGATCCATTTAAAAAATCTGTTTTTTTTAATACTTTTTAATTAAGATTTTTTAGGGGTATTTTGGTATTTTTGACAGTGAAACTTTGTAGTTAAGCGGCATGTCACGGCCGTACCGGCCAGGCCGTGCTGGATCAACCTATTTTGACTCCACTACTTCATTCAATGTTTTTTATTTCTCTCCTATATTTATTATTTTTTCTCTCCTAAATTTTATTATATTATTCAAATTCTTTTTTTTTCTTCTTTTCTTTTCAAGTTATTTTTACTCTTTATTTTCTCTCTTTTATTTTATTTTCTTAGTCATTTATGTTCAACTTTTTTTTTTCTCTTGTCATTTAACCGTTCTTATTTCTCCATTCACTTCCATCTAAAATTATAAACTTTATTAAAAAAAAAAAAAAACATAAACTTTATTTATGTTATCACATGCTCCTTTTTCAATCTCCTCTTATATATATATATATATATATATATATATATTTTTTTTTCTTCCATTTGCCCCCTGCCTCCCTCTAACCATATCATTTTGCAAAGTTAGACAGTAGCATTATTTTAACTTATATCGGTCATGTTAATGTATTTGTAAAAATTGAAAAATAGCAGCATACATTTTATTTTCTTTTTCATTTTTTGTATTTGGAATAGGTTTACAAACAATTAGATGTAACAATTTTGGCATGAATTTGTGAAGGGACAACTTAATAGCTCTATGATTTAGGATACAAATCAATTCAAACAGGTACAAATAAGTAATTCAATGAAAAAATACAAACAAATACATGACTTGATTTTTGTTTTCTTTGATATCTATAATGGTATTGATAAAATAAAAACTAGGAATAGATAAAAATAAAAGAACTAATTAACAAAATTTCAGCATATTGCAAACTACTATAATAAGTCTTTCGATTCCCCTTTTTTTTTTTCTTTTTTTTTTTGACATTATGATAAGGATGCAAACTTAATTTCATGCTAATCCAAGGAAATATGAAGGGAGAAGAAAGAAAGAATTTTTTTTTTAAGTATTTAAAGGTGTGAATAATGAAGTTCACGCTAGTAAAGTGAATAAGTAAAAGAGGAAAAAAAAAACACATTAAGTAGAAAAGATTAAAAATAAACAAAGAACAAGAATTATTAAAGTTGAGGAGAGAGGAAATAGGGACTGATATAAAAAAAATATATTAATGGAAGAGAGAGAAAAGATGAATAGTATGTTGATTTTGTCCATCCAAATAACTATGATTCAATGGACACAAAAGTGTGTCAAAAAATGTGCAAGAAAGGATTTGGAACCTTTGCTGATATGATATTTTTCCTAACCTGTTTAAAACATGTGAATATGTGATTGATTATTGATAAAGTGGTTGTGAAAACCAATCACATCTTAACCACACATTCATTGCAATGTTTATGTGTCATGAGATTAGGTGATGTCAGAAAAAAGATCGATCGAATCAGCAGAGGATCCAAATTCGTAAAAAAATGAGGCCATGAATCCTACCCACATATATATATATATATATGTATATGAATTATCAAGTAAGGTATCTCTAACTTTAATTTTAGTAAGAACCTTAATGAAATCATATCGATTTTTTTAAATTTTGATTTGAATTTTTTCGTGAATGATAAGTTTAATGAAGTCTACATATGAATCAAATTTGAGAATTTTTCAAGCACTAAAACTATTTATAAGCCTAATGTTAATATATATATATATATACAGATTTTCTATTATCAGTTCGAACTGACAATAAATATATCAGGACGAAGAATGTGGACCACTAGATTTACATACTTTGACTCAAAGTGTATGCACTTATCAAAACTTCACCATAATCTGTGGTCCACATTCTTTGTCCTGATATATTTATTGTCAGTTCGAACTGATAATAGAAAGACGGTATATATATATATATATATAGTCTTTCTATTATCAGTTCGAACTGATATAAAATATATCAGTTCCTTGCATGTGGGCCATTAGATTTAAAAGATGCTTTGACAAGTGTATGCAGACAAGTCAAAGTATTTAAATCCAATGACCCACATGCAAGGAACTAATATATCTTTTGTCAGTTCGAACTGATAATAGAAAAATTGTATATATAAATATATAATAGAAAAATAAGTTTGTTTTGAGGAGAGAAAAACTTATATATATAAGTTTTTCTCTCCTCAAAACAAACTTATTTCATTTATATTAGTCATACAACTATCAACCATTAGATTCACATACTTCAACTTAGTCAAAAAATTTTTAAACTTAATCAATGACTCACAAGTCTCATTATAATCTTAAAAGTTCAGTTCGGTCCTAACGAGAAAAAAACTAATATATATATAAACTTTGGTTTGAGCCTGAAATGATGTCAGTGAATTCTACGGGCTAATTTGCGAGCTTAAAATGGGCCTTTCAAATGAGCCCATCACAAGCCGAACTTCTATAGTTCAATTTGTATTTTGGTTTTGGACAATTACCAAGTAATACTTAATAATATTTATTTATTAATGTTTTATCAAATTGGCCTAAACTTATAAAAACATACCATCTCAGTCCAATTTTTACCAAATTAGTCATTTTGACATCCATTTAATAAAAAATATCAGTTTTATTTTATTTTATTTTTTTCTTACGAAAAGAAAAAAAAAATTACTTTTTAAATAGAAAATGGATAGTGGAGATTCATTTAAGAAATATATATATATATTTTAACTTTTTAATTGCGATTTTTTAGGGGTATTTTGGTATTTTTAACAATCAAACTTGGTTAATGGGTAAGTTTGATCAAGTTCGACTAACGACAAGGAGGTAAGGGTTTAGTTTGTGAAAAGTTGATTCTGCACGTAAAAGAAAAAAAACCCAAGAGGTAAGGGGTTATTCACTCCTTAGAATATCATAACAAATATGTTCAATTGAAACATATGACCGAACCCTAAATTGAAAAGGCTTATTAAATTAAAGAGAATTGAATTCTGATATGTATTCTCCAAATGCTAATGTCAAGTGACACTTCTATGCAACATTTTCACCTCTGAAATTCCTCTAAAACCTCATGCAGATATGGATTGAACGAAAAACATATATTGATCGAACAAAAATTCTCATAATATATTTTTGATCTAAACATTTATCTGAACAATAAAAAGAAAAAAGAAAAAGAAGATTATGATTCATGACCGTTACATGAAAAAGTTAACGATCACACAGGCATGGCTATTGGTGCATAGTGGGTGGTGCCATGGGGTAGGCAACAGGGAGAACATAGGGAGGATGATGATGATGATGAGGAGGAGGAGGAGGTGGAAGCATAACAGGAGTACCAACAGCAGCAGCAGCAGAAGCCATATGATTATGATGTGGGTGTGGTTGACCAACAACAGCTGCACCACCATACACCACCCTATGCTTCAACATAGTAGCATTGTTTGTATTATTAGGAACCTGTACTTGACCAGTAATTGGTGCTTGATGATGAGATGACATTTGATGATCTCCATTGTTATTAACACTTGTTATATCATGAATGCTAGACCTCCTCCTATCTCTGTTCATTGAGTTTAATCTTATAAAGTACTTCTGTGCATGACTTGCCACTTGTGTTGGTGTTCTTGATATCACAAAGTTCCTTGATATGCTTCTCCAATCCCCTTTCCCAAATTTATCCAGACCCAGTAGAAATAACCTGCAAAAACATGTGTTAACATTCTTTCGATCTTCGTTTTAATATCCAGAACCAGTACTAGACGGTCTATATGTTGAGAAGCAAAGAATTTTGGAAGAACATACACATATTTACCAATTCTCTACTCCAAAGCAAGTAGACAAAAATAGTTTTCCAACAGCCATGAATTCCACTTACAATTATGCATTTATGTGCTTGGAATAGGAAGGTTGCTGTTCTTAATAACTTGGAATAGTTATTAACAACAGCAACCTTCCTATTCCAAACATATATATATATATATATATATACCCCATAAAGCCATTCTCATTTCTCAGTCAAAAGTCAGTTTAATTTGACAACAACAAAAAAAAAAAAAAATTGGAAATTTGATATGTGTATATTGGATTTTCGGGTTCAGGAATCCTCGATTGCTACCGGTGGTAATCCAATAGTTACTGTAGCAATTCAATAATTACCAGTAGCAATCAAGGATCCGGTACAGGAAATCCAGAAAGTTACTAAAATATACCTATGTTCTTCTTCTGTCCATGGAATGCCTTTTCTCCTTTCTTGGTCTGACCTGGAATTGCTTCCTTTTCCTCCATGTCCACTACCACTTGATTGATCATGACTCAACCCTGATGAGAAGCCACTTCCATGACCACCATTTGATCTCTTATCAGCCCCACCAGAAAAGCCATGGAAATCCTTGGTTGAAGAACAAGTTGCAGCTTCTACATAATTGGGTATTGGTATATTTCCAGCCTCTATTGCCTCTAAATCCTCTACCAAAGTTTTGTGGTGTTGCTTCACTTGTTCAACACTTTTACTTGGAACCATTGAAGCAATCTTCTGCCATTGCTCGTTTGAGTCCTCTTCACTACTCCAATGCATAGCAATTGCATTTTCAAAAGCTTTGTCTTCTTCTCTGCTCCAAGTCACTGAAGTTGAAGTAGTACTAGACATGGTTTTGTGGCTTCTGGGTTCTGCAAATTTTTTGTTTTCTTTATTGGAGGGAGGGGATTTTGTGTGTGAAAATGGTGAAAATTATTATTAATGGGTTCAAATTCTATCATTCAATCTCTCAAATTTCTGTTTATGCGGGGGGCTTTTGTTTTTATTAGGAAAAAGGAAGAGGAGAGGGGGTGCGTAGGATAAGGGGGGGATGGGACATGCCGTGGGTGTAGGATAAAGAGTGAGGTGAAGTGGGAATCAAACTATCAATTGAAAGGACCACTTTGTATCATCCTCACATCATGATCATACTTGCAAAATTAATAGGAAAAAAAAAAAAATTCATAGTAAAATTATTATTTTTTTTATAAGAAAAATATTTCAAATAATTTTCAGAAATATGACAAAGACTATATATAATTTTCAAAAAGTTGTGATGCATTCACTAGAAAAATACTTGGTTGAAACAAAATAGTAGAAAACTTTGAAAAATATCAATGTCTTTATTAATTGTATTTGTGACTTTGTGAGAGAGAGGGAACAATCGCCAATCATGCAAGTATGGAAGAAAGAAAGAAAGAGGCCCAGAGAATCTTTCAAACAATCAAACTACGACTTCATCCATCACATGCCACTCTCTTTACTCTTCTACCTCACGCGCTTTTTTGTTCCTGTATTTCACTCCTCGTCTCTCCCTCCTATATTTCATTTGGTAGGCCACGTAATTTTGAAGAGGTTACCATCAAATTATATCAACTTTTGTCCTGATTTTAATAAAAGGAATAAAATTAATTGAATGCAATTAAGATGGAGTTTTTTATTTATTTTTTATTTATTTATTTATTTATTTATTTATTTATTTATTTATTTTTAAGTATTATATTATTATATAAATTTAGGTTTTTTTAGAGGGAAACTTGAACCCATAACCTCGTAATGTATGTGTAAGAAGTTTACCATCGGACCAACATTATCTCGTCAATCAAAGGTTAATCATCAACTTAATAAAGACAGAGTTGTGTTAACTTAATTAGTTATTATATTAAACGGGTAAGAAGTTAGGAGAAGTATGATAAAAATGTTTTTCTATTTTTGACCGTATGAATGTGTATACTATATTAGATAATAGGAGATCAATTTATAAATATGTCGATAATAAAATAAAATGCATTAACTTATTAATTTATATAGGAGAATTATCATTTGGGTGTAATTATTATGTGTTTGGCTTATTTTTATGTCAAAATATTGGGGTGCTTTTTATCGATAGTTTAGGTTCTTTATGTGGTCATCCACGTTATAAATCCTGATTGAAGATAACTTTCCTGACATCCCAAAATCTTTAAGAGACGAGCTTCGAAGGTACATGTACTTAACTTGAAGTGGTTGTGTATTTTCTCATTTACATTAGATTTGAAGTTCCATATTTCTAATGTGGGGAGACTCTTAACCTGTTAAAAAAAAAAATTATCATTCTGGTTCGTGCTTGTAGTTTAACTAGTGAATAAATTCGCATCACATTTGTGTAAAATGTAGGGATAGCAATGGGGCGGGTTTGGGGCGGGGTGGCCCTTCCCACACCCCGCTCCATTTATTTTTTAAAAACTCATCCCCTCATAAAACTCTTCAATAGATGGAGCGGGGTGGGGTATACTTTTTCCATCCCCACCCAATTTATCCCATTTAACTCATTTATTAAATCTTATCAATTTTTTTTATTAAAATAATAAATATATCCCAACGAATATGATATAATATATAAAGTAATTCCAAAAACTTATTGAAAATCATTTCATAAATATAAATCTCAAAGCTAAATAAATAAATCATATCATTTTAAAATATAAACATTGAACTAAATAATAAAATAAATAAATATTATATTTTAAGAGGGGCGGGGTGGGACGGGGATTATAAAATACATCCCCACCTCATAAGTGCGGATCTTGCGAGTTATTTTGATATTCCTAGTAAAATATTAAAAATCTAAAATATGGAGAGTGGTTAGCACGCGCTCAGCGAAGTAGGTGGTAGAGTTCATATTAAGTTATTGATACGTGGCCAGTTCTGCATTTCTAGTTTCGGGTAAAATGTGCCTCATATAATTCCGGCTCTATTTGCATTATTTTCTTTTGATTTGATTTTTCTTTTTTAAAGAATGTTTATAAAATATGAATTATGTATCTGTTAGCCACTTGTTTGTTCCATTTTTTTTTTTTTTATTTATTTATTTATTTATTTTTTTACGTTGGAAAAAGTTAACAAACATACCTCCAAGGCTCCAAGTTCCAAGTCTTGAAACTACTTTAATAAATCAATAATGCTACTCAATTCAAAATATTTATGAAAAAAAAAATCTAAATAAAATAGTAAAGTGATTTGTTATTAGATTTCAGATATTGGTACCGATAAAATTAATTAGTATACACATTTTTATAAGTACATCAATATTTAAATTTAAAAAAATAAATATTACTATAAACACCCATCATAATGTCAATAGTACCCTTATTAAAATAAAAATAAATATTCATTTTAATAAGGGTACTATTGACTAATGCATTTTATTTATAAACTCTCTTAATGATGGCTCAATTTATATCCATGAACGTTTTACTAACAACTTATCTTTTATCAATTTAATTCATATCAAAAAATACATGTAAAATCGTTTGCCTCTTCTTTGTACCTAAACCAAACTCAACATCATCCTTAATTTTTTGTAGTTTTTTTTTTCTTTTTTTTTTTCCATTTTGTAGCAAATATTTATTTAAGGTTACTATTACTTGAAAGACCCTCATTTGGAGAAACCGTTGGTAAAACACTACTATCATCTGGATGACGATCATAATTGGTAGATATATTCATTACCCTTTAAATAATCTCTTAATCGGTAGAAAATTTCATCACTATATCATTTTTATTAGGATAATTCAAAAAGTGTTCAACATCCATCAAATTTTATAGTTTGACTCCATATATTGTTTATTATTATTATTATTATTTATAAATCATACATGTATCTTGATAAAAAATAATAATAATAAGAGCATTCTAATATTGCACACCGGTTAGTGTTGCATATGATTGCTTGTGAGTTGCATGCGATCATGTCAAAACAAAACAAAATTTTAATGTGATCGTGCTAAAAAAGACGTTCACAATGGGAGCATCGGTGCACTAAAAGGTACCCAAAAAAAAAAAAAAAAAACATGTATAATTAATAAAAACATAAAACTCTTTTTAAATTAATAAATATTCATATATCGATAAATGTAGATTATTCATTCATCGATAAATAAATAATCCCTCTAAAATATAATTTTTTTTAGTCCCAACAATATTATTTTATAGAGGATTTACTATATGTTTTGAAACTACAATTTCATTTATTTGATTGTGAGTGGCTTACCACTCATGTTACTCCAACTTCATTTGCATTATAACTTGAATAAGAACTAGGGTGCAGTGATGTACATGCATCTTCCATTGCAATATGACAAGATCACAATGGAAGATGCGTGTACATGACCATCTCCAGACATTTTGGGACCCGAGTGATTTTATGATATTAATAAAAATTGGGGCCCTATATAAAATTATTACCATTAACATAAAATAATAATAATAATAATAATTCTTTACTTACCAAATACAATGCAATTCACATAAATTAAAAAAAAAAATATTTAATCGTATCTTTTTTATTTTTTGAAGAAAGACAAACAAAGAACAAAACATTAACGAGGCATATCAGTCTGGACTAACGACTCCATGCAGGGAGGATAGGACTCAAACCAAACATTATCTTCCGAAGAAGAAATTGCCAACTTAGCAAGACTATGTGCAACCGAATTAGCCAATCTAGGAAGGAAAGAGATAGACACTGGATTGGACTGAATAAGATAAAGAATATCTGCAATAATATTACCAATATCAGCAGGCGGCACAACCCCCAAATTCACCATATCCACCACAACCTTTGCATCAGATTCCAAAACCACTGGGACCATACCTGCTTCCACAGCACCTCTAACACCACACAATAAAGCCAACGCTTCAGCAACTTGCAGAGAGAAATTAAGAGGAAATTTATGGCTGAAAGATCTGCGAACAACACCTCGACTATCACGAATGATGCAACCAGTCCCAATACAACAGTCTTTGTTATTTACAGCCGCATCAGTGTTGGCTTTGAAGCAGCCCCTGTCTGGCTTGTTCCACTTGACAATAGACACCAGTTTGTTCACATGACCAGTCTCAGGCAGAGAATTAGCAGCACGAAAACCCTCTAGAAAATTTCTGGACCAACCAATCACATCCATATCATTCTGACTTGAAGCGTTGTGGATCACCTGATTGTAGAGCCACCAGACACGCCAAAAGCAAATGCAAATCAGCTCTAAATCTGCTTGAAGATAGCTGCTGGAACAGGAGATAATTAGCTCAAGAAAAGACATATTATTAGACCAATTTCGATTCCACAGGAGATCCCAATCCTTCCAATTACAAAACATTGTTTACATTTCTATTTTTCTTGCTTTCTGAAGTGGAAATTTACTAATTATACTACTACCATCAAGATTACTAATTTGACTCTCTTTGAAAAAAAAAAAATCAATTGGACTAGACAATTTTGACTCAGACGATGAGTCTGATATGTTAGAATTCAATTGGGATTTGATGTTTATTTTTATTAAATTGAACTAGATATAGATATAGATAATTGAGCCTTATTAAAAAAAAAAAAGTAAAGAAATGTTTGTGATTGGGTCATTCTTAAACTTAAATAGATTGGACCTGAGACCCTTAATTTTATAAAAGATGAAGAAGTAGATTGAACCATTTGGGACCCCTAATTTTATAAAAAATGAAGAAGAAGATTAGACTTTTCGGGGGGCCTAGCAAAATGTTGGGTTTGCTGCCCCCATGGGCCAGCCCTATGCGTGTATTATGTTGCATTCTTGTTTGTTTGTTTTTTTTTTTCTTTCTTTCCAAAAACTTGATATCCTTGCCTTGTACATCATTACATATAAAATTATCATTATAAAAATTATCCTTATCCATAGATCATAAATGAAAAGAATTTTCTACACATTACATTTTAACAGATATAGTAGTGCACCTCCCTTTCACGGTGATGGTGAGAGGTTCGAGTCCCACCATGCGTATTTTATAAATATGTGTGAGAGTTTTACCTTGGTTTATGCAAGTAGTTATCCGGACTATATATATATTATTTGATATTGACATGTTCCGACAATCCTATTGTAATAGAATTTACTTAATTTATTAAAATTGTGGCTCTATAGCCAACCATAAAACTTCTTCATACACCCGTACTAAAAATTAATAGTATTTTTTTTACTTCTTGCACCTTTCAAAATAGTAAAATTATCCTTAATGTTATTGATAAATTTAAATATATAATTTGTCTCATTACACTCATTTCCCCACCATCATGCTCTCCTTAAAACTGGAAATTGGTTATTGAAGGGTTGTTGATGTTACAATGACTTTGATTTTTGATATGTTATACCCAGAATAACACAGAAAATTCAAGAACAAGCCTTGATTGTAAAAATGTGCAGTTGGACAGACTTTCTCCTGCACCAAAAACATAAGGCGTTGCTATGGATCTTGTTAAAGTCTGAAAGTAATCCTTTTATATAGTCTATTTAAATTTGTTTTTATTATCTAAGGTTAATTTGATGTGAAAACTACTTGGGATTGGTAATTGACATGCACAAGTGGGCATGGAGGGAAGAAATGATCATCACAGCCCACAGGGTTACAATTATCTGGCCATTGCAATCATCACAAGAATGACTGACAAGACAACCACCATGATAATTGGATATTTGGGAAAATAGATTGATGTGTGTTCAAATTACCTGCTTCTTGTTGTAATTTTATGGCTTCCCCACCAAGTCTCTATTGTTGGCTTCATCATTAAGCAAGTGACCAACTAGCTTTGAAAAAGCTCTATATATATGTGTTCTCACTCTTGTAAATGTTGGTTCTCAGTATCAATGAAACAATGCATATATTTTCTTAGTTCTTTCATCTCTCTCGTGTCCTTCTCTTCATCTCTTATCTTATCTTTCATCTATCATTTATTTATTTCATCTATTGTTCTTCATTGATTTATAACACGTTATCAGCACGATACTGTTATTTCCAGAACCTGAAGTTCTGAATTTATTACCACTAGAACCTGAAGTTCCTATATTTATTTCCAGAACTTGAAATTTCTGAATTTTTTATTATTACTAGAACCTGAAGCTTCCAGATTTTTATTTACTAATACCAGAACTTGCAGTTCTAGATTTACTTTCTCGCATTTTATTTTTACGCAATTTACTTTCTCGCATTTTATTTACTTTTACGCGATTTACTTTCCCGCATTTATTTATTTATACTCTTTTATGAGATTGGCTATGCCAACCTACCAGAACTTGCAGTTCTGGGTTTAATTTTTTCGCATTTATTATTACGCATCTTATTTTGCAATTTTTATTTAAACAGTTTGGTCACCCATCCAGAACCTGAAGTTTATGGATTTATTTATCATTACCGGAACCTGAAGCTTTTGGATTTATTTACTTACAAATATTCCTTTATATATCTGAAAGTTTAAATTCCTTGGATTTTTGTCAGACCAGAAGTTCTGACTCCGATTGTGATTTTCGGATAACCAGAAGTTGTAATAATGTCAAAGCTTGCAAATTTGAAATTTACTGCACTAGAAGTGTTTGGGGACAACTACGATCTGAAAGCCCAATACCTAACGGTCACAGAACCAGAAGTTCTATGGCAAGAACTAAAAGATCGATTTGATAACCAACCTGATGTTGCATTACCAAATGTCAGGTATCAGTGGCAACATTTACGCTTTCAAGACTATAGATTAGTCTATGAGTACAATTCTGCTTTATTCAAAATCACTACACAGCTGAAATTGTGTGGTTAGGATGTAATCTCAAATCATCAATAACAAAGACATAGACAATTCTACTCCCCTTTCACTTTATCTCATACTGTTATTCTCTCGTTCTTCTTCATCTTATTTCTGTTATATTATCTATCATTTTAATTTTACGCATCTATTTAATTTTATGCAATTTATGTATCTGAGTATGCCAACTAACCAGAACCTGAAGTTTCTGGATTTGTATAAATTATGTGTTGAGCCTAACTAGGTCAAACGTTAAGTTTCTGGAATTTAAACCAAGCTTGGTTTGGCCGACTAACCAGAATCTGAAGTTTCTGGATTTATCATTATAATATTTAAGTTGGCACGGTTTTACAAACCGATCAGAATTTGAAGTTCTAAATTTTAAATTTCAGTAAAAATATAGAGTTCTAGATTCATTACTATGTACATGAATGTCATACTTAGGACCTGAAATTCCAAAATTCCAAAATTCGAATTCTATATAGAACCTGGAGTTCTAATTTTGAATACGAAGTATTGAATCTGAACTTGAAGTTCTCAAGTTTTGAACATGAAGTTCTAATCAGACTTGAAGCTCTGAATTCAATTTAAATTGTGAAATTAAAACTTTTATGTCAAAGTTTATTAGAACCAGAAATTCTGAATTGAATCAAGTTACGATTCTTTCATCTAGAAAGTCAATTTGTAATTTCTATTTAGAACCTGAAGTTTTCTGAATTTTATGGACCTGCAGTTCATGGTCAAACCGGAAGTTCGAAAAATCAATATGATTCATGATTTTGTGTTTATGAAGTGATATATTTTTATATCTATATGTTTATACTTTTGATCACTTTGTCTAATATGTACTTTATTTTTCTTTGAGAATAGATATGTTTTTAAACGGTAAATTGGGTGATATTGAAAAGCAAGATACAAGAGATATATGTCTAGCCGATAGTGTAACGACACATACGATTCTGCGGAATCATAAATACTTTCTAAATTTAACCGTGCTCAAAGCAAATGTTAATACAATTTCAGGTCCAGCAGATCTGATAAAAGACTCTGGTAGAGCCATGATATTGTTACCAAATAATACTAAAATATGTATTAATGATGCTTTATATTCAAGCAGATCCAGAAGAAATCTGCTTAGTTTCAAAGATATACGGTGTAATGGATATCACCTAGAAACTATAAATGATGAGAATATTGAGTATATGTGCATTACTTCTCATGACTCAGGCCAAAAACTCGTTGTGGAAAAGCTACGTGCTTTATCATCTGGAATATATTATACTCTTATAAGAAGTGTAGAAGTTTATACAGTTATGAACCAGAAGTTCTCAGATCCAAAAATATTTATGTTTTGGTATGACCATCTTGGTCACTCGGGATCTACAATAATGCGTAGAATCATTGAAAATTCTCATGGACATCCATTAAAGAACCAGAAGATTCTTTTATCCCATGAAAATTTATGTACTGCATGTTCACAAGGGAAATTAGTAATAAAACCATCATATTCTAAGGTTGACTTTGAATCCCCGTTATTCCTACAAAGGATTCAAGGGGACATATGTGGACCTATTCATCCACCAAGTGGACCATTCCGTTATTTTATGGTCCTAGTTGATGCATCCATCAAATGGTCACACGTTTGCTTATTATCAACACGTAATGTTGTTTTTGCAAGATTACTTGCACAGATTATCAGGCTTCGGGCACATTTTCCCGATCATTCGATTAAGTCAATACGCCTTGATAATGCTGGTGAATTTACTTCTAAGATATTTGATGAATATTGCTGATCAGTTGGGATTGATATTGAACATCCAGTTCCACATGTTCATACTCAGAAATCAGAATGGATTAGCAGAGTCACTTATCAAGCATCTCCAGGTATTTGTGAGAACTTTATTATTTCGATACAATTACCAATTTCTAAATGGAGACATTCTATTCATCTCTAGCCCACTACTTATCATCATTATTTACCATTACAATTTGTAATTGGTTAATCTCTACCATTCTAAGATTTATGATGATTTTGATTAATCTATTATCATATAATCTATGCTTTTGATAGTTTATCTTTTTACGCACGACCTATGTATTATTATATTGATTAATTTTCATATCATTATAAGAAAGGGAATTTTCTCCAGAAGAGAGGAATAAATTAAAAGTTACTCTTATACAAAATAGAGATACCAATTCAATTCTCTATATATGTAATAAAAGTGTCTCATTTCAGTCTTCGTATCACTCAAATACGAAAGATAATTGATCATCAGATAATTATTAATCAGTTACTTGATATATTAAAAGTGATAAAATTTTATAAGTTGCTATCTCATAAACCCTAGCCGGGTGATTGTTCTTGAAGAACGATCTGAGTAAAATGCAACAAATAAATCATCTGATGCATATCATAAGTTTGTAAACCTTTTATTTCGAAATGTATTGTTCCTAGAAGAGGAAAATAAATTATCAGAATCCTAATGTAAACAAGACTCGAGTTATGAATAAATCCACTTTCTGTAAATCAACTCTATAAGAGTTAGATATATCTAAAGAGACACTAAGTCCCTGAAGTGACTAAATCCATTGAATGGAAGAAATCTCAAAAGAGATTCAAGTATATTAAAATTGAAAATTTTTTTTATTTATATAAATCATAAAGAGAAATGTGGAATCATAAAGAAACAATCATTGATGATGTATTTTTATACACAGTAGTGCTACTGAAATTATAAATGATAATTATGATATTCATAATATCAATGATTGTATACAAAAGGCATGATTAGCCTAAGTGAAAAGAAGCAATAGAATTGACTTCATATGTCAAACTAGTTGGATACTAATGGGTCTTTATACGTAAACGTAATGAGAAAAACGAGATCGTGAGATATGAGGCACGACTCATAGTATAAGGTTTCTTATAGAAACTCAGTATTCACTACAGATGAATACGATTACGTTCTAAATTTTTGATAAATTTGGTTGCCTCTGAAAGGCTTGAAATACGTCCTCTAGACGTAGTAATCATTTATCAATGTGGTTCACTTAGTGCAGATATTTATAATCCCAAAAGGATTTAAAATGCTAGAAGCATGTAAACCGAGATCTCGTAATCTGTATTTGATGAACCTACAAAAATCCTTATATGGATCAAAAACAATCTGGACGGATGTGACATAACCGTCTCAGTAAATATCTGATTAAATAATGGTATAATAATTATATTATACACCCATGTGTCTTCATAAAGAAATGAGAAAGATAAGATATTGTCTCAGCCTAGAGATTGAGCATAAATCAAACGGAATATTTATCTATCAATCAACATATGTTGAAAAGATTTAATATCAACAATGCTCATCCATTAAGTACCCCTATGATTGTAAGAACTCTCGATTCTAAGAAAGATCCATTCCAACCAACAGAAGATGATGAAAAGATACTTGGTCCTGAAGTACCATATCTTAATGTAATTGGTGCTTTATTATATCTGGCTCAATGTACTAGACCAGATATCGTATTTTCAGTAAATTTGCTTGCTAGATTCAGTTCAGCACCAACTCGGAAACATTGGAATGAGATTAAACATCTTTTTCGTTATCTTCGTGGAACGAGAGATTTATGATTATATTATTCAAAATCTAATAATTTTTCAGGTTTATTTGGTTATGCTGATGCCGGGTATCTATCTGATCCCTATAAAGCTCGTTCACAAACGGGATATATTTTTACCTATAATGGCACAGCAATCTCCTGTCACTCCACAAAGCAAACTCTTGTTGCTATATCCTCTAATCATTCTGAGATCCTTGCACTTCATGAAACAAACCGAGAATGTGTGTGGCTAAGGTCAGTTATTTATCATATTCAAAATACATGTGGATTTTCATTATCTACAAGAATGCCGACACCAATATTTGAAGATACTACGGCTTGTATTGTTCAATTAGAGGAGGCTATATCAACGGAGATAGAACCAAACATATTTATCATAAATTCTTCTATACTCATGAACTTCAACAGAGCCGACAAATTGATGTTAAACAAATACGGTCTATAGATAATCTGGCAGATCTGTTTACCAAAGCATTGCCTACATGAACTTTTGAGAAACTGGTATATGGAATTAGCATGCGTCGGCTTTGTAAATTACATGATTGATATTGAAGTTTCATTCAGGGGGAGCGTTCAATCAGGGGGAGCAAATTTTTGAATGTACATATATGTACTGTACTCTTTTTCCTTCTACCGGATTTTGTCTCATTGGGTTTTACCGGAAAGGTTTTAATGAGGCAGTTCTGAACACATCCACACCATTTGATCCAGAAGATCATTGTATATATTTTTGCTAAGGTTTTTGTCCCACTGGGTTTTTTCATAGCAAATTAAAATACAAGTGGTGGAAATCAAAGTATAAATATGAGCAAAGCTCTGAAGAAAACATTAATTTTGGACTTATATGCACTGTACTATTTTTCCCTTCGATCAAGTTTTGTCCCACTGGGTTTTCCTGACAAGGTTTTTAACGAGACAGTTATGAGGACGTCCAACACCACAAGATCTAGAAGATCTTTGTGTATATTTTACTGAGATTTTTATCCTATTGGGTTTTTCTTAGAAAATTAAAAATACGAGTGGTGGGAAATCCAAGGGGGAGTGTTGTAATTTTATGGCTTCCCCACCAAGCCTCTATTGTTGGCTTCCCCACCAAGCCTCTATAGTAAACTTCATTATTAAGCAAGTGACCAACTAGCTTTGAAAAAGCTCTATATATATGTGTTCTCACTCTTGTAAATGTTGGTTCTCAGTATCAATGAAACAATGCATATATTTTCTTAGTTCTTTCATCTCTCTCGTGTCCTTCTCTTCATCTCTTCTCTTATCTTTCATCTATCATTTATTTATTTCATCTATTGTTCTTCATTGATTTATAACACTTTTAACTTTTTTTTTTATTTGTTTTTTTAGGTTAGACGTAGTAGCCTAACCCTTTTAGGCTCATTTGACACACTGTGTTGTATTGGATTGAATGATACATTGTATTGTATTGTATTGAATTGTATTAAATTGAATATCACAATATATTGTATTGTATTAGATTGTACCATATAATTCTTATGCAATTCTATATTCGGTGATACTTTGTATTAGACTGTATTATATTGTATTAACTAATATAATCCCTTTCCTTCGTATTAACAAATACAACATCCATTGTATTAGACCAATTAAAATATATTAACTAATACAATGTATTGAACAATGCAAAACAAATCAAACATTGTATTGTATTATTCTACTACATATTAAACTCCAACAACGTGGTGCACCAAACGAGCCCTTAACAAAATCCTTACAAATGAAACAACCAAGCATCAATTTTTTTTTTCTTTTTTTTTCTTTTTTTTTTTTTATGAAGAAGAGAAACAACAAGGACCCACCGACATCAAAATCTGAGATATATTAAGATTGGATACTAAAAAATTTCAAGATTGTCAGCTTCAACAATCAATTTCACACATCAAAATTTTGACAGTTTATAGTAAGGATAAGACACAACATTAAGGCTGTGGTCCAACTATAATCCTGTAATGCTGATGGAAATGGAATCTTGAGATATTATAATTTGCAGTAACTACAGATTCTTGATTAATAATTCAGCATACAGCAGTCATGGGAGGATGACACACAATCAAATCACATGACAAATTGTACCCAATAATCTTATGTTCTCTTTCGAGTCTTTTCCATTTCCAACCCTTTTTCGTTGAAAGGAGTGAGTCTTGAACAACACATTAAAACCCCTGCAAGTAATGAAAACAAAGCTTCTAGTAAATAACAAAAGCTAACGTGTCTGAGTTCCACCTTGAGTGCTTGTGCTTCAGTTCACATAGAGCTCTTTCATAATGTAACACTATAGAGCTCTAACTTTTCATTAAGAGGAAAAATATCAATTAAGTCATGAATTTGGAATGATCTAATCTGTTTGTATGTAGTTTTGGACAGATATCTAAGCTCAGAGATGCAAGAACACAACACTGCAAGACGTAAGAGACCCAAAAAGTAAAGAATAAATTTTTTGAGAAGATAACAGTCTCACCTAGACTAAAACTTGTGCCTGAAGTTGGGAGAAATTCTCCCCAATCCCATGAAAGAAGGATGCTACAATATAATTACAAATGGTCCCATCCTTGAGAAGACACTATATCTGAAGCCACCTCATTCCTAGCCATGTCATGCATACACTACGTTGGTGAAGTGGAAGGTGAAACTCTAACTTGTACTTTGAGGGTGACCTGGAAGTTTTGTCAGTTCTGGACTTGTAAAAGAGCTGCCCTTTGAGGGTTAACAAGCAAAAGCTCCTGCATATCCTTGGGAAGTATATTATACACTGCCTGCAGATCTCCCCTTAGTTTATGGCAAGTGGCCGCAGAGTCTGCAGCAGCCAATCCAGATTGCTGCAACTGAATATTGCATTTAGTGAGAAAGTAGTAATACTATTATGGGTTACTCATTCGCATGAGCTTATACTTTTCCAGTCATGAATGATATCAAGCATTAGATATATATATATCAAGTGCACAATCAAAAGTAGAATGTTTGACATTGAAATATGCTCAACAGAATTTAGTAAATAAGCATGTGGTGACATATCTGCTTAGCCTTGTGAACACCAGCTGAATATTTTTCATATTTCACCTCTTGGGCTTGCAAGGAGTGAGGTCAGTCATTTCACTATCACAGCCTAAATTCAACTTTAATGTTCCAATAGATTACTCCATTTTACACTTTGCCCTTATCGATGCAATTGCCCATAAAATAATTGAATGGCTTTGTCAGCACTATATCACTCTCAAGAAAGTTCAAATTATATAAAGTGGAATAATGGAAAAGTTGCTACCTAAGAGTTGAAAAACTCATAAATGAAAAGTAATTTAGATCTTTCCATCATATCTTTTGGAAACAAGAAAATAGAGATGGAAAAATGCAATTGTCATGTAAATGAACTGAAGATACTATTTCCACTTATTGGACTATGTTTAGGAAAAACAGGAGAGGAGTACATGAAAGAACATATAAATCTAAAAGATCAATTTCTTACCGATAGTCTTGTACTCTATATCATAATCTATCTAGATACACTGTAGAAATATTCTCCTTTTCAAATAATCTTTGCTACTCCATAGTAATTCTGTTATACTTCTGCCCAGTAAATTTGGTCGTGGCATTTCTATTGGTCTCATTGTTGCAAGCAGACATATTACAAAATACCACCAGATATGCTCATGATTACTTTGATAGAAAAAAGATAACTCTATTGCTACCACTGCTGGTGTTATGTCTTTTTTTTTTTTTTAATAATAGGAAATAAAAGAATATTTTTGACAAAAGAGCCCTAAAAAGGGACAACCTGAAGGACCAAAAAGAGGAGGGCATTCAAAAAGATCCCTACAAAGAATCAAAAGTGACAAAAAGGACCCAAATCAAAACTTTTACATCACTTCTGGTGTTGGTCTAAGTTGACAGTTTTTAATTTTTAATTTTTGCTTCCTGAAACCCAAGCATTTTGCAATTTGGATACATGAGTCCAACTGAAGGACTATAAATCAAAATTTTACAGTCTAAAAGATACAATGAAAATCAGTCATCACGTAAAGTTTGTGAATGCAATGCAAATTCTGCTTCCTAATGCTATTGCTTAGCATCCTTTGAGTATTATTACAATTTTTACACTAAAGCTATAACCAATATATATGTTTAGAAGTCCTTCTCACTGGGTCCCAGAAACCAAAGACTGATATTTTCCAAATCCGTACCAACTACCATGACAGGATACAACATACAAGTAACAAAAATACCCTTTAATCATGAAAATCAAAGCAAGGTATTTGAAACACTATGAACTCGTTGTTTAAAGTGGTATCCTTATTGCTTCATAGATCTGTTATTCACCAAGTGGACTACTGTTCCACTCCATGTTTAAGGCTATGTTTAGAGTTGCTTTTGCTTGAGAAATAAGTGATTATTTCTCTAGTTTTGAGCAAATGAGTGTTTGGTAAATTACCTAAAAGCAACTTATTTTATAAATTGCTCCTCAAATAAGTTGACTTTTCCAAGCTGATTTTTGGAGAAGCTGACTTCTTATCCTTGGAATGTCTATAATGCCCCTACTATTTTAATATAAAGACAATAATACCCTTTTATTTAATATTGATAATTTTTTGAATTAATAATATTTTAAAAAACTGAAAAATTAAAAAATTAAAAAATTAAAAAATTAAAAAATAATTTTTTTGTTAATCATACAGTGATGGCCACCACCGACAACGGAGGCCAGAGGATGGCCAGCTACCACCGGTGGCCTCGAATTTGTCGGAGGAAGTGGAAGTCTTTGAAGTCGACGGCCAACTGCCTCCTCTGTTTCGCGATTGAAATCGCGAATCTGTCGGCCAACTACTACCGTTGAACTCATCGATTCCTTAGCGCCAGAGATGCTGGTTCTACCACCGGCGAAGTCGAAGTTGTCGATGTAATCGTGATTCCGTCGCCAAGGCTGGTTTTTCTCCTCCATAATGCAACGAATCGGCGACAGAATCTCGCTAATTCGACGCCGAAGTTGTTGATGCTTGATGGAGAAGAGGACTGAGTTGACTCAGTAGTGTTGAGGGAGACTTGGCAGTTGGCTTGAGTTGACTCAGTCAGGGTTTTTTTTTATGAGTTGACTCAGTCTTTTATTTTTAAATCTTTTATTAAATAACAATGAAAAAATGGGAAAAAATTATATTAGAAAAAACAGTAAAAAAGAAGAAAAAAAGCTGGAAATAATAATAAAAAAATGATTACATTCTCTTTTATTAGCAATACTTTAATAATATATATTATATTTTAACAGTAAATGTCTATTTTGGTCATTTTCCATAATGAATTAAAGTTTACCGAACATTGTTTCTTTACTTTTTTCCTAAATTGATTATTTATAAAGTCAATTTACCAAACACCTATCAACTTATCTTGTAAGTTGATTATTTATAAAGTTAAGCTATAAGCGGATTATTTATAAAGCAAAGCAATCACAAACATAGCCCAAGGCTTATATCATCCTCGGCCTATTTGAAAATTTGACAAAAATATCTTTTGAACAATAAGCCTCCGTTTAACTAACTTATTCCAAGTCAGACATCTCAGACAAAAAATCAGAATCCCTGGTCAAACAGTAGGGTAACAGTATTATTGCAGAGGCAATTTTGCATATCCCACTTCCATTAGAAATCTCTGCTTTTTTTCATTTTCTTTTCTATAAGCCCTCATCTGGAACCATTTCAGGCTCTTTGTCTAGAATACTTAATAAAGTAAAAGCCGCAACAACAGAATGTAATTAGGAACAGGACTGACCTTAATTTATCTAGCTTCACCAAAATATTAAGAAATTCAATTCTTTTGGTCATTCCTTTCAGACAATAATCAAAAACAATAACCTCAAGAAACTAACATGGATATGTAGATTTGGATGGTCACAAAGATAATTGAGTGTCAACAGAAGATGACGTTTCTACTAAGCCTAAAATCAAATAAGTAGTTGGAAACACATTGAGGTAAAAGAGTGTAAACAAATTTAACAAGTTCCCTCTCGTAGTTTTAAGAAAGCCATTGAGATTATTCAAATTCAACTCTTCAATTAGATTAAAAGTGATTCATATGCTGTAATAAAGTTAGCCATAAGCAATTAATTAAACATTTATATCTTCCTCTTTCAGATTGAAATGATGATCACAGAAAATTCAATTGAAAAGACCTCTTCTATGAATTAGAAAACATGTTCAATGCTCAAGCTGGAAATTCATGTTTAATTTGCAAGGACTCTAATGAGTAAAGTTTAGCTAATAAGTGGTATTAATGCACTTACACAACAAGGACGAAAGAGTTCCAAGGAGTTTAGAAGAATGCAGTTGACCAAAAACCTCTCATGATCTAATCTAAAATTCAAGAAAACATTGATCTGAAAGAGTTAAACGCTCAAAATATATTTTTTAAAAAATGATTAATGATATAGGCAAGATTGTGTGGAGATAAAATTTAAGAACAAAAACAGATCCGATAATTCCCAGCACATTCAGTGAAAAGATACAACTAATTTTCTATCCAGCTACCTGGCTAACCTCTACCAATCCAGCAATTAGCAAGTCACTGAGTATCATGTGAGATCAAGTCAATTCTAAGTTCTGCTTGACAACTCAACAAGAACCAAGCATGATGGAAACACAAGGAAGAGGATCAGAGAAAAGTGTTCAATTCAGCAGACAATAAGTGATCATATACAACTTGTCAGACATTCAGTACAAATAATCCCTTGTGAACTCAGCTGTCATTTGGTTATCCCTCTTGAACCACATTATCCACAGGAAGACACCTATATGACCCTGTAAAGTATAAACACTATGACAATATCTACTTATTCACCCTTTGTGCATTGTCTTGTAGTGACAGATAATACTAGTGTATATCTTTTGACATATCCTTCCAAGAACAGATGAATTCTGGCTTAACATGATTCAGATGTGGTAAAGTGGTACCGATTAAAGAGGCTCAATAAAAAGGTTCTCTCCTAGAAGTTGGAATATTCTATTGCGAGTTTGCAACAACATCCATTATCATATCAAAAAAAGAATGCCAATCCTAATAGAGATTTACATATTATCCTAAAGAAAGATAAATATTACCTGTATTTCTTGACTAAGATGCCTCTCAATAGCATTGAATGAATCAACAATTTCCAATTCTGACATTCTGGATATAAGCAGCTGTATGTCAGTCCTCATTCTTGCCTGCCTCCATAATCTATGTTGTTCTTGTTCTGCAGCAGCACGTCTTCTTTGAAACCATGGCATAAAGTTTGATCCTCTCAGAAACCTCCTGAAATAACACATAAAGCATCAGTTATCTGATATCTCAACAGCAAACAATAAAAAGATTAATTAACAAGGCAGTAGCAAACTAAAGATAGAGTACAGAATCAAAGGGAAGAACATTATAGGTGAGTAAACAAACAGATGCGTCCTAGTAAATGTATAAATAAAAATGACAAATAAGGTTCACTACCTGTATAAGTCTAGCCAATTAGATCTCATCCGCTTCAACAGAAACTTCCCAGCCCCTCGTGCTGATAAGCTTGAAAGAAATTCATCAGCATTAAATGAAGGGAGAGGAGGAGGATCAATAAATGGAGAGGATCCTTCAGAAGGTGTTATAGTCCTAAAATATGGGCCAAAAGGAGCCAAAAAGTTGGTAGTGAGCTCCAAGAAATGCCGGCGCAGTATCTCATTGTTGACGACTGACATTGACTCTTCAACCCTAGGAGACATACCTGCATCAATAAGCCTATTCAAGATAGAAGTGTCCGGCTTGGTTGTTGCAGCATAAGTGCTCCAAATGGCTTCCTTATGTTCTGTCATGAGACATAGAGGACCATCTCTCCTCAACTTCACAGCATTGAGCAAATTTGATGGAGAAAATTTCTTAAGAGAGAGCTGTTGAAGACCAAAACCTTCTGCTCTACCAGCAATTCTGCCAGTAGAGGCCCTACTTGCAAGAGTAGCCCGGTTTGAATTAGGAGCAGGGCTTCCAACTGATACAACGTGGGGAATATTACGCAAAGATTTAAGGAAAAAAAGGTTTGTCACACCCAAAACCATGGGAGGAAAAGTATCCCCCTCTTGAAGTGCATTTAAATGTGCAAACTCTGGATCATGGATGGTAAAATAAGGCCTAAAATCAATACTACAAAGCAGTGGAGCAATTAAACTTACAAGACTAGCAACAGCCTCACAACATTGGGGAGGTGTTGGTGCTATAATAAGAATGGGCTCACCGATAAGTAACAACTCCCATAACACCCATAACTGCAATAGGAGGCCCCGAAATGTACCAAAAATATCTGAATCATGAAATAGACCTTGTGGAACTGACTGATTATTAGGAAGAAAAGGTGCCATAGAGGAAGTGGACTCTTCGAACAACATTCCACTTTCCAAGGGCAAACTATGTGACGGTGGCAAGTTCACTTTAAGCATGGCATTCCCAATAGGAAGCTCCATTAGCTTACCAGGCACAGGAGGAGGCCACATTGAAACATAAGCAGCAATATGCTCAATAGCTTTCTTTCCAATATCAAAATACAAAGGACCCATTATTTGTAACAAAGGTCTAAACACACTAGAATAAGGGCAATGAGACAAAATCACCACAGATTTTTGTTCCCCACCTCGCTTTAGCCTCTCATCATGCCGTTGCCTATTAAACACATAACCATACAAGTACTCAGAACCTCTGCTATTATTTCTACTTTTCGATCTATTGAATATCTTGTCCTTACTGGACCTTGAAGATATCTCTTTATCATCAATTTCAGTTATCTCAGATGAAGTCAAATTGCCCTGTGGAGGACTCTTCTGCCTCTGGAACCGGAAAAAGAAGATGCAATCATGAATGCTCGAGCGGTTTTGGTGCTGGGAAACAGAATCGGGAAATGAACTAAAAGCTACCTCAAGTTCCTCATTTTGTGTGAGACAACCAGGTGGGTAACAATCTTCAATGAGCTGGCCTTGTTCAAGATCAAATCGAATGACGCAAAAGGCAACAACCCATTGTTGCAAAGATTCCAGGTCTGGCTTTATGCTAAGCTCTTGCTTCACAGAGAAAGATGGCGATCGACTCATGTCCACGACTCTTTCATCCATCAAAAATGCCAACTCTCATCATCTTCAACCACCATTTCCACTAAAATTTCCATGACTACCTACTCACCAGGTCTTTACTTAACTGACTTCTCCAATCAAACTCTACTGGGGTATTTTCCTCATAAAACTTCCAAGTGAGTGAAAATCAAAGCCTATCAAAGAGAATCCAAGAAAAACACATTGATTTCAGGAAACACATTGATTTCAAGATGGGTTTTGTGGAAACTAAAGCAATGATCCGTTTGGTTACTCAGAAAATGAAGGAAAATAGTTCAAATTCTAAATTTTAAATCTTAAAAATCCCCCTTTTAGCTCAACTAAGTGTCATACAACTATTGCGCCAAGTTCAGTATTCAAACAAATTATTATCTTAGAAGCCATTAACAACATAAAACAACTGATTCAAACGTCACATAATTTTCTTTTCTTTTCTTTTCTTTTCCGTCATTATCCCAGCAACCAAACAAGCTGTCACAATAAAACAAAACAATTACCCACAAAACGAAGAAAGATCTACAAACGAGTACAAAAGAACTTGCCTGAAAATCAAAGAACCCCACAAAACGCTTGTTGCAGAAACCAATCTGGATCGGCGAAAAACGAGCACCCAATTCAATTAAAAAAAAAAAACCCACAAAAAAATGGAAATAGAATCAGATGGGTACAAAGAGTTGGCGTCCGTGTAAATTGTAATTGTACGAATTGGGAGATAAATTGGGGAATGTCTAATCAGTTGTTGTCTAGATTTATTAGCAAAGATTTCATTTAGAAAAGTAGCGTTAAATGAGCTTTAAAAAAATAGAGTTAAATGTGTCCCTTACGGGTTTTCGAACATAAATACGAAAATGAAAATAGGGATTTTGGTTTCAATTTCAAAATCCAAAAATATATTTACTAACATAGGCTGAAAACTGTATTTTGAAAATAAAAAGACTAAAACACTTTTGGTAAGTTAACCGAAAAATATCAAAATTTGACAATAATTTATCTCAAATAATTATCAACTAAGGCAGAATTTTTTATTAAATAAAAATTACATTTAAAGAAAGAATTTAAAATATTTAACATTAAATGAAATATAAATAATTAAAATAGTTCAAAGAATTCAAAGAATTCAAAGAATTTTTTTAAAATATAAATTAAATGAAAATTAATTAAAATATTTCAAAAAAAAAAAAACAAATCAAAGGAGCGTCGATCTGCTCTTGGATGAGCAAATCGGCGGCTCCAACACCAAAGGAGGTGAGATCCTCCTCCAATGTCGGAATCATAATCGAAAGAGAAATTTATATATATATATATATAGTCTTTCTACTGTCAGTTCGTCCTGATAATTTTATATCAAGACGAAGAATATAGACTATAGATTATGGAGAAGTTTTGACAAGTGCATACACTTTGCGTTAAAGTATGTGAATCTCTTCGTCTTGATATATTTTATATCGGGACGAACTGATAATAGAAAAACTGTATATATATATAATCTTGTTCACATCAGTACATGCACTGATATAACTACATTAGTAGTATTAATGCATGTGGACCACTGATTATGGAGAAGTTTTAATAAGTGTATACACTTTGTACACTTTGAGTCAAAGTATGTAAATATAATGATCCACATCCAACGTACTGGTGAAGTTATATCAGTGCATACTGAATTGAACATATATATATATATATATATATATATATATATATATATATATATATAACATGTTAATGAAAATGAAAACGGTGCTAAAATCAACTACCAGACAAGCCCTAAAAGTCCCTGACTCCCTGTATGTGCAAACAAAAATGATGAAGCTTTAATGTTTGGCGGACACATGTCAACCAAACATTAAAACTTCAATTAAATAATTAATAATTTTTTTATTAAAGTATTTAAATAAAGAAAATTTATTTAAAATAATAAAATATATATATATATATATTACATCAGAAATTCTATTCAAGTCAAAGTATTTAAATCCAGTGGCCCACATGCAAGGAACTGATATAACTTTTGTCAGTTTGAACTGATAATAGAAAGACTGTATATTACATTATCTATCTATCCACCTATCTATAGGAGGTATTTTTTTTTTGTTGAGCTTTTTGTCATTGGTAGGATTCGAGCCACTAACTTGGGAGTCATTTGCCCAAGCCTCAAGTTCGTCGATCTACCAGCAGAGCTACGCCCTTGGGAGCAAAAATAAAAATATTTAAACTACAAAATTAAAATATAAAAATGGTCACAAAGTCGTAAAAATGGTTACCGGGGACAGTAAAGATGGTTACCAAAGCTATAAAAGTGGTTACAAGTCATCCCAAAAATAAATATTAATATAAATCGGAATTTTTATATTAGTATTTTAATATTTTAATATTCTTAGTATTTTGATTTTTATTCCGAAAATCGGAATTCGAAATTTGAATACTGGTCATCTCAATCTCTAATTTGACCTTGTTAAAATATCCAATCTAAAAAGTAATCAAAATATCCGTTCTAAAATATATAATTGGTTTACAGAAATCCCAAATAAATACAAATACTAAGAACTAATTATCAACTAAGGTTAATATATTAGTTTTATTTTATTTTATTTACACTTTAAATATAAAATAAAAATAAAAATAATATAGCAAAAATAAAAATATTTAAACTACAAAATTAAAATATAAAAATGGTCACAAAGTTGTAAAAATGGTTACCGGGGACCGTAAAGATGGTTACCAAAGCTATAAAAGTGGTTACAAGTCATCCCAAAAATAAATATTAATATAAATCGGAATTTTTATATTAGTATTTTAATAATTTAATATTCTTAGTATTTTGATTTTTATTCCGAAAATCGGAATTCGAAATTTGAATACCGGTCATCTCAATCTCTAATTTGACCTTGTTAAAATATCCAATCTAAAAAGTAATCAAAATATCCGTTCTAAAATATATAATTGGTTTACAGAAATCCCAAATAAATACAAATACTAAGAACTAATTATCAACTAAGGTTAATATATTAGTTTTTTTTTATTTTATTTACACTTTAAATATAAAATAAAAATAAAAATAATATATATATATATAGATATATAGATATACAGAAATTCTATTATCAGTTCAAACCGACAAAAATTATATCAGTTCCTTGCATGTGGGCTACTGTATTTAAATACTTTGACTTGGCTATATGCACTTGTCAGTCAAAGTATTTAAATCCAGTGGACCATATACAAGGAACTGATATAACTTTTGTCAGTTAGAACTGATAATAGAAAGACTATATATATATATGCGGGAAATGGGGGAATGGCTCCTCCAATTATAAAATGGGGACCAAGTTTGCCCCCACCTCCACCCCAAAAACTAATGGTGTCAATTGGGCTGGGCCTAGCGTGCTAGGCCCGTTAAGGCCCGCCAAGGAGGTGGGCCATGATTGGGCTAGCATGGCACAAGGGCTCGTGTCTTGTGGGGCCGAGAGTTCCGACCCGCTGTGCCGGCACGACACGGCATGCTAGGCCCTAGTGCCAGGGCCAACGGTCGGCACGCCATACCGACCGTTTGCCCGTCGGCCATTAATTAATTAATTAATTAATTTATTGAATATTTTATTATTATTATTATTTTATTCCAACCGTTGGTTGGATTGAATATTTTATTATTATTGTTTTAAAATAAAATGTGAATCATTGGTGAAGCCAACAGTAGGCTGCACAACTTTTTAAAAAAATTACAAAACTGACCCCTTAAAACTACTATTTTTATATTTTTACATTTTTACCCACATTTCAAATTTTCCTATAATATCCCACCCATTCCAATTTTCATACACTATTTCATTATCTCTCTCTCTCTCTCTCTCTCTCTCTCTCTCTCTCTCTCTCTCTCTCTCTCTCTCTCTCTCTCTATATATATATATATATATATATATATATATATATATATATATATATATATATATATATATATATTCTCTACACTACTTACTACTACCCCACTCTCTAATCTCTAACTATTATTCTCTAATCTCTCCACCAAGGCACCGATGCACTGAAGTACAAAGGTAATTTTTTTCCTTTAACTTTTATTATTTAATTTTATGCTTAGTTTTTAAATTTTATGTTTATACTTAGTATATTTATGCTTAGTTTTTAATTTTAATTTTAAATTTTAATTTTTATGCTCAATTTTTAAATTTATATTTTTATGGTTCACAAATAACAAAATTATGTATTTTATTTTATATATTAATGCTCAAAATTCAAAAATCAAAATGGTAAATTTTATCTACAATTTTGTTTCGGATCCCTTCTCTTTCTTCCTATCTTTTCTTCCTTTTTTTTTTTCCTTTGACAGAAGGGTAGCGGCCGCCACGAGTTGAATGGATGAGTGTTTAGCGGTGGCAACGGGTGTGGTTGTGGTAGATGGGCTTGGTTGGATTTAAGCTAGTGATGGTGTGGTTGATGGGTTTGCTTTTGGATTTGAGGGTTAGGGTTGATGATTGACATGAATGGTGGTGGGTTTTGGTTTTGGAGATGGATGTGTTTGGTTTCTGGTGTTGAATGTTGATTTAGAAAACTACTTTCATATTTTTTTTTTCAATTGACTTTCAATTTCTAATTGATGGAATCATTTGAAAATAAATAAATTTTGGTTTCAGTTTCTTGTTTGATTCTGGTGAATGGAATTGAAAATCATTGGTTTTAGATTCTGTGTTTTTTATTTTGGTGATTAAAAATAGTAACAAATAAAAACTGATATTGAAAGAAATTCTGGAAAATTGAAATCGATATGGAGATCTAGAGAGATCTGTAGATCACTACCATTTTTATTTTATTTTAAAAGTTTTTTGTTAAATTTGAGTTTGAGGGCATAATTGTATTTTCTCACTAACCTCAACTATTCAAGGTCAAAAATGTCTTTTAATATTAAAATCAACATTTTTGATAGAAAAGCTAATGGAAAGGGGGACTATGGCGAATACTTTCAATTTCAGAGGGGATAACGGCCATTAATGAAAATGCATGCGGGAGATTTACTAATAGGTTCAGAGGGGATAACGGCCATTAATGAAAATGCATGCGGGAGATTTACTAATAGGTTAAAATATTGGGGGGGGGGGGGGGGGGGGGGGGGGGGGGGGGGTGGGGGTTCCTAAATAAATAAATAAATAAATAAAAATCAAAGTGAAAAGAGAAATAAAAAATTTGCTAAAAAAAAAAAAAAAAATGCTCTATTGAGACTTGAGATGTAAAAGAGAAAAAAGATAAGAGAGGATAGAGTAAATTTAAATGAGGAGAGAGAATGAAATAAAATAGTAAAATTTAGGTGAGAGAAAAATACAAATATTAATAGAAAGGACTAATTGCACAAACATCCCCTAAGGTTAGGCATAATTGCATGCATATGGAACTTTACCTATAATTACACAGACGTCCCCTGCCGTTAGTTGACTTCCATTAACTCTAACCGTTTACCACAATTTTAACCCACAATGACTAAAATGCCCCTAGTTACCTATTTTATTATTTCAATTAATAATTAAAAAACGAAACAAAAAAGACAAAGAAAAAAAAAAAAAAAATCAATCATTTTTTTTCCTTTCATTTTCTCAACCCCCAAACACAATCTAAAAATAAACTTAACAAACAAAAACCAAAACTCAATCCCACAAATCAAAACCAGAACTCAATTCCTTAAACAACAACCAAAAATAAAATCCATAAATAAAAACCCAAATCCATAAATTCTACAACCAGTTAACCACATCTATCTAAAAAAAAAAAAAAAAAAAATTAGAACTTCAACGGTGGATTTTTAACTTTCTAGGTTGAAGTTCTATTTTTTTTTTTTTTTTAAATGGATGTGGTTAATTGGTTGTGGTATTGATGGATTTGATTTTTTATTGTTGTTTAAGGATTTGAGTTTTGGTTTTTGTTCGTTAAGTTTATTTTTGGATTGTGTTTGGGGGTTGAGAAAATGAAAGAGAAAAAAAAATGATTGATTTTATTTTTTTGTTTTCTTTGTCTTTTTTGTTTCGTTTTTTTAATTATTAATTTAAATAATAAAATAGGTAACCTGGGGCACTTTAGTCATTGTGGGTTAAAATTGTGGTCAACAATTAGAGTTAACGAAAGTCAACTAACGGCAAAGGACGTTGTGCAATTATGGGTAAAAGTTCCATATGCATGCAATTATGCCTAAACTTAGAGGACACAATTAGAGTTAACGGAAGTCAACTAACGGCAAAGGACGTTGTGCAATTATGGGTAAAAGTTCCATATGCATGCAATTATGCCTAAACTTAGAGGATGTTTGTGCAATTAGTCCTAATAGAAAATAAGAAAGTTAATTAATGACCATTAAATCTGGACCATTCAAACACCTAGGATCTAATGGACATAAAAGTGTGTCAAATCTTGTGTAAAAAAATGAGGCTGTGGATCATGCCTATATATATATATATACAATCTTTCTATTGTCAGTTTGTCCTGATATAAAATATATCATGACGAAGAATGTGGATCACATATTATGGAGAAGTTTTGACAATTGCATACACATTGAGTCAAAGTATGTAAATCTATATATAGTCTTTCTATTGTCAGTTCGTCCTAATATAAAATATATCAGGACGAAGAATGTGAACCACATATTATGGAGAAGTTTTGACAAGTGCATACACTTTGAGTTAAAATATGTAAATCTAATGGCCAACATTCTTTATTCTGATATATTTTATATCAAGACGAACTGATAATAGAAAAATTATATATATATATGTATATTTATTTATTTATATAATCTTTCTACTATCAATTCGTCCTGATATAAAATATATCATGGCGAAGAATGTAAACCATAGATTATGGAGAAGTTTTGACAAGTGCATACACTTTGAGTCAAAGTATGTAAATCTAATGGTCCATATTCTTCGTCCTGATATATTTTATATTATGATAAACTGACAATAGAAAAATTATATATATATATATATATATATATATATATCCTTGTTCGTTTGACAACCAAGTTTAATTCAACATCTGAGTTCGAAGAAGCTCTAGCTAAGTGGGTGGTTGGTTGGTTAAATTATGGAAGGTGGCAAGAAAATGTTTCAACATCTGAATTTGAGGAAGATTATTGATGCTGGCAATTATGATAATGGAGGTTTTAGAGATGATAAATGGGTGGTTATGATGAAAGGTGGTGGTGAAATTTGTGATCATTCAATTTCCATGGAAGATGATTCAATAAACTCTCCATCTTCTTCATTGTGTTCATCATCATCTGACTTTGTTGAAGAGGATGATGCATCTTCTTCAACATCAAGTACATCATCTTCTTCAAATGGACCTTTATATGAATTATCTGCTCTCATGGCTCAGCTCCTTATAAAGTAAGTATCATATGTATCCTATGAGTTTCTTTAATTATTAGTGATTAATTGATCAATATTGTTATATTTATTATTTGATGTTCTAATTTTTTGATGAATTTTGTAGGAGAGATCTTTCAAAGTTTTATCAACGGAAGTCTAGCTCAATCATTCACATCTCTAGCAAATGTGAACAACATTGAAGATCTTGCAAAGAAAGTTCATACAAAATGAGAATGAAGTCATGCAAGAGCTATGCAGCTGGTTTGGATATTTGTCATCAGTCATCATCATCATCATCATCACAATAACAAGTCTACCAGTCCAAAGGCTACCATTGCAAAGAAGTCTTCAAGAGTACTATCACCATTTTTATCTTCATTAGGTAAGAGAACTAGTTTAGTGACTGGTTGCATGCCTGCCATCTCTGTGCAAAGAAACTTTTGAAATAGGCATATAATGGGGTATCTAAAATTCAAAGAGGATATATAATTGAGAAAATTTATCTTTAACCAAAAAGAGCTTCTTGCAGATTGACATAAAAAACTTTTATCCCAAAAAAATTAAAAAATTAAAAAAAAAATAAATAAATAAAAAAAAAAAAAAACTTTCGGCTTATATTGAAGCCAAACCAGAACACTATCAATTCCCAAAAAACATTGAACGGGCTTCATAAAATGATAAAAACGTGATTCTAATTTCACCCCAACCAATATCTAAAGAGCTTCCGTTTTATAATTTTGTACAACCTTCTAATGCCCAAAAGTTGATACATTTAAACACAAACGGTGTACATTTAGTTAGAAATTGTGAAAATAAATTTCACCAAATTTTGGGCTGAACTGGTCCATAAGCTCACATAACAAATTTAGGATGAATTATAGCTTTATTTTATTTTATATTTTATTATTATTATTATTATTAATATATATATATATATATATATATATATATATTTAAAGAAAATAAATAAATGCAAATCATCTCTAAGCACATTTGGTAGTGCACCTCTCTTCCACATTGATGGTAAGAGGTTCGAGTTCCATAATTCACATTTTACAAGCATTTTTTTTTTTTTTTTTTTTTTTTGTAGGGAGTTTTCTCCTGGTTCGTGGGGATAGATATCTGAGTCACACATGTATTGTCTGATTTTGACAGGTCCCGACAGCCCTATTATAATATAATTTACATGTTATGCTCCAAATGGTTATTAATAACTGAACTCATGCATATTTATTCTTTCTTAATAAAAATAAATATAAGTTCCTTTTTTTTTTTTTTCAATCCTAAACAAATGCAACACAGTCTATTAAAGAATTTGTTAGGATTTATGAATCAAGCTACAACTTATTAAATGTTTTATAAAAATTCAATCATCCCTCTAGCATATTGCAATATTGGTGACCCAACAACACTTTTGATTCATAGATTTTGATTTGAAACCATGTGTTTATACCTCATTTGATTTCATATTGCATTATTTTTCTTTACTTATGAACATAAATTGTTGATTTTCTTGATGTTCATCTAAAATCGCTAATCTATCAAAGTAAACTACCGTGATAGATAATTTTTTTTTTCATTTTACATTTTCAACGGTTTTCTGTGATACATACTCAATAATTTTCCGTTATAGATGTTTAGTAGTTTTTGTGATACATTCACTTTTTCAGTGTAGTTTTATTTATTTATTTATTTTAAATGATACATGTTCAATGGTAAATATAATAAGGGTAAGGGCGGAACTCAATAGAGGCAAAAGGGGAGCCATGCATGGTTCCCCTTCCACATTTTTTTTGTTATATATTCATATATATATATATATACATATATTTTCTATTATTAGTTCGTCCTGACAATAAATATATCAGGACGAAGAATGTGGACCACTAGATTTACATACTTTGACTCAAAGTATATGCACTTGTCAAAACTTCTCCATAATCTATGGTCCACATTCTTCGTCGTGATATTTTATTGTTGGGACGAACTGAAAGACTGTATATATATATATATATATATATATATGTATGTATTTTACATTTTAACCTTAGTAATTTTAGAATTTTATAGTTTGGCCATTCCAAACTTGAACTTCGTTTTCTGTCCGTGAATAAGGGTATTTATGTATTTTCAATCTTCAACTTGGTTTAAACAACTAAGGTTTTAAAATATTGCTAATTAAACGTAAGTAAAAAATTTATAGGACTAATCATGAAATTTTCCTTATCGAGTCTATAAAAAATCTCAACTTAATTAATTAGGTTTCAGTTATGTCCTGCTAGATTTTCTATATCTTATAAAATTATTGTCAAAAAGAGTTTTTTTTTTAATAAAGTACTGTATATAGAAACGTAAACTTAAACCTAACAATCCAAGTTAAATTATTGCCGGAAGTAATTTTCAGGAGATGACATTGGATAGATATTAGATAGGACATCGTAATTGACTAAATACACAGTGTACTAATTAATATTGATTGACTCGTAGCTAATAGTATAGGTAAAATAAGAACTGCACTTGATTTATTTATTTGTCCATATTTAGTGCGTGTTTCACACTTTATTTTATTTAGAAAATTGTTGTTTCCTTAAGGAGGGAGAGGATTCGAACCCGTAACCTCGTAGTATAGATGTGAGGGGTATGCCACAGACCAACCTCATCTCATCAATAATAGAAATATTTAGATTATTATAAATTTGTATGAAGTGTCTTGGAATGTATCTACATGAAAAAGCCTTCCAAGGCACATATTGGACTACCACACAACCCAAATATTTACTCAAGTATTAATTTCTTCAAACACGAGAGATCCACATCCGGACCATAATGGCTCCCCTCGTAATATATGTTGACTTTCATAAACATTTTTAAAGTCTATACAAGTCTATATTAAATTTCTCATGATTTTTATAGTCTTTAAAAAGTATATATTAAATACATTCAAACTTTTTAATTCTATTTATTCTATCCTATATAGTCAAGTTAGAAAAATGATAAAGTTACAAATCATTGGTGTAGACAAACAACATGATTAAGACGCAAAAGCCTGTATGATATGCACTGTGAAGTTAATAATATTTGTCATCAAGAGAGAGAACATGAAAAATTTGGGTGGGATACTAACAGGGCCGGCCCTGAGATTTTTGGGGCCTGAGGCGAACTACAGAAAGTGAGGCCCTCGATACTTTATGTATGTTTACTAGATTTTTCTTTTCTCTAATAAATACTTGTAAATATCAATAAAATAACTCAAACTCAAACTCAAACTCAAGACTATAACACTACTAAATAACAAATAAAAAGTTACCAAAATAACAGTTTTATAATTTCATCAAAGAATATATCATTTAAACCTTACTCGTCTCACATTCTTAGCAGCAAAACTACTAATTAAGCTTACATAATCAAGTTTTTCTATCATATTTTTTTCAATAGATAACATAGCTAAGCCATTCAATCTTTCTTGCGACATAGTTGATCGAAGATAAGATTTAATCAACTTCAACTTTGAAAAACTTCTTTCTGCAGAGGCAACTATGACTGGTATAGTTAACAAAATTCTATAAGCAATCCTTGCATTTGGGAAGCAACCATCCATTTCTTTCAAGTAATTCAACACTTCAATTGCCCTTTTTGTTTCGTTTGGTAAAGCTTCTTTCAAGAGTTGTAATTCTGAAAATAAATCTTTCCCATTAATATCAGAAAGCTCGTCATGCTTCGTCAAATCTTCAAGATTGGAACAATAACTCTTCAAACTATCACTGTTTGCAGACTTTAACTTGCCCAAATCATACAAAAACCCAAAAGTTTCTTCATATTTTTGAAATTGTTCAAACCTATTTTGTAATGAAGAAAGTGCCTGATCAACTATATAGATGAAGTAATTAACTTTAAAAGATTCTATAGCTAATTGTGTCACCTCTTCATTGGCATTATCATCAAATTGTTTTTTCCTTTGAATAATGCGCTTTTCATGAAATACAGCTTCAATTTCCATCTCACTTGCAATCCCCTTAGCTTTAATCATAGCCTCCTCAAATCCAGTTTCTCTATATTTCTAGAGATATGAAATAAGAGCTTTTAACTGTTTAATAGCAACATCAATATGCATGTCTTCATTTTGAAGAATTTTGCTAACATAATTAATAGGAAACAATAAATTATACCAAATAACCATGCCAAATAAGAACTCAAAATTCTCAAATTCATATGTTACTATCGACTCGGCTTCACTCTTTGTTTTGGGATCTTCAGTGGTTTCTGCCAAGTGAGCTAGAGCATCTCTTATTTGTGGAGCTTGGTATCTTATGGCTTTAATACTTTCCACACGACTTTCCCAACGTGTTTCTGACAATGGCTTAAGCGTGAGACCTTCCACATAATCTTTGAAAATTTTCCATCGTTTTGTAGAAGATGAGAACAAAGAATATATTCATTGTACCACTCCAAAAAAAGATTTAGCTTTGGGACAACAATTAGCCATATCACAAAGTGCAAGATTAAGACTATGACAACCCCATGAGGTGTATAATGCTCTAGGATTTATTTCAAGTAGTCTTTTTTGTACACCTTTATGTTTCCCTCTCATATTAGATCCATTGTCATACCCTTGCCCTCTTATATCACCAATATCAAGCTGAAGAGTGCTCAATGCATTTGTAAGCACAGAAAAAAGTCCGGGGCCTGATGTATCATCTACCTTTAAGAATTCTAAAAAGAACTCTTCTACTACAATAGGACTTGCTGAAATATCCACACATCGTACTACAAGAGACATTTGTTCCTCATGACTTGCATCTGGAGTACAATCAAGTATAATTGAAAAATATTTTGCTTCTTTGATTCTTGAAACAATTGAACTTTTTTTCTCACTTGCTAACATTTGTATAAGCTCATTTTGGATTCGGTGACTTAGATAATGGTAATGAGTTTCATGTGATAAAATACGTCGACCATGCTCTTGCATTACTAGATCAAATTTAGCAATCATTTCTACAATTTGTAAGAAAATTCAATTATTTTCCTGATAAAACTTATCATTATCTCTACGAAATGCCAAATTGTTTTTTGCAAGTGTTTTCACAATAGCAAGTATCCTTAGTAATACTTGTCTCCAGTGTTCTCTCTCTTTGTTGATTTGTTTTTGCACGCTTTCATCAATTGTTTTATTTCTTTGTAATCTTCTTTCCAATTCAATCCAACCACTCATGCAACCAATGTGTTCATTACTAATTTCATGACTTGTGATCCTCCTACTAATATTCTTCCAATCTTTGAATCCTTCATTATCCAATTGGCCTAATTGAGTCTTGTTTCCATCTTGTTTGAAAAACTTACAACAAAAGCAAAATACCTTATCCAAAGACACTGAATAAACCAACCACTTTCTATCATGTTTCTCACCATTTGGTAAATTTCGAATGTAACATGCGGAAGAGAAATGTCTACTGAAATTATCTCTAGGAAAGATGACATCATGTTCTCTTTTTGGACCTCTTTCAACAAAAAAGTCTCTAACATTTTGATCAATCTTATCCCAATTTCCCGGATCATCAATGTTTAAAGGAAATACAAGTTCTTCACTTAAATCTACTTTTGGAATATCTTCATTATCTTCCTCATTCACATGTTGATTCGGTCCTTCATGATCATTATCATTGATAGGTTGATTCGGTTCTTCGTTATCATTCACATTAATAAACTGATCATGGTCTTCATTATCATTCTCATGTTCTTCATTTACCAAATCAACATGTGAAGTCTCTACTTGTTTAGTGCTACTAAAGAACTTATCAATAGATCCAACTTGAGATTGAACTAATGCTTCTATTCTTTGTTTTTTCTTTCTTTTTTCAGCTCCGGAATTATACTTTCTAATAGGAGGCACAATTGATAAAATAATGCAACCAATCAACAAGCCAACAATCAATGGTTTGAGAATTAAAATTCAACAAACAAGAAACGTTTAGAAGCCATTACCCATGTATAAACAGAGAATTCAAGGCATCATTTAATTGTATGTTCTCCAAGATTCAAATTATTCAAGAAATCCTGTATATTGAAAAAAAAAATAAAAAAACAATAAATAAATTTAGTAGAGCTTGCCTTTTTCAATAGCTATTTTTGTATCAAGTACCAAACTTCCCACAAATTCATTGACTACATTTGGTTGTTGTGACTTGTGAGGACAAAAAAAATAAAAAATAAAATAATTAAAAATTAAAAATGCAAAAAAGCAACAACAATCCCCATTCTTTTTTTTATTTTATAATAAAGTAAGCTAAAATAAAAAACTAAAGTAAAATCAACAGCAATCGTCAACCCCAACTCCATGAAATAATAAACTAAAGTAATAAAGACAAATTTATAAGAAAGTGACCTTATCTCTTGAAGACCTGGTGTGATGTATGTTTGAACTGGTCAATTGTCAATCCCTAATCTTTTTCGGTACATACCTGATACCTAAAACATAACATTTTTTTTTTAAAATTAAACTTTATTCAAAAAGCCAACCGGAACACAACAAACCACCACAACAGGGGAAAGCAAAACCCCACGAAACCAGCAAAAAAAAAAAAACAGCAGCACAACGCAGACAACACAATAGCAAAGCAAAAATAGGGGAAACAAAAAAGAAGAAACCAAAAAAACAATAAAACACTCACCTAAAACATAACATGATAACAATTAATAAATAACAACAATAATAAGAAAATCCACAACCAATTTGAACCAAACAAAGTCGATCATCACCACCAAACTCACTTACAAGTTACAAAGTTACTGATATTTTCCTATTTGAATTCTAACAATCTAACAAAAAAGAGGTTTATAAAAAAAAAATTGATTTAATTATTAATTACCTTTGATTCTTTGAACAATGACTTCAAGAATGGGTGAACACGACTTCAAGTTCAAATTACAGATCTGAAATCTAAAATTTTGTAGCAAATAGCAAGATTTAAGAGTGTCTTGGTTTGATTTTTGTTCAATTTCGATTTCTGGTTGCCTGGCTCCTGGTAAGAGTATTATTATATTGATGTTTTTTTTTTTGTTTTTTTTTTTAGAATGATTTGTTGTGGGTCTTTCTTAAAATGAAATATGTTTATTGGGCCTATTTTGAACTCACTTTATGGGTTAGCTAGTTTTAAAAAATTAGAGGTTCAATGGGCCTATTTTAAATTCATCTATGGGCTTGCTAGTCCATATATGGGGGTTATATTCAACATAAAAAAAAAATTAAAAATAAAAAT
This sequence comes from Acer yangbiense, assembly GCA_008009225.1. Classification (NCBI taxonomy): domain Eukaryota; kingdom Viridiplantae; phylum Streptophyta; class Magnoliopsida; order Sapindales; family Sapindaceae; genus Acer; species Acer yangbiense. The sequence continues at coordinate 18,935,726 of CM017771.1, forward strand.
TAAACTTTGGGGGCCTTTACAGATCGGGGGCCCTAGGCGGTCACCTCACTGGGCTCCCCCTAGGGCCGGGCTTGGATACTAACAACTAACAAGCCATCATCTATGTTAATGTTTATTTATATTTTATTCTTTTTTAATGTTTGTTATTTTTTATAATAAAATTTTAATTGTTCTACAAGACAAAATCATTGTTTTAACAAATAATAATAATAATAATAAATATTGCTTGGAATTGATTTATTTGTTGGGAGAGAGAACTGATAGGTAAAGGCATGAAAACTAGAGAGGTATCGTCTTTCCGGTGTAAAGGTAAATCATAAGATTGATTGAAAGGGAGAGTCCATTATTAATGTACTGATCATCTGACAAACAAAAATATTAATTAATTATAATAAAAAATTCCAAGTTGTTTGCGGTTTTTATAAAAGTAACCAAATTGGTCCTTATATTTTTCTCAAGTGCCAAATTAAGTTTCGTCAGTCAACTTTAACTATGTAAGGGTAAAATCGTACTTTACTCGTAAACAATATAATAATGGCACATGCATGGTTTTTTTTTTTGTTTTTTTTGTTTTTTTGTTTTTTAACACATGTATATTTTTGTTTATTTTATTTGTGGGCTTTGATTTTTGAATAATTTTGACAACAGTGCTGGTATAATATAAACAAAAAAAAAAAAAAAAATACAATTATTTAAAAATGGTAAAAGACTAAACTGGGAATGAATGGTAATTAAGGGTATAATTGACATTGTCTTATTAATTTTTTTTTATAGATTTTCTTAGAAAATTTAAATTAAAAATGTATAAATGGTGTTTAGTTAATAATATTTTTGGATTTTGTTATAATTATAATGGTAAATTTAATGTACAAAAGACAAAAAACTTTGCTCTAATATGATAAATAAAGGGTATTTACGTATTTTAACTAAAATTGTTAAAGTCAATTGTTATATTAACATCGTTAAACCGTTAGAGGGACTAATTTGGTTACTTCTAAAAAGAGAGGGACTAATTTGGCACAGTGGAAAAATGTGAGGACTAATTTGGTCACTTTTGTAAAAGTCGCAAACAACTTAGAATTTAAAAAAAAAGTCCAGGACCAAATTGGTAATTACTCTAAAAAATTTAGATAGCCAATATATAATGAGCAAATCCTGTTATTGTCGGGAGGTGAGACCGTCCAATCATGTTGTCTATTTTATATTAGAAATGTAAAAATAAAATTTAAAATATTGAAGTTGTAAAAATATTAGACAACTTGATTGGAAGGTCAATAAAATTTTCTAATCATAGGTTTGAAGTGCCAATTTCGTTGGAAAGTGGAAAGTAATTATCTTTTTAATTGAAATGAGATCCATTCCCAAATCTTTGAACTTTTTTGACCAATTCAATCTCTTGATCTTTGGCTAATCCATTAAACTATGAGAATATCTTACATGGGTTCGTCTCACCGTCGATGTTGGTGAGATAGATCCAATAAAAAAGTGACATATGTCACAGCCGTTAAAACAAAACAATTACTTTTTCTTAACTTGTTACATAGCGACATGTGGTTAAGTTATTAAAACAAAAATTTTACTCAGCCTTCCCTCTAGCTTCGGACCACATTTTCCTCTTCCTCGACTCTTTCAATTCTCCAACTTAATATAATTATTATATTATTTGCATTCTCATTAATTACTATATCTATTTATTTATTTATTTTTATAAAAAAAACCTTGTGATAAATGCTAACTTATGATAAACCCTAATTTTAATGATAAAACCTAATTTAGAAATAATTAGCATTAGGTCATATCCTAAACTTTTCTTGTTGAATAGCATAATATGAAAGAAATGATCCAATAAATATATGTGAATATCTTGAGATTTTTGAAGGTGATGCCGATAAGATTTTTTTGTTTGTTTAAAATTGATGTGAACTTTTTGATTTTATATTTTTTTTAATCTAAAAACTTAGATGAACTTTTTTTTTTTTTTTTTTATGATAATTCTTCATTGCTATTTTTTTTTAATTATATATTTCTTTTTCTTTATTATTATTATTTTTATTTACTTACTAAGTTCTCATACATTGACAACATTAAGCCTTGCATTATATCAAAAGATTAATTTTGTTTTTATTTGTGTTTTCAAGCCTGGAGAACTTGAGAATTTATCATTGTGAAATTGGGTGTGTTAATAACTGAAGAGAGTTTATAAATAAAATGTATTAAAATGAATACATTCATTTAAATAAGGGTATTATTGGCATTAAGATGTGTGTTTATAGTAATAATTTAATTGTAAATTTTAGACATAGGTGTATTTATTAATATGGGTGTGCTTATCATAATTATGAGTGGCAATATTCACACCCAAAAAAGAAACCTACAGTGCGACAGTCCCACCCACATGTAGAGATGTACATTTTTCCCCGGATCCCCAAATCCCCACGTCCCCATCCTCATTTGGGGATTTTTTTTTATAGGGAAAAAAAATGGGGGGGGGGGGGGGGGGGGGGGGGGGGGGGTGTGTGTGGTGGGGATGGAGATGATTTTCATCTCCAAATTGAAATCCATCCCCATTTCCCCCAAACATATATAAATATAATAATATAATTATAATATATATATTTTAATTTTTTTTTATTCTTTGAAAACCCTAACTATATATACTCATTTACTCTTTTTAAAGACAACCTAAAGTCTAAATCTAAAATCTCCTCTCAAGATTTGTAATGGAATGTTTGTTTTTTTAGGTTAATTTGTAATTTTTAGGCAAATGTGGAAATGGGGAAATGGGGAAACGGGAAAAAACGGGAAAAATGGGGAACTGGGGTTAGGGATGGATATACCTCCCCCCAAAATTCCCCATCTCCATCCCCATTTTCCTCAAATGGGGAATTGGGTGGGGGGATGGGGGAAGCGTTTGGGAAGTGGGGATAAAGGGACCTATATCCATCCCCATTCCTCAAATGTGCATCTTTACCCATATGTAAATTGAATTTTTTTTTTTAATATTACTTAGCTATATATACATACATACATACATACATACATACATACATACATATATATATATATATATATATATATATATATATTCGAATACGGTATCCCTGACCGGGATCCTATTTTGGTCGTTGGATCAATCCAATGGCCAAAAAAGAACGTGTAAAAGGAGAGAGAAAGGTAGCTAAGTTGATGTGAGGTGATGGTTGTCTGATTGATGAGACAGTCAGGAGAGAGAAACGAGGCATGATGACGTGAGGTGAGAGAGAAAAGTAGAGAGAAAACTAGAGGGAATTGTAGACAAGCAAGGCATGATGACGTGAGGCGAGAGAGAAAAGTAGAGAGGAAAAGAGAGGGAATGGATGACTGGTGGTGAACTGATCGCGCTTTAAATGTTTACATTATGCGCTCCCTTTTCCTATCGTTTTTCTCGTTTGCGAGCGTTTTTGTGTATATAACTTGTGTTTTAGTTGAGTGTAGGCATTAGACCCATAAAGAAGGTGTTTGTGCTAAATGTGGAGAAAAGAGGCCAAAAGGGGCAGAACTGTGAAAAGAAGGACTACCGTAGTCAAGAAGGCGCAGCATGAAGCCGTAGAGAAATAGCCGTAAGTTGGGCGACTCTCCACCTTGGTAAAGAAGCCGCGGAAAGAAGCAATGCAATACTGGGAAGTCGCACAACTTCACTGCGCGATAAAGAAGCCGTACCAAGTTCCCAGGAATCCACCGCGGGAATAAACCCACGGAAGGAACCCATGCCGAATGCTACAAGGACGAAAATGTGATTTCCACTTTCTCTTTTGAACCTAAACTATACATACACCTCTTTCTCTTGGAATTTCGAGTAGACTGAGATGTGCAACCATACATTTCATCCTTAGAATACACCTTCACTCTTTTTTTTAAGTTAAAAAGTTCCATCTTTAGTGTAGAATCAACCATAGATTACTTTACTTGGTAGTTAATGTTGGGATTTATGCCCTAAAGTTTGTAATTTGTAAATGTTATAAATTCAATAATAAAAGAAGTAGTTATTTCATTCAAATAAATTGATTCATATGTTTATATTATATATGCTAACATCTAAGATTACTAGATGTAATCTCAAACTAAGTATATGAATGTCATATACAAAGGAATTCAGTTTGAGACATGCAATCTAAAGAGTCCGTAGAAAGCAAATAAAGCTGGGTACTTTATTTGTGGTAAATCTACAGCTGCGGTCTATCTCGTATTGTACGGTGGTCTTATCCTAGACTACTCATATAGTGTTATGAGAATGGAGGCACCTTATATGATGTGATCATATAGGACTGGGCCAGGATCTATATGAATCTGTCACTAAGATCCGTTAGTTGAAAAGATTCATATATATCGACAAATGATGGCTATATATGGGTGATCTAAATCCTGAGTGTCTTATTGACTCCTTCAGGTTAGATCGTGGTTTTTGATTTACCATGGGTGAGATTAGAATAGTATTCTTAGTCGATATCTCCGTATCTTGGAATCACAGTTTGGCTTATGGCTGGGAATGTATGCACACAATAGTGGAATCCACACCTTCTTGCGAGAAGTAGATAAGTAGTTCCCTTAAGGGTTGATTCGGAGCTTGAACGATTAAGAGAGCTCTCATACTTCCGTAAAGGAATGAATGATATAATCATTGAAGAGAATCAATGGTACTTAAAGGAAAAGATGTAATTAGAGAGGTATTACAGACTTTATAACCTAACTCTAATTATGAACTACTTGTGGAGGATCATACCACATGTAATAGCTATATCGATGGACATTGATAAATTGGTTGTGTAAAACATCTACAGCTACAAGAGTACAACCTTGGGTTTTTAGTGGAATAACTCCAAGGTTAATAATTGTGAAATATTAATTAAAGAGTTTAATTAATTTTTCTAAGTATTATTGGAGCTCAAAACTGTGGGTCCGTTAAGTCCCTTTGCTAGCCCTTTACGATTGATAGTAACAAGACTCACGGAGAATTAGATGGTCCAATTAATCATGTTACGAAAGTAACTTAAATATATTTTAGGAATTAATTAAATGATGTGATTATTTAATTAATATATATTATTTAATTGATGAATTAAATATTATTAAATAATATGATTATTTAATTGACATATTAATAATTAAGAATTATTAATTGTTAAATGGAGGTTTCAAGTTTGAACCTTGACAAGAGCAAAAGAATAATAAGTGATTATTTTATTTACTCTAAATAGGTCAAAGGTTTAAACCCTAGTGAAGTAAGAATTAAAAAAGGATTTGGAATCCTATTTTAACTTGGATTACTAAACCCTTGGATCCTAGTATATAAGATATACTTATCAGGAAAAAGTTTATTTATTTATTTTTTGTGTTCTTCCCCAGTTGGACAAATCTAAGAAAAGAAGCAAGGGGTTGTCTTTCGGTTCTCTCAAGCCTCCATTCAACTGCTCCCAGAATCCATGACGTGCCCACACTCACAGTTGCTAGATCGCAAGACGTAACTTGGAAGGCTTAGTGGTAAAGGATCGAAAAGAAAACGAAGGAGTGTTCTTCAAAGGTATGAAAACAAATCTCTTCCTCATATTCATGTATATACAAAAAGGTCTTAAGAAGATGATAGAAAATTTTTGAAACCTATTCTTGTTAAATCTATTGATTTTATTCCCTAATTTATCCGCTGCGCGACTTATAATTAATCACCATCTTAGAAGCTACTCTTGATCTTCTTCTGAGGTAGAGCATTGAAGGAAGGGTTGTTCATCCATTGGAGCCCAAGAAAACCTTCATGGGTTTACTCTTTTCCCTTTCTCTTTTCTTATTCTTCATTAGATATCATGTGTAACTAATCCATTTATGATAGGGGATCTATGATAGTAACATGTAATCTACTTTTTGATCACTCTTATTTGTGAATAAATCACTTTGAGTTTTTATTGTGCTTTAATTATCCAAATCCTAATATGTGTTTCTCATTGACCATTTGAAACAAATTATAGCACGGTGTGTATAAAACTATCTAGAGGGGGGGTGGGGTTGAATAGATTTTAAGCTTTTTACCCAATTTTTCGTGTTAGTCCAAATTACGAAATTACCCCTAAATAGATAAAGCAATAAATCAAGTATAAAATGCGGAAATTAAATAACACTTGATTTTTACGTGGAAACCCTCACGGGAAAAACCACGGGCTAGTAAGTAAGCCACACTCGAACCTCGAATCCACTAAATGTGTAAACGATTACAACATAATCCCGGAAGTAATCACACACCTACCTAATCCCGGTATGAGTGAACCTAGTCCGATTGCTTGCGAATTAAGCAACCTAATCCCGGTCACAACACAAGACTTAATTCTCTAAAAAGAGATTAACACCCTAAGTGAATATATGAATATTCAAATACAACATAGAGCAAGGGAAACCCTATATGCTTATCTAAGATGATGAATATGCAATTAAAAACAATCCTAGATATTAAAGCTAAATGACATGTCAATTAGCATAGATAATCATAGATTAGAGAAACCTAGATATCTATCATAAAAACAACACTCAATCAAATCAACACAACAATCTCTATCTTGAATATTAGAATATAATCTAAGAACAATCAAGTAATAAAAGAGATGCCATAATAAATTAAACACTAATTATGTATGATAATAGTGAAAAACTTACCAAAGCAAGTGTGATGATCAAAGACCCATGCAAGTAAGCATCCTAGATATGCTAGAGAATGCTAGATGAACTTTGATGCAAATGGATTTTGGTTTGAGTGTTTTATGAGCAAACTTGATTGCTTTCTCTCTTAAAAATCTCTCTTTTTAAAATAGGGTTCTTGATGATTAAAGAGTCACATTCAGAACAAGAGAAAGTGATGTATTTATAGGCATGAAAAACAGAGCATGTGAAAAGACAAGTTTGCCCCTGAAACGCACCGATCGGCGGTTTCAATCGGCGGCCAGGCCGCCGTTCATAACCGCCGAATTGGCCCGAGAGGAACAGGGGACCAACGGCGGTTTCATTCGGCGGTTTCGTGACCGCTGATCCAACCGCCGAATCAAACCTGAGATTAAAAATCAATCAGGTATGAAAATGGCTGTTTCAAACGTGACCGCCGTTTCAACCGCCGAATTAGGCCGAGAGATAAAATCAATCAGGTCTTGAACGGTGGTTTCTAACGGCGGTCGAGACCGCCGATCATAACATCAGAATTGCTCCATACACTTCTGGAAGCAAACGGCGGTTTCATTCGGTGGCCAGGCCGCCGATCATAATCGCCAATCACCAATAAAGGTGAAAACCAAGGAGAAGCCATGGGCATTCTCCGTAGGCGGTCCTCGCGCTGAACCAAGCACATTCTAGTGCATGCGCGGACGTTTTCGAAAACTATCGGGAAACGAATTTCAAGACAACAAGACACAATTACACAAAACAAAATATAACAAATAAGTGCAAGTGTGAAATGTGACAAGTGAAGAGAATACACACATATGCAATGTATGTTAAGTGTGTGTGTGCAACTAATCTCTTTAAAGAAAAGTAAGCACATAGAAATTTACCTTCGGTGCTTATCAAGACGAGGTCTTCAAAGGGCTTGAGCAATAACATCGATACCTAGGCTACCCTTACAAAGAACTCCCAACATATGGTTTGTCCACGAAATGAGCCAATCAACAAATGGGAACCTTACACCATTGATAAACTTGTTTTAGTAGATTTGTGTTTGAGTAGGTGAAATGCTTATATTATGACCATTGATATATGTATTGTCATTAAATAGCTCCATTAAGAGAGTGTGGGAATTAATTGCAATATCTATATAAAACTCCACACTTTTTGTTTCCAATTGTAAGTTCCTCATTTTTTATTGGCTTATTTCATGACAAACCACATTGGGATTGGTATGTAACGGGTAGCTTAGGTTATTGTGTTTGGCAAGATTCCGGACTTCCCAACGTGACTTCAAGAGCAAGAGCGAAAGGTAAATCACTTGACTTGTCTCTTGAAGAGATTTAGTTGCACACACTCACTTTCATATTGCATTTATATGAATGCATTTGTGTTTCTCTTAATTGTGTGCTTATATGCTTTATCATCACATTTATGCATTTTCATATCTTGCATATTTGTTGTGTGTCACATGTCTAGTGATTATTCATGATTATATCAATTTCCATGCATGTTATTTACTCACCTCACACTTGCACAAAATTCATATAGTTTAGGTGTGTTTGAGAGCCCGGGAAAAGAGTTTTTAACTCTTACCATGGTACAGGTCGCCCCTAGTGCACCTGCTTATACCGTGGCACCCATAGCATTAGAGACCAGTGGGTTTCACACGTAGGATACCGCGGTTGGTGCATTTGCCTCCACGGTGGTCCCAACAACGGAGCTCTCCAGGGCTTCCACACCGTGCGTACTGCGGTTAGGACACCTTGTCTGCACCGCGACACTCACAGCGGTCCTACGCTTTTTTGCAACCCATTTTCCAAAACGACGCTGTTTCTCTTAGGGCTTATATATATATGTTGCTTTCTCTTCTTGGTTGACTTAGAGCTTAGATTTTCAGATTATTAGTGAGAGAAATTAACTCCTTAGTGAGAGAAGCTCCAAGACTTGATTTTTACTCAACCAAACACAAACCCCATGTGCATTTAGCATCTTTCAAGCATCATCTTCTCATGGGTCTTCATGCTTTCACATCCTTGTAAGTTGAACATGTTCTAGAACCTATGGCTTGTCTACTTGTTCATATTTGCTTAGGATTAGCAATTACTTTGTTGACTAATTGCAAGTTTCTTTGATTAAGCATGTTTTGAGTATGTTTGTGTTTATGTTTATTGGTTGAGATTACACATCTTTTGATAGCTAGCACTTAGGACCATTTTGGCCTCTAGCTAAGTCTCTATGCATTGCATTTATATATTGATGTGTAAGACTTCTTGATTGCATTTGTTAATTGCATATTTTTTGTCCTTGCCATGTTTATTGACAACTTATGTTGATTGACTTTTGTTTGATGACTAGATTTTAGGTTTTCATATCTACATCTAGTTAGGTTTTTATGAGCATTCATTTAGACATCATGATATCTAGGATTGTCCACATTGACATCTTAAATTCCTAGATAAGCATTTAGTGTAGCCTAGCATTATTTGCATTTTGGATATCATCATATATTCACATAGGTTATTGATCTCTTCATTGAGAGTTAAGTCTTGTGACTAACGGTGTGTAGTGCTCAAGCACCTTTGGTCTAGAATCATTATAAAAGGCTTGCGGGTAGTAGGGTGGGTTAGTGACTGAGAATGGTTGAAGTCAACCTAAGTTGTAAACATCATTACATATAGTGGATTTGAGGACCATGTGTGGCTAGCATAATAGCTCGTGGTTTTTCCTTGTTGAAGGTTTCCACGTAAAAAATCAAGTGTTCTTTAATTTCTGCACTTTATACTTGATTTTATTGTTTGTTGAATTGAGTTTATTTTTGTAATATTGACTAATCCGAAAATTTAGTAATAATCGAATTAACAACCCATTCACCCCCCTCTAGGTTGTTTAGACACACCGCATATATATATATATTCACCATTGTTCTAAGTTGAATGACTCATCTACTTAAATCCTTTCTAAGAACTTAGAGGCCATAAGTAGTGAGTTGTTAAGTTCATTGAATATGACTAATAGAACTTGCCTTAGTGATTTTGAGCTAAATATTGATAGTGTGATTACTTGGTAGTGTCTCATGGCTACTTCATATTTCCCCTTGCATCAAATTCTAATAGTTTTAATCTCATTTACTTACCTTAGTTGACTCTTAGTCTAGAAGCTTAATTCTTGTTAGCGATTTAGCACTTAACTAGTCTAGATAGTCTACTGAACGCATCTATGCTCGTGGGAATGATAACCTGTACTTGTGCACCCTATACGAGTTGAACAACTAGTGCACTTGTGATGGGTGAAACACTGGCATGTTCCCTTAGTTAGCCTTTGTAGTTTAGCCTTTGTAGTTTAGCCTTGTAGCGTAATCATCATAAAGTAGTCTCATTTTAGTAGAACCGGCTTGCTTGGGCATGTCATGGACCTCATTTCTTTTTTTAAATGTTAATTTACATTCATTTAGGTTGTTGGATTGGATTGGATTAATCCAACGGCCAAAATGGGATCCCGGATATTGAATAAATCTGGGATACCGCATTTGAAAGCTTATTTATATATATATATATATATTGAAACAAATTATAGGTGTGTACAATATATCTGGGATACCGCATTTGAAAGCTTTTATATATATATATATTGAAACAAATTATAGGTGTGTACAATATATATCTGGGGGGGGCGCGGGGGGGAATAGATTTTATCCGATTTTACCCAATTTTCGTAAATGGTCAAGATTACGAAAATACCCATAACTAGTCAATATAATATAGCAAGTGTAATATGTGCGGAATATTAAATAACACTTGATATTTACGTGGGAACCCTCACGGGAAAAACCATGGGCTGGTAAGTGTGCCACACTCGAATCTCGAATCCACTAATGGTAAAAAGAATACAACCTAATCCCGGTATAACTCACCACCACTACCTAATCCCGGTATAAGTGAACATAATCCAATTGCTTGTGATTTACGCAACCTAATCCCGGAAGCTACACAAGTCTTACTTTCTCAATGAAGAGATAAAATGCCTATGTGAATATATGAAATATCCAAAATGCAATTAGAGCTAGGAAACCCTATACGCTTATCTAGGATGACAATATTACAATTAAAATAATCCTAGATATCAATAGCTAAATGAGATTATGAAAAACTAGATAGCTATCACAATACAACACTCAATCAATTCATCATAAACAATCTCTATCTTGTATCTAGCATATGATCTAAAAACATACAAGTGAATAAAGAGATGACTTGTTAAGAAAGATACTAAAATTAGATGAAGTTAGTAAAAATCTTACCAAGCAAGATGTGATGATGCTAAACCATGCATGGATGAACTTTGATGCACAAAGGAAAAGTGTTTGAGTGATCAAAGATGAGTTCTTGATTAAAAATCTCTCTTTGAAAAAGCTCTCAATTAAAAATATGATTTTTGAGTCATTAGTTTGACCTAAGAACAAAGAGGCATATTTATAGGAGGTTAAATTGAAGCTATGTCGTTTTGGACAAAATTAGTTGTCACCATTTGCTGTCGCCATTTGTCTCAGGGCCACATCAGATTTTTCTTCTTTGTCGCCATTTGTCTCAGGGTGACATCATGGCGACGCATGACGCAAATGGCGATGCATGACGCAACAAAGAAAATCTTCTTTGTCGCCATTTGTTCTCAGGGCGACATGTCATGGAGACATCATACCTGATTAATTTTCAGGAATAAATCTTTCTATCGCCATAGCGACACCAACAAAGGACGACACCAATATAGGGCAACAATGCCCTATTTCCACTTTGTGCACAATGTGCAAGTGTGCAAAGTGGTGAATCCAAAGGAGAAGCCAAGGGCATTCTCTGAAGGAGATCTTCGCGTAAGACAAGCACACTAATGTGCAAGCGCGGACATTTCCGAACAATCTTCTGGAAACGAATTACACAACACATAAACACATAACAATATTCAACAACAAAGTACAAGTGTGAAATGTGACATGTGAAGAGAATGCACACATATGCAAGTATGCTAAGTGTGCGTGTGCAACTAAATCTCTTCAAAGAAACTAAGCACTAGAGATATACCTTTGGAGTGCTTGTCACCTTGAGGTCTTGAAAGGGCATTTGAGCTTGATCATCATACACCTAAGCTACCCTTACAATTCAAACCCTAATGGTGGTTTGCCCACGAAATAAGCCAACCAATAAATGAGATCCTTACATATATAAATTACAAATGTCATAGAATCATATAATAAACATTAATACAAATCCAACTTCTCTTTGTGGCCCTACATTTAATTTTTTATATTTTTCTCATATTTTTTCTAATTATTTTATTTATCATAACTCAAATAAAGGTAATTAAAATTATATAATAATTACTGAATATAAAAACTTATCATAACATTTCTTTAATCTTCAAAAGTTGCCATTAAATATTTAAACATACTTTTCATAGTCAGTTTTAGGAATAAATTTAGATTTATAATAGTTTTGTGATTCAGTTCTCTACTGTAGCTTTTAGTAGTCAATTTATGAATAAATCTAGATAATATAATAGTTTTATTATTCTTTTGATATTTTGGTTTTTGTTTTATTAATTATTGGATTTGTGTTATGTAAGGATTCCCGTTGTTTTTAATTGGCTTATTTCGTGATCAAACCATATGTGGGGGTTCTTTGTAAGGGTAGCCTAAGTATCGGTCTTATTGTTCGAAGCCCTTTGAAGACCTCGTGTTGATAAGCACCGAAGGTAAATTTCTATGTGCTTACTTTTCTTTGAAGAGATTAGTTGCACACACACACTAAACATTCATTGCATATGTGTGCATTCTCTTCGTTTGTCACAATTCACACTTGCACTTATTTATTATATTTTGTTGTGTGTATTTGTGTCATGTTGTTGTGTAATTCGTTTCCCGATAACTTTCGGAAACGTCCGCGCATGCACGAGAATGTGCTTGGTTTAGCGCGAGGACCGCCTATGGAGAATGCCCTTGGCTTCTCATTGGTTTTCACCTATCTAGGTGATCGGCGGTTATGATCGGCGGCCTGGCCGCCGAATTAAACCGCAGTTTCAGTCCAGATTGGTCTGAAGCATTTCTGCGGTTAAGATCGGCGGTCACGACCGCCGTTCGAAACTGCCGTTTCAAGACCTGATTGATTTATCTCTCAGTCTAATTCGGCGGTTGAAATGGCGGGCATGAAACCGCCGTTAGAAACCGCCGTTCATACCTGGTTGATTTTGATCTCTCTGTTCTGTTTCGGCGGTTGGAATCGGCGGTCACTAAACCGCCGAATGAACCGCCGTTTTTGCTCTGTTCTTCACGAGCTCATTTCGGCGGTCATGAACGGCGGCCTGGCCGCCGATTGAAACCGCCGATTGGCGCGTTTCTTTGAAACTTACTTAAACGACCACACTTTGATTTGGCCCCCTATATATATGCCACTTTGACTTTAGGTCAATTAAGAGAGTTCATATTCAGAATTCATACTTAGGATATTTTTCAAAGAGAAGAAAAATTCCAAGAACTCCATTCTTGATTCTCAAACACTTTTTCATGATCATCAATCATCATCTAGCATCATCTTAGATCATCTAGATGTCATCTAGCATGGAATCTTCATCATACTTTGCTTGGTAAGCTTTTCACTAATATCTTACATGTTTTGTGTTTCTCTTATCTAGCAATCTCAATTAATTACTTGTTTGTTATTTTGTATGCTTTAGATACAATATTGAGATGAGTATGATGTATGTTTGAGATTTTATATTGTGCTTGCATATTAGGTTTTGTGCTTAATATTGATTAGCTAAACTAATTGACATGTCATTTAGTTTTGATATCTAGGATTGCTCTTAATTGAATATTAATCATCTTAGATAAGCATATAGGGTTTCCCTTGCTCTATGTTGCATTTTGGATATTCACATATATTCACTTAGGGTTGTATTCTCTTCATAGAGAAAGTAAGTCTTGTGTGTAGCATCCGGGATTAGGTTGCTTAGAACGCAAGCAAATTGGACTAGGTTCACTCATACCGGGATTAGGTAGGTGTGTGATTACTTCCGAGATTAGGTTGTAATCGTTTGCACATTTAGTGGATTCGAGGTTCGAGTGTGGCTTACTTACATAGCCCGTGGTTTTTCCCGTGAGGGTTTCCACGTAAAAACCAAGTGTTGTTTTAATTTCCGCACCATATTACACTTACTTGTTTATATTATCTTGAGGGCATTTTCGTAATTTTGACTAACACGAAAAATTGGGTAAAAAGCGTAAAATCTATTCACCCCCCCTCTAGATAGCTTTATACACACCGTGCTATTATTTGTTTCATGTTATATTCGGGATGAATTCAAAGATGATAAAGAATTGAAAGTAGGAATGCAAAAAATATAATAATTATATTAAGTTGGAGAATTGAAAGAATCGAGGAAGAGGAAAAGGCAGTCCGAAGCTGAAGGGCTATGTAGCACGGACACTCCTCTAGGAAGACGTAGCCCGTGCTGAACATGGTCGGATACGTGTCCAATACGGAAATTATTCATTGACTTTTTTGAAAGTCAACGGAGAGGACATGGTAAGGACATGCAAAGGATACGGTGGGGCAGTGTTACAATTATTTAAAAAAAAGAGGGTCAAAATATGAATTTAAAAAATGTATGGGTCAAAATCTAATTATTCAAACATTATAGGTTAGGGTTTCATACTTTCTTAGAATTTGTTGAGTGAATGAGTGTTGTCGCTTGAAGTCTGGAAAAATAGAGAGAAGAGAAGAGAAGAAAACATGAAGAAGAAGAAAGAAGAGGAAGAAGAAGGAAAGAGAGTCGGTCGACTGATATGTGGGAAGAAGAAGGAAATAGAGAACGTTGAGTCACCGACGGGGAAGAAGGAACATTGACACCGACGACAACGAGCCGATGAGGAACGTTGACGAGCTTCAACTCTTCAAGCCTTCAAGCTTCATTCTTCAATTTTCAACATGTATTTGTTTTCTAACTTTTCTTTCACTTTTCATCTCTTTTACAGTTCTACACTTTTACTGATTTAATGGATTTAGACTTTAGACAGTAGATTGTTGATCCTTGATTGTTTAAATATATGTTGTTGGTTGTTGATTGTTGACAGTAGATTGTTGATTCACTTGATTGTTTAAATGTAATTATATAGACATTGAACTTTAATTGTTTAAATGTAGTTGATTGTTGACACTTGATAATAGATTATTGATTGTTTATATGTAGTTGCTTGTTGAGACTTGAGTGTTGACAGTAGACAGAACTCAGAAGTTGATTGTTTTTCACTACTTTGCATGTTTATGTTTTTTGCTCATTTTAGACGGTAGACACAAGTTGATAAATTAATGCTAATCATGTTGATTGTTGATAATTTGTTTGTTGAAAGTGGATTTTAATTGAGGTAATGAGTAATATAAAATATAAAAATATAAATTTTATATAATTTGTTTTTTTTTTTTTTTTTTTTTTTAGAAAATGAGTGATATACCACTAAACTCTTCAGATTCTATTGGCACTGCCTTTGAAAATGATGATGTTCCACTGTGGAAGTATGTTACAAAACCTGACAAAGTTGGGAAAGGTGGAAAGAATATCTCTTTTAAGTGAAACTTCTGTCACAATACTTACAATGGCTCGTATTATAGAGAGAAGTGCCATTTGTTGAAAATTAAAGGAGGTTGGATTGCAAGCTGCTATAGAGTTACGAATGCTAATTTATTGAAAATGTAAAAAGTAGTAGATGAAGCGGAATTAAAGGTGAAACAATCGTTACCTAGGCAAGTTCCTTTACCCACCACTATTGGTTCTTCTTCCGCTTTCACTTACGCTAGTACTTAGGGCCAGTTTGGTATTTCTTTTGAAAAGTTAAAATCAGCTTATTTTATAATTTGATATAAAATGATGTTTGGTAAAACTTCCAAAAGTGATTAATTGATAATCTTGCAAGTTTTTGACAATGATTTTGAGAAGTAGGTAAGGGGTTACCTTTTGAAAGTGATTATGGAATAATCTATTTTAGCATTTAATGAATATTTTAAAATATCATTATTATCCTTATGAAATCAAATTAAAATCATTTATATACCTTATTTCATCTCAAAATTAAATATTCTACTTAAATATTGATTTGATTTATAAAATCTTTTAAAAATATTTTTATTGTTCTTATTGAATTTTTTTTTCTAATTCAAGTATTGATTATATATATACAGTCTTTCTATTGTCAGTTCGTCCTGACAATAAATATATCAGGACGAAGAATGTGGACCACAGATTATGGAGAGGTTTTGACAAGTGCATACACTTTGAGTTAAAGTATGTAAATCTAGTGGTCCACATTATTCGTCCTGATATATTTATTGTCATGACGAAATGATAATAGAAAATTTGTATATATGTATATATATATAATGAAAAAATGAAATAGGGTTTTAAAATCATGTATATTTTAGTCATTGTAACTAATTTCAGCACTTTTGCAATAAAATTACCAGACACATATGTACTGCTTTTGAGCTATACAGTAGTTTTAATAATATGAAACGTAGTTAAATAGCTTAAAGCATACCTAGAAAAGGGGGGGGGGGTGGTTTTGGCGGGGAACCTTTTTTCAATCCCTTGAATAAACTTATGTTTGTCCCTCAAGGTAGCCTTACATACAACACATAAACCAAGAATTCATATATAGACAATATAAGCATGTGATCATTTAAGCATAATCTATGAATATCAATTAGTTGCATGAGGTATAATAACACAAAAACTCAATAACAAGAAATACTTGTATTTCAATATTTGTTTAATGTATTACAGGTATTAACAAATATAACAATACACAAAGGTAACACTATACAAAAGAATTATATATATAAATATGATCAAATGAATTTGTTCACAAATCACACTTTACAAAATCTTGTTCCAATATACATCATAAGTGAATAATATGCAACAAGATAACAACATACACATAAACAAATATAAGAGATAAAGATAGGAAAATTAATACAAGAAATTTTTTAACGTGGTAAAACCTCCAAGGAGGAAACATCCACGGGTTGAACTACAACCATTGGGTACTATATATATTGGATGATAGATTAGAAATTCCTCAAAAGTGACCAACCTATGATCTACTCTCTATTGGAGTCTATGTCTACCCAATCCCTATTGGAAGATACAAAAACCCTCACATCCACGGGTTGAACTACAACCATTGGGTACTATATTTATTGGATGATAGATTAAAAATTCCTCAAAAGTGACCAACCTATGATCTACTCTCTATTGGAGTCTATGTCTACCCAATCCCTATTGGAAGATACAAAAACCCTCAATGATGCGAAACCACCATATATTGGACTTCATACCAAACCAACATCGTTGGATGATTAGAAATTCCTCAAGCATGCATGCACATCCCATGTACCACACTCTATTGGAGTCTATGTCATACCAAATGCCCGGGCCTACCAATATTGTAGCCAACTCCCTATCCAAGGCACTCATGCCTCTAGAGAGCCTCCCTTGCCTCTAGAGAGCCTCCCTTGCATAGCTATCCGGACCTTCCCGATCCTAGCCATGATTTCTTGCTTAACTATCCAAGTCATCCAAACTCTAGTTAAGACTTCTTGCTTGGTTATCCGGATAACTTGTCCTAACCAAGTCTTCCTTGCTTGACTATCCGGACACCTTGTCCTAGTCAAGACTTCATGCCTTTTACAAGGACTTCCTAGTGTGATCATGTGAATGCAAATGATGCAAGCAATCAATTCAACATAGAACATGTGATCAATACATTCTACAGAACAACTAGACATAAACATGTGAGAACACAAGTAATATAGTCTAGATGCCAAAAACATGAATTAAACCTAGAGCATGTGAAAAACACCTAACACAAAAGCTCATAATTTCATTCACACAAATAACACTTGAATAAATCATAATCATGAAGCACATATTCAAGATGCTGCAAACATACACAAAAATACTAGAATCATAAAATGTATTCAACGAATATTCTAGCCAAAGATTTAGAACAAGGATATAATGATAAATCAATTAAATCCTAGATGTCTCTTGTTAACCGCCAAAAATTACGGGGGTGCAAAGAAGAATTTTCCATCAACATCGGGGGATAACCGAGATAGAAAGACATCGTAATTGGCCTACCCCGCCTTTACAAATTAGCCGGGTACAACCTCCTACTAGCCCAAATCAAGATCAAGGGTTCATAGATCCAAAAAGTATGAGGAAACCAAGAAGCCAAGTTCTAGGGACTCCACTATGGCGGGGTCTTAGTACCCCGCCACCATCCAGAATCTCGGGATCCCGATACTCCAGAGCATTTATACTATGCTTAATAATTATGAAGAGGGAAGGATGCCCAAGTACCCCGATCCCACCTAAAGCCAGCCAACCAAGCAATAAGTATCAGGCTACAGACTACCGACTACCAAGTATCAGGGCAAGATTAGGTACGCCGAAGAACAAATTACATAGAAAAGCAAAGTAACGACAGCGTTTTAATAACAAAGAAGTGGTTCCTTTCTCGCCACTCAAGAGTCCTATTTGAAATATAAGTCAACTCCATCAAAGTTCCGCCAAATAAGGGATCGTTCAATTCCTTGAAGGGAAGAGACGATCTTCTCGTCAATTGCCATGGAATGCCTCAAAAAACTCTAGGTCACAAGACCGAAGTTATATGAGTGCATGGCAAGAAACAAGATCTATATATACATCGTATTATCACACATAAAAGAGAGGCAATTCTGAGTCCAAAACCCTACTTGATATTTTCCACTTATCGATATACACGAAAGCTCCATCACCAACTGTGTCAGACTTCGCATATGATTACACATAAAGACCTATCAACCATGTCGCTATCTACATAGACCTATCAAGAATTATTCCTATGTTGTACTTTATGCTTTGATAGTAGAAGGATTTGTAATTTTCTTTTATCACAATATAATAAAATATCTGTCCCCTTTTTCCACCATTGTTACATCAAGTTATTTTTAGAGATTTGCATAGGTATCGAACTACGTGATACCCCTCTGGGCCATGGTCTATTACGATTGTGGTCCCTTGAAAGTTGTTAATTGGAGTTTCACCACGGTGACAATTTTCAGTTAACATCTCTAAAAACACATATACAAGCATTAATCCTAGATATTATCAATCAAAGGATCAAAGCTCATTTCAATGATTATTAATCATAAAATGATTCAATCAAGTCACAAATAATCCTAGATATCAATCTAATCACAATACAACTCTCAAACATGTGAAAAACCTAGAATCTAAGAAACTAGTTCACATATGTCTCTAATTAGACTTTTGATTAGGATTGATTGTGAAGCTATCTTTCTTAATAGCATTCACCATACATATACATACATGTAGAAGAAGAAACCCCAAGCAAATTGAAGGTTATAAAAGAAGAAATCTCAAAGATATGACAGCTACCTTGCAATCACGAGCTGGTTCGGTTTTGATGGTGAAATCACTCGAAAACTCGATCAAACAGCTGCAAGACCACTTGAAAAAGGTAGAGAACTGAAATAAAAACAATCTCCAACTTGAATCAACCAATTCTGACTTCGTATGAGAAAGTTATGGTGTTTGGAAGGTGAGAAAAAGTTGAGAGACAATTCTGGTGTGAGAATTCTAATTTTTGATTCTTAAAATGAATAGGAGGGAATTAGAGAATTTAAAAGAGATGAAAGAGATGGAGAAATGGACCAATCATGTGCAGCCACGTCACCCAGGGCTGTGTGGGGCGCGTGTGCCACATGTGGGCAGAGGGCTGCTCTGGCCATGTGGCACACGGCCTTCACATGTGGCCACCAAGCTTGGCCGTTGGCCACGCTTGCTCCTCTCGTGCACCGCAAGCATTCTTCGGCCGTATCCGGGCCTCCGAACTCCGATTTTAAATCTATTTTCGGATTATGAATCGTCACTCCCTCACGCACAATGAAGACTAAAATATTTGACAAAAGGTTGAGAATTCATCTTGGAAAACGACGACGAAGACAACTCAATGAATGAGAACGTAAAGTAGCGTAGCTACATCGTTTGGACTCGAAACCTAATGAATGAGTAATCGAAATAACCGAGACTCAATAAGGAATCATATGAGATCATGTTCAAGTCCAAAATACAAGAAACATAAACAATTAAACACAAGATCACACATGTATGCCATTTCCTAGACATAGTCTTAGAACATGCAATTCTACAATGTATGACAATTTGAGTTCAATGCATGAGCATACTAAAACATATGAATGTGTTAAATAAAATGTGTACAACCATGCAGGGAGACTTATGAATGATTTGTGTGTGTATGTGCCTATGCTTTGTAAGAGGAATGAGGTCAATTATACATTTGATGAGCAATGAAGCTAATTCCCCTTAACAAGCCACCGCCTTGCATGAATCGTAGCCGAGTCTTTCTTTGAAGCTTTGTATCATCATGATAACGACCACTAATCAATACAAGATAAACACCGTTTTGATATGGAATATATGCCAAGACAAACCAAAAACCTAACAATCTCCCCCTTTGGTAAATTCCATGTCAAAACCACTATACATATACTAAAACAATTACAAAGAAAATATGGTCACAATGAGTACAATGAGTTACACATTTCTAGACACAATTTTCAACAAGAAGTCTTGAACTTCATCTTGGTCTTCTCTTGATATCATCTAAAATAAGCTTGAAAGTACAAGAATATCCAAGAGACAACACATATGGCAATATACATTCTTAGGCAAGAAAATAAAACATTTAAGTTCAAATGGATCATGTATGCTCCCCCTTAATACATGCTATCCAATAAAATATTCTAGCCAAGATCAACAAATACCAAAAAATATTAAATGCCATAAAGTTCAAACTTGATACCAAAATACACCAAAAATAAAAACTAAAAAATGAGACTAAGCAAGCTAGATATATATCTCCCATATTTTCTCCCCTTTTTTGACATGATATGAAGCCAAAAGGAAAGAATAAGAAAATATACCTCAAGATACTTTCTAGCCACTTGTGCCACCAAGGAAAGTTGTGTGATATGATGATCTCACATAATGCTTTGTAGTAGTTGCTTTTCCTTCCAATTCTTTGATCTTCTCATCTTGAACCACTATCTTAGCATTAAGATCTTCAATCTTCCTTTGTGACATCTCAATCATCCTTCGTGACTTTTCAACCTATTTTTTCAATTGTATAGCCCAACTTGGAAGAATAGGTGTGCTAGATACATGGCTTGAATCATGAGATTCAACAAATAGCCTAAATGTATCACTAGGCTTTCCCTTATCCTTGTATGACATGGTCGCCACACGTTTCTCATTTAACTTATCTAAGGGAGGAAGTAGCACATCATCATCTTTATTCTTTAATCCTTTAGCTAAACAAAATTGAGAAATAAACCCCGGAAATGCTAATTTCTTGTCCATACGACTTGCACAAGCCACGATCTCAATATGTTCAATAAGCACTTTACCAAGATTAATGGGTTTGTTTGTCACCAAAGCATACACAATCTTGATCTTTTCTCTATTAAGTTCGGTTGTTAGGTTTATAGTTTGTGTTGGCATGTATTCCATATCAAAACGTGTTTCTTTTGTAATGTTTAGTGGTCCATATGTTGAAGATTTATGAAGACGAAGAAATTCTTGGCCACAATTCATGCAAAATGCCGGCTTCAAAGAGATATGTGCTTCATTGATCATCAAAGGTAATATAAGATCTCATATCTCTTACAAGGCTAGGCACACACACACACATGGCATCCTTGTGTGTTCCTTCATGGTTAAACATCATTTATATATCACATTCACACACTTGATAATATATGCTCATGCATTTATACTATCTTGACAAACTTTGCTTATTGCATGTTCTAGGACTATGTCTAGGAAATAGCATATGTGTGTGTCTTTGTATTTGTATGTTTCCGTATTTTTGTATTTGGACTTGAATATACTCTATTATGATTGCTTATTGAGTTCCGGTCATTTCGGTTACTCATTCATTTTGTTTCGAGTCCAAACGATGTAGCTACGCTACTTTTCGTTCTCATTCGTTGAGTTGACTTCATCGTCGTTTTCCGAGATGATTTCTCAACCATTTTTCAAAGTTGTGTAGTCGTCGTCATGCGTGAGGGAGTCATGGTTCGTAATCCGAAAAACAAATTTGAAATCGGAGTTCGGATGCCCAAGATACTGCTAAAGAACATGAGGGAGCGCGCGAGAGGAGAGCGTGGCCAAGAGGCCACGTGGCCCAAGCCGTGTGGGAGCCGTGGGACCCACAGCCAGAGGACCCCTCTGGTCCCGTTTGGCCCATGCACCCCCCACGGGCTGGGTGATGTGGCCACCTCTGATTGGCCTGAAAAATCTCTCTCTCTCCTTCTTTTAAATTCCCTCCATTCCCTCCATTTCATTTCTAAGAAGAAAAAATTGAAATATCCCGTCAGAATTTTTCTCCCAAATTTTCTCACCTTCCAAACACCATAACTTCTTCATACGGAGTCGGAATTGAGTGATTCAAGTTGGAGATCATTCGTAATCGAGTTCTCTACCTTTTCCAAGTGGTTTGGCAGCTGTTTGATCAATTTTCTAGTGGTTCTACACAGAAAACCGAACCAGCTCGTGAATCCAAGGTATTGGTCTAATCTTTGGGATTTCTTCTTTTATAACCTTCAATTTGCTTGGGGTTTCTTCTTCTATATATACTTGTATGTTTGGTGAATGCTATTGAGAAAGATAGCTTCACAATCAATCCTAATCAAAAGTCTATTTAGAGACATTTGTGAATTAGTTTCCATGATTCTAGGTTTTTCACATGATTGTGAGTTGTATTGTGATTAGGTTGATATCTTAGGTTGTTTGTGACTTGATTGAATCAATTTTGTGATAAATGACCTTGAGATTTGATTTGATCCTTTGATTGATGAAATCTAGGATTATTGTATTTGTATGTGTTTTAGAGCAATCTAGGGTTTAATTGATTTACATCTTAAATCCTTGCTCTATATTTTTGGCTAGAATATTGATTGATTTAATCTCATGTATCTAGCATTTTATTGTATGTTGATAGCATCTTGAACTTGTACTTCATGAATATATTTTGTTCAAGTGTTGTATGTGTGAATGAGACTTTAAGCTTATGTGTTTGGTGTTTACACATGCTTTAGGTTTTATTTTTGTATTTTGCATCGATATCACATGTTTAGGTCTATTTGTACCATGGAATGTATTGATCACATGTTCTATGTTGAATTGGTTGTTTGCATCATTTGCATTGATATGATCACACTAGGAAGTCCTTGTAAAAGGCATGAAGTCTTGGTTAGAGTCAGGATGACTCGGATATCCAAGTAAGAAGTCTTGTCTAGAGTCGGGAGGACTCGGATAGACAAGCAATAAGTCATGGCTAGAGTCGGGAGGACTTGGATAGTCATGCATGGGAGGCTCCCTAGAGGCATGAGTGCCTTGGATAGGAAGTTGGCTATTATATTGGTAGGCCTAGGCATATGATTAGACATAGACTCCAAAAGAGCGGGGTACATGGGAGGTGTATGCACTCTCGAGGAATTTCTAATCTTCCATCGATGTTGGTTTTGTGTGTTGTCCAATATATGGTGGTTCCGCATCATTGAGGGATTTCATACTTTCCAAAAGGGTTAGGTAGACTTAGACTCCACTAGGTTGGGTGAGCTAAAGATTGGTCACTTTGTGGATTCTCTATTTTTATCATCCAATATATATAGTACCCTAATAATTGTATTTCAACCCGTGGATGTTTCCTCCTTGGAGGTTTTACCACGTTAAAAAAAAACCTTGTGTTAATTCTTCCTATCTTTATCTTTTATATTTTATTTGTGTATGTTATTATCATGTTTCATATTATTCACTTGTGATGTATAGTGAAGCAAGTATTTGTAAAGTGTGATTTGTGAATTCATTCCTTTGATAATATTTGTATATATGATTCTTTTGTATATTGTAATTTTTGTATAGTGATATTTAATCACTCTTGTAACTCATTGAACATCTATTGAAATACAAGTATTCTTTGTTGTTGTGTTTATTTGTTATTATACCTCACACAACTAGGTGATATACATAGACCTTGTTCACATGATTAAATTCTCATATTGTCTATGTATGCCTTTCTTGGTTTATTTTGTTGTATGTAAGGCTACATTGAGGGACAAACGAAAGTTTGTTCAAGGGATTGAAAAAAGGTGTAAAAACCTATTCACCCCCCCTCCCCTCCCCTCCCCTCTAGGTATGCCTTAAGGAATTTAACTACGTTTGTATACTTTCATCGGTAGCATTAGTAGAGACAACAAGATTGACACAAACAAATAAATGCCAAAAAGCACTAATTTTGGTCAACTCACTTTGCCTAATAAAGGCACATTTACCCCACTCAAAGTTCACATCATCACAAAGAGTTTTACCCAACAAATGAAGGTTTTCCAAACATCAACATCAAGGAAATCTAACTCAATATCATTGTAAGGTTTCCATTTGTTGATTGGCTCATTTCGTGGATAAACCACATGTTGGGGTTCTTTGTAAGGGTAGCCTAGGTATCGGTGTTATTGCTCAAGCCCTTTGAAGACATCGTCTTTATAAGCATCGAAGGTAAATTTCTATGTGCTTACTTTTCTTTAAAGAGTTTAGTTGCACACACACACTAAACATACATTGCATATGTGTGCATTCTCTTCTCTTGTCACATTTCACACTTGCACTTATTTGTTATATTTTGTTGTGTGTAATTGTGTCTTGTTGTCTTATAATTCGTTTCCCCGACATTGTTCGGAAACGTCCGCGCTTGCACTAATGAGTGCTTGGTTTCACGCGAAGACCGCCCTCGGAGAATGCCCTTGGCTTCTCCTTGGTTTTCACCATTGTTGGTGATCGGCGGCCTGGCCGCTGAATGAAACCGCCGTTTGCTTCCAGTAGTGTATGGAGCAATTCTGCGGTTCTGATCGGTGGTCACGACTGCCGTTCGAAACCGCCGTTCAAGACCTGATTGATTTTATCTCTTGGCCTAATTCGGTGGTTGCAACGGCGGTCACGAATGAAACCGCCGTTTTCATACCTGATTGATTTTTAATCTCAGGTTTGATTCGGCGGTTAGATCGGCCGTCACGAAACCGCCGAATGAAACTGCCGTTGGTCCCCTGTTCCTCTCAGGCCAATTCGGCAGTTATGATCGGCGGCCTGGCCGCCGATTGAAACCGCCAATCGGTGTGTTTCAGGGGCAAACTTGTCTTTTCACATGCTCTGTTTTTCATGCCTATAAATACATCACTTTCTCTTGTTCTGAATGTGACTCTTTAATCATCAAGAACCCTACTTTAAAAAGAGAGATTTTTAAGAGAGAAAGCAATCAAGTTTGCTCATCAAACACTCAAACCAAAATCCATTTGCATCAAAGTTCATCTAGCATTCTCTAGCATATCTAGGATGCTTGCTTGCATGGGTCTTTGATCATCACACTTGCTTTGGTAAGTTTTTCACTATTATCATACATAATTAGTGTTTAATTTATTATGGCATCTCTTTTATTACTTGATTGTTCTTAGATTATATTCTAATATTCAAGATAGAGATTGTTGTGTTGATTTGATTGAGTGTTGTTTTTATGATAGATATCTAGGTTTCTATAATCTATGATTATCTAAGCTAATTGACATGTCATTTAGCTTTAATATCTAGGATTGTTTTTAATTGCATATTCATCATCTTAGATAAGCATATAGGGTTCCCTTGCTCTATGTTGCATTTGCATATTCATATATTCACTTAGGGTGTTAATCTCTTTTTAGAGAATTAAGTCTTGTGTTGTGACCGGGATTAGGTTGCTTAATTCGCAAGCAATCAGACTAGGTTCACTCATACCTGGATTAGGTAGGTGTGTGATTACTTTCGGGATTAGTTTGTAATCGTTTACACATTTAGTGGATTCAAGGTTCGAGTGTGGCTTACTTACTAGCCCGTGGTTTTTCCCGTGAGGGTTTCCACGTAAAAATCAAGTGTTATTTAATTTCCGCATTTTATACTTGATTTATTGCTTTATCTATTTAGGGGTAATTTCGTAATTTGGACTAACACGAAAAATTGGGTAAAAAGCTTAAAATCTATTCACCCCCTTCTAGATAGTTTTATATACACCGTGCTATAATTTGTTTCAATTGGTATCAGAGCGGGTTCCTAGACATACATATGTGATCCTTGCTTATTTTGATGTGTTTTGCATTTTGTGTGATTTTTGATCATTCATACACTTGCATTCATTTCATTCATTCATAAACACTATGAGTGGAAACGGTGGAAATGGTGGTGGCAACGAAGGTGCTTCTAGCACAAGGCCTCCACTTCTTATTGGATTGAACTATTCCCAATGGAAAGGGAAGATGGAATCCTACATATGCCAAATTCATGACCGTGCATGGATGGCGGTGGAAGACGGATATGATCTACCCAAGATGACTCCCGATGGTGGAGGAGAAGAAGTATTGAAGCCTAAGGCGCAATGGAACACGCAAGAGTTTGAGGCTTCAAAGTGGAATAGGAAGGCGATGCATGCCATCTTATGTGCTATGGACGAAAATCAATACAAATTGATTCAAAATACTAGGATAGCTAAGGAGGCTTGGGACATCCTAGAGATTGCACATGAGGGAACCGAAGTGGTGAAGGACTCTAAGCTTCAAGTCCTCCAAACTCAATTCGAGATGCTTAAGATGGAGGAGAATGAGTGCTTCAACGACTTCGAGATCAAGTTGATGGACATAGTCAACCAAAGTCATCAACTTGGTGATCCATATTCGGATAGGAGAATCAAGCAAAAGATTATGAGATCTCTTCCGGATAGGTTTGAATCAAAAGTAACGGCTTTAGAAGAAAATAGTGGATATAAAGATATGAAGCCGAGTGAGGTGATTGAGAGACTTCTAGCTTATGAGTCTAGGAAGGGTCCTATCTCCATACCTCCTAAAAAGAAAAAAGGAATTGCTTTGAAGACCTCCAAGGATGAAAATGAGGCAAAGAAGAATGACTCGGACGAAGACCTTGCATTATTTGTGAAGAGATTTAAGAGGGTCATGAAGTTCGGGAAAAAGGACTTTGGTTCCAAAGGTCAAAACTACAAGAAAAAGGGTTCCTACAACAAGTTTGAGCCTAGGAAAGAGAAGACCGAAAGGAAAGGGGTCCGATGCTTCGAGTGTGGTGGCATAGGTCACTTTGCCCCCGAATGTGCTAATCACAATGTCAAGAAGAAAGGTAAAGTGATGGCCGCCACATGGAGTAGTAGTAGTGATGACTTCATTGAGGGAGATGAGTCTTCAAGTGATGAAGAGCTCATGGCTAAT
Organism: Acer yangbiense; assembly: GCA_008009225.1. Lineage (NCBI taxonomy): Eukaryota > Viridiplantae > Streptophyta > Magnoliopsida > Sapindales > Sapindaceae > Acer > Acer yangbiense. Next base: position 18,962,824 of record CM017771.1, read on the forward strand.
CTTCTAGCTTTTGCCTCCTCCCATAAAAGCAAAAGTACTAGTGAGAGAGAGGATATGAGTCAAGAGGAAAATGACTCAAGTGGAGAAGAAAGTGATTCCTCTTCTAACTCCATAAGTAGTTTTGTGGAGAAAGAGGTGCTTGCTAAGTGCCATGCCGAGTTTAATGATTTAGCAATCAAGAGCACAAGAAAGATCAAGATGTTGAGAGAAGAAAATCTTGAGCTTTCATCTCAAAATGACCACTTAAGTGAACAAGTGGAAAAATTCAAGAAGATGGAAGATAAGCTAAATGGGGAGTTAGTCTTATCTAGGAGGAATGAAGAAAGCCTAAATAGGGAGCTTGAAGAAGTAAGAGAGTCTATGACTAGGATGGATTCTAGCACCAAGAAGCTTGACCATATGCTTGGTGTTGGAAAGAGTCCATGTGACAAGAGGGGTCTTGGGTATGAAGATGGCAAGAAGATCTCAACCTCTAACAAGACCGTGTTTGTCAAGAGTTTGAGGAACGAAGAAACTTCATATGTGCAAATTCCTAGGAAGAAGTTAGAAGTAGGACAATGTTCAAATGCACAAGTGAAGATGGGGCCAAGAAGGAAAACTCAAGCTCAACCCCCTAGGGTCTCTCAAGCCAACATTCCTCCACAATTGGCTCACAAAACAAAGGAAAAAGGCCAATCATGCAACCTCAAGCTAGGAAGCAATCTAGACCGGTTCAACAACGAAGATGCTTTAAACCCATTCATCCATAAAGACAAGGACAAGGTATGATTCCTTATTTTACTCCTATATGTCATTTTTGTGGATTTAATGGTCATATTAGACCACATTGCTTTCGATATATAAAAATGTGCAAAACTAGAAGCATGATTGAGAAGAAAAAGAAAAGAGCCATGATGCATGTTCCTAGGAATGATTATATTATTATGCATGATCCTAGGATATCTAGAGCCCATGTACCAAAGACCACTAAGAAAGCTAAGATTGTTTCTAGGTGGATTAGAAAGAATGAAAATGTTTGCCATGTTGCTCAAATAGCCTTGAAGGCAAATTCTTCTCATTTTTGGTATTTAGATAGTGGGTGCTCTAGGCACATGACGGGAAACAAGAGTTTCTTCGAGACTCTTGTTATGGAGGAAGGAGGATATGTCACTTTTGGTGATGGATCCAAAAAGAAGGTTGTAGGGAAAGGAACCATTTCCGTTCCTGGATTATCCTCCTTATCCGATGCTTTATTTGTTGATGGCTTGAAAGCCAATTTAATAAGCATTTCACATCTAAGTGATGAAGGATATTCCGTCTTGTTTTGTAAAGATGATTGCTTGATCCTAAAGCCCGATGGACAAACCTTATTGAAAGGTATGAGATCTAGCGACAATTGATATTGTCTTGAAGCTAGAATTGTCTCAAACAATGTGTTCATGGATGAGCAAATAGAGTTGTGGCATGAAAGACTTGGCCATATGAACTTTAAGGATTTAAGAACCCTTGGAAAGTTCAATTGTGTGCGTGGCCTCCCTAAGCTTGGAAAGAAAGCCAATGGTATTTGTGGACCTTGCCAACAAGGAAAACAAACTAAAAGCATGCACAAAAAGGGCAAGTATCTCTCCACCAAGGAGCCCCTAGAGCTTCTCCACATGGATCTTATGGGTCCTATGCAAACCGAGAGTTTAGGTGGAAAGAGATACATTTTTGTTTGTGTTGATGATTTCTCTAGATTTACATGGACATATTTTCTTAGAGAAAAATCCGAAACTTTTGATAAGTTTAAAATGCTTTGTACTAAAATACAAAATGAAATGAATTCTAACATTAAAAGCATTAAACGGATTAGAAGTGACCATGGGAGGGAATTTGAGAATGCCTCATTTGAAAGCTACTGCAATAGCTTAGGCATCACCCATGAGTTCTCGGCTCCTAGGACACCTCAACAAAATGGAGTTGTTGAGAGGAAGAATAGGGTCCTTCAAGAGATGGCCCGTGTGATGTTGCTTAGCAACAATGTCCCTAGGAACCTATGGGCCGAAGCCGTCAATACGGTTTGCTATATAGGGAATCGTGTTTTCCTAAGGCCCGGATCTAGAAACACCTCCAATGAGTTGTGGAAGGGTAGGAAGCCAAATGTTAGCTACTTCCACACATTTGGAAGCAAATGCTACATTTTAAATGACCGTGATCAACTTGGCAAGTTTGATGCTAAGAGTGATGAGGGTATCTTTATTGGCTATGCCTTGAATAGTAGAGCCTATAGAGTTTTCAACTTGAAGGCTCGAACCGTCATGGAATTATCGAATGTTGTCATTGATGATACAAGGCTCAAGTCTTATGACCATGAGGAAGAGGAAGTTTTAGATGATGACTCTCCTTTGGAGAGGGTTGTGGTGACTCCCAATGTTGGGACGTCCAATGACATTAATGAAGTCACACAACCTATTACTAGAGTCCCTCTCTTGGACTCTAATGAACCCGCTCCATGGGTTAGAAGGCTCCATAACAAAGAGGATGTTATTGGAGATGTGAATGAGGGTGTTAAAACTAGGCGTCAAATAGCTAATCTAATTAGCTACACATGCTACACCTCTCAAATTGAACCCAAAAAGGTTGATGAAGCCTTAAATGATGAATTTTGGGTTCTAGCCATGCAAGAAGAGCTAAACCAATTCGAAAGGAATGAGGTTTGGACTCTAGTTTCTAGGCCTAAAAACACTCATGTGATAGGCACTAAGTGGATTTATAGGAACAAATCCGATGAGGATGGCAACATAGTGCGGAACAAGGCTAGACTTGTAGCACAAGGATACTCTCAAATTGAGGGTATCGACTTTGAGGAGACTTTTGCTCCCGTTGCCCGTTTAGAGTCCATTAGGCTTCTCTTGTCCATTTCTTGTGTGCACAAGTTCAAATTGCACCAAATGGATGTCAAGAGTGCCTTCCTAAATGGCTTCTTGCAAGAGGAAGTGTTTGTTGAACAACTCAAGGGGTTTGTGGATGCACACCACCCCAACCATGTCTATCGCCTCAAGAAGGCACTATATGGGTTGAAACAAGCACCGAGGGCTTGGTATGAGCACCTCACTTAATTTCTTGTTGACAATGACTACACAAGAGGTAGTGTTGACAAGACCTTGTTCATCAAGAGAAACAAAGATGAGTTATTTATAGCTCAAATCTATGTTGATGACATTGTATTTGGCTCCACCAACAACACCAAGGTCCAACAATTTGTTGATGTCATGTCTCATGAGTTTGAGATGAGTCTTGTTGGTGAGCTTAGTTACTTCCTAGGTTTGCAAATTAGGCAATTAGATGATGGGATTTTCATAACCCAAGCCAAATATGCCAAAAACCTAGTGAAGAAGTTTGGTTTAGAGAATGCCAAACATTGTGATACACCCATAAGTACCACTTTGAAGCTAAGCAAGGATGCTAGTGGTAAAAGTGTGGAACAAACGTTATATCGTGGCATGATAGGTAGCTTGCTTTATTTGACCGCAAGTAGGCCCGATATCTCCTTTAGTGTGGGTGTGTGTGCTAGGTACCAAGCGGATCCTAAGGAGTCCCATCTCTCTTCCGTAAAGAGAATCATTCGCTATGTGAATGGGACATCCAACTATGGGATTTGGTACTCTTTTGACACTAATGCTAGTCTTGTAGGCTTTAGTGATGCAGATTGGGCAGGAAATTGCGATGATAGGAAGAGCACATCGGGCGGTTATTTCTTTCTAGGCAACAACTTGGTGTCTTGGTTTTGCAAGAAGCAAAACTCGATTTCCTTGTCCACGGCCGAGGCCGAGTACATAGCCGCGGGGAGTGGATGCACACAACTCCTATGGATGAAGCAAATGCTAGTAGATTACGGATTCAACCAAGGTACTCTCACTCTCTTTTGTGATAACATGAGTGCTATTAATATTTCCAAGAATCCGGTACAACATTCTAGAACTAAGCATATTGACATCCGCCATCACTTTATTAGAGAGCTTGTTGAAAATAAATGCATAGTACTTGAACATGTAGGTACTAATGATCAACTTGCGGACTTATTTACTAAACCCTTAGATGCTACTCGATTAAAAACTCTTAGTAGATCTATTGGGATATGTCTTGTGGAGTGATGTTTGATAATTGACCCCATATGGGGAACTCAAGCAAAGAGAGCTATTTTGCATTCTTGTATCTTGCAAAAAATTCTAAATAACTTATGCCTCTTCTTTTAATTGTTTGAGTAAGCTTGGTTGCACATATGTTTATATGTTTTCAATTCAATAAGTGTGAACCTTGCTTGTTTACAATCCATGTCATATTTATGTTCAAACATGCATTTTTGGACTAGGAGATGTATGTAGGAAGTATGATTTGAATGACCTATGATTATTTTCATGACATGATGATTCTTAAATAACATGCTAATGTCAAATGAAAAAGCATGAAATTCATATAACATGCTCACATGAAAAGCATGAATTGATGATTGCATACTCTTAAAATGCAAAACCTTGTGTGAAAGCTTATGAGACTCAAAATGAATAAAGGATCTTGTTTCCGTTCAAAGGAATTTACATTCCAAATGTCTCTCCTTCTTTATTGGTTGAACATGGCTACTATCATACGGATATCTTATCCGGAAAAATCAAATAGGGTGCAAAGTCGCTCATGCCATGTTTCGCTTATAAAGTTGGATATAGTTGTTCTTAAATTGAAATCGATATATTCTATATCCTTGCTTTATTCATGACTTTGGTGAAATTGGTTTGAATTCCTATTAGAAACCTTTGTCATTTGCTTTGCCAAATACCATTGTATTTTGGACTTGAATGCTACATGTCTTGTATGCAAAGCATGTTTGTTTCACACATTTTTTTTCAAATAAATCTCCTTGTTTCTCTCCAATTAATTGGGATGCATAAAGTGACTTATATTAATTATGCAAATCTTGCATGCTACTATCTCTCGTTGCTATGAGTGACCCGGTTGGGGACTACTCCTTTGCCTATATCATGACAAAAAGGGGGAGTAGTATATGGTAAGGGCAGTTGCAAAATTCAGAAGCAATTGTGTATATTGGGGAGAACATTCATTGAGGGGGAGTAACCCGTTGAGGGGGAGCATTGCATACACATACATTTCATAATGTTGTGCCTAAACTTTTAAAATGCAAATGCTTGTTTTTGTTCTCACTTGATTCATCTCACTTTTTACTTGTATTGGAAATGTTAGAAACTTTCTTTTCAGGGCTTGATTATTCTACAAGAGATTGAAGTCTTAAAGTTTTATTTTCTTATCTCTTTGTGTTGTAGAAAATCATAGTTGTCCCGTAGCTTCTTTTTCTTTGTGAGGAATCAATGTGAGTGGTGGTTTTGTCATGAAATAGCCAAAGTGGGAGATTGTAAGGTTTCCATTTGTTGATTGGCTCATTTCGTGGACAAACCACATGTTGGAGGTTCTTTGTAAGGGTAGCCTAGGTATCGGTGTTATTGCTCAAGCCCTTTGAAGACCTCGTCTTGATAAGCACCGAAGGTAAATTTCTATGTGCTTACTTTTCTTTAAAGAGTTTAGTTGCACACACACACTAAACATACATTGCATATGTGTGCATTCTCTTCTCTTGTCACATTTCACACTTGCACTTATTTGTTATATTTTGTTGTGTGTCATTGTGTCTTATTGTCTTGTAATTCGTTTCCCCGACATTGTTTGGAAACGTCCGCGCTTGCACTAATGAGTGCTTGGTTTCACGCGAAGACCGCCCTCGGAGAATGCCCTTGGCTTCTCCTTGGTTTTCACCATTGTTGGTGATCGGCGGCCTAGCCGCTAAATGAAATCGCTGTTTGCTTCCAGTAGTGTATGGAGCGATTCTGCGGTTCTGATCGGCGGTCACGACCGCCGTTCGAAACCGCCGTTCAAGACCTGATTGATTTTATCTCTTGGCCTAATTCGGTGGTTGCAATGGCGGTCACGAATGAAACCGCCGTTTTCATACCTGATTGATTTTTAATCTCAGGTTTGATTCGGCGGTTAGATCGGCCGTCACGAAACCGCCGAATGAAACCGCCGTTGGTCCCCTGTTCCTCTCGGGCCAATTCGGCGGTTATGATCGGCGGCTTGGTCGCCGATTGAAACCGCCGATCGGTGCGTTTCAGGGGCAAACTTGTCTTTTCACATGCTCTGTTTTTCATGCCTATAAATACATCACTTTCTCTTGTTCTGAATGTGACTCTTTAATCATCAAGAACCCTACTTTAAAAAGAGAGATTTTTAAGAGAGAAAGCAATCAAGTTTGCTCATCAAACACTCAAACCAAAATCCATTTGCATCAAAGTTCATCTAGCATTCTCTAGCATATCTAGGATGCTTGCTTGCATGGGTCTTTGATCATCACACTTGCTTTGGTAAGTTTTTCACTATTATCATACATAATTAGTGTTTAATTTATTATGGCATCTCTTTTATTACTTGATTGTTCTTAGATTATATTCTAATATTCAAGATAGAGATTGTTGTGTTGATTTGATTGAGTGTTGTTTTTATGATAGATATCTAGGTTTCTATAATCTATGATTATCTAAGCTAATTGACATGTCATTTAGCTTTAATATCTAGGATTGTTTTTAATTGCATATTCATCATCTTAGATAAGCATATAGGGTTCCCTTGCTCTATGTTGCATTTGAATATTCATATATTCACTTAGGGTGTTAATCTCTTTTTAGAGAATTAGGTCTTGTGTTGTGACCGGGATTAGGTTGCTTAATTCGCAAGCAATCGGACTAGGTTCACTCATACCGGGATTAGGTAGGTGTGTGATTACTTCCGGGATTATGTTGTAATCGTTTACACATTTAGTGGATTCGAGATTCGAGTGTGGCTTACTTACTAGCCCGTGGTTTTTCCCGTGAGGGTTTCCACGTAAAAATCAAGTGTTATTTAATTTCCGCATTTTATACTTGATTTATTGCTTTATCTATTTAGGGGTAATTTCGTAATTTGGACTAACACAAAAAATTGGGTAAAAAGCTTAAACTCTATCCACCGCCCTTTTAGATAGTTTTATACACACCGTGCTATAATTTGTTTCAATCATCGAGCAATCCTATAAACTCATTCAATTTCCAAGAATTAACTCTAAAAACAACACCTCTCTTATTCATAATGGCATCCTCAACATTAGTACTTTCTTTGAACACATGATATAATTCTCTAACCACAGTTTCATTAGCTATTCCTAGCATGTTAATCCAAGTACTCCAATTTCTCTCCATGATAACATTATGAACATAAGAACCAATACAAGAGTTCAAATCAATACCTTTCTCTTGCAAAATCTTTTTGCACTCATAACCTCTCAAAGGCCTAAACTTGTTGGCTTTGATTGTCTTGGAAGAGGAAGTAAGATTAGAATTGTCAACAGGCTTTGAAGGATTGCTAACTCCAACTTTCTTAGCTTTTCCCTAACACAGCAAGTTAGTGACCAATAAACATATACAAAGGCAAAATCATCATTTTTGAACAAATCAATATGCAAATAAAGAATTATTATAGTATCTTGATGATTTATCAAAAACAAGAATAATGCCAACAAACAACTATCTTGAAGAACATGTGAACATATCATAAAAGAGAACATAAATTTAGCATATTATGCTCCCCCTTGATAAATGCCTCATCTAAGATCTAGATAGACAAATGTTCACAAAAATCGCCACACATTCACATCACAAGCAATTTTAATAGATTTTCAAATAAACTCCATATGTCAAAGAGAGTTACACCAAGATTTTCAATCACTCTCATATGTCTTCAAAAATTGATAAAGTATCAAAATACTAAATAAGCAAAAGTGAGTGTGTGAAGATTTTGCTTCAAGTATATGAAAAGAAGTAGTTCGATAATCAAGCATGCAAACATTTTCAACATCTATTCATCTTAAGCCTTTCCATAAAAAGGTTAAACCGGTTATCATCCGAAATTTTGCTTATAAAGAGAATAGATTTTAACATGTGAGCGTGTGTGTGCATGTGGCTTGTTATCCCATTTCTATTTGACAACCCGAGCTAATTTCATTATTCAACTATACTTCATAAGCCTTTTTGTTTTGTTTTTAGGCTTGAATCAAAGATTTTTTTTTTTTAATGATTCATTTCAACATTTTTTTTACTTTTTTCAAACATAAACATATATATTTCATGGCGGCTTTCACTCATCACAATAGCGTAGCCCTTTCCTACATTGGGCGGCTGCACAACCAATGTGTGTAGCCCTTTCCATAAGGGTGCTCATTGAGCTCTATGTTGCCGAAGCAAATGGATACCAACCATTGGTCATTTTTAAATGTACTAGTCCTTAGGACTTCAAGTTGTATCCAAAACTTACATCAATCAAACTCAACATACTTAACAAGACATACAAGAGAAGCAAAGTGCATTTTTGAAACCAAAATTTTAAGGCTTAAAAGCACATGGCCGAAAAGCAAGTAAAGAGACTTACTTAAGATTTCTACTTCTCAAGAGAGTAGCTTTCAAAGAATATGAAGCTCATATTATTCAAAATAAGCCACCCAACAATCATACAAACAATAACATACATCATGAATAAGATCAATGTGAACAATTATCACCAAAAGATCTTAAACTAGCAAATGTCAAAGAGAACCATATAAACACTATATTAGTTCTCAAATATGACATGCTTCATGAAGTGGTACACATAATGAGTTGAGAGATGGAAATTCAAGTAAGCAAGCAATATGATATTAGAGATACCTTCGCAAACTATTTTCATGAAATGCAAGGTCTTTACCCTTTTTATGAGTCTTCTTGGCTTGTAAGTCTTTATGACTACAAGTTATAGGTGTGTCGATTCCAAGAGACTAAAGACTATGCATTTCAACTCAAACAAAAAAATGACTTTCTCTAAAAGTCTTAACATGATTGTCACCATATAGATTTCATAAAAACAACTTCTCAAAAAGTTAATCAATAGATTTCGACTATCATAACAAGAATGTGAGATAGCTAAGTTCATGTCAAGTTGTAGAGATACAAAGCAAACAAGCTAAGCTTCTTAACAACAAAACATTAATTTTAAAGCTAACTCACATGTGCAACTTACACTAATGGTAAGAGCACTCACCATTGACAAACTTTGTCTTGGGTGAACCTACACAAACATTATCAAGATTCTATTTGACATCAATGTTGAATCTGGAGTAAACTTCTTCCACAACTTGATTTACAATAATATCATTGATACTCATCTTTTCCAACATTGCTAACAACACATGCTTTGTCAATTTTAGAAGGATTTGCATTCTTCACATTCCGGACATTCTTAACATGCTTTGTGACATTATCATGCTTTCCATATTCAAAAGCTTGAGCATGCTTAAAATGAAGTCCAATCTCTCTATCCCTAGATGCATTTCCTATGTTGCAATATTCAATGAATTTAAAGCACTTGGGCTTGATATGGCCTACGGTATTGCAAAAATGACATATGGGAACAAAAGAAGAGATTTTACCTTTCGGGATGGGAGAAGCACAAATAGGAGTTTCAAGAGGTACCTTGTTCTTCAATTTGTTCTTGGTCTTGGAATGTCTCTTCTTAGGAGCTTTCTTGTTAACTATGACCTCGCTTATAGGAAGTGATGCTTCTATGAGCTTCTCCTTAACTACCGCGTTGCTTGAGCCTCCTAAAGTCAAACTAGAGATGATCCTATCCCTTCTAAGAACAATCCCCTTAACTTCTCTAAGCTTCTTGGCAAGAACATTCTTTTCACCCAAGAGCCTTCAAGTAGTTGAAACAAACTCATCCACTTGCAAATTGATCAAAACATCTTTCTCATCAACCTCTCTTAAGGCTATCTCCAATTTCTCTTCAAGACATTTCACCTTAGCCAAAAGATCAACATAGGTTGAATTATCACTTAAGCACACTTGATGATTCGAATCAACTTTCTTATCCAATGAATCTTGACATATATCCTCTAAGATAGAATGAGAGGCCGTGAATGCAACAAAGTTGCTCACCAACTCTTCCTCACTAGAAGACTCATCACTTGAGCTCTCCTCATCACTAGAGTGATCATCTTCACTCCATGTGGCTGCCATGGCTTTTCCCTTCTTGTCCTTCTTAGCATCAACACTAGGACAATCCAAAGCATAATGTCCAAGCTTTTTACACTTGAAGCATTGAACCTTTCTATTGCTCTTAGCATGACCACTCGTCTCATGAGGTGGAGTACAGGATTTCTTGACTTCTTTTTCCCTTGAGTACTTGCCACTTGGCTTGACACCTTTCCTCATGAACTTCCTAAACTTCCTAACCAATAAAGCCATCTCCTCGTCATCATCGCTACTACTAGCTTCCTTGACAACCTTGAGAGTTAAACCCTTGTTCTTAGCCTTTGGTTTCAAGCACGCCTCAAAGGTTTGAAGAGATCCTAGCAACTCATCTAAGCTCATGACGTCAATGTCTTTGCTCTCTTCAATGGCGGTAACCTTGGATTTGAACCTTTTTGGTAGAGATCTAAGAATCTTCCAATTTAGCCTCTCACTGGAGATAGGAGTACCAAGAGCTTGGCATTGGTTGGCGATATCTAGTAGCTTGTCTTGGAAGTAAACAAACTTAACAAACTTGTCTTCCTCACCCATTTGCAAAACCTCAAATTGGGAAGTGAGCATTTGAAGACGAGACTTCTTCACCACTTTAGTCCCCTTATTGGTGACTTGGAGAGCTTCCCACGCCTCCTTTACGATCTCTAGGTTTTGGATGTAGGAAAATTGCCTACTATCCACGCCTTCGAAAATAGCATTCACCACTCGATGATGCCATTTTACTAATTTGAACTCATTAGTAGACCACTCACTCCTAGGCTTGGAAACGGTCACTCCATTCTCACTCTTGTTGGGAGCAAGGTAACCTTCTTTCACGGTCATCCAAGCTCTCTCATCAATAGAGCGAATGTAAGCCTTCATCCTCAATTTCAAAAACCCGTAGTTGTGACCCTTGAGAAGAGGAGGCCTAGAATTCAAAGCCCATTCGGTCATCACATTTTCTTGGAAAACCATACTTTAAAAACCTAAGCAATTCACAAGTAAGTATCACCCGGATCTCGTCGAGTGCCGTCCGACGACCCGCTCTGATACCAATTAAAAGTATACAAACGTAGTTAAATAGCTTAAAGCATACCTAGAAGGGGGAGGGGGGGGGGGGGGGTGAATAGGTTTTTACGCCTTTTTTAATCCCTTGAACAAATTTACGTTTGTCCCTCAAGGTAGCCTTACATACAACACATAAACCAAGAATTCGTACATAGACAATATAAGCATGTGATCATTTAAGCATAGTCTATGAATATCAACTAGTTGCATGATGTATAATAACACAAAAACTCAATAACAAGAAATACTTGTATTTCAATATTTGTTCAATGTATTACAAGTATTAACAAATATAACAATACACAAAGGTAACACTATACAAAAGAATTATACATACAAATATGATCAAATGAATTTGTTTACAAATCACACTTTACAAAATTTTGTTCCAATATACATCACAAGTGAATGATATGCAACAAGATAACAACATACACATAAACAAATATAAGAGATAGAGATAGGAAAAATTAATACAAGAGATTTTTTAACGTGGTAAAACCTCTAAGGAGGAAACATCCATGGGTTGAACCACAACCATTAGGTACCATATATATTGAATGATAGATTAGAAATTCCTCAAAAGTGACCAACCTATGTTCTACTCTCTATTGGAGTCTATGTTTACCCAATCCCTATTGGAAGATACAAAAACCCTCAATGATGCGAAACCACCATATATTGGACTCCATACCAAACCAACATTGTTGGATGATTAGAAATTCCTCAAGCATGCATACATATCCCATGTACCACACTTTATTGGAGTCTATGTCATACCAAACACCTGGGCCTACCAATATTGTAGCCAACTCCCTATCCAAGGCACTTATGCCTCTAGAGAGCCTTCCTTGCATAGCTATCCGGACCTTCCCGATCCTAGCCATGACTTCTTGCTTAACTATCCAGTTATCCCGACTCTAGTTAAAACTTCTTACTTGGTTATCTGGACGCCTTGTCCTAACCAAGTCTTCCTTGCTTGACTATCCAGACACTTTGTCCTAGTCAAGACTTCATGCCTTTTATAAGGATTTCCTAGTGTGATCATGTGAATGCAAATGATGCAAACAATCAATTCATCATAGAACATGTGATCAATACATTCTACAGAACAACTAGACCTAAACGTGTGAGAACACAAGTAATATAGTCTAGATGCCAAAAACATGAATTAAACCTAGAGCATGTGAAAAACACCTAACACAAAAGCTCATAGTTTCATTCACACAAATAACACTTGAATAAATCATAATCATGAAGCACATATTCAAGATGCTACAAACATACACAAAAATGCTAGAATCATAAAATATATTCAATGAATATTCTAGCCAAAGATTTAGCAAGGATATAATGATAAATCAATTAAATCCTAGATGTCTCTTAAAACACATATACAAGCATTAATCCTAGATATTATCAATCAAAAGATGAAAGCTCATTTCAAGGATTATTAATCATAAAATGATTCAATCAAGTCACAAATAATCCTAGATATCATTCTAATCACAATACAACTCTCAAACATGTGAAAAACCTAGAATCTAAGAAAATAGTTCACATATGTGTCTAATTAGACTTTTGATTAGGATTGATTATGAAGCTATCTTTATCAATAGCATTCAACATACATATACATACATATAGAAGAAGAAAACCCAAGAAAATTGAAGATTATAAAAGAAGAAATCTCAAAGATATGACAACTACCTTGCAATCACGAGCTGGTTCGGTTTTGATGGTGAAACCACTCGAAAACTTGATCAAACAGCTACAAGACCACTGTAAAAGGTAGAGAACTAAAATACGAATAATCTCCAACTTGAATCAACCAATTCTGACTTCGTATGAGAAAGTTATTCTGTTTGGAAGGTGAGAAAAAGTTGAGAGAAAATTTGGTGTGAGATTTCTAATTTTTACTTCTTAAAATGAATAGGAGGGAATTGGAGAATTTAAAAGAGATGAAAGAGAGGGAGAAACGGACCAATCACATGTAGCCATGTCACCCAGGGCCATATGGGGTACGTGTGCCATACGTGGACAGAGGGCTGCTCTGGTCGTTTGGCACACGGCCTCCATACGTGGCCACCAAGCTTGGTTGTTGGCCATGCTTGCTGCTCTCGCGCACCGCTCACGTTCTTCGACCGTATCTGGGCCTCCGAACTTTGATTTTGAATCCATTTTTGGATTATGAATCGTGACTTCCTTATGCATAACGAAAACTACGAAACTTTGACAAAAGGTTGAGAATTCATCTCAAAAAATGACGACGAAGACAACTCAATGAATGAGAACATAAAGTAGTGAAGCTACATCGTTTGGACTCGAAACCTAATGAATGAGTAACCAAAATGACCGGGACTCAATAAGAAATTATATGAGATCATGTTCAAGTCTAAAATACAAGAAACACAAACAATTAAACACAAGATCACACTTGTATGGCATTTCCTAGACATAGTCTTAGAACATGCAATTCTACAATGTATGACAATTTGAGTTCAATGCATGAGCATACTAAAACATGTGAATGTGTTATATAAAATGTGCACAACCATGCAGGGACACTTATGAATGATTTGTGTGTGTGTGCCTATGCCTTGTAAGAGGAATGAGGTCAATTATACCTTTAATGAGCAATGAAGCTAATTCCCTTTAACAAGCCACCACTTTGCATGAACCGTAGTCGAGTATTTCTTTGAAGCTTTGTATCATCATGATAACGACCACTAATCAATACAAGATAAACACTGTTTTGATATGGAATATATGCCGAGACAAACCAAAAACCTAATAAAATACAATTAACCAAACATCTGCTAATTAATTTCACAGCAAATTATTCCTTCAGCATAGCTAGCAATAATTATTATAAAAGTTGCAGCAATACCAAAATGGCCCTTATTATGGATTGGATATTCCATCTCTTGATCCAAAGAAGAGGAAGGGAATGAGTGGAGCTGCTTTCTATAATGGTGCTAGAGAACAACTAACGATGAAATTGCAAGAATGTTTTACACGGGTGGATTCTCATTTCAATTTACAAGAAATCCTCATTATGTACGTGCCTTCAAAAGTGCTTGTAACAATCCAATTTTGGGTTATCTCCCTTCGGGTTACAAATTATTACGAACTACATTTCTCCAAAAAGAGAAGGCTAATATTTAGTAGTTGTTAAATTCAATTAAGGATGATGGGACGACGAAATGTGTAAGTGTATGAATTGATGGATGGTCAGATTCTCAACGATTACCACTTATTAATATTATGGCTGTTTGTGAGATTGGACCAATGTTCTTAAAGGCTGTAAATTGTGAAGGAGATGTCAAAGGCAAGCACTTTATTGCCAACTTGCTTATGGAGTCCATTAGAGAAATCAGTACACAAAATGTGGTGTAAGTAATCTCTAATAACACCTCAGCATTTAAGGTAGTTGGACTTTTTGTTGAGGCAAAATTTCAACACATTTTCTGGACACCATGTGTAGTCCATACTCTCAATCTTGGTTTGAAGAAAATTTGTTAACCATCGGCACATCCAAAATACGATGATGTGATGGAAGTATGTGATTGGATTCCAAAGATTGCTAGTGATGTTTGGTTCATAATTTTTTTTTATTATTAACCATAGTATGACATTTACCATGTTTAATGAGCTTTCCAAATTAAAGTTGCTCACAGTTGTTGATACATGGTTTGCTTATACAATTGTGATGCTTAAGAGATTTAAGCAAATAAAGCAAGACTTACAGCAAATGGTAATTATGGAAATATGAGATATGTAAAAAGAAGATGATGTGGAAAAGGTGAGATCTGTGAAGATAAAATTAATAGATGAATACTTTTTGCTTGACATTGGCTATATACTTAACTTTACAGCTCCTATATATGAGATGTTTCGAATGGCTGACACAGACATACCTTGTCTTCACTAAGTTTATGAGTGGCAGGATTCTATCATAGAAAAGTGATGAGTGTTATATCTAGACAAAAACAAAAGCAACTTCATGAAGCATCAATGTTCTTTGATATGGTGCATGAATTTTTGGTGGATCGATGGACCAAAAGCAGTACACTACTTCATTGCTTGACACATTTTTTAAATCCTGGGTAACATTTCTTAAAGTCATTATTCTTTACACTTTAGTAAATTTTTTCTATTTCGCTTTTATCATTATATTTTTATAATTTGTTTTTACTACTCTACTTATAAGTATTATATCAAGCAATGGCTTGAAGAGGTTCTCGATCGTGTTGCTCCACACCATGACTTTGAGATTACAAGGGAAAGAAAAAAATGTATTGAGAGATATTTCTCTGATTAGAGTGAAAGAAGAAAAGTCAATGAGGAGTATGCCGCTTTTTCGGCGTTCTTTGATGATTTTTCAAATAGCGATTCTATGTATGATAGAGGTTTTATAGCTCTTGAGAAGTGGTCGGCTATTCATGGAAGTTCCACACCAACTCTCTAAAGGCATAGATTTTAAGTTACTTGGACAACCTTATTCATCCTCATGTTGTGAAAGAAATTGGAACATCTATAATTTCATACATTCTATGAATATGAACAAGATAATACCACAAAGAATTGAAGATTTGGTATTTGTGCATACTAATCTTCGCCTTTTATCAAGGAGATCCCCAATCTACAATGAAGATGTGTCTCAATTGTGGGATGTTGAATGGGATGGTTTTGATTCCATGGACATGAAAAATGTAGGGATGCTCGAGATTGTAGATCTTTCCCTTGATGAACCACAATTAGAGGCCGTATTATTTAGTTTTGATGACAATGTTAATTAAGTTAATTTGTATTGAAAAACATGTTTTATGAGTTTTATTTATTTATTTTTATGTTTTATTTGGATTTTGGAATACACTAATGCAGGTCAACCAAAAAATTTAGCCCAAAACCCAACCCAAATGATGTGGCAAGTGATTTGTCCTTGCCATATCATTCACCATATCACACCATGATTTGTGTGGTGATGACAACTCATTTGCCACACCATTTAGGTTGAATTTTGGGTTTATTTGCCACACCATGATTTATGTTTGTTTTTAATGTTATTGAATTCTAGAAACTTATTGCTTGTGTTTTATTGAATTATCTTTTTATATATTATTTTTAAAATATGAAAATATATTATTTTAATTGCCGTATCTTGCCGTATGCATATCCTAGTTTTTGGAGATTTGTCGTGTCCTCGTATCGCATCGTGACATGTAGGAATGACAATGGACCGGGTTCGGGCGGGTTTGGGAAAAACCAAACCCAATCCCGCGAAAGAAAATGACATCCAAACCCATCCACGAACCCACAAAATGTAGCGGGTTCGGGTTTCACCCACGGATTTAAGCAACATCCAGACCCACCCACGAACCCGCGAACAAACCCGTGAACATTTATCATTTAAAGCTTAAAAGTATAAATAGCTTTAAAAAAAACTAAAACATCAAAAAAAAAAAAAAAAACAAAAATGTAGTTCAAGTTCTAAAATTCTAACATAAGTACATAATCCGTAAATTCAAGTTCTGAATTTTAACACAACACAAGTCCATAATCCATAAGTTAAAAATATTAAAATTACACACAAACACAAATAAATAAGAACACAATATTAAAATTACACACACACACACACACACATAATAACGGGTTCGGGGGTTCGGGTGTGGTTTTTGTTTTCCAAATCCATACCCGAAGCGGAACCCGTGACGGGTATAATTTTCAAACCCAAACCCGCCCATGGGTACAATTATCCTAACCCAAACCCTCTTTAAGCAGGTTGGGTTCGGGCGGGTCCCACGGGTTCGGGTTTAATTGCCATCCCTAGTGTCATGTCACCATGTATGTGTCCGTGTCCGTTTAACATGGCTGGAGAGAAAGGTGAGTAAATTTTTTGTTTCAACAACTTAACCACGTGTCACTGTGTAACTAGTAAAGAAAAAGTAAATGTTTTCACTTTTCATTTGGTCCGTCTCACCAACATCAAATGTAAGACGGACCCATGAAAGATTTTATCTTAAACCACATTTTATCATTTACCTTTTACACTTATAATAGACAACTTAATTGGATAGTCTCACCACCTAGAGGTGAGACCGTCACACTAATCGTGCCAAATATGTTATATATTTCGGCCCTCAATTTCGTATCCTTTATGTCGTTTTCGTGCCTTTTAGCGTATCATATGGGCTTTATGTTCGTAATTGTAGGCGTTTATCCAATTCTGGTGTTTGGAGCGTAGTGCGGGACTTTCGGACGAAAAGGGGACCAACAGTTACAGAAAGAAGGAAAAAGGCACAAAAGGCTACAACAGTGCGGGTGAGTGCGGGTCCTAACCGCACTTCACCCACACTCTTGCCCAGACCCGGGGACCTGATTGCTGAAGAATTGATAAAGTGCGGGTGAGTGCGGTTCCCAACCGCACTTCACCCACACTCTTGCCTAGACCCAGTAGCTGAGATGTGCAGAGCTGATAAAGTGCGGGTGAGTGCGGGTCATCCAACAGCACTTCACCCGTACTCTTGCCCAGATCCGGGAGTCCAAAGAAAGATGAAATTGATAAAGTGCGGGTGAGTGCGAGTCACTGAACCGCACTCCACCTGCACTCCATGCGCGCCAGATGTCGTTTTCAAGTCATTTTGTAACCTATTTTTGGGAGGACTATATATAGATTGTGTTTAGGAACGTTTTTGAGAGCTTTACACTTAGAAAAATATTTTTTTCATATCTAAATCTAGGAATTCATTTCTTCTCATTTTTCATTCATTCTTTACTCAACTTCAAAGGAGCTAGGGATTGAAGGGAACTTTAAGGAAGGAGATGAACTCCAAGGGTTATTTCTCATTCATTTCTCTTATTTTCATTGTTGTAATAAGTAGCTAAATCCCACTAAGGGGTTGATGGATTAGTTTGTGAATATTGGGATTTTGTATATAAACTCTATTTCATATATTTTTCTATCTTTCATTGTTCTATTCAAGAGTATGAATGGTTTTCTTTTGAATTGCTTGTCTTTGGTACACTCTCTTTGCAAGTATTCTTTAGGATTCTATTTGTGTAGACAACTAGGTATACACTCTATTTTGGTTGTTTATTGCTTATTGAATGGAAGGGATTTCCTTAATCCCGGCTCAATAACCTTGTTCTTAATCTAACCCCGAACGGGTGTCCGTTACTATACACCCTAGGATGGCACTTGTGAACGGATTAGAAGCCTTCACTATACACCATAGGTTGGCTACATTAGCAATAGGTTGAGCCCTCGATTGATGACCGAGCTTTCATTGTTAGAATCCTAAATGAGCAACTTACTCTATACACCCTAGGTTGGTTGCTTATGAGGGATTAGTCGCTAGTAGGAGGCCTTCTCTATACACCCTAGGTTGGCCCCTTACTAGAGATAGATAGCTAATTCTATACACCCTAGGTTGGCTACAATTGTTAAACGCGCTTATTTACGAGTTTATTGCTCTTGCCCATATGTTTGCATACGAGTCCGTCAACACCTTAGCGTCCATCTTATATATCTTTCAATCATTTCGCATTCCATTTTAGTTTGCATTCCTAGTTTAGTTTTGAGTTGTATGCTCATTCACATTTCACAACATCAACCGTTTACTTTTATCGTATTAATATTGCTTAAGATTCGACTAGTTGCAGTTAACTCCGATCCTTGTGGACGACGCCCTACTTAACACTATACTTGTGCTTTTTACACCATTTAGGGCTTTGTGAGGTTATTATAAATATTGTTTGACAAAGTGATTTAAATGACACACAATCTGACTTTCGTCACACACATAAGATTTTCTCCTATCTATAAAAAATCCTTCAAATAACACCCACAAAACCTAAAAATATTATAAAAAAATAGAGGGAACTAAGGAGTAGTTTGATAGATGATTTTTTTTTAATGATTTTATTTTATTTTTTATATACCACTTATAATAACGGCAATTCAAATTCGATAGATGAATTAATATTACATAACATTCGTTATGGGGCAGCGAAGGCTAATGAGCTGTAGGACCAGCTGGCCTAGAAGAAGGAAAATGCAGCGAAGGTAGTGGCTAGTGCCAAGAAGGAGACTAGAAGACTGCCCGCGTGAGGCATGAGTTGGAGAAAGAAGTGATGCACTCTGACCACTCCAAAATGGCTATTCGCAATCGTACGAGGACGGAAGTGTAGTACAATAATGAGTAAAGTTTATTCCCACGAGGATTGAGTAATTGATTACGGAAATTAATTAGTCAAATTACTATTCAAATAATCGATTAGGGATGATGTCCAAATTTAACACTAAATTAATCTAATGAACTAAAAATATTGCTAAAACTTATGAAAAGAACCACATACAAAGAAAGCAAGTGTAATGATATGATGAAAGATGCTAGAACTAGACTCCACCTCTCCTTTCTAATTAAGCACTAGACTAAACTAATCTCCCAATTGTACAAGTGAAAGTTGTAGGCTTATGTCCCCTTAATTAATCTTTACTCTCTCTTGAGCAATAAAGATCACACCCATACATACCCACAATCTATCTCTCGATGACCACAGACAATATGCATGAATTCATTAAGAACCTTAGCACACACATAAGAGCCCTATAAACTAGCCTCGCGTATCTCTACCTTACTAATCATATAGTGGACATTTCGTTAAGCACGTTGAGTGCATCATCCCTCGGTTCATAGCACAACAACCAACAATTCATTCACAAGATGGCCAACCAAGTAAAAGCATTAATCATTTAAAACATCCATATAATGACACAGGCACATAAGGAGAAATTAAGTGGTCTTCATTAATGAATCAAGGGTTCGGTTTCATCATAGTTCTAGCATAGATATTTAGCTCATGTTACAAGAGAGCCATTCAATATATATATGAAAGTAAATACATGGTTCTATAATAAGAATAAAAGAGAAAGAGTTTTAGAGAAAACTATATGGAGAGCTTCCTCTTCTTCTTTGAATCTTTTTCTCTTCCAATCCTTCTTTAGCTCCCTTTGCCAAAAAATATGAGATGATGGATATGGTGATTAGATGTGGTGGATGTGTTGTATCTTATGGAAAGGTTGAATCTTGGTAGTTTTTGGTAAGTGGGTTGGTGATGTATGAGAGATAAGTAAAACCGGAATCTTAGTAAGTATTTTTAGGTAAAGAGTGGTACTTCAAATGAAAATAAGGAAGGTTTATATATGGGAAGGAAATAGGGCAAAGGAAAAGGGGTAATTTTTTGAATTCTGGGTGAAAAGTGACTTGAAAAGCGAACTAGCTCAAGTCACATCTCAGGTCGCTCTTCTACTGGAGATCGAAGGAGTTTTGACAGAGAAGAAAGCGACTTAGAAGTGACCTGCCTTAAATGTCGCTTGCGGGTCGCTTTGTTGTTTGATCTTTTGAAGGAATTTTCTTTGACCGAGAGGAATGCGATTTGGATGTGACCTGCCACCAAGTCACTTTGTTGTCTAGTATTGAACATTGATTTAGGTCGAGACACAAATGACATGGATGTGACCTGCCTTGAATGTCGCTTGCGTGTCGTTTTTTCTCCTGGAATGACCATTTAACTCCTTTTTTTACAACGTTTCGCTACACTCTAACTTCAACCATGATAAAATGGCTCTGGAGCATACTTTCACCAGACCAACTTATTTAAATGGTTAAATAACTGGATTTACCTAAGAAACGAACACAAATGGATAGGAATCAAGGTTACATTAAGTGTAGAAATGGAGCAATCACGCTCCCTTCGCCGTAAAGAGGAGAGAACCTAGTTAAGCGTGAAAAGGTGACCCTAGAGGCGAAGTTGGCTGCCATGGATGTCTAGGTTCATAAGGATCTTATGAGCGGGTATTTCTTGGCCACACTTCACGCTGCACATTTGAATTTTGACCTAAGCCAGCTACGTGGATGAGATTGGATGACCATTTTGAAGCAAGCCCAAGGTATGAGCTAGGTTCTCCCCGATGGGGTACCGGTGCCTCCTCTTTACCTGGTTGAATATCATTTATATATCACTTTCATACACTTGGTAATGTATGCTCATGCATTAGCTTTCATTTCATAATCATTGGAATTTGCATGTTCTAGGACTATGTCTAGGAAATGCATACGTGTGTGATTTTGTGGTTATATGTTTCTGTATTTTTGTATTTGGACTTGAACATGTTCTCTTATGATTCCTTATTGAGTTCCGATCATTTCGGTTACTCATTCATTTAGTTTCGAGACCAAACGATGTAGCTACGCTACTTTTCATTCTTATTCGTTGAGTTGTGTTCATCGTCGTTTTTCGAGATGAATTGTCAACCATTTGTCAAAGTTTCGTAGTCTGTTGTGCGTGAGAGAGTCACGGTTCGTAATCCAAAAACAGATTCGAATTCAGAGTTCGGATGCCCAAATACGGTTGAAGAACGCGAGTGGTGTGCGAGAGAAGCTAGCGAGGCCAAGTGGCCAAGTGGCCAAGTGACCAAGTGGTCAAGCTAGGCCACCCCGTGTGGAGGCCGTGGGGCCTACGGCCAGACCAGCCCTCTAGTCATGTGTAGTCCACACACCCCACACGGGCCTGGGCTGATGTGGCCCATTTTGATTGGCCAATATCTCTCTTCTCTCTCCTTTATTTTAAATCCCAAATTCCCTCTCATTTGTTTTCAAGAAGAAAAAGTGTGAAAATCCCGTCAAAATTTCTCTCCAGTTTTTCTCTTCTTCAAATCATTATAACTTTCTCATACGAACTCAAAATTGAGTAATTCAAGTTGGAGATTGTTCGTAATCGAGTCCTCTACCTTTTCCAAGTGATTTGGCAGCTATTTGATTGATGTTTCTGGTGGTTGCACACTGAAAACAGAACCAGCTCGTGAATCCAAGGTAGTGTTCATATCTTTGGGATTTCTTCTTTTATAACCTTCAATTACCTTAGGGTTTCTTCTTCTATATGTATGTGTATGTTTTATGAATGCTATAGAGAAAGATAGCTTCATAATCAATCTTAATCAAAAGTCTATTTAGAGACATTTGTGAACTAGTTTCTTTGATTCTAGGTTTTTCACATGTTTGAGAGTTGTATTGTGATTAGATTGATTTCTAGGATTATTTGTGACTTAATTGAATCATTTTATGATTAGTAATCCTTGAAATGTGTTTTGATCCTTGATTGATGTAATCTAGGATTAAGGCTCTTGTATGTGTTTTTAGAGACATCTAGGATTCAATTGATTTATCAATATATCCATGCTCTAAATCTTTGGCTAGAATATTCATTGATTTGATTTTATGATTCTAGCATTTTACTGTATGTTTATAGCATCTTGAACTTGTGCTTCATGAATATGTATTATTCAAGTGTTATATGTGATGAATAGAACTATGAGCTTATGTGTTAGATGCTTTTCACTTACTCTAGGTTTAATTCATGTTTTTAGCATCTAGATTACTTTACTTGTGTTATCACATGTTTAGGTCTAGTTGTACCATGAAATGTATTGATCACATGTTCTATGTTGAATTGATTGTTTGCATCATTTGTATTCACATGATCACACTAGGAAGTCCTTGTAAAAGGCATGAAGTCTAGGTTAGAGTTGGGATGACTCGGATATCCAAGCAAGAAGACTTGTCTAAAGTCGGGAGGACTCGGATAGGCAAGCAAGAAGTCATAACTAGAGTTGGGAAGACTCGGATAGTCATGCATGAGAGGTTCCCTAGAGGCATGAGTGCCTTGGATAGGGAGTTGGCTTATATGTTGGTAGGCCTAGGCGTATGGATAGACATAGACTCTAAAAGAGAGGGGTACATAGGATGTGTATGCACTCTTGAGGAATTTCTAATCTTCCATCGATGTTGGTTTTGTATGTTGTCCAATATATCGCGGCTCCGCATCATTGAGGGATTTCGTACTCTCTAATAGGGTTGGGTAAACATATGAAATGTGTTGAGAAGTATGTTAGATCATATGCTAGGGTTGTATGATTTATTGTTTGTTTGAGTTTTAGCCTTGTGATTTCAATTGAACATATTTTTGCTAAACTTGATTAAGCTTGAAATTGTTTCTAGAAATGATATATATGATGTGCCTCATGATATTTTCTAGGTTCAATTCCATGATCTAAGAACTAAGATTTTCTTGTGATATATTGAATATTCATATCTTGTTCTTATTGTCTCACATGCTTTGATTTCTAGATAGATTTGTGATTGTGTGTTGAAAGCATAATTCTAGTTTATCACTAAGCATGTACATTTAGCTTGATTGATCATCTAGCTTTATTTGATTGTGATTTGTGTAAGGATTCTCATTCTTTGATTGGCTTATTTCGTGGACAAACCACGTGTTGGGATTATTGTGTAAGGGTAGTTTAGGTGATTGATCTTCAAGCTCGAAGACCCTTCACAAGTCCTCAAGAGACAAGCACGCCAAAGGTATAACTCTAGTGCTTGGTTTTCTTTGAAGAGATTTAGATTGCACACACTCACTTAGCATTCTTGCATTTGTGTGCTTTCTCTTCACATGTCACATTTCACACTTGCACTTATATGTTATATTTTGTTGTGTATATTTGTGTCTTGTAATTCGTTTCCTGATAGTATTTGGAAACCTCCACGTATGCACTAGAATGTGCTTGGTTTTACGCGAAGACCGCCTACGGAGAATGCCCTTGGCTTCTCCTTGGTTTTCACCTATGTTGGTGATCGGCGGTTATGATCGGCAGCTTGACCACCGAATGAAACCACCGTTTGCTTCCAGAAGTGTCTGGAGCAATTATGCGGTTACAATCGGCGGTCACGACCGCCGTTCAGACCTGATTGATTTTATCTCTCGGTTTGATTCGGTGGTTGAATCAGCGGTTTCGAAACCGTTGAATGAAATCACCGTTCATACCTGATTGATTTAATCTCTTAGTTAGATCGGCGGTCACGAAACCGCCGAATGAAACCGCCGTTGTTCCCTTGTTCTTCTCGGGTTCAATTCGGCAGTTATAATCGGTGGCCTGGCCGCTGATTGAAACCGCTGATCGGTGCGTTTCAGGGGCAAACTTGTCTTTTCACATGCTCTGTTTTTCATGCCTATAAATACATCACTTTCTCTTGTTCTGAGTGTGACTCTTTAATCATCAAGAACCCTACTTTTAAAAGAGAGATTTTTAAGAGAGAAAACAATCAAGTTTGCTCATCAAACACTCAAACCAAAATCCATTTGCATCAAAGTTCATCTAGCATTCTCTAGCATATCTAGGATGCTTGCTTGCATGGGTCTTTGATCATCACACTTGCTTTGGTAAGTTTTTCACTATTATCATACATAATTAGTGTTTAATTTATTATGGCATCTCTTTTATTACTTGATTGTTCTTAGATTATATTCTAATATTCAAGATAGAGATTGTTGTATTGATTTGATTGAGTGTTGTTTTTATGATAGATATCTAGGTTTCTATAATCTATGATTATCTAAGCTAATTGACATGTCATTTAGCTTTAATATCTAGGATTGTTTTTAATTGCATATTCATCATCTTAGATAAGCATATAGGGTTCCCTTGCTCTATGTTGCATTTGAATATTCATATATTCACTTAGGGTGTTAATCTCTTTTTAGAGAATTAAGTCTTGTGTTGTGACCGGGATTAGGTTGTTTAATTCGCAAGCAATCGGACTAGGTTCACTTATACCGGGATTAGGTAGGTGTGTGATTACTTCCGGGATTAGGTTGTAATTTTATCACATTTAGTGGATTCGAGGTTCGGGTGTGGCTCACTTAACAGCCCGTAGTTTTTCCCGTGAGGGTTTCCACGTAAATATCAAGTGTTGTTTTAATTTCCGCACAATATTACACTTGCTATATTTTATTGACTATTAGGGGTATTTTCGTAATCTTGTCCTTAAACAAAAATTGGGTAAAATTGGTTAAAATCTATTCACCCCCCCTCTAGATTAATAGTTTACACACCGTGAGAACTTTCAATTTGCATCATTTGCATCACTTAGATCATTGCCTTGTGTAAGGTTGAAGTCTCTTGCAAAGTGAGTGAAGCTTTGTGGAAAGAGCAAGAAGTCTTGGTTAGGAAAGTGTTCCGGATAACCAAGCAAGAAGACTTAGCTAGGAGTAGGAAGCTCCAGATAACTAAGTAAGAAATCATCCTAGAAGCTTGAGAGCTTTGCATATGATGTTGCTACCTAGAGGTGTAGGACACACCTTGGATAGGTAGTAGGCGTTGTGGTTCACTAGCCCGAGGGTAGACTAGGATGTGATAGCTTAGAGCGGATATCTTGAGTAGATAGCTTTGAGTGTGTAAGTCCTTTTCATATAGTGGATTGCTTTGCCGGTGGTTGTGGTATCAACCCGTGGATGTTTCCTCTTTGAGGCTTTACCACGTAAAAAAATACTTGTGTCACATTTCGCTTTACTTTTCTTTATCTTCCATAATTTACATTGATTGCATATCTTGTATATTGATTTACTCTTGCATTAGTTAAATCAATTCATTTGTTGAATCTCTTCAAGTGTGTATTTTCTTTGTTATAATCTGCATATTTTTTAATATTGGAAGAATTTGGGCTTATACCTATTCACCCCTGACGCGCCCGTTACCGGTTCTAATTAAATTACACTAATGAGGATGACTAATGCTAAGCGGATCCTAGGTCGAGGATGCTAAGCAACTAAACTACAACGGTAACTAAAAGAGGCGCGCGGGTGGTTCACCCATCGCAAGTGTACAAGTCATACGAGTAGTAAAGGGTACACTAGTAAGGGTGGTCGTTCCCACGAGGAGGTGGATTAGCTAACAAGTAAGCTCTAGGTTATCATTGATTATTGAATTCCTAATTCCTAACAAGTTCACTAGTTAATGTTATCTAGATTAATTATACTAAGCTTGCAATGAACTAAGATTAAAGCTAGATTAAAGATAATTAAGCTAGAGTAAAAGATGTTAAAGCTAGATTAAAGATGTTAGGGTATTGATTTATTCAAGTAACAACCATTTCATTAACTAATCATTCATTAAGCACATTCACAACATTCTAAGGCATGTATTTCATTATCAATAATGTAAAGTACCAAATCCATCATCTTACACATAATCTAAATTCATAGATAAGTGATTAAGAGAGAATTTCGGAATAGTGATGTAGAGATTCTCTAATTAACCAAAGTTATGAATTACTTAGAGACATCTCTATAAAATGGATAGTGAAATGTTCATACACATTGTTGGACACTTCATGCATGAAATCAACTACCAAGTGTGTACAAATAGATGTATATGAAAGACATATCATCCACATATCATTATAGTTCATAATACACACATACAAAGCCTTAGAGAGTGAAATAACAAATGGATTGATTAAATCAATGGTTTAATTACAAGAGTTACATCAATCCCCCAACAAAATGGTTTAGTTACACATAGAAATACATGAACAAGAAAATACAAAGGAAGAGTAAAACAAACCCATTTGGATTAGTTTCTTGGCCAAGATGACTCCTCCTTGCAATCCAAGCACATTATCCTTCTAGAGCAACTTGAAAAGATCAAGTCTAAGTAACTCAAAGTGGTGTTTAGCTACCTAGAAAGTGATGGGAAAATGATAGAAAACTAAACTAAAGTTCAGAGAGTTAATCTCTCTCTTAATTCTACACTAGAGTAAGTTAAACTAAAAAATGTGTAGTGTTTTGTATAAGGTAGTTATCTAAGGTAAGTTATCTCAAAATATCTCAAAATATCTAAGGTGGTAAGGTGTGTTGGACAAGCTTAAGTGATAGGAGAGGCAAGTGGGACGAGCTGCCATCATTTCCAAGTGTCCCCGCGAGTTTGATCACTCTGGCTCGCGGGTTTATTCCCGCCGATGTGAGGTCGTGGAGATTCATGAAGAATTCCCGCGAGCTTAGCCTTTTTGGTTCACAGGAACTTCTTCTCGGCATGAACTCGTGGAGATTCCGCGGGTTTGGACGTGTTTTGAGCGGGAAAGAGGCAGCTGGGATCAAGCTTGAAGCTTCGGTTGGCCATGAAGGTTTTGAAGACTTTGAGGAGTTGGTGGAGAGTAAGATCACGTGCATGAGAGGCTGGAATGGGTGGAAAACAGACCAGAGAGACGTCGTCAATCGTTCTGGGTGGAGAGCCGTCGGAAATGACATCGAAAAAGCTGCTGGAATGCCGGGTCTGAAGTCGGGTCTAAACTGGGTTGACGGGTCGGGTCCGTAAGTCTGTTCTTCCCGGTTGGATGTTGAAGACGATGACGTCATCAATGATGTCATGCTTGTATCAGCAGCAGCATCAAAACGCTGCGTTTCACTTATGACGTGGCAGGGGACACCTGCTCTGGCTGGCGAATAATAGAATGCACCCCTCAGCTCTTCACTAATCACCGAATCTGCAATAATTTCTTAAGATTTTCACTTTGACCCCTAATTCTCCATAATTACAAAATTGCCCTCTTTTGCCCTAATTTTGCTACTTTCTTCCAGTTTGGTCTAAAATGCCCCTGATGAGTTGAAATACCTAAAAAACACTTATTTACAACATTAAATACCTAAAAGGGCTTGGAAAACAGTTACAAAAGCTAAGTAAGGGAGCGCTAAATGTGAACATTTGGAGCACGATCAACCCCCCTTCTAGGTATATAATACACTATTGCTTAAGGGAATTTCAGTCTCTGTTTCTAAGGCGCGCTTCAACCGCTTCGAGTCCACCAAGGCATCCTCCCTGCCTTTCTCAGCCTTTGTCAAGGACCATTCAGGAAGGCTATACTCTTTTTAGATCGAGCCAGGTCTATCCTGG
The DNA here is from genome assembly GCA_008009225.1 of Acer yangbiense. Classification (NCBI taxonomy): domain Eukaryota; kingdom Viridiplantae; phylum Streptophyta; class Magnoliopsida; order Sapindales; family Sapindaceae; genus Acer; species Acer yangbiense. Next base: position 18,990,775 of record CM017771.1, read on the forward strand.
CATCCTCCAACTCTTCCCTGGCAGTAATATTCACCTCCTTGAGAGCTGTCACCTGCTGCCTTATTGCCAGTGTAAATTTAAAAGCTTATAAAAGAAAAAAAAAATGAAAAGTAAGTACCCATCCTAAGAATTACACCAGATAAAGAGGAAGACCAAGAATCATAACTCAGCAGCAAGGGAAGCTCCCTTTGTGACCATGAGATCCACAGGCATGGAAGTCATAGCCTGTAGACCTTCACTAGGGCATGCAGCCTCAAATCAGGCTAGTACTTCATCTTGGCTACTATCCCGCGACTGTGACCCCGATGGCTGGTTAGCAGAAGGAGTGACCATGGTACTAGCGTCACTCTCCTTGTCTACCCTGAATTGATGTCTGGTAGGTACAAGAAGGGAGAGGGAGAGGGAGAGGGAGAGGGAGAGGGAGAGGGAGAGGGAGGGGGAGGGGGAGGGGGAGGAGAAGGAACTATTTTTGACAGTTCAACTGTAGGAGCAGCTGGAGCCTGCTTCTGAACTAAACCAGAAGAACCTTGGATCCTAGCAGCCCTTTCAGCCATCTCGCTCAGGGAGGAGCACGTTGAAGGCAGGGTGGGAAGTGGAGTAAGAAGACGCGATGGGGACCTCACTGGAGCCAGGGGATGAGTTGTTGTAGGCCAACTAGATCTGGATAGGGCACCAGTACCGGTAGCAAAAGAAGAAGCAGGAGATATGACCGGAGAGGTCCCTTGGAGCTCAGAAGTATGAGGGAAAGCTGGCAGACCTACTGTAAAAACTATAAAAAAATGTTAGTATACCAGGCAGGTAGATTGATAAAGTAGGAATGAGCAAGGAGACAAGAAACTACATACGCGGATAAGCAAGGGAGATCTTGAGGTAATGGTCTACCCTGGCACCCTCGAAGGGATCGCAAGTGGGATACTTCATGTTCATATACTTTCGGGCTACGATTCCCTCCAAGACACGTAGTGACTCTGTGGAAATATTCCCCTTACCCCACTTATCTCTCCTAGTAAACTGAGTGGAAACCGGGTACTCAATCCCACCGATATGCACTGAGCTACCCCAATCTCCTCCTACCATAACCCAGTCATCGTGCCAAGTTTTGCTAAACTTTGTGTTGGCTCTAAGTACAAAGAGCTTCAAAAGATTTTTCACCCTCAAGTAGAACTGGCCCTTGGGACCTTGCGTTAGGTTCGCCAATTGGAAGATATACCGGATCTCATTGAAACTTGGTTCCCTCACCATGTTATCCTTCTCACACTACTCTTTCCAGAGCACCAGGAACCCGGTAAGATGCTTCCAGAACCCCTGTGAAATCTGTAACGGAGCCAGCTCAAGAGCATGAAGCGCCTTATGAATAGTGGGGTGAAAGGGTAGCCTGACCCCGCATTCTAAAGCAGCCACATGGATAAGGAAGTGGCTTATAAGGGGAGAATACACATCATAACCCTGATATGGAAGAGAGAGGGTGATGGTATCAGAAATTTGGTATTCCCTCATCAAGCGCGCTATGGTGTCGGCGGTGCAGGTAGAATCAGGGACAATCCTGGAATCATGGAAGGAAGGAAGGAAGGAAGGAAGGAAGAAAGGGGGCCGGTTAACATGGCCAAGGCATCTCTAGCTGGGGAATCCTCCCTTCCAGCCGTAACATCTTCATCCTCCTCCTTATCAATAAGATTGACTACGGTGTCGAGCCTGTTACTAAAACCCGACCCAATGGTCGTGTTCCTATTGGAACGACGACGCTAGAATGGAGTGGGACTTTCCACAACGTCATCTCCACCGCGTTCCTTCTTCCTCCGATTCGATTGAGAGTTCTCAACTGAATCGTCATTCTTTAGGTTAAGAAGGTCATCGAGGTTATCAGTAGGAGCTGGAGAAGTTGCTATTATAGAAGTAGAATGAAGAAGAAGAAGAAGAAAATTCTTTGAAAATTCTTGAATAAAGGAAGGCTCAAAAAGAAAGTTCTTGCTTTTTGAAATTCAAAAATCGGTGTGAGTGAAGGAAGAGAGAGGAGGTTATTTAGAGAAAGAGGTGGGCGGTTATCGGAATAAAAAAGGAAAACAGTGATTAATGACCGGAAACATGGGTATGACGGTTTCAAGGAATTCGTACCCAAAAACGATCCATTCAAATAAGCGCACCATTCCTTGCCCGACACGTGGATCGTTCATTAAATGCAGGCGTGGTAGAGGATGATTTCCTCCTAGACAGTTGAAGCCAGCTAAGCAGGATAGGAAAAATCCTTCAAATCTTCCAGATATCCTGACTCCAACCCCAACCCCAACCCCAACCCCAACCCCAACTAGGTACCGGTGTTCAAGTCAAGGGCGACTTCTATTAACCGCCTAAAAATGCAGGGGTCCAAAGAAGAATTTTCCATCCTTGCCAGAGATTATTTGAAGTAAAAAGACATTATAGGGAGTATCCAGCTACCTCGAGAAAAAGCCAGATCAATATGTCTGGGCAAACTATCTGTAAGTCTAGATCAAAATCGAGGTGACATGGATTCCTAAGTACCAGGAAACAGGGAAGTCAAGGTCCTAAGGACCCTGCTACTGCATTATCCCAGTACCCTCTACTGTGTTGTCTTGGTATCTCGGTACCTCGATACCCCGATACTCAATTAATATTGGTACCTCGGTCCAATAAGATTCGGGATACCTGAACACCCTGACCCCTTCCTAAAACCAGTCTACCAGGCAAAGAGAAATTCTGAACACATCAAAAAAGGAGAATATCAAGGAACGAATGACTAGTACACTAAGGAACTAGGACCAAGCTGCAAAAAGGGTAGCATGCGCCAATGTTTGAATAACAAGGAAAGTTGACTTCTTCCCGCCACTTGTAAGCCCCATTTAAAATGGGAACAGTCAACTCTGTTAGTTCCGCCAAAAAAGGAATCACTTGATTCCAGGGAAGAATCCTATAATCTTCTTAGAACCGCCATCAATGTCCCTTAATTTGCTAAACTGATTCGCCAAAAAGGAGGGAGTGGACAGCAAGAAAAGAGACCTATAAATGCTATAAGATGCTAAAAAGAAGAGGATCCAATTTTTGATCCACATCCCTACCGAAACTCCACTTATCGACTAGCACGAGATCTCCATCGCCAATTGTGTCAGAAATCTCCTACCTAAACCTCACCAAACCCTTACTGTATCAAAACTATGTGTTATTGCCATTGTATCATGCATTATATTTGATTGACCAATAAAGCAATATTATTCATTTGCTTCGACAAATACGTTGTGTTAATTGGAATTTGACCCCTCTAACAATTTCCTGCTAACAGATATAATATATCAAGATATTTGTTTTTTAATATTTGATATTTTAAAACAAGATAAGTGATATTTGTTTTTTGAATATTTGATATTTAAAAACTATTCTATCATATCAAGTATTTGTAACTTTAAGAACTCTCAATTAACGTGATTGAGAACAAGTTAGAAAACAGAAAAACAGAAAGAAACAAAGAGGGGGTGCAGCCAAGAGAGAAACAAAAAGAGAAAAAAGTTTTTTCTTCTTCTTATTATTTTTTTATACAGGGTGGCCGAACTCCACACATAGAAAACAAGATGTAAGGTTCCCATTTGTTGATTGGCTTATTTCGTAGACAAACCACATGTTGGGGTTCTTTGTAAGGGTAGCTTAGGTGTTGGTGTTATTGCTCAAAGCCCTTTGAAGACCTCATTTTTATAAGCACCAAAGGTAAAACTCTAAGTGCTTACTTGTCTTGAAGAGATAGTTGCACACACTCACAACTCATGCATATGGTTAAATCTTGTATGTTGTGTTTCTTATTGTTGTGCATTAATGTTCATTAACATCTCTTCTTGCATGTTTATTTTGATTTCATCTTGTATGTCCAATGCCATGCCATGCATAGACTTAGGATTCATACATAGTGAAAGGCGCTGTACAAAGCGTTGTTCGTACAACGCCTATCAAAGCGCTGTACAGACCTGATCGATTTAAATCAGTCGCTGTATAGGCGTTGTACAAAGCGCTGTTCGTATAGCGTCGCTCTATTTTCCCGAGAGAACAGAGTTGGGGCGCTGTACAAAGGCGCCCTACGAACAGCGCCCAAGGCAAAAACAGGGCAACTTATTCAAAACGACCACACTTTGATTTGGCCCCCTATATATATGCCACTTTGACTTTAAGTCAATCAAGAGAGTTCATATTCAAATTTCATACTTATGATATTTTTCAAAAACAAGAAAAATTCCAAGAACTCATTTTTGATTACTCAAACACCATTTCATGATCATCAATCATCATCTAGCATCATCTTTGATCATCTAGATGTCTTTTTGCATGGATTCTTCATCACACTTTGCTTGGTAAGCTTTTCACTAATATCTTACATATTTTGTGTTTTTCTTAACAAGCAATCTCAATTTATTACTTGTATGTTATTTATATATATTTTGGATACAAGATTGAGATTAGTTTATTGAATGTTTGAGAAGTTGTATTGTGATAGCTAATTAGGTTTTTGCTTAATCTTGATTAGCTAAGCTATTTGACATGTCATTTAGTTTTAATATCTAGGATTGTTCTAATTGCAAATTCATCATCTTAGATAAGCATATAGGGTTTCCCTTACTCTATGTTGCATTTGGATATTCATATATTCACTTAGGGTGTTAATCTCTTCATTGAGAACATAAGTCTTGTGTGTAGCATCCGGGATTAGGTTGCTTAGATCGCAAGCATTCGAACTAGGTTCACTCATACCGGGATTAGGTAGGTGTGTGATTACTTCTGGGATTAGGTTGTAATTTTTATCACCTAGTGGATTCAAGGTTCGGGTGTGGCTCACTTATTAGCCCGTGGTTTTTCCCGTGAGGATTTCCATGTAAAAATAAAGTGTTATTGAATTTCCGCATTTTATACTTGCTTTATTGCTTTATCTAGTTTGGGGTAATTTCGTAATATTGACTTCACACGAAAAATTGGGTAATACATTTAAAATCTATTTACCCCCCCCCCCCCCCCCCCCCCCCCCCCCCCTCCAAAATCAAGATAGTTTTATACACACCGTGCAATATTTGTTTCACAAGAGTTGCTTTCGTGTGTTTCTTCTACCTCCATTCAACCTCCTAAAGGCCGTGATGTGCCCACACGCAGTTGCTGGAACATGGGAGATAGTGAGGAAGATCCGGTGGGACAAATCGGAAAGCGAAATCAAGAAGTGAAAGAACGAAGGAGTTAGCCTTGAGGTATGATTATGAATCCTACCTATATTTATTCTTATATATCGTACATTTTTATTAAGTCTCTTAAATATTTTTTAAAAGACCTTTTTGTTCAAATATGATTCAAACAATTTATTTTGTCAAAAATGTATCTTTCGTTGCACAACTCTTTAAAACTAAGGCTTACAAAGACATTAATGAAGACCCATGCTTGAATGATGCTAGAGATGCAAGATGAAGATGGATTTTGGGGTTTGGAAAGTAAAAGAATGAAGCTTAGAAGCTTTCTCTCTCTAGGGGAACTTTTTCTGAATTTTTGAGTTTTAGATCAAAATGGGGAAAAAGAGAAATTTTATATACAAGCCTTAGTGAAACTACGCCGTTTTGGAAGGAAAACATATTTCTGGCGTCAAAAAACGACTTCCAAAATTACTTGTATGGAAGTCACCTCACAAGTCGCTTTATTCTCGGGATAAGGGGTTAAAAAGTGACTTCCAAGGCGACTTGGGTGGAAGTCACTTCACAAGTCGCATCTGTCTCGGGTATACAAAACGTGACAGTGCAACAGCTCTAAATTCGAGTGACCCAAAACATGATCAAATGACATTAAAACCTTTCATATGATATATCTCTGGAAAGGTATGGATGTCTACTTTCTACTCCATTTTACAAAAAGAGGTTTCGATGTTTGTAAAAAGAGATATGGTCAAAATAGTGACGAAAGGTCAAATATGGACAACAACAAAATATCCAAAACTCATGGTATAAGTCCATGTGACTAAAGACCAAACCAAGAAAAGAATAAGACCTTCTTAAATGGTCACTCATTGTGCTAAGACAAGCACACCATCGTGCATGCACGAACATTTCCGATCAATCATTGGGAAATGAATTAAATCACACAAAACCACACTTAAATCTAAGAATGAAGTGCAAGTGTGATGGGTGTAATGGATGCACACATATAAACAATTAGAACATAAATGCAAGATGAACAAAGCATGCTGAAGTGTGTGTGTGTGTGTGTGTGTGTGTGTGTGTTCGTACCTAAACTCTTCAAGAGGTAAAGTCAAGTGAATATACCTTTCGCTCTTGAAGTCACTGAGATGCTTGGAAGCTTGCCTTGATAATCATCAAGAAGACCTAAGCTACCCATTACATAATCATCCCCAATGTGGTTTGTCATGAAATAAGCCAATCACAAAATAGAGGTCCTTACAATATTGGGAAGCCCTTCTGTCCATCCTCTCTTCTCGTCACTCTTAGACCACGTAGTGTAGCATGATTGTGTCCTTTGGATGAGGCTTTACCCCCTTGAATTGGGTGCAGAAGTCTCGGGGCAATCGGGTAAAAGAGTCAATACTTCCTGGTCGGAGTTTTCTTAACCAAGTCTTAGCGAAGTCAGTGAGGGTACTGAGGAACATTCTGCACATGGCCTTTCTAGAGGTGTTCTGCACCTCCATCTGTTGTACAAAGGATTCTAGGTGGCTCAATAGGTATTCAACCATAGAATACGTCTTTTTGAGCCTGAAAGGATTGTTTGAGAATGGGGTACTGGAGCAGGGAACCTATTCGTTGGTCTTTCTGGGAATGGTTATGTAAGTTCCTCACAGTTTGATTAGCTTATTTCGGTGACAAACCACAATTGAGGTTTGAAATGTAAGGGTAGCTTAGGTGATTGGTGATCAAGCTCAAATGCCCTATCAAGACCTCAGGATGATAAGCACTCCAAAGGTATATCTCTAGTGCTTAGTTTTCATTGAAGAGACTTAGTTGAACACACACACTTATCATGATTGCATATATGTATATTGCTCTTGTGTGTATTCTCTTCATATGTCACATGTCACATATCACACTTGCACTTCGTTGTTGTATTTTGTTGTGTGTTAATGTGTCTAGTAATTCATTTCTCGAATATTATTCGGAAACGTCCGCACATGCACGATGGTGTGCTTGGTTTAGCATGAGGATCGCCTTCGGAGAATGCTCTTGGCTTCTCCTTTAGTTTCACCAAAAGTGGTGAAACGACGGTTTGATCAGCGGCCATGACCGCCGAATGGAACCACCGTTTGAGTCCAGAAAGTTCTGGAGCAATTCTGCGGTTATGATCGGTGGCTAGGACTGCCGTTCGAAACCGCCCATGAGACCTGATTGATTTAAATATCTTGGTCTCAAATCAGTAGCTGGATTCGGCAGCCATGAAACCACCGTTGATCTCTTGTTCTCACGGGATTCAATTCGGTGGTTGGATTGACGGTTTTGAAACCGCCGATGGCGTGTTTCAGGGGCAAACTTGTCTTTTCACATGCCCTGCTCTTGATGTCTATAAATACATCATTATCTCTTTCTCTGAATCCAGCTCTTGCATTTTATGAACCTTAAAGGGAAATATAGAGAGACTTAAGAGAAAAGGCACAAAGGTTGCTCCTTTGATTCTCTACACACTCAAAAACCATTCTCATATGCATCAAAACTTCATCTAGCATCTTCTAGCATATCTAGGATGCTTGCTTGCATGGGTCTTACTCAACACACATCTCTTGGTAAGTTTTTCACTAATTTCATCTAATCTTAGTGTTTTACTTAACAAGACATCTCTTTAATTACTTGTATGTTTTTAGATTATATTCTATTATACAAGATAGAGATTGTTGTGTTGTTTTGATTAAGTGTTGTATTGTGATAGCTATACCTAGGATTGTTTAATTTAAGTTAGCTAAGCTTTATGTCATGTCATATAGCATTTGATATCTAGGATTGATTTAATTGTCATCTTGTAATCCTAGATAAGCATTTAGTGTTCCTTAGCTCTATTTGCATTTTAGATATCATTGTAAGGATTCTCATTTATTGATTGGCTTATTTCGTGGACAAACCATATATTGGGGTTTGATTTGTAAGGGTAGTTTAGGTGATTGAGGATTAAGCTCAAAGACCCTTTCAAGACCTCAAGGTGACAAGCACTCCAAAGGTATAATCTCTAGTGCTTAGTTTTCTTTGAAGAGATTTAGTTGCACACACACACTTAGCATACTTGCATATGTGTGCATTCTCTTGCATTCTCTTCACATGTCACATTTCACACTTGCACTTTGATGTTGTATATTGTTGTGTATTTATGTGTCTTGTAATTCGTTTTTCGATATTGTTCGGAAACGTCCGCGCATGCACGAATGTGTGCTTGGTTCAGCGTGAAGATCACCTTCGGAGAATGCCCTTGGCGTCTCCTTTGGATTCACCACTTTGCACACTTACACATTGTGCTCATGTGGAAACAGGGCATTGTTGCCCTTTGTTGGTGTCGCCATGGCAACAGTGAAATTTATTCCTAAAATTCAATCAGGTATGATGTCGCCTTGAGACAAATGAAGACAAAGAAGCTTTTTTTGTGTTGCGTCAGGCATTGCCCTAAGATGTCGCCATGGCGACATAGAAGAAAAATTGCTGTCGCCACGGTGTCGCCCTGAGACAAATGGCGACAACTGATTTTGGCCAAAACAACACAACTTCAATTTGACCTCCTATATATATATGCCTCTTTGTTCTTAGGTTAATATAATGACTCAAAAATCATATTTTTAATTGAGAGCATTTTCAAAGATAGATTTTTAATCAAGAACTCATCTTTGATCATCTTTGTTTACTCAAACACTTTTCCATGATCATCAATCATCATCTAGCATCATCTTTGATAATCTAGATATCTCTTTGCATGGATTTTTCAACACACTTTGCTTAGTAAGTTTTTCACTTATATCTTACATAATTTGTGTCTTTCTTTACAAGCAATCTCATTTATCACTTGTATGTCATTCATATATATTTTAGATACAAGTTTGAGATTAGTGTATTGATTGTTTGAGAGTTATATTGTGATAGATATCTAGGTTTTCATAATCTATGTTTAGCTAAGCTATTTGATATGTTATTTAGCTCTTGATATCTAGGATTGTATTTATTGTTATATCATCATCCTAGATAAGCATACAGGGTTACCTAGCTCTTGTTGCATTTTGAGTATTTCATATATTCACTTAGGTTGTATCATCTCTTCATTGAGAAGTAAGACTTGTGTAGCTTCCGGGATTAGGTTGCGTAAATCACAAGCAATTGGACTAGGTTCACTTATACCGGGATTAGGTAGGTGTGTGATTATATACCGGGATTAGGTTGTAATCTTTAACACATTTAGTGGATTCGAGGTTCTAGTGTGGCGCACTTATTAGCCCGTGGTTTTTCCCGTGGTTTTTCCCGTGAGGGTTTCCACGTATACATCAAGTGTTGTTTATATTTCCACACTATATTACACCTGTTGTTTTGACTTGACTAGTTAGGGGCATTTTCGTAAACTTGACTTAAAACGAAAATTGGGTAAATTTGAATAAAATCTATTCACCCCCCTCTAGATTAATATTGAACACACCTATAATTTGTTTCAATCATTTATATTCACATAGGCTATTTAATCTCTTCGTTGAGAAGTAACTCTTGTGACTAAGGTTGCTTAGGTCACAAGCAAATTGGACTAGGTTCACTTTTAAAGGCCTGCGGGTAGTAGTGGTGGGTTATAGACCGTGAGAGGTTGAGGTCAACCTAGGTTGTAAACACCATTGCAATTAGTGGATTCGAGGTTCGTGTGTGGCACACATAACAATCCGTGGTTTTTCCTTATTGAAGGTTTCCACGTAAAAATCGACTGTCTTTTAAATTCCACATTATTACACTTGATTCTAGTTTGGGTATTAAATTTGGAATATTGACTAATCAAGAATTTGGTTATATAACATGATTAAAATCTATTCACCCCTCCCCCCTCTAGATAGTTTTATACACACCAGCGTAATATTTGTTTCAGGTTATCTGGTTGGGATTGACACAGAGAGAACCGAGATCAATCCTGAATGGATGGGAGTATGTGCTCAAGTGTTATATATTCTCATTAATTACATGTGTTAAATTACATTGCCCATGGCTCCATCGAGCTTACAATGCTCACGGTAATCTCATCTATGAAGTGACTAATGGTGGAGGTATGTAAGGGGCTAGTAGTCAAGTAGCATGACTAAAATGGAGGGTGTTTATACGAAACTAGTGGCCAAGTAGCTTTCATTTTCGCATTAGGTCTTCTGTTTTCTCTTAGGAGGGTTTTTTCTTGAAAAAGGGGATCATTTTGCTCAGTTGAGCTGGGGTATTTATAAGGTGACCTAGTGCTGGTAGGTGAGGGCTATCCCTTTAGGCAGGAAAACTTGATCCTCACCATTCCTCTAAGTCAAGCATGTAATTGGCACATGCCTTGGAGGTGATTGTTCCACCTATTCCCTTCTACTAATTAGGCACCCTAGTGGGTAGGTAAAGGTCTTGGTTTTTAGGCTGGAGAGGGGCTAAAGAATCCTCACTGCTCTTATGGATCTGGCTGGTGGGTGGCACAAGCTCTAAAGAGCTGTGATTGCTCTACCTATGCCCTACAAAGTTTTAGGTGCTTCAGTGGCGTTAACGTGGCAATTTGGTGGCTATTCGTGTCTCTTTGATTAGCTAGAGGTGCTCTTAGTTGGCAAGACCTGTGGCTTTCACTGTTCTACCCGCTAGGAGACAGCGTCAGCGCTAGTCGCGCTGCAATTGTCATGCGCTATTCTCCAAGCTTTCCATTCTCTACTTAAAGACTTTCTGCATCCATTTTGTTAGGAAAAACATAGCTTCCTCCTTCGTGTATGAGGTAGTTGACATTGGGTAGGGTTGGCTAGAGTGGATCTGACTGTTGGTGAGGGGCAGCTATAGGGGAATCTCATTCGTTGGTTCCTTATCTTTCCCTCTACATGTCCACTGCTTTTGCATTGATTGCTCAACCATGTGTTGCCAGCTGCCTCGGTTTCTCCTTTCTCCAAGTGGTGTTGCCTTAGGGCTAGCATCAACTAGGGATGGTAATGGGTCGGGTTCGAGCGAGTTTCACCAAACCCACATTCGAACCTGCAAGACATTTTGCCATCCAAACCCACCTGTGAAGTTAAGAAGGTTCGTTCGGGTTTCACCCGACGAGTTTTGAGAAAACTGAAACCCGCCCACGAACCCATGAAAATTTTAAAAAATTAATATTATTATATTATTTAATCATTAAAAGTATTAAAATAATAAAGATTAAAAGAAACTTGAAAATAAAAAAGAAGAATATAGTAAGTAATATTCAACTCATTTTAAGACTACATTTTAATTGAGACAAATACCACTTATATAGAAGTAAAATGTGAACCCTTTACTTATGTTTTTTCAATGTGGGATTGTAGACAATCCCACATTGAAAAAACATGAGTAAATGATTCACCATTTACTTCTATGTAAAGGGTATTTAACATTTGTTGATAACAAACTTGAAGTTATTGAATATATTAATTTTATTCTTTATAATATTTTCAAGTTTGATTTAAAGTTCAAATTTTTAATACTTAATATAATTAATATTAAATTATTTTAAATATCAAGTGGGTTCGGGTTTGGATTTTTTTCTAGACCTTCACCCAAACCTGAACCCGTGACGGTTTGGAATTTCAAACCCAAAGCCACCCACGGGCTCTACTATCACAACCCAAAGGATTTGGTTCAGGTGGGTCTTATGGGTTCAAGTGGAATTGACATCCCTAGCATCAGCCTTAGCTGGCTAGCTTTGGTCCGGTGCTTTGAGGGTGAATTTGAAATTCTAGAAGGTTCTTTGAGGACTTAGGAGTTTGACCAAGGTATTCGTGGCGATCGACGCTTGGTGAGGGTCTGTCTGGCGTCGCTCCTTCTTTATCAGTGGTTAGTCCTTGGTAGGGGAACTGTGCTCTACTGAGATTGGGCCTTGTTGCGTGGACCTGGCACTTCTGGAAGTCAGATACTAGTCTAGACCAAACCCTCTTAGTGATCAGATGCTATCAAGACCAGGCTCCATCTGGATCAAGTCTTACTAGGATCGGGTTCTTTCAGAGACCGAGTCCTGCCGCTGTTCCGATCCCTATTAGCAGGAAAAATGCTTCTTTGGAGAAGTAGTCAGATTTGATAGTTGAGAATAGGTTTAAAAATATTAATATTAATTAATTAATTATATTAACTAATTAAATAATAGAAAATATGAACATTAATTCCATGAATACAAAAGTCATCTCTGTTAATTAAATAATCATGATTAATAATATTAACTAATTAATTAATTTCCTTGGTAATTCAAAAGATATTGATTAGTTAGTTAATCAATCATATTTTCTTTTGAGGTTGTTGATTTTTTTAGTTTCATTGAAAGTAAAAATAGAAGAATACAAATAAATTTTAAAATATTAATCCAATGACAATTGCATTATATTTTAACATGATTGTATATCGTCCAGACTGCAAACTAGTATTTATTAAAACAAATATAAAACTAAACTTAATGCAAGTAAAAAATTGACATGTTATAACACCCTCCTGGCCTCCAAAATAGTTATACTAATATAAGTTGAAGATAGAAGGACTAGAATACAATTGGGTAGGGACAAGAAATTTAATATTTAAAAAAAAAAAAAAAGTATTACAACTATTACAATAGGACTGCTGGAACTTGCCAAGATCAGGCAGTACATGTTTAGCTTGGATAACTACTTCCACAAACTGAGAGAAAACTCTCCACACATGCTTGTAAAATGTGCATGAAGAGACTCGTACCTCTCACCACCACCGTGGAAGAGAGGTTCACTACCTGTTAGGATTATGCTCAATAGCAAGAGTGTAATGTTGTAATTAACAATCTTTTTCATATTAATAAAGTGATTTCTGGTTTAACAAATCTATATAGCATTTATAGTTTAATATTATAATTGTCAAAGTAAATAATCATAAAGTCTAAAGACTATGAGAAAAGAAGAATTGTTCGTACATCTGGATATGTATGTGGTAGACACAATTCTTTAGTTAGTCTTGAATATTGTTCACAACTTAAGTTAAAGGTTGGGCACCTTTATCTTGTTAAAGTTGTAGAATTCTTTTGCTAGAATTTGAGTGGGATCAAATGAGATATGATGAGTCTAAAATCATCGGAGTGTCTTCGAGCAAAAGAATCTAGTGCACTGGGTGCATTGAACTGGATCACAATGAAATACTTTATCTATAACCGTCAGTAGATAAAAGTCTTTTCATTATCAGGACAATCGGAGAGTCTATCTTAATCCTGAGATAAATGATGGACTTATGGTTGCAAGTGATATCATTTGAGTTATCAATGAGTACGATTATATCGTATAGTCTATCCTCGATAGTTTGGTGATATTCATTTGTTAATCGATAGAGGACTTCATTTATAGATATGGACATCGTGGCTCCATTTATTAAATGAGAGTATAATATCATCATATGGATGTTTTGAGGTAATTGGATATTAAATCTCAACGTTGAGTTTTCGATAGTGTCTATTGAAAACATGGCTTCTGGACAAGTCAAAATATCCAAGTTCAAAACGTGGTCATATGAGTAAATATGGTAACTTGGAGAGTTATAGGTGGTCTATGAACTCTTGGCGATTACTGATATTAATCACGAGGATACACTATCTCCAACTTGATTGTCTAGGGTATGAATGAGGAACATCTTCCTTTTCTATCTTTATTTAAGAGTTCAATTTTAGCTCTTTAGTGGAATGAGTTAAAATTAATGGATCGGACCTAAGTGAATCATTTGTTGATTGTGATTAGGTTATGTCTATTGAAGCTTAAATTTAGATAGCCCGCCAAGATCCCCAATCCACACGGACTTGCATGGATCACTTGATATATTCTACCGGACCAATTTAAGGGTCCATCTAGAATTGCATTTAATATATTAAGAATATAATTTGCACATTATTTATGTAATGGGCTGCTCAATTATATTTATATATTAATGAATGGCATGTGGGCTTGTTTCTTTTAGTAAGAATGGCTATGGTTCACATGTGGGCTTTTTATTTAAAGTCCAATGGATTAAATGAAATGAGAAAATAATATAAGGCCCTATTTTAGACAAGTGGGGCGGCAAGGGTTAATATATTAGCCTATGTATTATTTTGTTTCATTGTTTAATTAAATAAGAATTAATTTATTTATTTATTAATTAATTGTTTAATTAAGAAACAAATCTTTTCTGATTAGGAAATATGATTCCTAGAGTTATACTATTGGTAGTAGTATACTAAAATTAAAAGACTTGTTTGATAAGAAAATAATTAATTAATTTTATTTATTTAATCAAATAAGAAGTCTTTTTATTTAGTCAAATAAAAGAATAAAATATCTATGAGTTGGATTAGGGTTTGAAATCTTAAACTAGATAGGAATTAGGGTGCAACACAAACTCTTTTTGCCTTGTGTATTGCGGCAACCCTAGTCCCTTTTTAGTGTAGAATTCGGCCACCCTAATAGAAAGAAGGAAAGAAAAATTGGCCACCTATATATGGGTACTTGTAGAATTCGGCCACCCTAATAGAAAGAAGGAAAGAAAAATTGGCCACCTATATATGGGTACTTATAGAATTCGGCCACCACATGGGTTGTGCTTGATACAATTTTCTTCTTCTTCTCAATTCATAGAAAGGTTTTTATTCTACTAAAACATAAAAGAGTGAATAGATTATTCTTTGATGGTACACTAATTGCTTGTTCATCAATAAGCTTGTGTGTACAACATCGATTCAGGTTCACGCGAGTTTCGATCACAAGATTGAGAACTCAAAAGTGACCGGAATAATCTTAGTCTTCTTTTGATTGTTTTTGTGACTAACAAAGAAAAAGAAAAGTTTGTTTGTCCATTCTCAGGTTTGCAATTCAAAGAAAAAGGAGACCACGCTCCTAGGTGATCCACGTTCGTGCTAGGATTGAAGATCTTGCGGATTACCATCGACGTAAGTCAATCGGATCACGCGACAAAAGGTATTATTCTTTTGTTAGATAATATATATGTTTAATTGATTAAAGGGTTTAAGGTTCATAAAAAGGAAAAATTTTAAAAGTTACTAAATCTATTTTTAGTCTCACTTCCGCTGCGTGTACTACGGTATTTTTCCCTACACTACCATCTCTGCTAAGAGGTGATGTAATCTTTAGGTTGATACATTTAGTCATTAATAGCCTCAAAACTTCATTTTGCAACACAAGCACCCAAAAACTATTGTGAGAATTGTTCAAAATAGCCATATAAAATATGCAAAATTTATTTTTAAACAAATACAATAGTTTATCGGTTAGTAACTATATTTTAAAATTTATTTTCAATCCATAACTAAAATTATGAAAACAGCCCTACAATTATTATTATTTTTTGCCAGAAACGTGAAACTTGAGGATTTCACATCAAACCTTGGAGAAAAATGTGAAAACATGAAAATTGGGAGAAAAACATGAAAACGTGAAACATTGGGAAAAACATGGAGCCTTGTTTTCTCTTATATATATATAATAATTTTCAAGTTAGCACCCCCTCATTGTATTACTATCAGCACATGTTATCCTGAAAAATTCGTAGGAAGTTTCCCGGGACAACCTGGACCGCGACGTACGGGGTGCGCCGTAGCTGGTCCGGACCGGGTAGGGGGTGGCTCCTCACTTCCTGGTGCAGGTACCGGGGGACCCCCTAGGTCCGGTTTCCAGGGACCGATACAATGCAATAGGACCGGTCCTACAAGCGGGGGATGAGGTTGAGGTAGTGAGTGTGGGCGTAATAATTGCGGTTCTTCAGTCAATAAAGGGAGAGACTTTCATTCATTGTTCATGGAATACATTATAGGCCATTTCTCATGCCATGGCTGGCTATTACAATAAAGGGGAAAGCAAAGAACATAAAGTACCTTAGCTAGAGGAGGGGGATTTCGACCTAACGAGATAGTCGCCAAGTGGGTTATACATAGGAGCTTTGTCTAGGTGAGGTAGTAGCCAAGTAGGACACACACATAGGAGCTTGGTTTAGGCGGGGCAGTAGCCAAGTAGAACACACACATAAGAGCTTGGTTTAGGCGGGGTAGTAGCCAAGTAGAGGTCTCGATTTCTTGGGGCCAACCCCTTTCCTCTTGGAATGTAGGGGTATTTATAGTGTCTCTAGTAGGGAGGTAGGTGGAGGTCGTCTGCTTAGGCGGGAATCCCTGGTTAGATCTCCACCGTCCCCTCCTATCCACAATGGTGATCGCCCGGAATCAAGGATCAGGATTGCGCCACCCCTGCTTTTCTTTGGCAGGAGCCTAGGTTTTAGTAGGTGGGGGCCCTAGTTCCGAGGGCGCCATTGGCAGGACTGATACCAGCCACTCATTTAGGTACAAAAAAAATTGGCTATTAGGACGATTTTTTATCGTCTCTATAGGTCAAAAATCGTCCCAAGAGGCCTATTGGGACGAATAAAATTCGTCCCAAAATCCGTCCCCTCAGGTGGGTCGCAACAGCTTCTTTGGGACGAAAATTGAAATTCGTCCCTTAAAACTATCTATAGGGACGATTTTTATTCGTCCCAATTGATAATGTATAGGGACGAAATTATTCGTCCCAATAGACATTTTTTAGGGACGAATTGTATTTTCATCCCCTTTGATAACCTATAGGGACGAAATATTTCGTCCCTTTAAATAATATTTCCTCCCTTTAGATACTCTATAGGGACGAAATTTAAAAAAAAAATTTAAAAAAATTTAAAAAATTGGTTCTTTGCCTTCAAATGAAAGCCAACCCACGACCCACCCACCAACATGCCCTCGCCCACGCCCACACCCACACCCACACCCCACGACCCACCCACCATGCTGAAATCACAATTTTAATTGTGATTGCTTGGTGTCGAACCTGGCACACTCATGATATGAGTGCCTTATCCACCACCCTGTTACTTTGATTGTGATGATAAAAGCATAATATATATATATATATATAATCTCTACTTGTTATTAAATTTTTATTAATTATTTTTCAATCAAAATTTTTTTTTAGATTGATTCCACTAATTTAAATTTTATTTCTATATGATAAATAAATTAATATTAAAAAACGTTTATTATAACATTTAATTAAATTATTTTGTCAGATCAAAGGGTTAATCGTTAATCATACTCGGAATTACACATGACTCAGCTACCAGTTCTCGATTCGGAACCAGCGGTTTCAATTTTCGATTTGGGTTTACAAAAGACTCGAAGAACAAAATGAAAAGGCTCAACAATGGAAGATTCAAAACCAAAAAAATCTTCGGAGGCACTGCCCCCACCCCTCCAAATGCGTTTGCGTAAAGCCACTAAACTAATTATCCAATGATGTTCAACCTCCATTGGAGGTCTATTTAACAGACCTCTATGAAGAAGATGAAAGAATAATAATAATAAAATAAAATAAAAAAACTTCAAAGTAAGAGAATTTGTGTAAAGTAAGGGCATTTTGGTCCGTTCATCATAATAGGTATCTTTTAAACTTAAGTTATTAAAGTGGTGACTTTCTTACAAAACCACTTTAAAAAGGTGACATTTTCCACCATTTCCACATTTCGGTTTTTGATTTGGAACCAACGGTTCCAGTTCCGGTTCCAATGATTCAGTTCCTTTTTAAAAAAATAATAGAAAACCTTTCAAGACTAATAGCTATTGATCCTTATGAAGAACTTATTGGGAAAAAACAAAATTCATTTCGATAGAGAACCACTTTGGACGAACCAAATGATCCATATTGTATCATTTTCTAATTTATATGGTAATTTAATTATTAATATATCTTTAAGGAAAAAACTTTAAAAAAAATCAAGAATTTTCAACAAAATTAATTAATTATTATAATTTTAAATAAAAAGAAAACCTATTGGGACGAAAATAATTTGTCCCAATAGACAGTCTATTGGGACGAATTACGTATTTCGTCCCAGTAGACATCCTATTGGGACGACAATAATTCGTCCCTAAAGGTCAATAAAATTAAATAATCATTATAATTTTAAATTTAAAAAAACCTATTGGGACGAAACAAATTCATCCCTATAGATCAACAAAATTTATTAATTTTAAATAAAAAGAAAACATATTGGGATGAAATAATTTCGTCCCAATAGGTATTCTATTGGGACGAAAGATTTATGTCGTCCCAAAAGATGCCTTATTGGGACGAAAATAATTCGTCCCTAAAGGTCAATAAAATTTATTAACTATTATTATTTTAAATTAAAAATACCTATTGGGACGAAATAAATTCGTCCCAATATACAGTCTATTGGGACGAATTCTGCATTTCGTCCCAATAGGACAAGTCTATTGGGACGAATTATTTTTTTCGTCCCAATAGATACCCTATTGGGACGAAATATTGAATTCGTCCCAGTGGACTGTCTATTGGGACGAAATTTATTTCGTCCCAATAGACCTCCTATTGGGACAAAAAAAACGTCCCAAAAGAATTTCGTCCCAATAGGGCTTTTTTCTTGTAGTGGCAGGATCGGGGTTGCCACATGCCTTGGAGGGTTCCAGTCGCTCCACCTAGGCCTTAAGTCCATGTAAGCATTTTTACAGGGCCGATGTGGTGAAAAAGTGGCATTTCCATGAGTTTTGATTGGTCGCAAGCGGTCTTCGTGGTAGTGGGAAGTCGTTATCAAGGTTCTGGCCTGGCAGGGGACAGTGTCAGCGCATGTCCCGCTGCACACTGTCAGGCATTTTCTCCCACCATTTCCTTCTTCGTGCTAGCTGCGATTCTGGGAGCATTTCGCTAGAGAAGCAGAGCATCCCTTTTCATGTATGAGAGAGTTGACTCCCCTCTAGGGCTTAGGTGGACTGTAGTTCCACCGTTAATGCAAGGGGGCCGGATTAATCTCGACCGTAGGCAGCTCCCTTTCCCCATTTGTGTTTGTTGTCTCTCATTAATGGGCGAGGGCTAAGCCTCTACAGGTTGTCTCCAACCCCTTCTTTTATTCCATGTGAGCTAGGATGAGGGCTGGCGTCATCACATGGAGAGGTTGCAGCTTGCGGACTTATCCCAACCGACGTCAGCCTTTTGTTGCGGGGGGTTCCTAGAATTCTCCAAAGAGCTTCCCTCTTAGGAGGTCGCTCTAGTTGTATGAGTGTACCACGCTTGACTGGGTAGGCCGTGCTGAGGCGGGCTCCCTACCTAGTCACTGGCTGGGAGCGGGTTCTCTACTGGAACATGTAGTTTCTTTCCTTAGGAGTTCGAGGGGGAGCTGGGTCTTTGGTGAAGCGTGTTCCGGAGGCGGGGACTTTGGTGGTCCCGGTCCCCTTCTTAGATAGGCGTTCCAGGAGGACCAGGTCTTTGGGGGACCGGGTTCCTTTCTCTAATGGGTATTCTAAGGGAGGATCCCGATCCTTAAGTGGATCGCGCTTGTCCCCGGTGCGGCCTGGAGGAGGCACGGTACACAGGGGACTGGGTCCTTCTTCCTAATAAGCGTTTTAGAGTGAACGTGGTGGGTGCCAGGGAACGGTGAGTTTCATTAATGGGAAAAGTCCTTCCTTGAATTAGTTGCCTATTTTTCCGGTTAACAACACCTTTTAATGAAAGCCATTAGAATTAAATGTTTTGACTCGACTGCATGCACTTGTCAAAGCATCTTTTAAATCCAATGGCTTTCATTAAAATATGCTGATAATAATACAATAAGGGGGTGCTGACTTGAAAATTACTTATATATATATATATATATATACATACATATACATATATAGAAAATTATTGAAGCCTCCATCTGAAAGGAAAATTACTGAAACACCCTCTTGAAGGGATGTTTTGGTAATTTCATGCATAGGATTCTTTTTTCTTCTTTGTCTTCAAACAATAGAGCTGCTGGGAAAGGCCTCTCTGACAGCAATTGCTGCGCGTTGCCCAGGCACAGTGATGCTTGGGCTCACGATGCCTAGGTGACTTCGCCTGGGTAGCAATAGTCCCCGGCGGCGCATGCCCAAGCAGTGCTGTCTCCGACGAAGGCATTGATGTGTGAGAGAGAGAGAGAGAATATGAGAGAGAAAAGAGAATATGAGAGAGAAAAGAGGAGAGAGGGTTTGGAGAGTGTTTTTATATGGGAGATTTCGGTAATTGCTCAAAAATGTGGTTATAAGCTGTTAAATTTTTTTACATAGTTAAAAACAAATCTCTCATGTTTCTAAGGGCTAATTTTGATTTTTTTTCCCCCAAAACTATTTACTTCATTGTGAACTTGAACCATGAAATCGATTCACTATATTTACTAAGAGTAATATTGCTTTCTCAAAATTTGGAATTCAAATGATGCGGCATCATTAAAACCCAATGATTTTAATCATCCAATTCTAATACAGAGAAATTAAGGATCCACATCATTTTGGCACCAAATTTGGGCAAAATAGCATTATTGATTTACTAACACATCATTTTAAGTGCATGTTTATTAACCGGTAATGAAAATGTAAGGGAATCAACTTCTATTGGAATTAAAAGAATTAGGAAACGAAACTTAACTCCTTAGGTTTCAAGGGGCAATTAAGTTCATTTTTTCGGTAGGAATTTGGCTTAATTTCTAATTTGTGTGTAGGTTCACGTAACAATTTTCGGTAAATTTGTAATTACAAATAAAAAATGATATTTTTCCTTCTAAAAATTCTCGATCAGTGAAAACGTATTTATCAAATCTATGTTTTATAGAGTCCATTACTCCATTTAGAAAAGTCATGTTCCATCACCATAATCTAAGTTTGGGGGAGCAATTTGGCAGTATCGTGTGAGGCATGAAGGGAACTTATAAGACAGTGATTGGTTATTTGGTTTTGGTGTTAGAAAGAAGATTGTTATCAAACATCACCATAATCTAAATTTGGGGGAGCAATTTGGCTGTATTTTGTTAGGCGTGAAGGGAACTTAATTATAAGACAGTGATTGGTTATTTGGTTTTGGTGTTAGAAAGGACTCAAGAAGATTGTTATCAAACATCTGACTGAGTAAAGGTATTTTTTATTTATTTATTTATTTTTATTGTTTCAAAAAAAAAAATAGTGAGATACGTAGAGGAAATTTTGGAATCAATTGATGTGTAGGCGAAATTAATTAAATTTTAAGTTCTTCAATGTATTTGTGTTAAAAGACAAACAACATATATGTAATTAAGACGCAAAGCCTATAATATGAATACTTGGGTGGGACGGTAACCAGGGGCGAAGCCAGGATTTTGGCCGTGCATGGGGAAGCCAATCCAGCACAAAAACTAATATTCTAGGTCAAATAACACAAATTTCGCACCTGATATTTTTCAACAAAATGTAATTTCGTTCTGTGTTAAAGGTAGTGATCCAAATAAATAAAATTTGCCGTTGTTTTATATCTAGAAAATTATCTATAACCAAATTAATCTAATTTTCTTTGCGATTTCTATTTCAATTACATAATCAAGATCGTGTGTGAGTAATTACATAATCATAGACAAGATGAGATACGCTCAATTGTAAGCACCTCTTTTTACATACAAGAGGTTATGAGTTCGAGTCATGCCCCCTCCACAATCCCAAAATATTGTAATACTTCAAAAAATAATAATAATAAAATTAACCTAACAAAAAACATTTATAAAGATAGTCGCAAACTCCTAGCCTAATGAGCAGTTATATTGTGCGGAATTTTCCGTTCAGAATCGTCGATTGCTACTAATAGCTATTAAATTGCTATTAACAGCCTCTTTTGGCAGGGGTCCAAAGAAGAATTTTCCATCCTTGCCAAGACCGTATGGAGTAGAAGGATGCTGCAAGAAGCATCTAGCCACCCTGTAAAAGTACCAAGAAACATAGAAGCCAAGGTCCCAGAGACCTTGTTACTACATAGACTTGGTACCCCGCTATCCCGACATACTGGTACCATGATCCAGCAAGAGGCAGGATATCTAGATACCCCGACCTCTCCTAGAGCCAGCCTACCAAGTAGTAAAAGCGCCAGAAGAGTAGATTTGTCACGATAAGACAGGTACGCCAAATACGCCAAGATCAAGCTACAAAGAAGGACAGTAAAAACGTTGACGTTTAAATAACAAGGAAATTGCCTTGTTCCCACCACTCAAGAGTTCCATTTGAAAGCGAAGTCAACTCTTTCAGTTTCGCTAAAAAAGGGATCACTTGATTCTAAGGATAAAAATTCCCATGATATTCTCATTTATCGCCAAGGAAAGTCCATGAATGCTGAAACCCTAGAACGAATTTAGGGGAGTACGCAGCAAGAAATGAGACCTATATAAAGAACATGATACTCGACAGAAAAAGGGACGGGATTTTCTTCTTCTCCAACAAGACTTATTTTTCTTCTTCTTTTCTACTAATTAGGAAAAAGGGCCTACACCCGCCTATTATTGTAAGCTCTCTAGAGCCACTTATATTGTATTATTCTCCTACTTATGTAATGAAAGGAACGAATAAACGCTCAGTGTGTATAATAAATATATCTAGAGGGGGGGTGAATAGATTTTAAGCTTTATTACGCAATTTTCGCAAGCAAGTCAATTTTACGAAAATGCCCCTACTAGTCAAAAAGACAAACAAGTGTAATATAGTGCGGAATTTAAATAACACTTGATGTATACGTGGAAACCTAACCATTGGGAAAAAACCACGAGCTGTATAGTACGCCACACTCGAATCTTGAAATCCACTAATTGAAATGGAGTTTACAACCTATGTAGACCTCGTCTAACCCTCCGATCAATAACCCCCTACTTCTACCACGCGGGCCTTTAAAAGTGGCTATAGTCCAATTGCTTGAGGCCTAAGCAATCTTAGCCTCAAGACTTAATTCTCAATGAAGAGATTATGCAACCTATGTGAATATGTATGAATATTTAAATAACAAACTGAAACAAATTATAGCACGGTGTGTATAAAACTATCTAGAGGGGGGGGTGAATAGATTTTAAGCTTATTACCCAATTTTTCGTGATTAGTCAAAATTATGAAATTACCCCTAAATAGATAAAGCAATAAATCAAGTATAAAATGCGGAAATTAAATAACACTTGATTTTTACGTGGAAACCCTCACGGGAAAAACCACGGGCTAGTAAGTAAGCCACACTCGAACCTCGAATCCACTAAATGTGTAAACGATTACAAGCTAATCCCGGAAGTAATCACACACCTACCTAATCCCGGTATAAGTGAACCTAGTCCGATTGCTTGCGAATTAAGAAACCTAATCCCGGTCACAACACAAGACTTAATTCTCTAAAAAGAGATTAACACCCTAAGTGAATATATGAATATTCAAATGCAACATAGAGCAAGGGAAACCCTATATGCTTATCTAAGATGATGAATATGCAATTAAAAACAATCCTAGATATTAAAACTAAATGACATGTCAATTAGCTTAGATAATCATAGATTAGAGAAACCTAGATATCTATCATAAAAACAACACTCAATCAAATCAACACAACAATCTCTATCTTGAATATTATAATATAATCTAAGAACAATCAAGTAATAAAAGAGATGCCATAATAAATTAAACACTAATTATGTATGATAATAGTGAAAAACTTACCAAAGCAAGTGTGATGATGAAAGACCCATGCAAGCAAGCATCCTAGATATGCTAGAGAATGCTAGATGAACTTTGATGCAAATGGATTTTGGTTTGAGTGTTTGATGAGCAAACTTGATTGCTTTCTCTCTTAAAAATCTCTCTTTTTAAAGTAAGGTTCTTGATGATTAAAGAGTCACACTCAGAACAAGAGAAAGTGATGTATTTATAGGCATGAAAAACAGAGCATGTGAAAAGACAAGTTTGCCCCTGAAACGCACCGATCGGCGGTTTCAATCGGCGGCCAGGCCGCCGATAATAACCGCCGAATTGGCCCGAGAGGAACAGGGGACCAACGGTGGTTTCATTTGGAGGTTTCGTGACCGCCGATCGAACCGCCGAATCAAACCTGAGATTAAAAAATCAATCAGGTATGAAAACGGCGGTTTCATTCGTGACCGCCGATTCAACTGCCCGAGAGATAAAATCAATCAGGTCTTGAACGGCGGTTTCGAACGGCGGTCGAGACCACCAATCATAACCGCAGTATTGCTCCATACACTACTGGAAGCAAACAGCGGTTTCATTCGGCGGCCAGGCCGCCGATCATAACCGCCGATCACCAACACAGGTGAAAACCAAGGAAAAGCCAAGGGCATTCTCCGTAGGCGGTTCTCGCGCTAAACCAAGCACATTCTAGTGCATGCGCGGACATTTCCGAAAATAATTGGGAAACGAATTACAAGATAACAAGACACAATTACACACAACAAAATATAACAAATAAGTGCAAGTGTGAAATATGACAAGTGAAGAGAATGCACACATATGCAATGTATGTTAAGTGTGTGTGTGCAACTAATCTCTTTAAAGAAAAGTAAGCACATAGAAATTTACCTTCGGTGCTTATCAAAACGAGGTCTTCAAAGGGCTTGAGTAATAACACCGATACCTAGGCTACCCTTACAAAGAACCCCCAACATGTGGTTTGTCCACGAAATGAGCCAATCAACAAATGGGAAACTTACACAAACAAGGCTAGGGAACCTTAAATGCTTATCTAGGATGATGATATAATCAATTAAATCAATCCTAGATATCAAGAGCTAAATGACATGTCAAATAGCTTAGTTAATCAAGATTAAGCAAAACCCTAATTAGCTATCACAATACAACACTCAATCAATTCATCACAATTAATTCTCTATTCTTGTATTTATCATATGATTAAAAACATACAAGTAAATTAAAAGAGAATAACTTGATAGTAAAAATACTAAAATAAGATGAACTAAATCAAAATCTTACCAAGCAAGTTGTGATGATGCAAACCCAATCATGGATGCATTCTATATAGTCATAAAAGATGCAATATGAAATTTGATGCAAAAAGGATTTGATTTGAGTGTTTAAAGGTGAGTTCTTGATTTGATTTTCTCTCAAATATCTCTCTTTGAAGTTTAGGGTTCTAAGGAGTAAAAGAACTTGATCAGATAATGAGAAAGTAAGATATTTATAGACATCAAGAACAGGGCATGTGAAAAGACAATTTTACCCCTGAAACGCACCGATCGGCGGCTAGGCCACCGATCATAACCATCGAATTGAACCCGAAAAGAACAAGGGAACAACGACAGTTTCATTCAACGGTTTCATTTGGCGATTTCGTAACCGCCGAATCAAACCGAGAGATTAAATCAATCAGGTATGAACGACGGTTTTGAACGGTGGTCGTGGCCGTTGATCGTAACCGCAGAATTGATCCAGAGGTCTCTGGACTCAAACGGCGGTTTCATTTGGCAGCCAGGCCGCCGATCATAACCGCCGATCACCAACAGAGGTGAAAACCAAGGAGAAGCCAAGGGCATTCTCCGTAGGCGGTTTTCACGTAAAACCAAGCACATTCTAGTGCATGCACGGACGTTTCTGAATACTATCGGGAAATGAATTACAAGACACAAATACACACAACAAGATACAACATATAAGTGCAAGTGTGAAATGTGACAGGTGAAGAGAATGCACACAATTGCAAGAATGCTAAGTGTGTGTGTGCAATCTAAATCTCTTCAAAGAAAACCAAGCACTAGAGATTATACCTTTGGCGTGCTTGTCCTTTAAGGTCTTGAAAGGGCCTTCGATCTTGAAGTTCAATCACCTAAACTACCCTTACACAATAAACCCTAACATGTGGTTTGTCCATGAAATAAACCAATCAAGATATGGGAATCCTTACATGTAAGCTCCCCAGAGCATGCCTTATTGATAAATATATAAAGGATCTCTCTCCACTGGATACTACCTAGGGGTTTTTCAGCATATGATCATAGGTGATGCTTTTCCCCTAGACCAATCCACATTCTACCAAAAGAATTGTCATTCTCCCTTCTATCTCTTTTATTACTCATGTATGTAAGTTTGACTCCGACTGCACTGATTTAGCCCTCTTATCCACCAATCTGCATGTCAAGTCATACATAAAGAAGGGGAAGGAACCTTTAGATTAGTTAGAAGAACCAAAGTGGTCTCATCCTTCATGACCACATCTATATCATTGAAGAGCACCTATCCATCCTTATTCATGCTTGCTATTTGGGTCGAGGAACTACAAAGGAGATCTAGAAAAGAGTACCATACTGGGTATGTGGTACAAGGTACGGGGTACGAGGAACGGGGTACAAGGTATGAGGTACGAGGTATGGGGTATAGAGTACGAGGACCAAGTACAACGACCAAGACTGTTTACCAGGATCGGGTACCACGACCAGGGACCAAGACCAAGGATCAGGATACAATATAAGACATTGATTTCCCTTCGCCATTATTGCACCTAGCTTGTCTCCTGAGATTGCACAGGTATCGAACTACATGATACCCCTCCGGATTGTGGTCTATTACGATCGGGGTCCGTTGAAAGTTGTTAATTGGAGTTTCACCTTGGTGATAATTTTTCGTTAACAATTGCTACCAGTATAATACAATAGCCACGGGTAGCTGTGGATTGCTACCGATAGCAATCGACAATCCTGTGTAGAAAATCTCACACTTGATAATTGATATCGGCCTAATAGTTCAATATTTACTTAGCTTGTTTTAAACTTCTAGTGAAATCTAAATAAATAATAATAAGTATATATAATACACATACTAGATGAGGTAACAATGAATGAAATTATAGGTGTTAACCGCCAAAAATGGCAGGGATCAAAGAAGAATTTTCCATCGGCTTCGAAAAGAAAGTCGAGATAGAAAGCAACAACGGAAGAGGTATCTAGATACCCCGCCTACCTACAGAAGGGCCAGGGTATGAATTTCTGCCCACCCCGACCAGGCCCAAAACCTCCAGGACCCAAAAAGTACCAGGGAAACCCAAAGACAAAGCCCCGGGGACTCCACTATTATAAAATCCTAGTGCCAGTCGGCCTCCACATACCCCGGTATCCCGATACGCTCTAACATAATTTGAGAAAGACAAGAAGAAGGCGAGGTGCTTAAATATCTCGATCCACCAAAAGCTAGTAGCAGACGCCTAGTAAATCCCAGTACTTCGACCCCACCTAAAACAAGAAGCAGGTACCCCGAACAGCAAACCGAAAAGAAAGACAAACATTAAACGTCATCATTTGAGGTAGAATATTACATGCATTCCCGCCATTCAAGAGTCCTATTCGAAAGGGGGAGTCAACTCTTTTAGTTTAAAAAAGGAATCACTGGATTATAGGGATCAAGACCCCGATGAAAGGCCCGTAGATTGCTAAAACCCTAGACCGAAGTTCTAGGAGTGCATGGCAAGACACGGACCTATATATTCATCTTATGATCACAGAGAAAGAGACCGAAACCCTACTTCATATTTTTTCCACTTATCGACAGACATGAAAGCTGCATCGCCATTGTCTATCAAGTTTAGCCTGCCTTTGTTCATGTAACGATAGTTTTGCTAAAGACTGATTGTAACCTTACTATATGTTTGTTCTGAATAAAATAAGTCGAGTATTCGTTCTACCATATGTTCGATTTCTTACTACTTTTATACACCATTCTTAGTGAATTTTTAGGAAGCCAAAGGTATCGAACTACGTGATACCTCTCCGACCAAGATCTACCCCGATCCTGGTCCCCCTTGAATTGTTAATTAAAAATATCACCCCCAGTGACAATTTTCGATTAACAATAGGAAATTAAAATCCTAAAATGAATTGATTTTGTTTCTGTTATTTGAAAAATCGTTACGAGGACTTTCCGTACAACACTAGGACAGACGGAGCGGTACTCCGCAGTCGTAGGGGCCCCGGAGCGACCAGGAGCGACCTAGTCGTGCCTCTACCATGGCACAGAGAATGGCGAGATAAAGGCGACCTACGAGAACAACCGGGGGGATTGTGGCTATGTGCACTGGACCGGGCCGTTCTAAGGTCTAGCTAGAACCGGTTCCTAGGAGGTGCTGGTACCGATTCTGTCCGGGTAGGACTAATACGATGTAAAACTATTTAGACGGGTATGAGACTTAGTGTGAAAAGGGAAAGAAAATATACAGCGTGCTTCTCATTATCCATGGCTTAGGTTACAATTCTTACATAACATGACCGAGAAAGAAAAAGTACAATGAGCTCTCTTTTCTTATTTTTAAGAGCCTAGTCATTCTATAGTAGCATCATATACATTTTTTGGTCTCTCTCAAGGAGACTAGTTGTCCTATAGTAGCAGATGTCGTACCTCGATTTCTATGGGTAGGTTAGTCGTGTTGTGGTAATGAATTTTCTCTATTGCTCTTGGGTCTAACCTCCTTTTCCCACTTTTGCGGGGGTATTTATAGAAGACCTAGAAATTTCGTAGGTGAAGAGGCCCTCCCTTGGAGGAATAGTTGGCGCGATCTTCACGGCTTCTCTTCCCTAGTCCCACCATGCCACATGCCTTGGAGGGTTAGGATTGCTCCAGCTAAGCCCTAGGGCTGACGTGAGGAACCGACTGGTAGGTGGATGGTTCTCTTTTTAGGCGGGCTAAATGTTAAGGGACCTCCACCGTTCATCTTGATGAGCATGGGTAGCACACAAGCCACGGACGGCGAGGGTGGTGCCACTTGTGCCCTAGTGCTAAGTGTTCCATAGGTGATTAGGTGGCATTTTCCCTGATTTTGGTTAGCTAGCGGTGTTCGAAGTAGGCTGGCATGTTGCTTTCATTTGTCTATGCTACTGGAGGACAGTGGCAGCGCCTGTCACACTGCCACTGTCAGGCGCTTTCTCCCGATGCTTTCCCTTTGTTGGCTAGGAGCTTTCCACATCCTCGCTGCCTGCTGGGACTCGGGTTCCATCTTTGGTGATAATTGGAGTTGATCCTTTGTAGGGCTTAGGTGGACCGCGATCGGGCCGTTAGAGCTAGCCTGCCAGGGTTGATCGAGGCCATTGATCTTCCTGCTTTCCTTTTAATTGTCAACTAGGAGGAGGGGGGAATTAATGCCCACCTACCCTCCTGACTTTTGCTTGGACTTCCCCTTATACGGGCTGGTTCTCCTGTGGGGGCTTGCATCACTCCCCTCACAAGTTTGCTTGTACTTCAAAGGTAGTTCTAGATCATTCTGACGGGATTAGGGTAGCCTTAACATAGGGAAAGGTTGTAGACAGTCTAGTGGACAATCAGTCTCGAGGCTCGGGTGTCTCCAGTTTCAAATCTATTTCTGGTTCCTGTTTTGGTTCTGGTTCTGGTTCTGAATCTGGTTCTGGTTTCGGTTTCGATTCTGATTGTGCCAGAGGCCTTAAGCCTTCGGGGGTCTTCACGGATGGAGGGGTTGAAGGCCCGCTTTCTCTAGGGTCGGGTCACTCTGCAACGGGATTCGTGCCTCAACTCCGGTTCTTCTTTGATGCACCGGGGAAAGCACCCATTTGATTTTCTTGAGCCATTTTTGGCGGTTAACAGTAGTCCCCCTAGCCTTGAATGCTAAGAGTCCCATTTGAAGCGTTGGAGGCTTGAAGAAGAAGTCACACGGGGGATTTTCTCCAGTTGATCCTGGTTCTCCCTTCTTTGGTCCGGCCTCATTTTGAGAGCTAGAGACGTAACGGCTAGTCTTTACTGCCACAGTAACCATTGCATAATGGGGCATGAAAATCAGGGCACATGAAGTGGAAACATTCACAGGCCATCATTGTTCAACGCCACGTGGCGCGCAGGGGTTAAAGCGTCAAATGGAAGGTATGCGCTGCTAGTCACTTTTGTCCAATCATGTCAACGATCGTGGACAATCCTCGCAGTTGATTTCTTTCAACAGCCTAGATTTACCGTTGATCGTGGGTAATCCTTATGGATGTTTTCTTCCCGCCTATAAGCAGGTTACTGTGCTTACAAGCCCATTACCCTAGTTTTCTTTTGTAGATTTTTTGAAAAAGAGAAAAAACTTCTTCTCTTTCTCGAGTCATTTCCATAATTGTTCTTCTGAAGATTTTCCTAAAACCAACGCTCTTTCACTTATTCTTCTTCACTATGTCTAGTGGTTCCAATAGCAAAGAAGCCCATGATTATCCTTATGCTTCTGCATTTGCATTTGCATCTGCATCAGGGTCGGAAGAAGGTTCTAGCCTGGTTTTCCGTTCATGAAAAATGAAGAATCATCCCCTCTTCGAAACCAAAGGTAGGACCTTACGGGTTTATCGATCCGGTCATCATTCGAAGGTTAGGCCCGGGTTCACCAACACTGCCAACTCTCATCTCGCCGTATCTGGGGAGGATGAATCTGATAGGGGCGAGGATGCTGACGATGAGGGGGTTTCGATTGCCATGGAGCTGATATTGAGAATGCTTAAGGGACTTGGTTGCATCCCCGATTCAACCGCCACCGAGCAAACCCTAAGGGAGCTACGCCATAACTATGGGATTCCTCAGGAAATCATCTTGTTGCTCCCTGTTGAGGGGTATGATGCCTACACACCCAGCAAGGTCCAGCTTCCCATCCACGTCTCTGCCTTTGGTTGCGATCATCGACTCCCCCTTCATCCTACCCTATGGCATGCCATTCATGCTTTCCAACTTGCTCTGATGCAGCTAACCCCTGGCTCCTGGCGTGCCCTGATCATCTTTCTAGTTATATGGAGAGAAGCCCGCAGAAAGAACATGGTGTTAAAGAGCTGGGTTTGAACGAGTTGCGCTACCTTTTCTAGGTCTCCCCCCTCACTCTAGGGCCAGCAGGGTTCTTTTATCTATGTTGCTCTAACAATATGAGGTTTGTTGTCCCCAACACGAAGGGCAAGGATAAGGACTAGAAGAAGGGGTGGATCGTGGTCGAGGGAGAGTGGGGACAGGACTGCTTCATTACCAGTGAAGAGTAACGCGTGCCTACCCAATTCATAGGGGAGTCATCCTGGAAGAAGCAAGACGAGGTGGTCCTCCCAGAGGAATCCAGGAAGATCCTTCAAATGATCAAAGACAAGGATTATGACCCTTTAGACCGTGAAGGTGATCCTTTCGATCAGCACCGAGTCAATCAGGTCCTTAAGGTCCCAGTTCCCACTCCCGGTATGTCTCCCACTCTCTATTTTGTTCAGTTGTTCTACTACTCTTGGTTCCTGGCTCATGCTTATTCCTTCGTTCGGTCCTACCGATCCGTAGTTTCTTGTGCAGGTTACAAAGTGGATGATCCTTCTACTGCCCTTGGTACGCAGTCATCGACCCCTCCTCGCCCTCTCAGGCTCACCACGATAAAGAATGAGGAAGGAGCGAAGCGTGAATTTGTCCCTGTGGGCATTCCCAAGTTGCCTGTTCTTTTCGCTTGACCTGGTTCCTTTAGTGTCTTAGAACTGGAGGCCCGGCTGGGACGAAGCCAAGGTAAATCTGGCATCTTGGTTTCGTCCTTTTCTGCTCAAATCTCTTGTTCTACCTCTTCCAAGACTGCCTCCGCTTCCGGCTCTGTTCGCCCTGTCAAGGCTATTTCTGACAAGGGAAAGGAGGCAGTGAAGGCCCACAAGACCCTTGCTCTGTTGGTGAAAAAGCCTCTCGTCCTAAGTGATGCAGAGGTAGTGGAGGCTTTCAGGCACTGCTGCCCTGATGGGGGCTCACTACTCTTTCTCTCGCTCCTGCTTTGGATGTGGTGGTTAAAGGTTCCGTTTCTGTTGCTAAGGTAAGCCCCCTTTCTGATGTACTTCTAGGTATGCGTTTGACAAAGTTCATTGTTGTGACTTGTGACTTGTGACTTGTTGGCAGGGCTTCAAGTATTTCTTGGCCTTGGAGCAATTGGTTATTTCATTTCAAGAGGAGCTTCAGCTATCGGAGAAGGGAAGAGTCCATGCAGAGGCGTAACTGAAGTAGCTCCAGCGAGCCATGGTCCACTTGACGATGGAGAAGCGGAAGACGGATGAGACTATGGCCGCGGTGGCAGAGCATGCGGCTTGTTGGAAGCTCAAAGCAAGAGAAGGAGATCCTCCGGTCCAATCGTCGTGCCCATGAGAGAAATGTGTTGCGAAGGCAACTCGCTGCTAAAAAGAAAGAGGTTGAGTCCACAGTCGATGATAGTACCCGAGAAGGTTACTTCCTGGCTACTCTTCATGCTTCCCGTGAGGCTCCCCCTGACTTCGATTTGAGCCAGATTCATGGCTGGGACCGGGACGAGATCTTGTCTACTGCGGAGAAGATGAAGGCGGAGGTTGGTGGAGTTGTTCATGCTTCGACTCCCGAAGATGATACCGTAACTAGCAACGGCCTTCCCAAGGGCGAGGTTGGCGGTGGTGAGGATATCAATGGGAAAAGAGCTGAGCAAGGAGCCGGAGGCAGGATATGAGAGCAAGACCAGAAGGCGGCGAAGGATGTTGTGCCAAAGCAGACTGACTGTGGGGAAGATCCTGACACGCCCGAACCGGTTCTACAAATGCCACTCTAAATTAACTTATTCTACCTCGGTTATATTAAAGGGACGCGCGAGTCTGGTGACCCTATTGCAAGTGCACAAGTCGTTGAACTAGTGTAGTGAGCAAGTAGGGGTATCATCCCCACGAGGAAGGCAATATAAAGACGCTTAACTTTACTTAACTCTACAATTCTCTAATTATGATAAAACAAGGTTGATTAACTTAACTAATTGTTAACAAATTAACTATGCTAAAATTGATTTGCTAAGTAACAATTACTACTACTTGATTCAAATTCTAGATTAAGAGTTGTTAAGGGAATAGATTCATTCAAGTATAATCCTAGTTTCTAATCAATCAACCATAAGGTTTAGTCCTTAATTTCTAACATGCATTTATTCATGGATATTATTAAGCACTAAATTCTCAACTCAATCACAATGAAATCTAAGATTAGATAGTGATAAAAAGAGAATTACTCAATTACTAGTAGAGAATCACAAGTTAGTTATCTCTACCACATAAATGCTATAGTAGGAACATGCAATAAATGGTCTATTGCATACAATTCATCAAGTTATTGCACATAAAGAAGATTGGTGGTTGCAACCACCATTCTTGCAAGTATTAAAGAACACATACATAACTTGAGAGGACTATAACAATATGATTGATTATATAACAAGGTAAATACAAGAATTACATCTAATCCCCTAACAAGAGGAATTAGTTACACATAGTATCAAGGTTACAAAGACTTACAAACAAAGGAAACATCACCAATTGACAAGCTTGTGAAGTGGAAATGATCCTCCTTGCAATCCAAGCAACTAATTCTACTATGGCAACTTGAAGTGATCTCTCTAAGTAACCAACATGTGGTGTTTGGCTACCTAGAAAATGCTAAGAAAACTAACTATCTCTTTTGATTTCTAAGAACAAAATATCTAATTAATATCTATATCCTCATATCTTCTCTCTAACTTCTAATATTAAAAACTAACTAACTACCTTTCTTTTCATCCCCTCTTCTTGTTGAATGCAAGTGTGTATATCGGAGAGAGAAGGCCCTCCAAGGACAATAGGTGGAGAAAGGGCAGCTTTCTTTGACTTTGGGGCGAGCTTTGACCATTTTCAGCTTGTCAGAGTTCCCGGCGAGTTTGTGCGGCGGCCTTATGCCCCCCCGCATGAACCCGTCGGGCCTATTTTTCCTTCACCGCGGACTTGTTCCGCGGGACTTGTCTTGCCGTGGTTCATGTATGAACCCGCCGAAGTCGATGGCAGCTTCGTGCGGCAGCCTTATGCCCGCCGGCCAGAGTGTCTGAACTTGCCAATGTCACATGCTCCTTCCGGCGGCTTCGTGCGGCGGCCTTGTGCCCGCCGGCCAGAGTGTCTAAACTCGCCGTCTTGCTTTTCTTCTATTTTCTGTCTAAATTTCCCTCTTTTCTTCACTTTGGACAAAAATGCCCTTGAATTGCCTATTTTACCTAAAAAGACTTATTTACAACATTAAACACATACAATGCTTAGAAAACGATTACAAAAAGAAGGTAAAAGGGGCACTAAATGTAAACATTTGAAGCGCGATCAGATCCCTCGAAAGTGCCATCTCAAGACCAGTGACCTTTTCCTTATTCCTACCAGCTTGTAGTTTTTACTGCTTATTATTACCTTTTTTTTTTTTAGAAGACTAGGTCGGTTAGGCCTCGGTTCTTTTGGCTTGTATCATTGAACTGGTGTTTTTACACTCTTATTCCTGTCTGTTTTTGTTTGGGGGGCCGAACCAACTGGGCCTTGGTCCCTCTATGATATGTTATTGAACTGGTGCATTGGCACCCTTTTCTCTCCTTTTACGCTTCGTTATTTGCGTTTAATATAGTAGTTAAATTCTCCTTGCACTAATGTTATGTATCTTGACATGGTAGATTGTATGGGTTAGGCTCTCTCTTTTCCCTTTTCAATGATGTTTCCCTAGGGTTTATTTCGCTTAATCGTCGTGGTTACACCTTGGAGGGAGTTTAGTCCCAACCCAAGGCATCGGGGCCCTCTTGAACCAGGAGTCCCAGTTAGGCGATGATCATGTTGGGCAACTAGGGCCACTTTAGCACCACAACCACTTCTTGGAGGGGGTCTAGTCCCAGTCTAAGGCATCGAGCCCTGCTACACCAGGAGTCCCGGTTAGGCGATGATTACGGTAGGCAGCTAGGGCCACTTTAGCACCACAATCACTTCTTGAAGGGGGTCTAGTCCTAATCTAAGGTATCAGGCCCTCCTGCACCAGGAGTCCCGATTAGGCGATGATCATGGTAGGCAATTAGGGCCACTTTAGCACCACAACCACTTATTAGAGGGGGTATAGTCCCAGTCCAAGGCATCGGGCCCTCCTGCTTCAGTAGTCCCGGTTAGGCGATGGTCATGGTAGGCAACTAGGGCCACTTTAGCACCACTATCACTTCTTGGAGGGGGTCCAGTCCCAGTCAAAGGCATCAGGCCCTCCTGCACTAGGAGTCCCAGTTAGGCGATGGTCATGGTAGGCAACTAGGGCCACTTTAGCACCACAATCACTTCTTGGAGGTGATCTAGTCCTAGTCTAACGCATCGAGCCCTCTTACACCAGAAGTCTTGGTTAGGCGATGATCATGGTAGGTGAATAGGGCCACTTTAGCACCACAACCACTTCTTGGAGGGGGTCTAGTCCTAGTCCAAGGCATCGGGCCCTCCTGCACCATGAGTCCTAGTTAGGCGATGATTATGGTTTATGTTTCAACATTTGGGGTAAACTTCAATTTCAATTCATTATGTACGAAAAGGTCCGTGTTTTTTTTTTTTTTCAGGTCATCCCAGCCCCTTGGATCCGGTTGGGCGCCCTTACACTTGATTGAAAACGGAAGAAAATGACAACATTTGGATTTTCCGATAAAAGCTTAAGTGGCGCCAGATGGCGATCTTTGGTGAGCTTCAGACATTAGGCCGCCCTATGGATAGAAGCGCTTCAAGTGATCCGCATTCCAAGTGTGGTCAACGAGATAGCCTTCGGTGTCCTCCAGCTTGTATGCTCTGGTGCTAACCATTGCCTTGACTAGGTAGGGGCCTTCCCAATTGGGGGCCAGCACCCCGTCCGATCAGCATCAGGTGTTCTAGGTCACTTTACGGAGGACCAGGTCCCCCTCCTTGAAACTCCTGATCTTAACCCGTTTATTGAAACACCTTGTGATCTTGAGCTAGTAGGCCGCAACCTTCTCTGCTGTTTTGGCTTACTTCTCTTCTAATAGGTCGAGGCTTGCTTTTAGTTTATCTTCGTTGCTCTATGTGTCATAGTGTTGGACTTGGAAAGAGGGCAACTTAAGCTTGATGGGTAGGACTGCTTCCACCCCGAAGGCTAAGGAGTAAGGGGTTTCTCCGGTCGCGGTTCTCCTCATGATCCAGTAGGTCCAGAGGATGTTTTGCAGCTCTTCTGCCCAACCACCTTTCTTCTTTTGGAACCTTTTTTTCAGTAGCTTCTTTATGATTTTTGTTATCCTAAAAAATTCATCGGGAGTTTCCCGAGACAACCTGGACCACGCCGTACGGGTGCGCCGTAGCTGATCCGGACTGGGTAGAGGATGGCTCCTCTCTTCCCGGGGTAGGTACCGAGGGAGGCCCTTGGTCCGGTTGCCAGGGACCGGTACAATGCAGTATGACTGGTCCTGTAAGCGGGGATAAGGTTGAGATTATGTATATAGGGGCGTGACAAGTGCAATTTTATTACAACGAATGAGGGATCTTTTTATTCTTTAATGATGGAGTACATTATGGGTCATTTTATGTGCTATGACTGGTTATTACAACGAGAGAAAATAGAGCAAATGAAAGGTACACTAGCTAAATGGGGGCGAACTCTTGAGAGTTTTAGCTAAACGAGGTAGTAGCCAAGTATGTCACGCATAGGAGCTTGGATCAAGCGCTGTAATAGCCAAGTAAGACACACATAGGAGCTTTGTTTAGGCGAGGTAGCAGCCAAGTAGATCACACATAAGAGCTTGGGTTAGGTGGGATAGTAGCCAAGTAAATGTCTCGATTTTCAAAGGCCAACCCCTTATTCTTGGAACGTAGGGGTATTTATAGTGTCTCTGGTAGAGGGGTAGGTGGGGGTGGTCCGTTTAGGCCGGAATCCTTGATTCCATACCCACCGTTCCCTCCTGCCAATGATGGTAGTAACCAAGAATCGAGGATCAGGATTGTGCCACCGGGGCTCCTCCTTTGTAGGGGCCCGGGTTTTGGTAGGTGGGGGCCTTAGTCCCTAGGGCGTAATTGGTGGACATGATCCCAGCCCCTACTTCTGAGCGGGTCGTGGTAGCCACACTCCTTAGAGGGTCTTGATCATTCCACCTAGACCTTAGGTCCATGCAGGCGTTTCTCAAAGGCTGATATGGCGGACATGTGGTGTTTCCAGAGGTTTTGATTGGTTGGATGGGTTATTGCTGCAGAGGGAGGTCGCTGTCAAAATCTAGCCTGGAGGGGGACAGTGTCAGCGCTTGTCCCGCTGCACATTGTCAGGCGTCTTCTTCCACCATTTCCTTCTTCATGCTTGCTGCGTTTCTACGAGTATTTTGCTGGAGAAACAGAGTATCCCCTTTCATGTATGCGATAGTTGACTTCCAACTAGGGCTAAGATGGAGCGTGGTTCCACCGTTGATGCAGCATGGCCAGCGGATGATCCCGACCATAGGCTGCCTGTCTTCCCCCATTTGTGCTTGCTATTTCACATTAATGGGCTGGTGCTGCGGCTTTACAGATGCTCCTAGTCCCTTCTCTATCCCATGTGAGCTGGGGTGAAGGCTGGCCTTAGCCCTTCCGGAGCAGGGGTCACTAGAGAGTTCCAAGGAGTTCTTCTACAGGGGGTCATTCACGTTGTAGGAGTGTGTTATGAGGGACTGGGTAGGCACTGTTTAGGATGGTTCACGCTGGGTTGCTGGCTGTTGGAGCGGGTCTTCTACTGGAACATGTAATTCCTCTCATTGGGCGTTCAAGAGGAGCTGGGTCTTTGGTGGACCGCGTTTTGGAGGTGGGATCCTGGGTGGACTAGGTCCCATTTCTCAATAGGCATTCTAGGGGAGCAGCCCGGTTCTTAGTTAAACCATGCTTAGACCCGGTGTGTCCTGAAGGAGGCGCGGCACATGGTGGACCACGCCTTTTTTCTCAATAGGCGCTTTAGAGTGACCGGGAATGCTTCCACGGTGGATGCTAAGGAGTGGTCAGGTTCTTTAAATGGAAAAGCTCTTCCTTGAATTAATTACCTATTTTCCCGGTTAACAGTTTTGTTGGTGGATTCGACTAGGCCGTTGGTCTGGGGATGTGCGACCAAGGCGAAGAGGCACTCGATCCCCAATCCTTCCCAGAAATTTCTAAAGTTGTAGTTATCGAATTGCTTCAACAAATCTGTGATGATGACTTTAGGGGTGCCAAAATGGCACACCACATTTTTTCTGATGAAAGTTGTCGTGTTGGCTTCCGTGATCTGGCTTAGCGGTTCCGCTTCCACCCAGCGGGTGAAGTAATCAATTGCCACGATCGCGTGCTTTGCCTGCCTAGGTGTGGTTGGCAATGGTCCGATCAGGTCTGTTCCCCACATGGCAAACGGGTAGGGAGTGCTTATTGAGGAGAGCCTATCAGGGAGCTGATGCATAAGGTTCGCTACCTTTTGGCAGGGCACGCATGACTGGGTAAATAGCTTCGCATCTTCATGGAGGGTAGGCCAAAAGTAGCCCATTCACAGGACACGATAGGCCAGCACTTCTCCGCCTGAGTGGTCTCCGCACACTCCTGAATGAACCTCCCTAAGCGCTCACTTGGAGTCTTTGGGGTGGAGGCACCTTAACAACGGGAGATATTTCCCCCTCTTGTAGAGATTTCCTTCAATCAAACAGTACCTCACGGCTTTCCTTCTCAAATTTCTTGCCTCTTTCGGGTCTTCCGGTGATGAACCGTCGTGCAGGTAGCTAGCAATGGGGTCCATCCTGTTAGGACCCCGGTTTACCAATCATGCAGCGGAAGGTTTTAAAATTTTTATTTTATTTCATAAAGAAATACTATGATTGATAAAACCTAGAATCTATTTTTCGGAACAGTAAAACAAAAGAATCGAAATCAAAACATATAAATAAAAGGGAAGAAACAATTTCTTCATACCTACGTAGGAGGCTCCTTTACTTTAATACGATCTGCTCCTGGTTTGAACCACTTGATCTTCCTTGCTATCTCCCGGAACTGGTAACAGCGTGTGGGCGCGTCACGGTATTCAGGAACCTGTATGGAAGAAGAAGAAGAGAAGAACACACAAAAACAACTCTTGTTGTTTGTATGTCTTAGGTTAGGCCACACAAAAAAAGAAAACTTTAAAAATAAAAATAAATAAAAATTCTCTTTTTGATTCTTGGCCGCCACACCCCACTTGTTTCTCTTCTCTTTTTGTGTTTTTTTCTTGTTGTCAGGTGTCTTATACCTAAAATATATATATATATATATTATTTAAGAAACCAATGATATCTTTTAATTTAAAAACAAAATCTTTATTTTATTAATAGATATCATCTAATTTGAATTTAAACAATTTAAATTCAAAATTGATATTTAATCAATTAAAAATATAAGATAATAATATTATCCCATTTTTCAAATATAAATATCAACTAACACCCTCCATCAATAATTAATTACATAATTAAATAATCTTATTATTTAATTGTCATAATCAT
Source organism: Acer yangbiense (assembly GCA_008009225.1). Lineage (NCBI taxonomy): Eukaryota > Viridiplantae > Streptophyta > Magnoliopsida > Sapindales > Sapindaceae > Acer > Acer yangbiense. The sequence goes on from CM017771.1 coordinate 19,030,004, forward strand.
TAAAATCATTAATTAAATAATCTCATTATTCAATTAGTTCCCGAATAGATATGTGTCACTTTCGTAACACAATTAATTGGACAATCCAATTAATTAACCATGACCCTTGTTACCTAAATCGATCGGGCTAGCAAGGGGACCTAATGGACTCATAGTATTTTGAGCTCCAATAATCCTTAGAAATAATTAATTAAACTCTTTAATTATTATTTCATGATTATTAACTTCAGTGTTATTCCACTAAAAACCTGAAGCTGAACTCTCTCAACTGTAGACGTTTTTACACAAACCAATAACTTTCGGTGTCCATCGATATAGCTATTACATATGGTATAATCTTCTACAAGTAGTTCATAATTAGAGCTGGGTCATAATGTCCGTTATACCCCTCTAATTATATATTTCCTTTAAGTACCATTGATTCTCTAATGAACAATAAATCCTACATTCCTTACGGAATTAGGAGAGCGCTCATATTGTTCAAGCCCCGAATCAACCCTTAAGGGAACTACCATCTACTTCTCGCAAGAAAGAGTGGATTCCACTATTGTGTACAAACCTTCCCAGCCACAAGTCAAACCGCGATCCTAACATACGGAGCATATTGATTAGGAATGCAACTCTGACCTCACTCATGGTATATCAAAGACCATGATCTAACCTGAAGGAGTCGATAAGACACTCAGGATTAAGATCACCCACATATAGCCATCATTAGTTGATATATATGAATCTCATCGTTAAACAGATCTTAATGAGAGATTCATATAGATCATGGCCCAGTCCTATATGATCACATCATACAAGGTGCCTCCATTCTCATATCTCCATATGAATGATCCAGGATAGGATCACCGTACATTACGAAATAGACCGCATCTATAGATTAACCACAAATAAAGTACCCATCTTTATTTGCTATCTACGGACTCTTTAGATTGCTCGTTTCAAACTGCATCCATCTGTATATGACACTCATATACTCAGTTAAAAATTACATTTGGCAATCTTGGATGTTAAGTGCACATGTTATATATTTAAAGTATGACACAAAATGAATGAATATACTACTTCTTTTATTTATGTTCAAATCATATTTACAAATTACAAGCTTTAGGGCAAAAACCCCAACACATCCAACAAGGGAGCCTTTCCACCGGGTGAACTTCCTCCCCTTCTACGATGCTCAAGTAAAACAGGAGCTGCAAGGGAATCCCCTTAGGCAAATTTTGGCCATTCCCAGTTGCTAGCTTGGCGAGTGTGTCTGCCCGATGGTTCTCCGTCCTTGGTATCTGTTCGACCTTTATCCCTTTGAATCTTCCCATCATCTGTTTCGCTTTCCCGAGGTAGGCCATCATGTTATCTCATTTTGCTTGGTATGCGCCGGTGACCTGGTTTACGACTAACAGGGAGTCACTTTTTATGACTAGGAAGGCAGCATCGAGTCCCAGGGCGGCCTTCATTCCCGTTAAAAGTGCCTTATACTCCGCCTCATTATTGGTAGCCCAAAATCTGAATCTGAATCTGAATCTGAATCTGAAGTAATGATAGCATTCCATTCCGTCTGGGCTAGTGAGGACAATCCCGGCTACGCATCCTTGCTGGCAAGACGCTCCATCCATATATAGCGTCCACACCTTGGCCTCTCCGGGCTAGTCCGGGGGTAACCTTTCCCTTGGCGTAGGCACTGCTTGTCCGGCTGGGGTCGAGGGCTGGTCTCTGCTGTTCCATACCGCTAAACTCTGCCACGAAATCTGTGAGGGCCTATCCTTTGATGGTTGTCCTTATCTTGAACTGGATGTCATATTGTGTGAGTTCTAACGCCCACAAGACTAAGCACTCGGATACATCGGGCCTCTGCAAGAACTGCCAGAGTGGCTAGTCGGTGATGATCGAAATGGTATGGGCTTGGAAATATGGGCGTAGCTTATGAGAAGCTACGACCAGGAAGAGGGCCAACTTTTACAGCTGGGTATACTTGCTTTCCGCTTTGCTAAAAGACTTGCTGATATAATAGACGGGCCTTTGGGCTCCCGCTTCACACTTCTTGATTAGCGCTGCGCTTACTACTGCACTAGATACAGCTAGGTACAGTTGCAAAACATCTCCGGTTAAGGGTTTGACCAGCAAAGGGGGGCTAGCGAGGTATCTCTTCAGCTCCTCGAAGGCGCGCTCACTCTCCGACCCCCATGGCATGGCCTTTCCCTTCTTGATTTCTCGGAAGAATGGGAGGCATTTGTTTGTCAACATTGATATGAACCGGTTGAGGGCGGCTATCCGACCGGTCAGCCCTTACATCTATTTTAAGTTCTTAGGAGGCTCAAGATCCATGATAGCCTTGATCTTTGCTGGATTTGCTTCGATTGCGCAGCTGTGTACCATGAAACCTAAGAATTTTCCCGCCGAGACGCCAAAGGCGCACTTGTCGGGGTTGAGCTCCATCCAGTTCCGCCTCAGTACCCCAAATGTCTGGCATAAGTGTCCCACATTAAAACAAATTATAGCACGGTGTGTATAAAACTATCTAGAGGGGGGGTGAATAGATTTTAAGCTTTTTACCCAATTTTTCGTGTTAGTCAAAATTACGAATTTACCCCTAAATAGATAAAGTAATAAATCAAGTATAAAATGCGGAAATTAAATAAGACTTGATTTTTACGTGGAAACCCTCACGGGAAAAACCACGGGCTAGTAAGTAAGCCACACTCGAACCTCAAATCCACTAAATGTGTAAAACGATTACAACCTAATCCCGGAAGTAATCACACACCTACCTAATCCCGGTATGAGTGAACCTAGTCCAATTTTGCTTGCGATCTAAGCAACCTAATCCCGGATGCTACACACAAGACTTACTTTCTCTATGAAGAGAATAACAACCCTAAGTGAATATATGAATATTCAAAATGCAACATAGAGCAAGGGAAACCCTATATGCTTATCTAAGATGATTAATATGCAATTAGAGCAATCCTAGATATCAAAACTAAATGACATGTTCAATCAAATAGTTTAGCTAATCAAGATTAAGCACAAAACCTAATTAGCTATCACAATACAACTTCTCAAACATACATCATACTAATCTCAAACTTGTATTCAAAATATATAAAATAACATACAAGTAATTAAATGAGATTACTTGTTAAGAGAAACACAAAATATGTAAGATATTAGTGAAAAGCTTACCAAGCAAAGTATGATGAAGAATCCATGCACGATGTCATCTAGATGATCAAGGATGATGCTAGATGATGATTGATGATCATGGAAAAGTGTTTGAGTGAACTAAAATTGAGTTCTTTGGAATTTTTCTTCTCTTTGAAAAATCTCCTAAGTATGGAATCTGAATATGAACTCTTGTAATTGACCTAAAGTCAAAGAGGCATATATATAGGAGGCCAAAACAAAGTGTGGTCGTTTTGATAAGTTTGCCTCAATATTGCCTTGGGCGCTGTACGTAGAGCGCCTCTTGTACAGCGCCCCAACTCTGTTCTCACGGGAAAACAGAGTGGCGCTATACGTAGAGCGCTTTGTACAGCGCTTTGTACAGCGCCTGTACAGCGACCCAACAGCGACCGAATTAAATCGATCAGGTCTGAACAGCGCTCAATGGGCGATGTTCGTACAGTGCTTCTGTAGAGCGCTTTTGAGAGCGCTTTTGGGAGCGCCCGATGCAAAAATGCAATCCTAAGTCTAAGCATGACAAAGCAATTGGATATGCAAGATGCAATCAAACTAACATGCAAGAAGAGATGTTAATGAACATTAATGCACAAAAGTAAGACACACAACATACAAGAATTAAACATATGCATGAGTTGTGAGTGTGTGCAACTATCTCTTCAAGACAAGTAAGCACAAAGAAATATACCTTCGGTGCTTATCAACACGAGGTCTTCGAAGGGCTTCGAACAATAAACTCGATACTTAGGCTACCCTTACAAAGAACCCCAATATGTGGTTTGTCCACGAAATAAGCCAATCAACAAATGGGAACCTTACACACATGATTTTCTACCAGCTGGGATTTGGTGATCATATCATCCACGTAAACCTCCATGGTTCTCCCAATTTATTCCTTAAATAGCTTGTTCACCAATCTTTGGTACGTGACGTCGGTATTTTTCAGCCCAAAGGGCATGACCTTGTAGCAATAGAGGCCCTGGCTGATAGTGAAGCTGGTCTTTGCCTAATATGGCGGGTACATCATGATTTGGTTGTAGCCTGAAAAGGCATCCATAAATCTTAGAAGCATGTTACCCGCGGTTGAATCCACCAGCTGATCAATTTTTGGCAGCGGGAAGCTATCCTTAGGGCAAACGTGGTTCAAATCTGTGTAGTCCACACACATGCGCCACTTTCCATTTGCCTTGACGACCATTACCACATTTGCGATCCACTCCGGATAATTCATTTCTCTGATGAAGCCCGCTTTAAGGTGCTTATCCACCTCTCCTTGAATCGCGATATTCCTTTCTTAGTTGAAACCCCTCTTCTTTTGTTTGATTGGCTTGAAGGTTGAGTCGTCGCTGAGTCGGTGGTAGGCCAGGTCCATGGGGATACCCGGCATCTCTTCATGGCTCCATGCAAAGATGTTGCGATATTTTTGGAGGAGCCGCTCCATGGCGGTTCTCAGCTCTGACACCTTGATGGTCCCAACCTTGACTGTCCTAGGGGGATCTCCTTCTCCAACTAATATAGTCTCCAATTCTTCGACTGGCTGTCCTCTTTCCCCGTTATCTTCTTCTTCTTCCTTCTCTTCTATCGGGTACAGGTCATCTTCGTCAATCTCTATCGGCTCCACCATGCCAGGTTCCGTTCTCCCCGGTCTCAACCTGCAAGCATTGTTTCATCAAGGCAGCGGGGTTGGAGGAGATAGCGTAGCACTTTCTTGCCACCTGCTGGTTTCCCCTCAACTCTCCCACCTGGTCTTCTACTGGGAATTTAAGCACATTATGGTAGATGGATAAAACTCCCCTGATTTTTTATAGAAATGGCCTCCCGAGAATCATATTGTAGGCTTTGGGGGTGTCTACCATGGCAAACTCGACCATTGTGTTCACTTGGCGAGGTGATTCTCCGATAATGACTGGTAACCTTATCATACCTGTAGGGAGGATAGAGTCCCCCGTGAATCTGTACAAGGGGGTAGTGCAACTGTAGTAGCAAGGATTCTTCAGGTTGAAGTGGTCAAGCGCGTCTTTGAAAATGATGTCCACGCTGCTGCCTGTGTCGATCATGACGCGGTGCACCTGACAATTAGCCACCTGGACAGACACCACCATGGGGTCATCATGCGGTACTATGATGTTATGGGCATCATCCTTCGTGAAGATGATCTGGTTGCTTAGTGGCCGGCTTGTACTGTAGGGAAATATACAATACGTGCACGCAGCGGAAGCGAGACTAAAATAAAGTTTAGTATGTTTTAAAATTTTTCCATAAGTTGAACCTTAACCCTTTAATTAATTAACATATAATACTAAAGATATCATACCTTTGTCGCGTGATCCGATTGACATTGCGTCGATGGTAATCCGCAAGATCTTCCAATCCAATCACAAACGTGAATCACCTAGGAGCGTGGTCTCCATTCTCTTTGAATTGTGTACCTGAGGATGGATTAACAAAACTTTTTCTTTTTCGTTAGTCACAACAAATTCCAAGAGGCTACAAAGAATGTTCCGGTCACTTTTGAATTCACAATCGTTAGATCTAAACTCGTGTGAACCTTATTCAAAATTGTGCACAAAACCTTTTGATATAAAAGTTACTAGTGCACTATCGAAATAAGAACAAACTTTTCTCTCTTTTCCTCTTGGCCGAATTCTCACACTAATCTAAGAGTTGGATTCTATTTTTCTCTAGCAAAAGAAAAAACTCTCTCAAGCAAGAACTCTAGGGTTGCCCAATTCCTCTTCACATGAAATAATGTGTGTGTATACCGAATTCTCTTGCCCCATTAATATATATATAGTGCCCGAATTTTGTGCTAAATATATTCTAGATATTACTATATATATTTTGGTGCGATACCTCTGCACAATATATATTATATATATCTAGTGCATTGACTTTGCACAATATACTATATATATGATCGTGTGCTTTATAAATATATATATATATATATATATATATATATTCCGGCAATTCATTGCCATATATATCTATATATTGAGGCCGAAATCCTTTACCATGAAGGATTTGTGTCTTTTGACTTCAATCCTAACCCTAGGTAGATTTCCTTAGAATTCCAAACAATAATCCAACTCTTTAGTGTATTTGTGACTATATAAAAGACTTCCTTATTTGACTAGATAAATAAATCCCTTATTTATCTACTTACCAAATAAAGTCTTTTATTTTATTTATACTACCACAATAGTATACTACTAAGAAACATATTTCCTAGTCAGAAAAAGATTTTGATTTTTAATTAAATAATTAATTAATCAATTAATTAATTTCTATTTAATCAAATAATAAAAATAAAACAATATAATATCATATATATATATCTCGGCCATGTGCCATATATATTAATATATCTATATATTGTTTTTCTATTTTATTAAATCCATTGGACCTTAATAAAAGACCCACATGTAAACCAGACCCATTCTTACTAAAAGAAACAAGCTCACATGTCTTTCATTAATATATTAATATCATTGATCAGCCCATTAAATAAATAATGTGCAAATTATATTCTTAATATATTAAATACAATTCTAGATGGACCCATAAATTGGTCCGGTAGAATATATCAAGTGATCCATGCAAATCCGTGTGGATTGGGGATCTTGGCGGGCCTATCTAAATTTAAGCTCCAATAGACATAACCCAATCACAATCAACAAATGATTCACTTAATCTATTAATTTTAGTTTATTCCACTAAAGAACTAAAATTGCACTCTTAAATAAAGATGGAATAAGTAAATGATTCTCATTCATACCCTAGACAATCTTATAGGAGATGGTGTATCCTCGTGAAAAATATCAGTAATCGCCAAGAGCTCATAGACCGCCTATAGCTCTCCAAGTTACCATATTTACTCATATGACCACATTTTGAACTTGGATATTTTGACTTGTCTAGAAGCCATGTTTCAATAGACTCTATCGAAAACTTAACGTTAAGATTCAATATCCAATACATCAAAACATCCATATGATGATATTCTACTCTCATTTAATAAATGGAGCCACGATGTCCATATCTATAAATGAAGTCCTTTATCGATTAACAAATGAATATCACCAAACTATCGAGGATAGACTATGCTATATAATCGTACTCATTAATAACTTAAATGATACCACTTGCAACCATAAGTCCATCATTTATCTCATGATTAAGATAGACTCTCCGATTGTCCTGATAATGAAAAGACTTTTATCTACTGACGGTTCTAGATAAAGTATTTCATTGTGATCCAGTTCAATGCACCCAATGCACTAGATTCTTTTACTCGAAGACTCTCCGATGATTTTAGACTCATCATAACACATTTGATCCCACTCAAATGCTAGTAAAAGAATTCTACAACTTTAACAAGATAAAGGTGCCCAACCTTTAAATTAAGTTGTGAACATTATTCAAGACTAACTAAAGAATTGTGTTTACCTTATACATATCCAGATGTACAAACAATTCTTCTTTTCTCATAGTCTTTTGACCTTATGATTATTTACTTTTGACAATTATAACATTCAATCTATAAATGCTATAAGATTTGTTTAAATCAGAAATCACTTTATTAATATGAAAAGATTGTCAAAAACAATATTACACTCTTGCTATTGAGCATAATCCTAACATGTACCTCCTTGGGCAATTTTGAACACATGTTCCCCCTCTGTGAGCCGGGGCATTTTCCTTGCATAGTTTTTCCAGAGCTGTTGGAGGTTACCGCCATTGTCGGGCCTCCACTGATGGTGTTGATTATCTGAATTTGCTGCATAAGGTCTTTGTCCTTGTCTTTCTTTCTCTCTTCTTCTTCTTCCGTGATTTCCCCCTGCACCTCATTGCCGGTTTTGAGATCGCTTCTGACCTGCTGCAAGAATTCCACCAAGAGCCCCCCCCCCCCCCCCCCCCTCCCCCTCCGACCAGGTTCTCAATTTGATTACGTAGGCTAAAGCACTTCAAGGTGTTGTGGCCCGCATCCTCATGAAAGTCACAGCATTTGAAGCAGTTCCTACGGTCCTGGGGGAGCTTTATGGGACCCGGCTTCTTGAGGAGGCATTTGTCCCTGATAGCGAGGTACACCATATCCCTAGGAACATTAAGTAGGGTGTAGTTCTTGTAAGCTGCTTCCTCATAATCGCTTATCCTTGCAATTTCTCTGGTGGGTGATGCCACTCCATTCGGAGAGGTTCCCCTAACCGAGGATTTCTTGGGAAGGAACCGGTTCTGGTTGGGGGGCAGTGGAGGAAGCGAAAGGAAGAGCGATTCGGGGGGCGATCGTTGTGCCTTGAGGGAAGGTCACCCTTAGGGAACTCTTTCTTGGGTCGCTTCGAGGTTCTAGCCTCGTCATGCCTGATTTTAACCCGCAACTACTCGTCAATTTCAACTTACTCGAGGGCTCTGGTGTAGGGTTCCTGGTAGGTTTTGGGCTTGTCTTTGCTGAAGGACCTCTATAATTTTCTGACCCATAGGTTCTTTCTGAAGTTGGTGAATGTCTCTACCACTACGAAGACTCCTATCTGGATTACTTCCTTGTGGAACCTCTCTACATACGACCTAAGCATTCGCCCTTGTCCTGAACTACGTATTGGAGCATAATGGGGTCTTTCGGGCGTGGCTTCACTCCTTGGAACTGCACGCAGAAGTCCCCTGCCAGGCGGGTGAAGGAGTTCACACTACCCAGGGGGAGCTTCCTAAACCAGGTCTTTGCGAAATCAGTCAAGGTGGAGGGGAACATTCTGCACATGGCTCTCCTCGAGGCGTCTTGCACTTCCATCTGGTGGACGAAGGCTTCTAGGTGGCTAACGGGATCCTCCGTGTCGGAGTACTTCTCGACCGGCATCTTAAACTTGGGAGGGAGCTCTACTTTCTGGACCTCCTTTGACAATGGCGTGTGCATGTCGTTTAGGGGGTTCTTGGGCTTTCCCCGGTGTTTCCCTTTCTCCAGCTCCTCTAGGCGCTTAGCCATCTTTGCCATTTGGTCCTTCAGGCGCTTTGAGTCGCGGTTCCCGGACTATGTTTCCTGTCTCGGTTCTTCTCCCACGGTGAGGGAAGCGACCGTCGGCCTAGGTTCTCGGCGGATGCCCCTTTCTTGGCCCTCTCGTGGCCTGGTTCTCTCTGCTTTGGTTCTGCTTCAGTTCTGCTTCCTGTCCCGGAGTTGTTTATGGTTGTCGGATGGCTAGGAGCAGCTTCTCTCCGAGGAACTTCCAAGGCAGAGAGAACCCCGGGAGGCTCAGAGGCGACAGCCTTGGGGCCGGAAGCGGAGCGGGACCGAGTTTGTCAAATACTGGAACTCTAGTGCTAGGTCCGACTCCATCGACTTGCTAGGGGACGTTGACTAGGGGGCCAAACATGTTCCTTCATATTCCTTCCATAAACGCAGCTACTTGGAATTCGAACATCTCCTGCGCGGTTATGGCTAGCAGGGGAGCGGATGCAGGACCTGCCGAAGCCGATTATGATGGCGGCGCCGGTGGCATCTCTGAACGAGTCCATTCAAGGTGGGCCGGAGCATCTTCCTTGGTTCGCGTCTCGTGGGTGGAGACAAATGAGTATGGACCAGATGGGTCGGGCTGACCTTGGGAGTATCTCAGCCTCATTTCCTTGTGATTGTGATGACGAACTTTGAATGTTGGATTGGGAGTGAACCACCTTCGTTCAACGGTTGGTTCCCACAGACAGCGCTAAAATGTTATTCAAAAAATCGTTACGGGGACTTTCCGTACAACACTAGGACTGACGCGTCCAAACCGGTTCTACAAATGCCACTACAAATTAACCTATTCTACCTTAGTTATACTAAAGGGACGCGCGAGTCTGGTGACCCTATTGCAAGTGCACAAGTCGTTGAACTATTGTAGTGAGCAAGTAAGGGTATCGTTCCCACAAGGATTAGCAATATTTTTACGCCTAAAATAGCTCACCTCTACAATTCTCTAATTATGCTAAAACAGGTTTGATTAAATTAACTAATGATCAACACATTAACTATGCTAAGATTAGAATTGGCTAAGTAACAATTACAACTACTTGATTCAAATTCTAGATTAAAAATTGTTAAGGGAATAGATTCATTCAAATATCACCCTAATATCTAATCAATCATCCATTAAGTTCAATCACCATTTCCTAACATGCATCTATTCATGTGAATTATTAAGCACTAAATCCTCAACTTTAATCACAACCTAAAATTAGAAGAGTGATTAAAGGAGAATTACTCAAGTGATAGTAGAGATTTACAAGTTAGTAATCTCTACAACATAGATGCTATAAAGGTATATGCATTAAATGGTCTTAAGCATACAAGTTTATCAAGTTATTGCATAATAATGAAAGATTGGTGGTTGCAACCACCACTCATACAAGAATTAAAAGATACATGCATAACTTGAGAAGATGATATCAACATGATTGATTATATGGCAAGGATAATACAAGAATTACATCTAATCCCCTAACAAGAGGAATTAGTTACACATAGAGTCAAGATTACTAGGAAATACAAACAAAGGAAACATCACCAATTAATACACTTGTGAAATGGAAATGATCCTCCTTGCAATCCAAGCAACAAATCCGTCTATGGCAACTTGAAGTAACCACACTAAGTAACTAAAATATGGTGTTTGGTTACCTAGAAAGTAGCCAAGAAACTAACTATCTTATCTTCTTTTCTAAGAGAAAAATATCTAAAATATCTATATCTCTCTATCTATTCTAAGTAAGTCTAAGTGTAATGGTTAAGAGCATTCAATGAGAAGTTAATGACATCCTTGTGTGCATGAATGAGAGAGAAGGTCTTCCAAGGACAAAAGGTGGCAAAAAAACTCCATATGATTGGCTTTTAGGGCGAAGCTTGATCCACTTGCAGCTCGTTAGAGTTCCTGGCGAGTATGTGCAGCGGTTTTGTTCCCGCGGCATCAACCCGCCAGGATTACAGCAGTTTGGTACGGCTGGACATGTCAAGCTGAAAGGTGTGTCTGAACTCGATGCAAGGTTCGAGTGATTTCCTGCGGCTTCATGCGGCGGAACATGTCTCGCCAAGCAGAGGGTCTGAACTCGTTGCAACGATGTTGAGTGTTCCGCGACTTCATGCGGCGGCTTCCATCCCGCTGGACTTGGTTGATGAACCCGCCAGCTTGTACTTCTTCTATTTACTGCCTTTTTTGCCCTCTTTTCATCATATTGGACAACAATGCCCTTGAAATGCCTGAGTTACCTGAAAAGACTTATTTACAACATTAATTACATTAAATGCTCGGAAAACGGTTACAAAAACCAAGTAAAGGGGGCGCTAAATGTGAACATTTGGAGCACGATCAAACCCCCAAACCTGACTTTTGCTCGTCCTCGAGCAAACTACAAATGCTAAAAATTAACTAAAGACAAAAGCCTACTATGTATTAGGTATATACAACGCACACTAAAACATTTCCGAGAACCAATTTACAAATATGCTAAAAGATGTGATGAGTTAGGAAATAAACATGCGAAAAACCTCTGGTTAGATGCTAACACAATTACACCCCTCGAAGACATGCGACAAGGTGCATCCCACACTCTAAATACTTAGTTTCAAAAACAAAGCACTCAAGAGCAAGAACTCAATTCGCCTTGACTCTATCCTTACCGAATTTCAGTCTGATTTTCTCTCAGAACCTAAGTTGCTCTCAAATAACATATGCGAGTAAGAATATATGTAAGAATCAAATGTAACACATATGTAATTAAAAATTAATGCACAACTTATGGAAATTGTTTCATGAATGAATTGATATGCCACAAACGTGGAAAGAGCATGCTCGACTCGAATTCCCCAGTTAGACTTCCTAAAAGATCAACTAAGTCTTTCCACGGTTGTAACAGGGCCAAAGGGTGATATGGAAGAATCACTGGAATTCCAAAATCTTTGATCAACCCTGCAATTTGTTTCCATAGCTCATGATAAAGATATCTCCAAGCGTCTAGGCTAAGATTCCATTTTCTTTTGTTCTAATTAGTATAAGGATTCAAACACCTATAAATAAGTATAGTGGCTTAAGTATTTATTTATTTTTTTTTTTTTTTTTTTTTTTTTACAAGTGCCCATAATTTGCACAACTATCTATCATCGCCTGAGTATACGCTATTCACAGAATTTTGAGCTATGCTAATGCCATGCATACTCCTTGATCAAAATACAACATCATTCCAAGTGATATATATAGGTATATGGGTGTGATGGAAAGAACGGTTTGTGTTAGGCCTCAAAATTGGCAATTGGAGCACGCATCACAAAATGGTCAGTGTTTGGTCATTTGTAGCTAAGCACACATGCCTAGAATCATTTCTAGAAGTCTATCTAACGAGGGAATACAAGTCTGACAAGCAGTCCACAATTTTATTGTTCATGGCATCCAATTATGCAAATGAGATCATGTATCAATTGGAAAAGTGTTTACCCTCATAAGGTGAAAAATTTAGGCTTTGTTTCTTACGGGTAGTCTCCATTATTGGTTAATGCAATCTTGCACTTAGTTCTATTCACTAGGCAAAAGAGAAAGGGACTATTACACCATGTGCAATGTCATCTTGAAATGCCATTGTGATAGCTGCAATTTAGTGATCAATGCATGCACAATTCCTTAATCAACACATACATCTTAGCATCTTATTTAAACACATATGTTCCCTTGGCTCAATCGGAAAATTTGTGAAAAAATTTTACACAATTCAACTAAGGAAAACAATATATACAAGATACTATATACAATATGTACAATCATGTGAAGGATTGGCAAAGTGTTAATCTGCCCGCACCCCCAAACCTAAACTCGACATTGTCCCCAATGTTCGCACACGGAAGACAATAAAAGAGTTCGTCGGTTTGGTTGTTTGGCCAACAAACAACTTCCCAATCTTATGCAAAAAGGAACCTATATGTACAAACACATGATATCCTATCCATCCTTGCACACTACTTTCAAAATATCCTAGTCAACTTGATAGTATCATCCTAGGCACTATCAATCAATCATACAAAAAATTCCACACTTAGATCTAAACATGTTACTAACTACGAAATTAAATGCAAGTAAGCAATATATATATTACTGAAATTAAAAATACTATAAATACAACCCAAAAGTAAAGTACTGGGTATACAAAAATGCAGAATAATGCTTCGCCCATAAAAATCCATGCGGAGTACCAATCCGCCTAAATAGAAATGTCAACGTCACAAATAGAAATGTTCCCATCACTGGTGTAACTGGTGCTACTGTTGGTGCTGCTGTTGCTGGAGATGTCACTGCTGCTGCTAGGGTCTAAAGGGGTGAACTATACACCTCTAATGGAGTAATGGAAAATAGGCTCAGACGGAGGTGGTGATCCTACGTATGGAACTATGCTCGTCGGGGACTCGGGCTCCTCCACAATGTACTCCACCAGATGAGTACTCGTCTCCTCGTATTCATCCGAAAGAAGCTCGATGCTCACCACATGCAACCCCACATACTCCACATGCTCCATGTACTCAGGTACTTGCTCTGGAATGGCTTCTAATCCTTCATCCTCTCCGGATACAGTCCTCGCATCTCCTCCCAAATTCTGCTATCTGTCTCATAATGGTACGCCCCACATCAAATTCCAATATGTTCTTCATTTGGTAGAGCATGATGGCTATGTGGCTCTTCAAGCTTGTCCGGTGGTTGCTAGGCATTAGGGAATAACTGAAATAAATACTCCAAAAGTGCTCCTTGAACCCCAGCTCCCTCTGATGGACCTTACGGCCCTTGCCTTTCCGGGGCAAATCCTCGATCCCTGTGAGAGCTATACCGAACTGTCGATCATACTGCTCGAATAGGGCATTGGACGCGTACCCTTCCTCCCACTGAGGGTAGCTCTGAGTGTGGAGGTATTCATTTATCTGTGCCGTAGTCATGGAGATTGATTTCCTTCGGATCATAACCGGAGCTCCATTCTCAAATTCGTCCGGATCTATAGCAGCGTAGAACTCCTAAAAAATCTTCCGGTTGGCCCTCTTTGGATACGAGACATAGGCCTCCCACTTTCTTCGGTGAATCTCGTCGAAGATCACTGTTTGCCCCAACTCATCGAAGTTCACGTCCCTCTCGATAATCATAGGTCGCCTAGTGGTACCCTCAAGTCTCTCCCTAAATATCTCGTCTGCTGTCCTCTCTGGGCATGCGGACTTTTCCTTCCCCTTTTGGGATGAATCCCCTTGCTCAAATGTGGCGGCCTTTCTTTTCGGTGCCATCTGCTTGTTAGAACAAAAACAAACAATATAACTCCACACAAGTTAGCGCATGGGTTAGTGACGAGCATTTCAATACTACATTTACTTATATACATTCTATAATTACTTATACTATGAGTACTATGTACTTGTGTCCATTTCAATCAATTCATAAAGTTAGGACAATCAATTCAATCAAGTTCAAGTGGAATAGATGTCAATTCAATTCACAAATTCTCTACATGCATGCATTATCCTTAAGCATTCTATCCCTTGCATTTACACATATAAATTGCATCAAACTCATCACACACACAAATGCCCACTATCCCCACATGGTGCACACACAACTTGCATCAAAATGAACAATTAACATTCAATCTATCCTTCAAATGTGCATACACAGTTTGCACACACACACTGACATGCACAATTGCACACTGTCACACTTCACAAACTTCTCAATCCAACACATTCACAACTTTCATTCTTCAATCAATAACTCATTAACCCATGCTATCCTTTAACCAATTCCTATCAATGAAAACATCACAAGAATCCAAAAGTATAGAAATCTAATTGTTAACACAAATATTCGGCCAAATCCAAACCCTAACATGAAAGAGTTGCAAAATTGAATCAAAAATGGGGGATATTGGTCGAAATCAATCCTAGTATGCATAATTAACACAAATAGCAACAATCAATTCCAAATAATTCAATCAAAATCAAGAAACTTGCAAGAACCCTAACTATCGCAACCTAGGGCGATTCTAGATGATTTTCACATGATTTCATGATTAAATGAGACGAGATTGAAATGACTTACCTTTGCCTTGTGTTTTCGAGTGGATTCGAGTAAGATTGGGGAAGAAATTTGGTGAATTCAAGCGGGAAAATTGAAGAAAATTTGAAAAGAGGAAAGTTTGACTTGAAAACGACAGTCCTATTTATAGGACAAGGGGTCTGGCGGGTTTATTCCCGCTGCACGAGCCCGCCATGCCTGATTTTTGGGTAAAAACGCTGCGTTTTACTTTGGTTGGGATTGCCACGAATTCGTTTCCAGCGGGTTTATTCCCGCCGCACAAACCCGTTACGCCTTCTCCTTTCTGGCGAGTTTGTCTCTTCTGATTGGCGGGCTTATTCCGGTGGCACGAAACTGCTGGAAACTCTCCTCTCCTATCTGGCGAGTTTCAACATTCTGGCTAGCGGGCAAAGTGTCGCCAAGGTGGAACTCGCCATTTGTTCCAATGGAGGTCGAACAATGGAGTATTTTTCATGTGTTATGATATTTCTTCGATGCTTTGATTCTCATTTTATAGCTTGCACTTGGCAAAATGCATGGAAGTGTCCTTACACATACGTGATCATGTTGGTGCCGTAACATATGCTCAAGTGTATATCTTCACTTGGTCAACTTTATATGAATTGTCTTTAATTTTATTTGAATGTTTGTATGGATACGGTGTGGCAACGATCTGAATTTGGAATATTATAATATCTTTACAAATATTCATAAATTGAGTGACTTATATAATACATGATTAATAAATATTTGAAATATAATTTTTTTTCTGAAGGTTGACATCATTCTGTGGTTCCATTTCCAATTAGAATTCTTCATTCTCGGTTGCACCATCTACTGTAATTTCTCTCAACAATAGGCTGTGCACAATCCTAATTAAGAATAACCAGTTTATAGGGACGTTATTGAATTGCTTGAAACAACTCATCATGAATTCCTAGTTCTTCCCTTCCCGATGTAAAATATTATCAATAGTAGTTATGTTCTTCAACTGACAGTGCATGTTGATTAATACTGCTTCATTCCGGCCATTTATTCTTTTTTAACTTAAAAAACCGGTCATAATTGATATTTTCCATCTGCAAAATTCAACTCAAGCAATCCATCAATTAAACACACAAGCAATTCATCAACTAAACACACACGCAATTCATTAATTATACACTCACCGGTTCGAATCAATTAAACACACATCCAGTTCAAACCCTAAGCACATTGAACACGATCAAACACAAAAATTAAACACCCAGACAATCTTCAAACCAAAAACCCATTGAAGACTAAACCAGAAAAACCCTAAGATTAAACAAGCTCAAAATTAAACACGATCGAACCATTGAAAATCCATAAAATACCCACCTTATCGTTCGTGTTTCTACAACAATGGTGAGTACTTCGCCTCTCTCATGAATCCAAACCCTCGATTGCAACTCCTCGACTTTGTCTCACTCCTGAATCCAAAACACGACTTCGTTTCTCTCTCTCTAATCCAAACCAATGAGTTCGTTTCTCTCTCTTCTCTCTCGGCCAAATGAGTTTTCAAACATAGATTGTGTTTCTATCTCTCTCTCTCTCTCTACAAGTTTTTCTTTTCAATTTTATTTTTTAAATTCAATTTGTTTGAAGGACGCTTTTGTCCAAAAAGTGGATTGTTTGCTAGAAACAATCAAAACACTAATTCATTCAGACTAAATTTAATAAATCCGCTAAATTTATAGCTATTTATAAATTTAACCCTAATTTTTATGTAATATATCAACATATACGTACTTGATATTGCGACAACAATATTAACCACTTATAGTCATTCATTTAGGTTATGAAAACAATTGTTGGAGTCATTATTCACTTAATAACTTATTTAGATCACAGAACTTGATGTGATCAGTTGGCACAATCAGACAATTAATAATCATGAAAAAAATTAAAAGAATTTTGCGGGGTAGTTAGATGTAGTAGTCCAACCTCAAATTGTACAAGTGAACGTGTTCATAATGTGTCGAAACACACAAACACATATCATCTCATGATACAATTCCAATCAGAAACCAACATGAGGGCATGAGGTCAAAAGTCTTATCTGTCTATAATCTATGTATGGACTATTAATAACAAAGGAAAAAAAATCTTCGATAGTTCGATCGTCTACCTAACACCCTATACAGTACGTGATCTATCAACCCAGCAAAATCCTACACACTTGGAAACCCAACAAACGACCTACCATTCTCATCTAACATTACATGCATGCACGCGCCTACTCACTACGTACTGTACATTTTGCTTTCTCTTCTATTAAAAACCCATGAACCTCAAGCCCCTCCTCACTCTATAGCCACTTATTGAGAAAAAAAAAAATAATATGGTGAACGAGTCTGCAGCCAACATGATCATCGGTCCATCTCCACACGTCTCGGTGGACGGTCCTGTCTTGATCATCGGTTCTACCGGCTTCATTGGCCGCTTCATTACTGACGCCTGCCTTGACTCTGGCCGTCCCACTTACCTCCTCATCCGCTCCGGTCTTACTGGTCATTTCAAGGCCACCATTATCAACTCCTTCCAAGAAAAAGGAGCCATTATACTACATGTACGTGACAAAATAACAACTCTTCCTCTTTTTCTTTTTGCTTGTATTATTTGCATAGGTAATTAACTCGTATTAAGAATTTACTGAAACACAAAATTTCAAACTTTCAGATGAATTTTTCGTTTACTAGATTTCAAATGTTTGAAATTCCATGCAGAAAGTTCGTTCCTGAAAATTTGTAAGTAGTTATATAGGTCTCATATATACAATGGCCCCTCTCCCTCAATTTTTTTGTTTTTTTAATATTTCTATATTAAAAACTTTATGAAATTATAAAATTGTCTTTAATTTTAATTAAAATTTCATTTTGGTCCCTCTAAAATTTTTTATTTTTGTATTTCTAGCTTCGCCACTTAATGTGAATGATGATGATGGAAATATATGTGTGCAGGGTTCAATGGACGACAGGGATATTGTGGAGAAGGTTTTAAGGGAACGCAAAATTGAAATTGTGATATCTGCTGTTGGTGGAAAAAACATTCTCGACCAACTTATTCTTGTCCAGGCCATTAAAGCTGTTGGAACCATTAAGGTAAGCTAAAAGCCATTGGACGGTCTCACCATGTGGCAATGAGACCGTCCCATGTAAGTTTTTCCCGTGACCGAGACCTGTATATTCAAATATTGGGTACTAAAATAAATAAATAATATAAAAAAAATGCATGCAGAGGTTTCTGGCATCAGAATTTGGACATGACATAGATAGAGCAGACCCGGTGGAGCCTGGTCTGACCATGTACAACGAGAAGAGAAAAGTGAGAAGAGCAATTGAAAAGGCTGGGATCCCCTACACTTACATTTGCTGCAACTCTATTGCTGCCTGGCCCTACCATGACAACACCCACCCTGCTGATGTCCTCCCACCCTTGGATCGCTTCCACATCTACGGTGATGGCACCGTTAAAGGTATTTTTTCTACTTTTTTTTTTTTTTTTTTGTCATTTTTCAAATTTTGTATGTGAAGCAATAAATTGTGATATGTTTTATATATATGACTTATAATGAATAGAGTACTAATAAATCTCTTTAGAAGACTGTCGGTGTAAACTTAAATTTAAGATGTAAATAAATGTTCTTTATTATCGAGCCACATTAGGTGGTGGTAGCACTGGATTAGGTTTGTCGAATTAAACATAAAATATCTAGAGTTTAAATATATTGTAGTAGAAAAAAAAATATAAATCTAATGATGGTTGGTAAAACTACACTTTCTCAAAGATGAAGTATTAGATCATAGTTTGGACTTTTATTCCCTTTATCTTTATGGTATAGCTAGTTTTTTGCAATTATGAGATGACGGCTGCGGGCTGCCTTCCATGGACCACGTGATTCATTAAATCAATGGCCCACCTACTATCCACATGTCTATCCACAGCTTGATTAAAAGTTAGTGAGTGAATGGCAGTCATCAGGTGCACCATGCATCTCTCACCGAGATCTTAACACACGGTTAAATTTGCCACGTGACAGGATCACAAGCAGAGATGCACGATGTATCCCGCTTTTCAAAGATATTTGCCCATCATATATAGTATACAAGAGGAAACTACATCAAAACTCTCTCATATTTGACTTTTTATTTGTGAAAACAATTTTATCATGAGTCCACATCTTAGTGTGTTGGTGCTTTACTATGTTGGTGCTCATTCATGAGTCCACATTTGGCTGTCTTTATAAAATTCAATTCACAGATCATGTTGTGTTTATGTAAAGGAGGGAGAGAGACATGAGTGGTATTTGGTAGACATGGATTTTTAATACAAGAAACTATAAAGTTGAGTATATGCTTACAACTCATTAGTAAAAATAAATAGATAAGGGAGCATTCTAAAAAACCTAGGGTTTCACCCAAAATAATAAATAAATAAAAAAAACAGCTCGTTTTATATGGGAAATAACAATTTTTACATAGGCCAATCAATTTTCTTAGACGTATATCCACTATTGGTTGAGTGGTGCATATGCTTCTTCCTTTTCCACGTTTATGATAAAGAATTCAAATTTTATCTTATACGGGTAAATGTAGGGAGACTTCTTTATTTAATACGAAAATAGATAACCCAAAACCGGCTGCTTACACTTAGAAGAGAGGACAAAGAGAAACCGGTTGAGAGTAGAAGAGTATAACATGATTGAAAAATTGAAAGAAGCCAAAAATAAACACAAGGATGAATATGGCTATTGGCTACAAATAATCATCCAATTGATGTTTCAACTTTAATTCAACCCTCACCCAGACTTGTAGATGATCATGTGATCACCATCAAAGTGGAGACTCCCTTACCTTCCCCATCATGTGGGGATCATTACCTACCTATGATTTCTCATTTGTTGTCATCACCCACTATTGTACTAGTAATGCCATTTTGACTACATATACCTAGTTAAAGTATATTAGGGTCTTACATTACTTATTAAAATTTGAATGTAAAAGTAGTGGAGTTTATAAGTTGTGATCCATGCTATATATTTGAAAATTTAATGTTAAATCCAATATCGTTAAAATATATCACAAGATTATAACAAAATCAAAAATCAAAAAAAAAAAAAAAAGTATATTTTTTTAGTGTAAGTATTAAAACCACCATCCAATATAGCTTGTTCGTAAATGAAGATTATTCAAACAGAGACATTATATGAATTTGACTAATTTTAATGTGATTTTGTGGTGATGTGAATATTTGGTGATTGATGATGATGCCTTAATTTGATGAAATGTGTGACATACAACACATGCAGCATACTTTGTGGCGGGTACTGATATTGGGAAATATACAATAAAGTCGATGGACGATATACGAACAGTGAACAAATCAGTCCATTTTCGACCACCAAGCAATTTCCTCAACATAAATGAGCTTGCTTCTTTGTGGGAGCAGAAGATTGACCGAACTCTCCCTAGAGTCACCATCACTGAAGATGATCTTCTTCATGCTGCTAGAGGTTTGATTTGTTTTCACTTTACATATATAACCTAACTCATCGATCACATTAAGATTTCACACGACTGATCAAACTAACATATTCAAGTTAACCATATCTTTTTAATGGATCTTCCTCTAGTCAAGTCGGTTCTGAAATTTTTCGTCATGTTCTTAGAATTCCCACCGGTTGGAATTCTAAGGATCTGATGAAAAATTTCAGAACCAGTCCTTACTAGAGAATTATTCTCTTTTTAATACAATTATTTATTGTTATTGTTTTTTTGGCAGAGATGCGAATTCCAGAAAGCATCGTTGCATCATTCACTCACGACATTTTCATAAAGGGGTGCCAGATAAATTTCTCCATAGAAGAGCCTGAGGATGTTGATCTGAGCTCTCTGTACCCAGATGCTCGTTTTATGACCATTGATGAGTGCTTCAATGACTTTGTCAGAAACCTAGTTGAGAATCCAAAACTGTTCAAGCAAGCTTCAGGCAACAACAATGGCAGCATTATCATGCCGCCTACCAATCAAGAAGCATTGGTGGCCATTGCCACCTACACGTGACCATCATTGTACGGATTTTCATAAATAAATTTCTATCATTGAACCTTTCTAAAATTGAAGTGTGCTGTAACAGTATATAAATTTACTTCTAAGAATTTTATTTATGATGTTAATAGGGTGTCTAAAAAAGGTTACCAACAACTAAAGTTGAGGTAGAGGTGGCTTCAGTAATAAATCTCTCACACCCACGTGTTGAAGTTGTGGATTCAAATCTTTATTCATATTCATCTAAATTAGTTTGAATATCTTGTCGATAGGCAGCATCACATGATTCATAGTCGGTTGTTGCAATCATGTAATTCAGCTTATCTAATTACGTGTAGTTTCTAAAATTATGTTTCTTTGTTCGTTTTCTTTTTTGCATACTAAGGAACACATAAACGTAAAAAGGAAATCTCTATTGATTTCACCTTGAGATTTTTGCTTAACAAAATAATAACTTTTAGGTAAATAATAATATGACCAAGGAGGGATTTAATAGCTCGAAGTTTGATCAAATTTGAAATTCAATCTCATTATAGTTTCAAATTTGATAAAAAAATACAAATATATAAAATAAAATAAAATAAAATAAAAAAGATGGAATTTTAACTAATGGTAGAGGGTTTTTACCTATAATTCAAAAACTATAAGATTGGTTTTCTAAAATTGATCAAATCTTCGGAAGGTTTTTCGAATTATCACTAGCCCCTACAACAAAATAAACAAATCATAACAGTGACCAAGTGTTTCAAATTTACTTAAAACTCAGATGAACTCATATTCAACTGTTATTCAACTCGGATTAACAGAGTATTAATCCATAAATCAACAGAATTTTGGGGCAGATCAAGGAAGGAGAGACAGGTCTTTCGCAAAATGTAACGCAACTTCTTCAAACATCTGCACATGTAATACGAGTGCTACTATTGGACATGACAGGGAAACCACTTACAACCTCAAGTGACAATACTTCAAAGCTATAGATATATATATTTACAATTTCAGAAAACGAAAAAAGAATATATATATATATATATATATATATATATATATATATATATATAAATGTCAAGAAAGAAAGAGAGAGAGAAGAAGAAGAAGAAGAAGAAGAAGAAGAAAAAAAGAAAAACCTAACAACTTTATATCAACATAATGACTATCTCTCTACTTATCCTATTGTTAGCTTACGTGAAATTAAACAAGTACCATTGACCGGTGTCAAAGATTCAGCGAAAACTGTAAAAGCATTTTCCCTGTTCAAGTTATTTTTCTCATCTCCATGCGCTCCCAACTTTTAGGAATAAAAGACGGCTGGCCGTTAGAATTAAACATCATATACAGGTAACCGCTCCTCGATAGAGACACGGCAGATCGGGCATTTTTTACACTTCCCACAGCAGATGCTGCAGTACATTAAAAAATAATCAGCATGTCATCATGAGAAAAAGGTAAATAAACATATTGATCAGACTGCATAGACATGTGGAGAATTTTAGGTTCATCGAGATAAAAGACCATACCTACAAAGAATGCGATGCCTGCATGGAAGTAAGACAACACTGATTTCACCTTCAAAGCAGACTCTACATAACACTTTTTCCTGCAGAATTTATGAAGAAATCATACAGGGGTAGAGACAACACACTCTCAAGAAAATTAAAGATCATAAGAACGCACATTAACCATTGAAACATGCCTTACAATAAAGCATGACAAACATTGTACTTAAAGAAATGGTCTCAAGAAGTTTGGAGCTTTTTTTATTTTTAAGGCACATATCCAAACTAGTGAAATCAACAATCAAAGTCGGAATTATTACGTTTTGAAGTCTTTCAAACTCTTGCTGGCTATATTTTGTGATTTCTGTCTGCTCGCCAAGAGCTGCTTGAAGTCTCCACACCTGAGATAAAGTGAAAATAAAAATAGAAAACATAAATGCAGGCAGCAGCAGTATTTTAAAAATTTTGGTATCTACAAATATATAGTAACTTTCTAGTGCCGGATCCTCACGAATTTTTCGTGCGGTTTCACTGATTCTAACAAGTAGGAATCGGTGTTTTTTTTTTTTTTCATTGATTCCAACCGGAATTTTTTGTGGGATCGGTGCACTTGATAATTTCTA
Source organism: Acer yangbiense (assembly GCA_008009225.1). Lineage (NCBI taxonomy): Eukaryota > Viridiplantae > Streptophyta > Magnoliopsida > Sapindales > Sapindaceae > Acer > Acer yangbiense. Next base: position 19,053,430 of record CM017771.1, read on the forward strand.
TAGAAATATATATTAGACAAAATGGACATATAGAGAGAATGAAATTAACACCCAAAACTTTAATGACGGCCAAAATAGAAAATAGAGATACAGAAAGAGCAATCTAGTACAAAGAATATGAAGGTAACACGGCAGTGTAAATAATCACCTCCTCGGCGAGATCCCTTTTAGGCATTTTCTTCACTATTTCTGGTGGATAACCACAGAAAGTGTTGTACCTGCATGGTTGAAAACCCAAAACACAAAGATCAGACTTTCTTTTTTATTTTTTTAATTACAAGTGATTCCAATGGAAATCTTTTAGGAACGAACATTACAGAGGCTCCGAAGATGTTATTCAACAGCTACAGAAAAATGAGGCAATTTCAGTATGAAAAAAGCCGCAAATGTGAAATCAATGATTTTTCACTATTAAGAACCAAACTAAGGCCAGTTTGGTATTGTTGTAACTTTTATAATAATCAGCTGTGAAGTTAAGCTGTGAAGTTAATCAGTAGATATTTGGTTAGTTATACTTTTAAAACTACTGTATAGCTCAAAAACAGTATACATATGTTTGGTAATTTTATTTTAAAAGTGCTGAAATTAGTTACAATAACTAAAGTAGACATGATTTATAACCTTATTTTATTTTTTTCATTAATTATATATATTAAATAAATATTTAATTAGAACATTTAAATTAGAAAAAAAAAATTCCATAAGAATAATAAAAATATTTTTAAAATATTTTATAAATCAAATCAATATTTAATTAGAATCCTTAATTTTAAGATGAAATAAGGAATATAAATGATTTTAATTTAATTCCATAAGGATAATAATGATATTTATTAAATGTTGAAATAGATTATTCCATACTCACTTTCAAAAAATAACCCTCCACCTACTTCTCAAAATCACTGTCAAAACTTGTCAAATTATCAATTAATCACTTTTGGAAGTTTTACCAAACATTATTTTATGTCAAAATTATGAAATAAGCTAATTTTAACTTCTCAAAAGCAATACCAAACTGGCCCTAAGATTAGTGTATGCAATTAGGAACAACTGAACATAAATGCCACACTATTAATTATGTTGCATGTGAACTTCAAACATAAACCTTTTTTAAAGCAGAAACAGATTTCCTGTGGCAATGTTCATATCTCTTTCACTTTAAATTTAAGCAAATGATTTCCTAGAATGAAAGAGTTTGCTTCCATTGTTTCCATTTTTGTTAATTCAGTCATGCTTAATGCAATGTTCTTTGTTTCTAAGCATATGTCTTCTTTAAAAACATGTTGTACAATCATAAGCAGCATGGGTGTGCACACAAACCAAAAAGAAAAACCACATAAAATTTAAGCATCTCCTATAAATTATGAAGAAAGAAAATAAATCTACAGACCCAGAAGCACTCTCATGGACAAGTCGGGCCTGTTCTTCACGACTTCCTTCATCAATTGACCACCAACCCAATAACCTGTTGAACAAATGCAGAAAACATGTTTTTGATAGGAACAAATGCAGAAAATATTAGTCTCACGACATACAACATCACAACGACGGACATTGTTTTAGTAAGTAAATTAATAAAACATCTTTTCTATTGAAATTTTCTTCTAATGGAAGAAAAAGTCATTACCTGGAACCATGGTGCAAAAACCCCAAGCAATCATGAGCTCTTGAAGAAAATGCAAAATACAATCCAGTGCCAGCTCCACTTCGTAGTAAGAGTACTACTTTCTCAGCTAACCTAGATGTAGCAAATATGACACCAGCACCTTGCAGAAGGAAAAGAGGAGAGAAAAGGATTGGAAGTGGTATATTTCTAGCACCAGCGGGAGTTCCCTGAAATACAGATCTGTCAATGAGATGTACCAAGCAGCAGCCATGACCACAATCAACGGTTCACATGTACCTCTAAGCGCATACAAAGGAGGACTTGAAATCCTATAACCGGAACTTTCATAATGTGGCCACCAATGTCTGACAGGCCACACATTCTATCCTGATTCTGATCATCCTCTGGAGAAACGACCAAGCCACTGTTCCAATCAAGATATCTAAAACTCATAGAAGAAGAACCAGCTTGTCTTGTCCGATTACTTCGATGAATTACAGGATTAGACCACTTTGTACAAACAAGAAATGCAAAACATTCTGCAATACTGCATTGATAATTGTTCAAACCCATCACTTCTATGATCATTCAAAACCCATGGAGAAAACTTTATGTGGCACTAATTAAGGCAACGGCCCCACAAAATTACAAAATGATGAAGCAATGATATAAGAAGCATAGAAGATCGTACCCAAAATTTATAAATAGGTCCCACCACCCAAGGGCACCTACATAACCTGCAACAGTTTGTACAATATAATTTTGAATTAAGCAAGACATTATGACATAAAAGAATTAGGAAATGTGGGTATGAGTAAACATTTGATTCATCAAATTAAGCATGGACATTTTGGCGGTTATATTGTAATGATAAAAGTAAACTGCATAATTAACAAGACTAGAATGATTGGCAAAAGCTCCCATAGAAAAACAAGAACTTTTAATTTAAGGCTATACTATTTTGCAAAATAAGCAATTCTGAGATCCATCAAAGAATACATTCTTAATTGTGGTTCAATCTCAGCCAACTTCCAAAAGAAGCTATTCTGAGATCTATGAAGGCACACATCATATACTCGAAAACTGGTGTTCAATACATGTAATGGTTATATTTCCATTACTATTGAAAGTAAAATTGTGCAAAAAGAGAATTTCAAGCAAGCCAAAAACAAAAATAGATATTTGAATCTACCAAAATTTTGATGTTTGAAAACTAAGATGGGCAAGAATATTGCGGTGAATTATATAACTGTTTAAATGAAGATAGAGAAACTTAAATAAATTACCACATATCTTTAAGAGGGTGAACACAGTAGCCGACACAAAGAAGACCATGGAAATGGCAACCCAAAAGTGCTGCAAACAAAATGATCAGAAGTCCTATATCAGTGACTTTAGATATATTGATATAATCTCATGAATCATCCAGAATTAAACCAAGATTCTATTCAAACCATTATCTCGAAAAGAGCCCAAGTTTGTGATCATAATGCTTGTTTAAAATTAGGTTTCAACAAATACGAAATATCTTGCAGTAACTTATGCCGCCTTTTCCTTAAACAAACAAAAATCCCCTGTGACAGTGATTGTAGAATAAATCCAAATCATGAAAAAATAAACACAATTTCTATAAATAGTTTCCAACTTAAAGCATATGTAAAATCTTCAAATGCAAAAAGAACCTAACGGTATCTAGTCCCTGAAACATTAGGGACAAAGAAGACAAATATAATACACTGCAAATCAGTTTTGCACTCCTTCTAACTCTCACAGTGACTAAAGAATCATCCTAACGAAGCAGTAAACCGTTTCAACTATTTAAAATCCACAAGTTGCAAAAGCATGTATATAACGAGTTCCAGTACAGTTTTTGAAAAGCAATGTGCAGGTGTATGACATCCAATTATTATGAGGATTTCTTTTTGTTTTGTTCTTTCCCTCTTTTTTTTTTTTTTCTTTTCCTTTTCCTTTTTTTTTTTTTTTTTGGTATGAATAAATCCAGTATGGGTAATTTGAGAGAGAGATCCTTTTTTATGTTATATAATATAACTACCATAACAAAACTTACAGGCAGTGCCTCCCATATTGCTTCATCATTTATGCTTTCTTCATCTCCAGGCATAAGAGCCCTACACATTCTGAACAAGAAATTATATTCAGTCATAAATCCTGCATAATAATAGATTAACCCCGGACTCAGTAATGAATTGCAAATAAAGCAGAACAAAATAGTTTTGGATATCAATGATGGAAGAAACACCATTTGAAGTTTTAAGCATTTGTTGTAGCAGCTATAAAACTACAATAGTCATTTCATGAAAGTTTAAGATCCAAAATGACCACGTATGTCTTCACACTTCAGAATCAGAAAATAAACCTAAAGAACATTAAAGTGTGAACCCATTTTCGCCCCAAAAGCTTGAGTTAAAGAGTGTGATTCATTATCCAATATTGACCCTCATAAATGTCTCCCTTAAGCGTGCTGTTGGAATCTACACGATTCTAAATATTAGTGATTTGATTTATGTACTTTTTTTCTGTCATTTCCTTTTCTAGCTAAGTTGACAATGTGCTGTACAGTTTTCTTCAGGTAAATATATTTTCTATTTATTAAGAAATTATTTTTTCCTTTTTGGTGTTGCTTTCACCCTATATGTATAGTTAAAAATCTTTCAATAGAATGAGAATTATTATTCACAAAACCTAGATATTTCAACATGGTATCAGAGTATGGTTCTGATCTAGGAAATACCACGCTTCAATATCTAATGCCTAGTGCGAAAATTGTTTTATTATATGTTTTGAAGAGCTTCTTTCCTGGCGAAAAGAGTTTTTTTAATCCCAAAAGCTTTTTTCAAGTGTTTTCGTGTCGTTTGGTTGCCACCCCAGTAAAGCATTTAGATGATTAAATAAAAATGTTTTACGACTACCAGGAAAAATTCAAATTTTGGGCTTCTCTTGAGAATCTCTTTTTGAGCTTTTTTTTTTAAATCTTTAAAATGTCATAACTATCCTTATTATATTTTATTAATTACATTGTATTATTTCCAATTAAAAATCTTAACAAACCTATTCAACCATAATTCTTTTATGTCATTTCTAATGAATTAACGACATAAAAGCTCCTTTAAAATTAAACAAACCAAATGATTTACATGCTCTGAAAAGCTTTTTTTTTTTTATCGAATACCAAAGAATCCAAAACTTTTCTTCAAAAGTTCCGCTTATAAAAGCTCTACTTCTAAAAGATCTACTAAAAAAAGCTCTACTTAATGTGTACCAAACGTACTCCTACCGGTCTCATACTAGACCCAATATAGCTTATGTTGTGTGAGTGTGGTAAGTCAGTTCATGCATGCTCCTTTGGAATGCCATATGAAGGTTGTCAATAGGATTCTAAGGTATCTTAAACCACATCGGGTAGAGGGATATTGAGTTCAAAAAATGATCATCTCCATATAGAGGCTTGTACTAATGAAAATTGGGCTGGTTCTAAAATTGATAGAAGGCTGACCTTAAGTTATTGTACTTTTGTGGGAGGAAATCTAGTTACTTGGACAAGTAAAAAGCAACCTGTGTGAATATGATCAAGTGCAGAAGCTGAATTCAAGGTAATGGCTCAAAGGGTTTGTGGACTTCTATGGTTAAAAAGGTTATTGCAAGAACTTAGAGTTGAATTTGATGGACCAATGAAACTATATTGTGACAAGGTTGCCATTAGTATTTCTCATATCCGGTTCAATATGATAGAATAAAACTGTGGTAGTGGATTGACATTTTATCAAAGGAAAGATTGACAGCTGCCAAATATGCACTAGTGATCATTGTAATGCAGTTAACGTATAGTTGATTGTGTTGTAAATAGTTTTGTTTAAGTAAATATCTTTCCTATTTTGTAGAAAATTATATTTTTTCTTTTCTATGTAGTTTTCACCCTATATGTAAAGTTGAAATTCACCCTAGATGAAAATCTTTCAATAGAAATGAGAATTATTATTCACAAAACCTAGTTTTTCAACACATGCCACATACATGGATGTATCAAATTATCAATATAGTATTGGGAAGGTTTTGTAGTTTAAAAACGACACCTACTACTTTGACATAAAGTGTTAGAAAAGTTTAAACTACTAGAGACTGGTCTGCTTTACTTGGTGTCCATTTGGAAGAGCTTCTCTACCGGCGAAAAGAGCTTTTTTAATTAAAGAAAAAGCTCTTTTCAAAAAAATTTGTGCCGGTTGTTTGTCACTCAGTAGAGCTCTTGGATAATTAAAAAAACTGTTTTAGGTCTACTGGAAGAAGCACAAATTTAAAGCTTTTCCAAGTAGACCTTTTTGAGCTTTTTTGAATAACACTAAAATGTCTAATATAACCTTGTCATTTATTTATTTTTAAAGTATTTTGGTAATCTTATCATTTAAAATATCTTTTTTAATTGACAACCAAACGACCATCAACTTTCCTTTAAAAGCTCTACTTGTAAAAGATCTACTTCTAAAAGATCTACTGTTAATAGATCTACTTGAAGAAGCTCTTCCAAACATACACTTAATCTATTTCAACAAGATGTGCCACTGATAGAAACCGAAAGTAGAAAAAAGAAAAATTGAGAAGGTAGTGTTTGGTTACATTGTAAACAATTAGTTTTTCAATATTTTTTTTTTTTTTTTTTTTGTTCCTAATAAATTAAAAAATAATAATAATTTTGTAGTATCATTTTTCTTTTTGAATAATCGAAAAATATATATATTTCTCAGAATTGACATTATAATACCTTGATATGGTGGAAATAGGAGTGATGGCAAGTTGAAAATGGATCATTGGCTAGGTGATGCTAGTGTGTGAATTGTGACCGTGTGGAAACGGTAGTAATGACAACATGTGGTGGCATGGCCACATGGTAATGAATAATGATGATGATGTAATGTTGATGATAATACATCAACAAAAAAGTGTTGTTATAATGTTAATGGTGGTTTGATTGTGTTAAATACAGAAGATGGCGGTTTGAACCTATCACAATGTCACAACATAATCAAGTTTGGTATCCTGAACATAATCTTAAATTTGTCAAGTAATAAATCAACCAAATATCTGGTGCAATTACACTTTATAACAACCAATATTCACTCTCTACATAGAAGATGACAATGTGCCACAAGTAATCCTAATCAGAGAAAAAAAAAAATACTCTTTCAAACAACAAGCCCTGAATCTACCAGATTTTGTCAAGGGAAAAAGAGAAATGGTGTGAACATAATAAGATGGAGACAAGCAGGATTCAACACATTATGCATTAAAAAGGCTAAAATGTTATTCATGGTCTCAAAAAGGTTAGATTTCAGGAGGGAAAAGCATAAAGTTGAAATATAAAAGAGAAGGAACTCAGAACAAGTTTACACATAGCAAGGTAATTTTACTCTATGCTTCAATAAATCAGCATTTCATTTGGTTCACAATGTAAAAAGAAAATAAGATATAAATGTGAGGAACGTCAAATAATTTGACATTTTTTTCTTAAACTAATTCAGCACAGGAATCTATATGTTAACTGCCTGACAATGATCTAGTTTATTTTTTTTAGTTTTGGGCTGGCACCGACTACGTTAGGGTTCTGCCGGAACCTGCCTAGATCGACCACTACAAGCACATCTCGGATAGCTACTCCTACAACCGGGGAGAGGTCTCCCCACACTTGTTTTTTTTTTTAAGAGCGATGGGAGACTCAAACCCCCATCACTAAAATGGAGGAGGAGGAGGTGCACAACCCACTCAACTAAGATTTGGCATGCACTAGTACATGAATTTGGTAGAATAATAAATAATGTTTAAGATAGAGAACATACCTGAAATTGTCTATTAAAATAGTTATTTCAAATGCCAACAGGGGAAGAAAGACAATTTTCAGGTTGACAGCCGGAAAACCTTGAACTGTGAAAGAAAATATATCAATAGAAATAGCAAAATTTAAGCCTTGAACACAGTCATTATCCATCAAGAAAACCTTCGAATGAAATAGATCCATGTATCAATGACCAACTAGCATGGATTTTATTAAAAGAGCAAACATTGCCAACCAACTATGCAATTTCTTGATAAAATTCCCATGCATAAGTTAAACCAAAAAAGAAAAGGAAAATAAGGAAACAAGAAAGAATCAAAATATAGAGATAATAAAGACAAGGTCTTCGTACATACCATATATACTCTCAAGATATATACAAAGAAGCAGTTCAAATGCAATGAGCAATGGTGTTGCAACAATGGCATGGCAAGGTGCCCACTGTTCAAGAAAGAGAAATTGTATTAGCAAAACTTGCTAATGGATTTGAAATTATAGTGTGCACAAAGCTAAAGAGAAATATCTATTAGTAATTACAAAAATCAGATTGAAACTAAAAATGACTTATTCAAATTGTGCCCAATAGTAGAGAAAGAAAAAAAAAACATAAGAAAAAAAAAACATACGTTACGATTATATGGAACCGAGGGAGCAGGTAAAGAGAATCTTCCTCGGGCAACAACCGCATGAAATATCCAAACCGGGAAAAATATTATCCTGCACATCATCAACATGAACACATGTAGCAATTAAAGCCAAAATCTTTTTATCCTTTTTTTCCCTTTTCAGATTGCAAGCAGTTAAAACACAAATCATATATAAAAATTATTGTACCCAAAAATGTGGAGATTAAGACAAAAAATTCCACAACAATCAGGACTTAGGAGACTACAATTGAGGTTACACCGAAATCCACCCAAATCTTCCATTATCACGTTAGGATATCTCTCTCTTGTTGCTTACACTCTCTCTCATCCTACCACCAAATAACCTTAAAAGACCCTAGTAACAACAGTAGGCGGAACAAGTGACAGTGGTCACATTTGAGACCTAAATATTAAGCAACTTGGTTATAAAGTTCATTAGCAGCATCAAGTATTGATCCACGCTTATATTAAGTGTCATATAAAAGCCAGAAAGTTATGTTAAGACCAAAAGTTTGTAACTGCTTAGTTTATATGGACTTAATTATATTCCAATATCTCATGTTCTAAAAAAATTAGCAATATCTTTTTTCTTCTAATTCTGTTTGGAATATTAAATAAGATTAATCCAATCAAAGCAAATCTGCTTAAAATAATTCTCACTTAGTTGATTTTTCATAGAATAGAACCCTAAATTCCACGTAGTTTTCTTCATTACTCTCACTTGTTTTGCATTTCAAGTGCTAAATACGTACCTATTGCATAAATAAAATTCGCAGTCTCTCTCATATACACAGTCTATTTCATTTACTCAATTAAGTATTAAAAGAAAAATATTCTCTCTTTGTCCAAGTTTGCATATGGTGCCAATAGACTCGTTTCTTCAAATCAAATAAAAATTCCACCAACTTATAATCCTAAGAACAAATAAAGTCTAATATTGAGGTAAAACTAAGCAATTGAAACTCTCGAATTCATTAATACCCTAAAAGTACCAGCACAGAGATCATGTTTAATCTTGCACATGTAAAAACGAATCAATTCGATTGAAATTTTGTTTAACCGTTTCAAACACAAACAAAAAGCTAAAATTCCAGTTGAATCAAAATTAAATAAAATCAAAAGCAAACAACACAGAGATATATATATATATATATATATAGAGAGAGAGAGAGAGAGAGAGAGAGAGAGAGAGAGAGAGATTGAAGTAACCGACCACCAAGAGTAAGAAACAACGTGATCGAGCTTGAGAACAAGCAAACTCGTGAAAGTGAAGAGAAGGCTATGCGCAGCGACTGTCTGCACGGACTTCAACACTCTTTTCCAGCTCATCATCTTCGTCTTCTTCGCTCCCTCTCTCTCTCTCTCTCAAGAAATTCAGCTCGGCTTCACCTAACGAGACGACGGTTTAAGGTTTCAGGTTTCAGTGTCCGCCATTGAAACTCTCTCTCTCTCTCTCTCTCTCTCTTTTCTCTCTCTGGTTGGCTGTTTTGGTTTGATGAACAAAAATACAAAACGCATTAATTTTGTGCTTTTTTGTAACTTGCAAACTTGTTTTGTAATATTTTATTCTCTCTCTCTACCTTCGTTTTCACGCTAATATTTTTATTAAACATTTGAAAAGATCATTTTGCCCTTGGACGAAGTTTGTTATTACTGCTTATGTCTTACTCATTGTGTGATTCACGGAGGACACTGTTTGTCTCGTACTTGAAAATATCGGAACAACTCCGTAATCATTTTTTTGAATTCGGATAATGTTTTATTTTTTTGAAATGATTATTACATTAATTTTAAAACGTACGTCCTCTTATTAAATTAACATTTCTTATGATAAAATAACATTTTTATAATTTGTTTACGATGTAAAAGTGATGGTGATGGAGCTGCTTTTTTTGATGTGGAAGCATGACCCTTGAAGGAGCCTGTCACGTTTTCCTTTGCATCTGGTTTAATATCAAAACATAAATAGTAAAAAGTTACCTCTGTTAGAGGATGGTGGTGCCTTCAAATTGAAGTCAATAAAGTTGTTCACAGATGGCTGCTCCTTTGCTGTCAAAAAAGATAGTGAACAAATGTCCCTCTAAACTTGAATTTTTACTTCTTTTTTTTTAACAAATTATGTACTTCCATAGGACATGTACCTGCTGCATTGGAAGATATTGAAAATTGTGTACCACTGTCATGATTCATGAACTTGAAGCTCTACATGGTAATTGATTCATTGAGCTGACGTAAATAACTAGTTGTTATGCATCTTAAGCTAAAAGCCTTAATAGTTAATACAATTTTAAAAAGGACGAATTGCACAAACGTCCTCTAAGCTTAGGCATAATTACATGTATATGGAACTTTTACCCATAATTACACAAACATCTTCTGCCGTTAGTTGACTTCCGTTAACTCTAACCGTTGACCACAAATTTAACCCACAATAACTAAAGTGCCCCTAGTTAATTATTTTATTATTTAAATTAATAATTAAAAAACGAAACAGAAAAGACAAAGAAAACAAAAAAAAACAAAATCAATCATTTTTTTTTTTCTCTTTCATTTTCTCAACCCCAAAGTCCCAAACACAATTCAAAAATAAACTTAACAAACCAAAACCAAAACTCAATCCCACAAATCAAAACCAAAACTCAAATCCTCAACAACAACCAAAAATCAAATCCACAAATAAAAGCCCAAATCCATCAATACCACATCCATTTTTTTTTTTTTTTTAAAAAAAAAAAAATAGAACTTCAACCTAGAAAGATAAAAATCCACCGTTGAGGTTCTAATTTTTTTTTAATTTTTTTTTAAAATGAATGTAGTTAACTGATTATGGAATTGGATTTGGGTTTTTATTATTATTAATTTAAATAATAAAATAGGTAACTATGGGCACTTTAGTCATTGTGGGTTAAAATTGTGGTCAACGGTTAGAGTTAACGAAAGTCAACTGACGGCAGGGGACGTTTGTGTAATTATGGGTAAAAGTTCCATATGTATGCAATTACTCCTAAACTTAGGGGATGCTTGTACAATTAGTCCTTTAAAAAAATATATGAAAATGGTATGTCCTCATTCACTGCTCCTCTAATGACCTCAAAAAAGATTTCCTATCCTTATCAAACATATAATTTTCATAAAAATCAAACCAGAGAGCCCCGGCTTTGAAGAATAATATCAACGGCTCTTTCACTTTCAAAAGATCAAGAACAGCTTTCTCAAACCAAGTAAACTAAAATTCATACCAACTCCTCCTAAACTCTCTCCATTCAATTCTCTCTTCTCTGTGACTAGTGCATATTATTTGTTCTTTGGTTTCTTTGATATAATTCTCTGTTTTTGTTATTTCTGGATTGTATTATTATTATTATTATTATTATTTTCATATATATATATATTCTGTATTGTGCTATTAGCCTATTATGGATGCAGGTTCTATGAATTCTTCATCTTCATCTTCATCTTCTTCTTCTTCTTCCAACTTGACCTTGAAGGGGCAATCTAGATGCACACCAACTTCAAAGTATTTCTATTCCAAAGGGAGGGCTCGATGTCACAAAAATAGGGGAAATTGATAATGATGAATGCAAGAAAGGAATCATACATTAATATTTTACTCTCATTTTGCCACCCTAAACTAAATTATTAAAAAAAAAATTATAATAAAATAAAATAAAATAAAAACCTACTTACATGATTGAATTCTCCTCCCTCCTCTGATTAAGGGCAGCAGAGAAGACAGTCTCAAAATGTGGCTAAGCTCCCTGAAAGGGAGGCCTATACCAGTTGCTGCATACCCTTACATTCAGAAAATAGACACAAAAATGGAGAAGAGGCGCATTTGATCTGATCACCTCTTTTGCAAAGATCCATTGAAACACATCATTTACAGCGATGGGATTTTATACAAAATATTCCCATGTCGAAATTACCTTCTTAGAGGACAACTAGAGGAATTGCTGGAGCCAGTGACAGTCTACTGCATCCTTTTCTAAGTCTTCCTTCATCTTTTTTACTTGTTCCAGAGCTTGCTTCAAGTTCATTGTCTCTAATGGCAAATCAGAGAACTTCTTCAGAAACTGGTGAGCCCGAGCAGCGCCTCTAGATATGTCACTGGGATCACTTACTCTCTTTCTTTTGGATCCCACCTGTAAATAATTGAAAGGATCAAATGGTGCATTTCATGGCCACAAAAAAAAAACAAAACAAAACAAACAAAATATTTTCTTGTAACATGGCATCTTTTTGGAAGTCAAAAACATAAATCCACAATATTCTAGCAAATCAATTTGCTTCAGTACCATGGTATTGATAATACTAAAACAGTAATACTAAATCGTGTCAGTTTAAAGCTTTACTATAAACAGAGGGCTTTCACGTTAAAAAATTGGAGAAATGCTTCAGTGCGCTGGGCATATACGCCCAGGCGAATTGAAGTTTTTCTCTAAAAATTGACATCTAGGGAAACAGATAAGAGTAACTGAAGCAACACACGTATTCCTCATAATAAATTAATAAGCAATAAATGCATTGTGAACAAATAAAAGACCATACTTCCTCTGCATCCTTTGAAATGACAGCTGGAGGAGAGAAATCTTCCAATTCAGCAGCCTTTTCTCTAGCAAGGGCAACAACACTTTCAGGAAAGTTTGCAAATTCGGCAACATGAATACCAAAACTTTGATCACAAGCACCCGGTTCAACCTGGAAAGTGGCATTCCAAGAAGTATTAGTATATGCAGTTTTGCTCAGTTAAATAAGTAAAATAAAATTCAAGTTGCAAGCACAATAACGAAACATCTTGAAGTATCTTAATTGGTAAACAATTATTTGGCTCCCACTCTCTTAAAATGTGTATCATCCATAATTTGATGCAACTCAACTTGAAGAAAAACTAAAACATGGACCATGTGCAGAAAGAGATTACTGTCTAATGGAGAACCAGTTAGTAAATATTTTTAGAGATTTTATTGCTTTATTGGGCTTAGAATTTATTTTCCATTAGAGGTTGATTATTACGGAAAATAGACTTTGATAAATAAGTTATAATATGGAGTTCCTCATTATATTCTCCCCTCCAATTCCTCTAATCTCCTCCCCTCCACTAAATTTCTATTCCTACTAGGACTATTCTATTATTATTTTTCCAACTCTAGTTTCCCATCCTACATCACTGTCACTGACATGCTTCATAATAAAAAACTAAATCAAGTGAATCCAAGGATAAATGTCAACAACAACAAAAAAAAAAAAGAAATCCAAGAATATTTGTGATGACATTGTTTGGATCTGGTTGATACGCCACACCACATATTCCTAAAATTATTGATCATCTGAATCAACCATGTCAATATTACATTATTACTACACAGCTTTAAGAAAACAGAAGGCAGAACTGAAGTTTTTTCTTTATCTGACTTATAATTATTGCAAGCTTGTGGACTGTGGTTTTGCAAGTCTATCAATTTTAAAATAAAAGCCTCTTTTTAATCTTTCGATGCACATACGGCAATAACACCACCTGAAATCTACCAATTTTGACACCAAAGAAACAAAGGCCAGCCTCATTGCCTTACATTATCAGTTTCCTAAGCCTAACTAGCATTTGACCATGCTTAAAACTAGTACTTTTAGGTCATTCATAATTAACAGAACCCCTCATTACATTTTTATAACTTGTGGGGCGTTGTTAAGCCAGTCCACTATTCCTTGTTTGGAGACACAAATCTCCTAAAAGGGGTCAAAATTTTTGATATATATATATCACTTTCAGGACCGACCTTACTAGAGAATTATTATATATATATATATATATATATATATATATATATATATATATATTAACTATGACTACCCTCTGTTCTAACATCTAAAACAATAATGCAATATGAGATGAACTCAGAAAGCAGGGGAAAAAAAATATCCTTTTACCTTGTACAGCATAGTAAGCTTGCGACTTGACGAGTCAATGTGTGCACTAACATGATAATTGGCAACCCCAATCATATGCTTTGAATGGAGTTCATGGTTGGCGTTTTCATGAGCTAATGCAGTCAATTCGTGGAAGTGGGTCGCAAACAACGTAGGTGCTCTGATCACTTGAATAAGGTGCTCACATATGGCCCATGCTAAACCTGAAAACCAGAGGAAAACATGATTAAACTCAACTCTGACAAGAAACTCTAAATTCGTGTTTGGAACTCAACAAGAAGAATATCATACAAGCATGCCTATTCCTTTCAACTGTAAAACAATGCAGCTGAGAAGAACCCCTTTGTCTCAGCCTGATGGAACTCAGTTTCGATTGAATAGATGTCTAACTAAATTTAACAACATATTTTTAATCCATATGAAACGGTACAAGTAGAGCATCATTATATAACCAAATATTCAAGGAAATTCAATGTATATAATTGATTCAAAATATATAAAGAACAGATGTATTAGGACAGGAGTACATACAAGCACTTGCACAAAAACAAGTAAAAAATAAGAAGCATGCCAGTACAACCACATATTCTACAACCAAAAAAATAGTGATTTGTTATATATAATTTTATTTTTTTCCTTTACATTTTCTCTCTGATTTTTCCAAATATACATACATTCTACATGATTAACAAGCAAGGGTTGGGTTGCCTAGGAATTAATGCACCTCACTTAACCTATCATCAGCTTTTCATTTAGTTTCTAACCCACCCGTCCCTCTTCCAATAGAAACTCATCATGTCATGAGCTCCAGAGGGAGTGATGTTACAAAAAAAAATTTTAAAAAGTGAGATTTGGTATAAACGTTTTCTGATTATATATCTAAACACACATGTATGTACATGATTGAGAGCCTAAAATTTGATTGCCTAGGAACCAACCCACATTTGATCTATCATTTTCTTGTCATTTATTTTCTAACCAAGCAATCTGCCAACAAAATTCTGATTTCAGGTACACCATTATTGTGATTGTGTGTGTGTGCGCGTGTGAGGGAGAGATTGATCTATCATCAGCTTGTCATTTATTTTCTAACCAAGCAATCTGCCAACAAAATTCTGATTTCAGGTACACCATTAACGAGATTTTTTGTGTGTGTGTGTGTGTGTGTGTGTGTGAGAGAGAGAGAGAGAGAGAGAGACCGAATCCATCATAAGTTGATGTCCCACGGCCCAACTCATCTATGATTATCAATGACTTATCAGTAGCTCCCTTCAATATCGATGCAGTTTCAAGCATTTCTTGCATAAAGGTAGAAACTCCACGAAGCTGAAAGGAAGAATACAGAAAAATTAAACTTCAATCCGAGGAAATGAAATGTTACAAAATACCTCTGCTATATGATCTAAACTGTCAAGTTGAGGCAAATAATAACTAGCCAAACCGCATCCTACTTAAACTAAGATCCTAGGCAAGCAGAGGCAACGTTAACACATCTGGAAAATGATAAAGCAACAATATATGATGTTCAGTCTAATTGTATGAAATTCTCAGTTATAATTTATCATTTAATTCATAACTTGCATGCACTATCTAAATAAATTGATTGGTATAATGTATAAAATAGGTTCATCTAATAATGCTCCTACGATCCACAAGCCAGCCCATGACCCAAAAATAATCCTAGATCCACCTATGAGTCACCAAATTTACTTGTTAGCTATTGAATAAAAGTTTCTTTTGTACAAGTATATTGAGTGAACTTTTTATAAAAGATGAATATGTAAAGCACTTTACTTGTCCAATCTTATAAACAATCTTTAAGAAGTATATCTTCTATCAAGAAGTGTTTGTTTAAAAACATTTGAAGTGTACGATTCAAGTAATGCAATTAGTTAAATTATGTTGTCTATTATAGAATGGAGATGCATGGTTCTATCTAATTGACATTTTCTGAAATCCACATTTACCAACTTTTCTTGTGAACTGTGAACATATAAAAATTTATTGAAGCATGAAAAATGAAGAGTATTTATATTTTCCACAAAACCCACTTGCCACAATTAAGAGTCTAGCTACAGCTTCCCTAAGCAAAGTTGCAATGTATTTTCTAGAATAGATAATAAAAAAACATCATAATCAACTAAAATCAATTCTTAGGTTGACTAGTGTGGGTGAGTCTGCAATTTCTTCTGAAACTCCTTCCATAAGTAATAAAAGTTATTATGTTCTTTTAAATAATAAAAGAAAAAGTACTTCTCAATCCTGCACTGATTAATAAATGGCAAAATAATAATACAGAAGATGCAGGAGACAGACTTAATGTACTACAAAGGGAAATAAACACAGATAGCATAACAAATAGCTTGACAAATAATCTTTCTGATTCAACATTTAAAGTTCATAAGAAGTTGAAACTTCAAGAGAGAATGCCATTGAACTCACTTGGCAGTCACCAGCACCAACACGAGCGAAAATGCAATCACGCACAGAAATGCTAGCTTTGTCACAAGGAACAAAACAGCCAACTTGCGCCATCAGAATATTTACACCAATCTGCAAATGAGACCAAAATTGACAGCTATCAAATCAGTCAAATCTCTCATCTAGTAATATTAAAGGTCACAGGATCATATGTAACAAAAAACTTGGATGGACTTTGGCATTGAGATTTGACATATGGATAACAACTAGTGACATCATTAAAAAGGAATGGCAAAGTTCCTATATTGGTATTTAAATCCAGCAAAGACAGCAAAAAAAAAAAAAAATAATAATACCAAAACAGGATTCTGTGCCAAGAGGGGGTAATAATAAAATAGCAATTACATACTCGGATAGGATTGATAGGAAAGACACATATAATAAATAACAAACCTGCCGAATAAATGTGGACTTCCCACCCATGTTAGGCCCTGTGATGATCTGGAACCAACTCTTTCCCCTGATCTGACAAGTGAGGAAAACCAAGAAGTAAGCAATGGATCATACTGATTTATGAAAGCTAGAAAACAAGTCTTTCTGGATTGGACGAAGAGAATACTCACAAGTTTACAATCATTTGGTATAAAATTCACCCAGTCTTGAGCCTCTACACAAGGATGTCTACTCCCTTCTAATATAATATCTCCCGCATCCTATTATAACAGATATTGCAATAGTGACACTAAGAAGAAGTGTATCTTATAAAACAAGGAGAAAAGAGAGGGAAAATTAAGGCAATAAAAAACAAAAAGCAGCAAATAGTTTTAAAATATTTACTGGTGTGCTGATCTCTGGTCTTGTGTATGGGGAAGGACAGCTAGAAGCCAAATCAGCGAAACTAAGTAAGACATCCAATTCAGAAAGAAAACCAGCCAAAGAATTGAAAACCTGCAGTGCCCAAACTTTCTTCAATCAGAACAGGAGCAATAGGAATGAAATAAGTTACAGTAAGAAATGAATACCTCAGAGAAAGTTGACGTAGTTTGAACAACTTTGTTCACAAGGTCTTTTTGACAGCCCTTATACTCCTCAAGTATCTTTTGATACTGGTCTCCTAATTTTTTAAGCTTTGTATTTGTAAATTTCACTCCATCCTTGCGGGTTTCGAGGACAATAAATTGAGTGGTGAGCTTTTTCCTTATTTTTGGCTCTTCTTTCTTCGTAATTCTGAAGACATGTCCAAATTGCGTGCCTTTATCTAACTTTAATGCTTTGTCTATAGCCAAATTAAGGTCAAAAGCAGTTTGTTTATGCAAACTCTGTATTTGGCACTCCAGAGACTCCTGCTCATCTTTCAGTGCTGATAGCGCAGGATCATAACTTGGTGAAATCATGTACTCTCCATTCTCAAGTTGATCAAAGTCAACAGAAACTTCTACCAGAGCAATGAACTTATTCAAGTGATTATCATCTGTCAATAAATCCATGGGATCCAAATACCTTTCCTTGATCAACGATGAAAACTGCCCATCATATTGTTGTAGGGCTTTTCTGATGTATGGAAGTCTAATACTTGACTGCATCAAGAAGACGAGTAGCACTTTAAAAACTAAATGAATTTCAGTTTAAAGGAAAAATATATATATTTATCTTTGTTTTCTATTCTTTTCTCTCTTTTTTTATCACAAACAAGAGAGAACTATTGTGCATAATGAAGCAGACTGTAATATGCATAATGAAGCATGAACAATAAACGAAACATGATAAAAAAAAAATTTCTATAATTCCCAACACTCTTCAGCAATTAAAAATGAGTAGAGTGTAGACAACAGATGACCACTCTACTTAGAATGGGTCGAAATCAAACTATAACAGGCTATGTAACCGTCCAATTGAAATAAGCGAAAAATATAATTATGAAAAGGCTGAACTAAGAACTTTATTTAGTCCAGTGGGGAATATTACTCTTCCCCTTTGTTGTCTAGCAAAAATAAACAATATTTTTTCTTTCTTTCCCCTCTACTTTAGTGGAGCTGAATTTTTTTTTTTTTTTTTCTGAAGTGGAGCTGAAATTTAAAAAAAGATTAATTCAGTCATTTATGGACACCATTGTACTTTATCAAGCATAAAAATATATTATAAAAAATAAAAAATAAAAAATAAAAACTAACAGAACCCACCTGATAAAGTCTTACTACATGCTGCAAGCCACCTCTCCTCTTCTCAAGATTGTGCGTCAATCGCTCTATATCTGAGATTCTTTTCAGATGCTGCCTCAGATCTTGGCGAAGTTGTGTATCCTCCACAAACGCTTGTACAAAGTCCAGCCTGGTGTTGATTTCATTTACATCTAACAAAGGCTGCTTTAGCCACATATGCAGTAACCGCTTTCCCATCCCAGCAGTACAGGTTCTATTTAAGAGGCCGAACAAACTAAAATTTTTGTTTGCATCAGTTTTGCTTTCCAAGACGTTTAGTGCCCTCATAGCAGCAGAATCTAACCTCATGTAGCTGTCCAGATTGTACCTTCGAATAGAATAATTCCCATAATTGCTCTCATCTGAAAGTAATTCAGCATAAGACAGTAATGCCCCTAATGCACCAGGGGCAATTTCAAACCCAGAAACTAAATCACGGACTGGTTCTATGGAACCTTTCACAAGCCTACCAAGATCCTGCACCAAATCCCTTGTTTTAAACTCAGTTTTCTTTCTCTCAGTTAACATCACACCGCATCTGGTCAAAGCATCATGTAAAGTTCTAAAGTCGTTAGATTTTCCACTCTCCACTGGCAAAAGGCATTCCTTGCAACTGAGAGCAACCAAAGCTGATTCCACATTAGTAAAGTGGCTATCATCAAGAAATTCAGCTAATCCAAATACTCTCTTAGTTAAATCAACATAACCCAGCCCAACAATGCACCCATTTTCACGGAAGTTCAGACATAGTGCAACAACTACAGGAGTATCCTGCATCTCATTGTTGGCAAATAAAACATCTTCAAAACTACCTAGATTTCCAGGAGTTCCACTTTTCACCAGTCTCCAGTTTGAGCCACTACCCTCATAGAGCTCAAGAGTATGATCTGTTCTCTCCAAGAGAAGATCACGAGTGATTGTCTCAAACATGTTCTTACTAACACTTACACTTGAAAGGCCATCAGATCCACTACCCAATTGTCGTAAAGCAGTAGTTGTGTGGTAGTAAGTCTTCGCAATGAAAGTTGCATTCTCACCATGCGCAGTATAGTAGTCCTACATATTTACTCAACTATTTAAACATGACAACTAAATGATGCATGGAATAAAAAGAAAATAGAACCACAATAAAACTCCATTAAAGAGGAATACTTTCAAACCATGCGATGTAAATTTTTATATAACAAGGAGCACTTGTAAGTCATGTGAATTATAGATATTGTGCATCTCTTCTATGTTGAACTTAATTAAATAGATAAATATAAGAGAGGTACAATGAGAGAGTTGTTTTAATAAAATATTAGCTTGCAAAACCATATGAAAATAGAATTTTGTAAAAATAACTACATATGCCAGCATGTATGTATGAGTTCATTTCAGTATACACTAGAAAGTTGAAAAAACATTGAATAAATAGAAGTAAAATGAAGATGGGCATAATGAAAACATAACTCAAACTAACTATCAGATAGAAGATCAAATAAATACAAACAAATTTCTTCATGAGATATACCATTTGACCTGGCAAACATCTTAGTGTACAAAACAACTGGCTTCTATGAGATTATAGTATCTATGCTTTTGGGGTCCTTTCCAAAACTTGTTTTCAGTGTTTGGATGTCAAATTGGCAAGGAATGATAAATACTTTCCAATTGGATTTCAAAAAGAATGCAGATATTATATCATAGTATTTTCATAAACAATGTCATCCACACAAATTC
Source organism: Acer yangbiense (assembly GCA_008009225.1). Taxonomy (NCBI): domain Eukaryota; kingdom Viridiplantae; phylum Streptophyta; class Magnoliopsida; order Sapindales; family Sapindaceae; genus Acer; species Acer yangbiense. Next base: position 19,073,791 of record CM017771.1, read on the forward strand.
CTTAAAAGCATTTCTCATAAATAAGATTGAATCCTTTCCCATAAATAAGATTGAATCCTTCTACAAGCATTGATGGAAAAAGAACAATAAAAAGAGCATACATTGCAAATTTGATTTCAGTTTTCAAGGTACACAAATTACTTACTACAAGTATATAAACAGAATAAGATAAAAGATACAACATCCAAATTTGAAAAAGAAAGAAAGAAAAACAAAAAAAATTGCCAACATCGAAGATATTTAGAATCTAGGAGTGTAAAAAATAAACAACGATGATAACAATTGCTACATTTAGCGCATGAACTGACCCGACGATCGAAGAACCGTACAGCCCTTGGGTCCTGCAGTATAAAAGAATGAAATAACATCACAAATTTAGAATTTTTGGACAATGTTTGAATTTATCTACATTTTTACTTTATTCAAAATCAATAAATACAACATCCTTTCTATTTCCCCAATTAAATCTCATATTAACCAAACCTGGTTAACTGAAATTTTTCATTTTATCACAGAAGACAAAAACGAGAATACCCACACAATCCAGACATTGTTCTTATCCTGTTTTCCATTACTTTAATTTCTCAACAACAAAGCATACAATAATGTCTTCTAAAACCAAATTTTAAAATTATAATTCAAATAAAGACACGCCCAGATAAGAATAAAAAGGAAAAAAGGAAAAAAAAAAAACAAGAGAGCTCACATCTGGTAGGGTTTTGTAGAATGAGAGAAACCCTCTAGCTTGCTTTGCATCTGATCATAACAAGTGAAGTAAACAAAATCATTTCATTTCTCCATATAACAGTAAAAAAACAAATCGAAACCAACAGACCAATAAAACCCTAAAAACCAAAAATGAAAAAATATATATATAATAAATGTATAAGAATAAAGGCGGGGTTTTTGTTACCAAGTTTGAACTCGGGAAGCTTGTTCTGGTCTTCAAAAACGTTATTGTCATCCATTTGAGACTGTAATTTTTTATTTTATTTTTTCCTTTGATTGTTCGTCTTCAAAGAAGAATGTACTTGTGGAGTGCTAAATCTGAAGAGTTGCTTTATATATTTATGTATATGTGAGTGTGTTCATGGCGGGAAGAGAGTGGCGCGGGTTTTTATTGGGGGCGCGTTGACGACACGTTCCCATATAGATCGAGGGATGTGGAATGGAATGGGCCGTGTCGGGCTTTTTACTGGGCAATACTGGGCCGAATCCCGTATGTTAAATTATGTTTTTTTTGTTTTTTGTTTTTTTTTAAGTCATATGTTAAATTATGTTTTTTTTTTTAAATAAAAAAAAAACTATTTTAAATAAAACTTTTCAAACTTTTCAAAAATTAAATAAATAAATAAAACTTTTAAAAGGATTAATAAACTGTAAATACTATTATTTAAAAAATTAAAAAAAAAATAAAAACTGAAAATACACCCCATATATCAAATTAATATAATATTCAAGGGTAAATACATTGAGACCCCTAAAATTTGGTATTAATGTAGCTAAAGAGCAAGTATTCATCTATCTACTCAAACCTCACATACTCTTAAAAGTAATAAAAAAGATTAAATTGCTTATAGTTATTAATTTTTTTTATTTTTTTTATTTTTGAGAGAACAGTTATTAAAATTTTAAATAATTTTCTTATATAAAAGAAGTAAAATCTAGTAAAAATATTTTAAATTTAGAAAAAAAAATTTGTTAAAAAAATTAAATTTAAAAACAGTAAAAACAATTAATTTAATATATAATATATATATATATTAAAAATAGTGAAAAAAATTATTTTTCAAAATATAGATAACTTAAAATTTTAAAAATAATTTTATTTTTCACTTAAATTATTTTTAATTTATATTCTATTGAAAATATTATCTTCAATTAATTTAATTTAATTGTTTTTTATAAAAAGATTGTCTTAATTTTAAGGGAAAATTGCACTAATACCTCTAACTTTAGGTGAAATTGGACCTATAGACATAAGATCAATTTATTGCCCCAACATCCCCTGGATTTCATTGACCAAACGTTGAACACAATTCTTCTTCTTTACCAACACAACAATGGCCACCCATTTAAGGTACTTGACCTCTCTAATCGATCCAGCGGCGAGCAGCTTCTCAACTTCCTTTTTTATTGATGCACTTCTTTCTGGGTTAAACCTCCGTCGCTTCTGGACCACTAGTTTGATTTTTGCATAAACTGCTAAATTGTGGGAAATTAACTTTTTTTCGATTCCAGGTATGTTCTCGTGCTTCCATGCAAACACGTACCTGTATTCCTTGAGCAATCCGACCAAGTCCGACTTTGTTTGGTTACCCAATATTGCTCCTAGCTTGACTATGTTTTAGGGTTCCCTTTTGTCGAGCACTACTGAAATAGTTGGCTCGTCTAACCCCTTTGCGAGCTCTTCTTTAGGATCAAGTTCAAATTTGGTCGAGACTTCTGCCCTAGCTTCTTCTTCATCTATGGTTAATAGCTCGTCTTTAACCATGCACACTTGGTGCTCATCATTCTCAGTTCTATCCTTATACACTGCTAGATTTGCTCCCCGAGTCATTTCCTAGGATCCTTTCATTACACCTATGCCATACTCCGTCGGAAATTTGATCATCAAAGCATATGTGGTTGTGACTACTTTGGTCTTGTTCAAGAATGGTCTGCCTAGCAAAGCGTTATACGGCCAATTTTCTATGTCGACAACCACGAAATCCAACAACATCGTTTTCTGACAAGGAGATATTATAATCTTCACTAGTAATTTAACAGTTCCTAGTGACCTCACCTCTAAGCCACCAAACCTTTTAAAGAGGATGTGTAATGGTTGTAGATCTTTCCTGTTCAATCCGAGCTGATCGAAGACTTGGGCGCTCAAGTTGTCTGTTGAACTCCCGTTGTCAATTAATACACAACGAACATCTCGATGCCCTATTCGAATAGCTACCATAATTGCATCGTTCGGCCTTATATCCACTACATGCAAGTTTGCTTATGTGAAAACGATCTGCTCCCATTCTTCTTTAATTCTTTTGGGGTTAGGTTCGATCAAAGTCACGTCCAGGTCTTTTCGGGCATACATGGCATCCAGAACCTCTATCATTCTTTCCATGTTGCTTCTACCCGTGTAGGGCCCTCAAAATATGGTATTTATTGCCCTATCGCCTGCTCTTCGGTTAGAACTCTCCCTTTTTCTTCTGGTTCTCCTCTGACCGATCATTTCGACAAGTTTCCTTTTGCTGACTATCTGTTTTCTTGAGAATCAAATCTTTGAGGTAACCCTTCTTAATGAACGTCTCAATATGGTCCCTTGATTGGTAACACTTAGACGTGTCATGGCCACTTTATTTATGGAACCTGTAGTCCTTAGTAGTGTCTTTCCGAGCGTAGGCTGATAGCCTAAGAGGGTATTTTACCAATTTCTTGTCTTCAACAATGGCCAAAATCTCCTCTTACCTTTTGGTAAGGGGGTTGTAATTGGTGTACTATCCCTAGAACTTTTTATCGCTCCGACTATTCGACATGAGGCATCTTAAATCTCCACAAAAATTAGGTTTAGAGGATACTATTTACGAAGGGGCTTTCAGAGTCATTGTCTAATAGGGTACTCAGCCATTGGCGATGCTCTAATGCATCCACCTTTTGGGTCAGCCTTCATATCAAGATATCACGTTTCCCCTCTGGCTTGCCATCCGTGCTAAAATGCTGGTGTATGGTGATCCCTTGCTGGACCCTGCGAGTATTTGCTTTAGTTCAAGTACTGAGGATGCCAAACCTCAACGGAGATCTATTCGCTCGGCATTTTCTTCGAGGTGCTCGATCACTGTCATCTGATGAGCTACATCGACTCCGCCTGTGGGAGCCTCTATGGGTTTCCTCTGACCCAGAATCCACATGATAGCATTCCTGCCTGCTTCATTCACTGGGTCCCTTGTCTCTCTTATGCTTGTGATCCCTTCAATCCCATTCACTAGCTTGAACATTGTTATTTTGCTTGGGCTCATTATTTAGCCTCAAGGGTGCATTCGGCATTGGTACCACAATCTTCGATTGTGGCCTTTGAGCTAGGCGCACGATAAGAGTGCTTAGATCATATGGTGAGGTTATCCCAGCAGTTTCTACATGAGTGATCCCTTGCCAAACCGCATCTTCGATGACCCTTCGCAAAGCGGTCTAGATATGCTGTAGAGCCTTGGGGGTACACCAGCCGATTGGTTGTTAGGGACAACCACTGATTGACTCCCATTGATAGGGCTTCCTGTCTACTGGTTTCCCCTGGAGTTCATATCTTATGGAGAAAAGTTCTAGTTTTGATCATGGTCTGATCTATCGTCATCCCTGCTAGTTGGCATTTGGTCTTGTGAAAAGCTTCATGGAGGTATACTTCAATCACCCTCTTCTTCTAGTGCCAATTGTTGACGGTGATTTTTGTATTATGGAAAAAGCCACGCATCCAACAATGAAGATACAATGATAATAAAATTGTGAAACATAGAATGATAATCAAATATGCAAAACATGAATTTTACGTGGAAAACCCTAGAAAGAGAAAAAACTACGGTTGTCGATGACGGCGACGAAAATAGCTTCACTATGAGAATTATATGTTACACACACAACTTGCTTTTCTCTCAATACTCGTATGAATACTTTCTGTGTCTTTTTACAGAGGAAATATGGCTATATTTATACACTTGTTATTAACCCTAAACTTGTCGTGCAAATAATTTGCGTGTAGAATCCCATTATAATTCTTCTTGCATGGATTCCTCGATTATCTTAGATCTCTTTCATGTTTGATGTCTATCACGTAATAAATGCGGTTGATTTCGTGCTTGATTAAGATTATGATATATTGTGAAAGAAATAAGTTTGTTTCTGTTAACCGAAAATTATCATTGGGGTGATTTTTCCAATTAACAATTCAATATGACTAAAATCAAGGTAGATCTCAGTCGGAGAGGTATCAAGTAGTTCGATACCCTTAGTTTCCTAATAAAACCTATAAAAAGCAATGATAATGGTGGGCAAAATTTAATGTAATAAAAGGATCACACGTAACACTTTTTTTTATTGATAATGAAAACATGATAGGAATACAACGGAGATTTTAGATAGCTATGGTGATGGGATAAAAACTCTCAGTTGGCTATGGCGATGGAACTCTCATGCATGCCGATAAGTGGAAAAAATCTCTAGTAGGGTTAGGCACTCAAGTTGCCATCCCCTCCCTATGTGATAATATGATGTATATATACGTATCAATACTTGCCCAGCACTTCTCTGAATTCGGTCTTGTAACCTAGAGCTTTTCGGGCCATTCCGTGGCGATTGGCAAGAAGATCATTTCTTCCCTTCTAGGAATCGAGAGATCCCTTATTTGGCGGAATTCTAATGGAGTTGACTTGTATTTCAAATAGGACTCTTAGTGGCGGGAATAAGCATAACTCTTTATTTGTTTTGAACGGTGGCGTTTTACTGTCTCTTTAAGCTGTCTTTTGAGCGTGCTCAGACTTACTTTTACGGTATGTTCTTCTTGGTCCTTTAATTAATCTGGCCAACCGGTTTTTAAGGATGGATCGAAGTATCGGGACACTGGCTGATGATGTAGTGCAGTGTCAAAACGAACAAGTATCGGGACACTTGGTCTATGTGGTAGCGGGGTACTTGGTCTGCGTGGAAACGGGATACCTGGACTGGGTGGTAGCAGGATACTTGGTCTATATATGGTAACGGGGTACTTCAAGACCCTGTTTTGTGTTGCCTACTACTTGGAAATCCCAGCGCCCTTGATCTCAGTCTGGATAGTCCGGAGGTGTGCCTAAGTACTTTGGTATGGACACTTTATAGGAGATAGCTAGATTCTGCCTTGGTAGCTCTTTCAACCTTGAATATGGATGGAAAATTCTTCTCTTTGACCCTCCGCCAATTTTGGCGGTTAACAGTTTCCTTGTTGGAGTGTGATTCCTGATTCTCATATCTTGGTAAGATTTCCTTTCTAGTCACCGGATATTAATGATGCTTATGTGACCCCGATTTCAATGAGTGATCTAGGCTGGGGAGATACCTTGGCCAACTGGAATCTTACCTCACTGGGATTCCTTCTTCACCGAGCCATTCTCCTTAAAGCACATTTCCTGCCACATGTTCATTCGCTTGGTGAAGGGTCTGCTCGGATGATGTGTCTTTGGTCGGCTTTTGTCGGGTTTGACTGGTTGACTTTTGATGACATGGTGTACTCTTCTCCAATATTCTTACTAATTTGATGACGCGTCGGCAGATCAAAATTCATATACAACCAAGGGCGTAGCCACATAGAGGCTAGACCGGGCTGTAGCCCGGTCTCAATTTTCGAAAAAAAAAAATTATATATATTATTGTTTTTGTGTTCTTTGACTTCTTTCACATAATCTCTACTCACTGAAGTGAAGTGGCGCTACCTACAATCTTTATTTTTTTTGTGGGACTACCCACTATACCCAATAGCCTATCAAATCACAAATGTCACCCATTAGTTCAAAAAATAACAATTAACAAAAAAAAAAAAAAAAAAAAAAACATCAAGAAAAGTTAGAGTTTGATTTAATTTTTAAGAAATTAGATTGATTTAACTTTTATATGATTGGTAATTTGGTAAACATTATTACGGATTGAAACAGGTCAAAAAAAATTTCCTCAAGAAAAGTTGGAGTTTGGTTTTGGAGTTTGAAGGCAAGTCTGTCCATCTGGATCTTTATTATTATTTGAAATACACTTCAATTGTTGAGATGATGAGATTTACTGATTTGGTCATTTAGAGAATTTTAGATGTGGAATTAAATTGTTTTGGAAAATATATTTACGTATTTCATGTTATTTATATGATTTTTGATTGAGATTGTGACTTTGTCATATATATATATATATGTGTGTGTGTGTGTGTGTGTGTGTGTGTGTGTGTGTGTGTGTTTCTTATTGGATTCTTACTATTGTAGGTTATTATGTCAAAAAATCAAAAATTAAAAAAAAGGAAAAATATTTTGGATTTCTGCCCAAATCAAATGAAAATCAATCATCAAGTAAAATAGCTTCTCCATCAAATGTTGATGTTCCAATTATTGAGAACCAACATATTTCTAAGCATAATACAATTGAGGTTAAAGATGTCAATACTAGTGCTCTTGAACGTGATCTGGGGTTACGTCTTCCATCGACGACGAGTCTTTGCAACGACTAGGCGGAGTCAATGACCCCGCTTAGATAGATTTTCCCGGTCAAATCGGCCGATTTTCTTTCGGTTGTCTAATATGGCTGATTTGGCATAGAAGGGCCAGCCCGCTGGCGTTCGCCTAGCGTATAGACAGCTAATTTTTCCGTTATATCAATCACTGGTTTTTAGTCTAGCCCCCCAAGTTAGAAATCCTGGCTACACTATTGTATACAACATATAGTTATATAGGCTTCTTATTATATCTTGCTTCTATTAATCTACTTTCTACTTCTAGTATGGCTTCTCTTTGCTATTTAAGCTTGTTTATAATAATAATAATAAAAAAAAAACATTCAAATTATTTTTAACAAGTTATTCTAAGCGTTGGTGTGCATGTAGCCATGTACCAAGAACATGGGTTTGCAAAAGTCAAGAATTAACGGTAATTGATCTTGTAATTTTGCATGCATTCTCATTAATAATTACCCAACTTTATATGAACAAAACAGGTCAAAATAAAAATATTCTTATCGTTTTCACATTATATATATATTTAGACTATCTATCCATTTATCTAGACCGGGAATTTTTTTAAAAGTTTTTGTCATTGGTAGGATTCGAGCTACTGATTTAGGAGTCATTTACCATACCTAAGCCTCAAGCTCGTCCATCTACCAGTTTAGCTATGCCCTTAAGGGTATATATATGTATGTATATATGTATAGTCTTTCTATTATCAGTTCCTTGTATGTGGGTCATTGGATTTAAAATATGCTTTGACAAGTGCATGCAGCCAAATCAAAACATTTAAATCAAATGACCCACATGCAAGGAACTGATATAATTTATATCAGTTCGAACTGACAATAGAAAAACTATATATATATATATATAGTTATATAGTTATAGAAATTTTCAAATCAGTGCATCCTGATATAACTTCGTGAGGATATTGAATGTGAGTCACTCGTTTTACATACTTTGACTCAAGTGTGTATGCACTTGTCAAAACGAGTGGCTCACATTCAATTCCTGATAAAGTTATATCAGGATGCACTGACCAGATCGGGACTGTATATAGCTATATAGTTATTTTCTTCTCAGTCTTAGTATGTATTGATGATATTATAAAATTAATTTTTTAGCTATAAATTAATTATCGGATTTACTTATCATTTCTACTTAGCTAATATTTATTTATACTCGATCTGCAGAAATAAGTAAATATGACAATCGATAGCTGATAATTTGATTTAATAATGTTAATATGCACCGAGAAAAAAATTACTTATATATATATATAAGATGGGGTTAATAGCACCAGTACCCCTTGAACTTATAGCGCAGTTACATAGTGCCCCCTATACTTTTTTTTTTCATGGAATTAAACCCCTCGAACTTCCATAAATTTACAAAAACTGACAGAAAAGGGATGGATGTCAAAGGTAAATTACATTTACACACAATGATTATATGTATAATTGCATTAAAACTGTAAAAATATAATAATATTACACAAACACCCTTTGACTTGTTTGACTAATGTCTAAAAAAATAAAAATTAATAATATTAATATTTTTTTTTAAATGATAATAATAATAATAATAATAACAATTAAGGTAGTGTATTTTATATATTTAGCATATATTTAATTTAGCTCCATATTCTTTCTATCATCAACACCACCAAACCAAATCAAAAAATTCATCATCAAAAAATGAAAAAAAATAAATAAAACTAATATTAAATTTATAATTAATTAAATTTAAAAATAAAACTAATTAAATTTATAATTAGTGAACTAATTAACTCTAAATTTAAAGGAAATTTTTCTTTTGATTAGGTGGAGATCCAATCTCTAGATCTCCACCTAATCAAAATAAAATAAAATAAAATAAAATAATCCCCTCCAGACATCATCATCTTCTTCAATAATATTAATAAATAAATCAATAATACATTAATAATAATATTAATAAATAAATTTTATTTATAAATTTATATTTATATATAAAAAAATTATTTATAAAAAAAATTGCACCTAATCAAAAAAATATATAAGAAAAAAACAAAATAATAAATAAATTTTCAACTTGAATAAACGGTTTGAATCTCCACCTAATCAAAAAAAATTATATATAAAAAAAAACAAAATAATAAATAAATTTAAAGAAAAAAAGATTTTGATTAGGTGGATTGGATCTCCACCTAATCAAAAAAAAAAAAAAAAAAAAAATCCACCTTCAACTTCATCTTCTTCATCAGTTGTCCAGAACAATAAGAATACCCACCATCTTCATCAGTTGTCCAAAACACCAAGAACACCAACCAAAACACCAACCAAAACACACCAGCATCTTCCATTTTCCAGAAATCATCACCATCTCCAACCATCTACACCCTCAAATCCAACTCACCATCACCCACTGTCAAACACAACCAAACCCAAACCCAAACCCAATCACAACCACCACCTCTAAAATCAACCATCAACACCCATTGTCAAAGTCAACCTCTAACAAATACGGCCACACCCGGAGATCGGCACTTGATCTCGTAGGTGAATAGCCCATTCTATAGAACCTTATACAAGAAGTTGCCATATCATCCTCGTGTTGACCGTGAGGGAGATTCCGGTGTAGCTCGTCGCGTCGGAGAGATCTCGAATCTGGTGTGGTGAAATGCGATCAGAGGTCGGTGACGGGATCGAGCTGACAGCGGTGGGTCTTGCTGGCGATAGGTTCTTGGTTGGGATAGGGCGACGGTAGCTAGGGATTGAAGTTGTTCATGCTTTTTTTTTTTTTTTTTTTTAAATGGTTGATTTTAGGGGTGGTGGTTGTGTTTGGGTTAGACTTTGAGTTTGTATTTTGTTGTGTTTGATATTCGGCGATGGTGGGTTGGATTTGAGGGTGTAGATTGTTGGAGATGGTGATGATTTCTGGAAAATTGATGATGATGGTGTGTTTTGGTGGAATTGATGGTTGAAGGTGATGATGATGAAAGGTTGATGATGATGATGATGATTTTATTTTATTTTTGAAAAAAAAATGTGTTTTTTTTTTATATATTAAAAATTTAAAATATTGATTTTAATGAATTTTGTACTAAAAAAATTGAACTAAAAAAAACTGAATATTTTAATTATTTTTTTTATATAAATAGATCTCCACCGTTCACCTCAGAGTTGGACGGTGGAGATTTAAAACATTTTTCTTTTTGTATTATTTTTTCTTATAATATAAAAATTATTATTAGTATTATTATTTATTTTTTTAGACATTAGTCAAACAAGTCAAAGGGTGTTTGTGTGATATTATTATATTTTTCCAATATTAATGCAATTATACATATAATCAAGGTGTGTAAGTGTAATTTGCCTTTGACGTCCGTCCCCCTTTTGTCGGTTTTTACAAATTTATGGAAGTTCGAGGAGTTTAATGTCAGGAAAAAAAGTATAGGTGGCATTATGCAACTGCACTATAAGTTAGGGGGGTACTGGTGCTATAAACCCTATAAGATATTGCTAAAAATTGATAAATGATATATATCGTGCGCTTTAAAACTCTCTCATGACATGTATCAAATGTCAAGGTCTCTAAATGTTTTTTTTTTTTTTTCTTTAATGTAATTATATATTAATACAATTCAAATATAAATTAAATCTCTACAAATTTTGGCACTAGAGGCATTTGATAGCAAGATCTATCTTACCAAAACTGTTGTAGAGATTTTTCATCTGTATGACACGTTAATAAAGATAGCGAATAAAACGAAAATGTGTTATTTCACATCATCAAAAGTCAAATAAAAGGCACACCATCAAATGGTCAACAAGAACACGTGGTAGCACCACATAACATGTAAATATGAATAGAATCTACTCACTTGACGTGATCTATTCACCAAATAAAGACTTGTTCACCAGAGCTGTTTTATTCGGCGGACGCGGATCCAATTTACTCAAGCAACAATCTTAATCAGGTACGCAATCTCAAGCAGGGATCACATTAGATACGGGAATCTCAGATTTATCTCTCCAACAAAGAAATACAGCTATTAATAGCGGATAAAGTCCTAGGCAGGCACACAACATAGAATCCTATAAGGATACAAATTGCAAATCTAATACTTGTGCATGGACTAGGGCGACACCTTATCAGCGCTTATAAATACACAGGTATTATACACTGTGAAATGTATGCAATAATACATAGGTCTTTATTTAGCAAAACTCTGTCAAATTTCTTTTATGAATTACTGTCTTATTCTTTAAGAACGGTGACAGACTTGAGTATCGGAGTGTAAACATTGGTCACCAACACCGATGCTCCTAACTTTCATTATTGACCAGTTGACTTTTCAGTTGTCCAAAAATCATCGTCGTCAACAGAAACTATATGAAATTTTATCAACTAAGCAAACTTATACCCATTTATCGATGTCTCCGAATATTAATTTCGAGATAATTCTAAAATTCATTTCATAACTATTGTCATGATCAATGAATATGTATGGATGTCTTTTTCAGCATCTTGATATTTGTTCAATCAGTTACTTTTCCATTGTCAATTCTAATCTGTTGAACAACAGTTGTCACATACCTGTTCGGTAATGAAAGAGATATATATACCTCCAAGTCTCAAAAGCATTACCTTTTAGATTTTGTTGTTTTTGTTTTGGATATTACTGACACCATCTCGATGGTAACGTGGGTTGTGAAAAAAATTAGATGACATGTAGGATGAACAGTCATTTTGTTAAAAAAATTCATCTCCAATATAACCTCTCTAGTACAACTTTAAGTTGAGGTGGCAACTTTTTTTTTTTTGAGGCTGTCAACATGACTCTCTGACTTCAGAGGGTCTGTTGGACATTCATCTTGTTGGCCCAAACAGCTATCGCTCTTGTTTTCTACTTTATTTTATTCAATAATTTTAAAGTATATTTAAGGAGACCAATAATAAATTGGCATGTTATTAAAACATGTATTTTACAATTGAAATATTGGAGACCACTTTTTCAGTAGGATGTTTATCAAGTTTAATTACATGCCACATATGAAGCAATTGGCTTGACAATGTTGACATATCACCATTTTTTTCAAATGCAAGCCACATTAGTATCAGAGATGCTCTGATGCTAGACAACCTAAAAATTTAGTCCAAATTTTAACTCAAATGATATAACAAGTGGTTTTTTCATTAACAACATCATTCCATGTTGCATGTGGTGATGACAACTAGCTAACTTGTCATATTATTTGGGTTGAAATTTGGATTAATTATTAGGGTCGTATAGTATTACTTTTTGGATATATGCTTGATATCACGCTTACAAAAACTTTAGGCAAATTTTTTTTTCTTTTAAAGTTTAATGAGACAACATATCTCTGCAATCTCTTTCAAGACATTCCATCATGTCATTTCTCTTATCCCAATCCCTAATTATATAGTAGTTTAAATAGGTCTTTAGTTGTTTGTCCTCGTTTGATATAATCAGTTGGATTAATATATATATATATATATATATATATATATATATATATATAGAGGGATTGGAGATACAATTTTTAACACAAGATTTGACACAATTTTTCAATCATCGAATCTCTTAGATTTGGATGGCTATGATTTAATAAATTAATTTCTTTCTCTTTCTCTCTCCTCCATCCATCGTTAATTTATTCTAGGACTAATTGCGCAAACGTATCCTAAGTTTAGACATAATTGCATGTATATAGAATTTTTACCCATAATTACACAAACGTTCCCTCACGTTAGTTGATTTCCGTTAACTCTAACCGTTGACCATAATTTTAACCCACAATGACTAAAGTGCCCCTAGTTACCTATTTTATTATTTAAATTAATAATTAAAAAACGAAACAGAAAAGACAAAGAAAACAAAAAAACAAAATCAGTCATTTTTTTTCTCTTTCATTTTCTCAACCCCCAAACACAATTCAAAAATAAACTTAACAAACCAAAACCAAAACTCAATCCCATAAATCAAAACCAAAACTCAAATCTTCAACAACAACCAAAAATCAAATTCATAAATAAAAACCCAAATCCATCAATACCACAACCAGTTAACTACATCAATTTTTTTTTTTTTTTTTTTAAATAGAACTTTAACCTAGAAAGTTAAAAATCCACCGTTGAAGTTATAATTTTTTTTATTTTTTTTAAATGGATGTAGTTAACTGGTTGTGGAATTGATGGATTTAGGTTTTTATTATTATTAATTTAAATAATAAAATAGGTAACTAGAGGCACTTTAGTCAATGTGGGTTAAAATTTGGTCAACGATTAGAGTTAACGAAAGTCAACTAACGAAAGTCAACTGACAGCAGGGGATGTTTGTACAATTAGTCCTTTTTTCTATTTCTTTTCTTTTCTCTCATAGATTTTCTTTCCTGAATCAATCTAAAATCAACTTCTCTTTCTCTCCCACATTTTTTTTTTCTTCATCGGCTACTCTTTTTATTTTTTTATCTCTTCACCGGCAAGGCTGTGTTATTGATTTGTAAATCTGTTATTTTATTTCCACCATTATCAATAAATCCCATATAGTTTATCTATCAACAATATACTCTTGTATAGTATTTTTTTCTTTCTAATATTATAATTAACCGATGAAATTCACTTATTATGTTTAATCCTTACCGAATAATATGCCATAATATTCTTTCCTAACTTTGGATCCCATTATCAAATTATCAATGGAGAAGTGAAAGTTTTTTTTTTTTTTTTTTTTCCGAGGATCTTGGACTTCGTCCAGGCACCCATCCGCCTGTCCTCATCAACTGCGTGACACACCCATAGCCAACTTGTTGGTTCTGATAGTCTATTTGTTGGATGTTATGGAGTAGAACAGATAGGAAACCTCGACCTACACCCTCGGCCACACAAAGATGCAAGCAGGTAAATCAGAACTCGCCTTCGTCTGGGTAGAATTCGAACTGCTAACCTAGGAGTTACCCGTGTCCCAAACCCGTCCTTCCACCAGCTGAACTAGCGCCCTGATGGCTGGTCATAATGTAATTGCCAAGAGTAGAACCAAGGACTTGAGATTTTCATCCCAAGCCTTGGACCACCAAGGCAACCACCTCGTGGTTGAAAAGTGAAAGTTAACTGGGAAGAGGAAAAAATACTTAAGAAATAGGAAGAGGAAATATTAATTAGGAAAGTAATTCTATGAGAGAGGAGATAGAAAATAAAAGAAAAAGAAATCAATTTCTTAAATCTAAGCTATCCAAATCTTATATAACTAATAGTTGAAAAATCATGTCAAATCTTGTGTTGAAAATTTTGTCCCCTAATTCCTCCTGTGTGTGTATATATATATAAAAGGATTAATTGATTACCACACAATGTGGCCTTGGTGATAAATAATACTCTCGGTAATATTTCAAGTTCGAGTCATCACAATTACAAATGATATATCAAAAAATATATATATATAGGATTAATTGATTTTTTGATTATATAATAATGTCAAATTCAATACAATGGATTTTGTTTGAAAATATATATTAGAAGCTAATGAAAATATATATTCATTTTGTTTTATATTAATTCTTAATAGTGTTGGACCACAAATTTAAATTCTTCCATTTTAGTGGTTGCTAGCAAGTTTGGCTAATAAGATTTCTTATAATTTTATAAGATGTTTTGAATTCAAATTCTACTCACGTTGAATTTTGGGAGTAGACCGGGTTGGTTTACATTTATAACTTATAAGAAGGCAGGTTGGGTTAAATTCTTCTTATTTTTTAATTATTATTTTGTGTCAGCCTTCGAACTCTCGTCTTATTTTAGCATTGGACGAGGTCCACGAGGATCACAATCCTGCGAACACCTTTCTAAATCAAACGCTGTAACCTAAGGCCCCGTTTGGTGCACGGGATAGGATAGGATTATTTTCATGGGATTGGATTGGATTGGATTGGATGGGATTGGACTGGACAAAATTTAGTACTGCTTTGTGTTTGGTGCAACATAGGATATGATTAAAAATAGAGTAATCTCATGTTTGGTGCAATACAGGATAGGATTAAAATTAGGGAAATTGTATTTTTTATTAATTACAAACCCATCCCCAAGCCCAAACCACCCATCGTCGACCACCACCCACCGTCGACCACCGCCACTACAAACCCAAAAATTACACATAAATTAAACAAAACCACCACCACCACCACAACAAAACACAAACCCAGAAATTACCCATGCACAGTCGACCACCATCACCACCACCACCACAACACCCAAAACCGAGATGGAGTTCCAATTCGAATTTAACCCATAAAATCAAACCTTATATTAAACCCTAAATCAACCCAGAAAATCAATTCGAGTTTCAATTCGAAAATCAATGGAACTCGAATTGATTTTGGAAGAGATATTGGAAGACGAAGATGAAGAAAGAACAAAGAAGCAGCGGCGAGGAATAATCGGTGAAGAGCAAGCAGCGGCGGCGGCGAAGAAGCAGCGACGAGGTAGGATCTGTGGCGAGGAAGCAACGGCGACAAAGGAAGCAGCAGCGGCGGCGAAGAAGCAGTGACGAGGAAGGATCTGTGGCGAGGAAGCAACGGCGACGAAGGAAGTAGCGGCAACGAACGATTGGTGGCGAAGAAACAGCGGCGGCGAAGGGAGCAGTGGCCGCGAAGGATGGGTTGAAGAAGGAAGAGATGGGATTCAAATGAATCCCATCTGTTTTGGTGGGATTCGTTTATCCCACGTTGGTGGGATTCATGGGCTTGGTGGGATAAAAATTATCCAATCCCAAGTTGGCACCAAACATGGGAATGGGATTAAAAATAATCCCTATCCTATCCAATCCCGGCTGCCAAACGGGGCCTAAGAGCATCTCCAATGCAAAAGTGGTTTGCATACCAATAATTATTGACATGGCAACAATGTCAAGAGACTTGCTTCCTATGTGGCATAAAAATAAACTTGATAGACAACCAATTTAAAATTTGGTCTCCAATGCTTCTGTCTAAAATACAATTTTTTTTTCATGACGTGTCCATTTTTTTTTCCTATTTTATTTTATATTTTATTTCCTTACCAAAAATATATGAAAAATTAATGTCAGTTTTAAATATTTGCTGAGTCAACCTAAAAAATAGTTGTGCAACAGACCGTCTGAAAGTGGACGGTCATGTTGACAATGTCTAACATTTTTTTTGCCACGTCAGCTTGAGGTTGAATATGCACGGTTACATTGGAGACACAATTATTAACATAACGTCTATTTATCCTACGTGGCATCTTTTTTTTTCACAAGCCACGCTTGCATTGGAGATGCTCTAAGAGTATCTTCAATGCTATTATGCATTTGGAGAAAATGGAGTGCCACATAGGATAGATATTTAAAAAATTAGAAAAACTCTCTCAAATGTTATTATCTAAGTTGAATATGGAGATAATGTGGCTAAAAAAAAGTTAGAGAATATGAAGTTGAGTTTCTAATTTTAGAAACTCTCATAGAAATGCTGACCAGGATTTCTAACTCTTTCCACCAATAAAATTAAAGTTTTCAACTCTTTCCACCAATAAGATTAAACCTCATTTAATTGTAAAATAAAAGTGGAGAGAGAGTGTAATAATTGTTTTATTATGATTGGACATAAAATTGATATATATTTGACTTAGATAATTACATTGGAGATGTGAATATGGATTTCTTTAAAAAAAATTCAAAAGTGAGCCCATAATAAATAGAAATGCTGATGTAGCACTATTTAGAAACTCAAAAATGCATATTTGCATTGGAGATACTCTAAGTGTTGTGTTAATTAGTTTTACCATGTAAATAATATATATACCAGATTGCATACCACATGATGTGCGGGAACTATAAAATGTAACGCAACAAAATTTAATAATTTAACTTATTGGTCTAAGATATTGGATGCATTGGTGATGAAAAACAATTCTAGTGTATTTTTCTAGATTTATTTCTTTGACATCAATCTCCAACAAAAATTAATCAATGGTCGGATCAAGCTTTTCTCTTGTGGTCTGTTGAAACTTTATGATAATATATTATTCATCCAGCATTAAAGGAAAAATAAGTGATATAATAATAATAATAATTCTCATTAAATCTAGAAAATCAACTATTAATTGGAAAAAAAAATGAAGAGTTGAAGAATATAAAATTGAAGGGTTGGATATAATTTTTTTTTTTAATGATATATAAAAAATGATATATACAACTTCATTAACATTTCATGTATAACGACTCAAACCACTGTACATAGACAAATAAAGTTTAAAAAAATAGTATATAAATACAGTACAGATGATTTCATATATATAAATAGAAAATACTATCAGTTATATTCTTTCAATTTTCCTTCAAAATCCCAGAAATCAAACAGGTTATGAAACATAAATCAGAATAGGAAAAAAAAAACAAATAATGAATAATAAAATTTCACAATAGGTGAAAAAAAAAATGTATACAATAAAAATGGGGAGACCAGGCATGATTTGGAGGAAATCAAGGCCTAACATTCATAATCCAAGATAGTTTGCTAGACTTTGTTCTGCTTATCAATATATATATATGCTGCAAAATGTAGGAGTTTTCCACTTTAATTCACTTGTGATCGCGTTCTTTGAGGAATGGGGACGACCTTGCACGTCCTCTTTTTTCTATGATTTCTAAGCAACCAAAAAAGACTCCATATTAATAAAATTAACAGAATTCAAAATAACAATCAAATTACTGGCAAATTGACATCTAATTCTTTAGTCTTTTCCAAAATAAAAATAATAACTTCAAACTCAATAACACTTAAGTATATAAAAGCACTATAAAATTAGTAAGTGAATATAAAGTAGGAAAGAGAGAAGATTTCTAACTTGTTCAAAGACAGAATCTCGTCCATGTCGAAAACGATGCCTTGCAATGTGCACCATCCTTGATACGAATGCTAAGCTGTAGACGAAATAGAAGGGTTTTTGAGTGATGAAGATAAATGATTTGGAAAGAAGTGAGGAGATCATGAAAGATAAGAAATTGATTTCAAGCATTGAGATTTGATTTGAGTGGACTAAGAGGTCGTTTGTTTTTTTGTCTGAAGACTGAACAGTCCTGAATTTCTTCTAAAGACTGAATATGGGACTGAAAACTTGAATGACATGTTTGTTTTTTTATTTTCCCCTCACATATGAATGTATTGTTAACAAGTTTGTTTTTTAAAAGTAAAATTGTCTGAAAATAAGTAATTTTACATTTATACCCATGTTAAACAATTATACATATAATATGGAATAAAAATAATCCAAAAATAATTATTATATATGAACACATATGATAATGATCTTCTTCTTCGATTACAAACAAACTTCATTTTTACTAAGAAAAGAAAATGATTTTTTTTTTTGTCTAAAAATAAAAGGGACAACAGGAAAACTCACACAAAACACTCTAAGAAAATAATATATAAATACATCACCCTAATATCATAATAAAGTATGCATATTAAGTACCAATATGAAAAGTGATTATAGTTCTTTTTTATTTTTAAAGCTATTTAAAATAAGCAATATATTAAAATAAAGATTTCTATACCATATATAATTATGATGAAATTGGAAATATGTTATATATGGGGGATAGTATCGGAAGAAAAGATTTTGGATTGCATTTAATGCAATTAAGTGATTTGCAATTAAGTGAAAAGTCAGGATTTTTTACTTTTTATTTTAAATTGTTTTTTGGTATTTTTAAGTTGTTTGACCACTTAAAAAAAAAAAAAAAAAAAAAACTTAATAATTATGATTCAGACCCATTAATTTTTAAGTAGGGATGAGAATAGGGGGCTAATGGGACAGGGGAGGGTCCCCCCACCCCCACCCCCACCCCCGCCCCCGCCCCCAAACCCCATTTGGGGGAACTAGGGATGGGGGTGATTTAGGGGGAGGTTCCCCTGCCCCCACCCTGTCCCCCATTTTCCCCATTTCCCCAATTTCTAATCCTAAAAGTTTTCAATCCAAAATCCGAAATTAGAATTTAGAATTTGAAATTCGATCGGACCAAACTTTTGTTTCACCATGTTTTAATATCCAATCCAATAATTAACAAAATATATAATTGATTTAATTTAATCCAAAATTAATACAAATAACTATAATAATATAGTGTTAGTGTATTACACATAAAAGTCTAAACAAATTTAAAGCCTTCGATTAATCCAAAATATGAGTAATAGAATAATAGAGTTAGAGTATTTTTTTTTTCTTAAGAAAATAAAATTAAATATAAATAAATAAATAAAAATATATGGGAAAAATTAGGGATTTGGGGCCTCACCCCCATTTAGAAAATGGGGGAATGGGGAAATGGGGAAATGGGGGTGGGAGGAGGTTCTCCCATCCCCACCCACATTTAGGTTTTGGGGGCAAAATTTGCCCCCGTCCCCATCCCAAAACCCCATTTGGGGGCAAAATATGCTACCAAATGGGGGCGGGGCCCCATGGGGGAAATTCTCATCCCTAGTTTTAAGTGGAAAAAACAAACAACTCATAAGTACATGTTAATAATGAAGGGTTGTTAATTGATATTCTTCACCAAATAATTTAAATTTATAGAAGATGGATTGGAAAGTGAAGAGTTGGATAATAAAGGTTGGAAAATAAAAAGGTTAAAAAAAGGGGAGAGGAATGTAGTAAGGGAGGGAGGTAATTAAGGAGGTTGAAAGAATAAGAATTTATGATTGTCTTTTAAACTTACCAAATACTATAATATATATAACTAATTAATATTTGAAAATTAATTATGGGAATGGTTAATAAAATCTATTAATTATCCCATTAATTACGGGATTGTATAGAGAGAGTAAATAAACCGATTTTGGAAGAATAAGAATTTATGATTGTCTTTTAAACTTACCAAATATTATAATATATATATATATATATATATATATATAACTAATTAATAATTAATAATTAATTATGGGAAGGGTTAATAGAATCTATTAATTATCCCATTAACGATAAAAATAGAGAGTCAAATAATAGAATTGGAAAGCTAAAAATTTCTTAAACTGACTCAAATAATAACTTTCATTATATCTATGTAAATTAATGCGATAATTGGAACAATAATTCTTATTAGTATTTGATATGGTCAAATCTCCTCCTATTGACACCTACTAATTAATAAAAATTAAATGATAAAGCCTTCACACGACGACACGTGTCAATGTGAGATTCCATTTTACTATATTATATATATATATATAATCCCGTTCTCATACAGACGTCCTGATATAACTTCATGAGGATATTGAATGTGAGCCACTGGTTTTGACAAGTGCATACACATTTGAGTTAAAGCATGTAAAACTAGTGGCTCACATTCAGTATCCTCATAAAGTTATATCAGGACGTCCTCATTTGAAAATATATATATATATATATATATATATATATATATATATATATATATATATATATATATATAAATATTCAAGTCAGTGCGCACTGATATAATTTCATCCGTACATTGGATGTGGACCATTAAATTTATATATTTTGACTCAAAATGTATGCATTTATCAAAGTTTCTCCATAATCAGTGGTCTACATGCATTAGTAATGATGTAGTTACATCAGTGTGCACTGATGTGAATAAGACCGTGTGTATATAGGGGTGGGTTGGTTTGGCCACTGACCCCTGAAGTTTAGAAAATTTACAAGTTTGTTTTTATTTTAATTTTTATAATATCCTTAAGGACCTTAACTTCCAGGTTCTTGTGTTTTTACCCATATTTCATTTTTTTTATTTTTCTAGTTTTCCTATAAATGAAACATCTAATATTTTTTCATCAGATCACATAAAAATATATTTGATTCTATATATAGTATTTCTTTCAATGTATCTTAAATATAAATGAAAATCGAATTATTACATATATGTTGTATCTCAACTAATATTATTTTCTCATTCAAATAATTTTGTTTTCTCTTACAATCTTACTGATATCACTCACCCTAATGCGTATATTATACTTTTGATGATATGTTATTTATTTTTAAATAATCAATATATGTTAATTTATATAATTAAAATATGTCAACCAAACATATACATATAGTAGATAAGAAGAGGTTGACCCAGTGGTATGCCCCTCATGTACACCCACACCATGAGATTGTGGATTTGTGGGTTCGAGTATCTCCCCCTCTTCAAACCTCGAATTATTATAATATTTCAAAAACATATACATATATTTATGTTTAACTATTTTGATATTTTATCGAACAACTTTTATAATTTTTAAAAATTAAAATAGTTTTTGGATGTTAGAAAAATACTATGAGTACAATTTGAATTTTTATTAGTTTTATAACTCTTAAACATTATTATTAAATCATGAATAAAGGGTCATAAGGTTTTTCTATACTATGTTTAGTAATTTTAGATATTCTAACTCTATAATTCAACTGACAGGATGAGATTGGTCCGGTGGTATGCCTATTATACCTACACCACGAGATTGTGAGTTCGAGTCTCTCCCCCTTCCCAAAAACCTAATTACTAAAATATTTCAACAAAAAAAAAAAAAAAAACTCTATTAATCAACTTGTATTCCAACTACTAATGTGTCAGTTGACAAATGAATACATATTAACAGTATTTTTTTAAAAAAAAATTTCTTTAACATACCCTCTAAAATACATGATATAACCCATTATTTTACGATGTCTTTCTGGAAACCATTTTTGGCTCCATCCCTGCTTATGGTGTCAAAGAATTTCAATTTTCAATTTTGAGCCAATAATGAATTACTGACCCCCTTTGATTTATCTAGTCATAAAAAATAAAACAAGCTTCATATTTGATATACATACATAGTATTTTTCAAGTAATACCGTTCACACATCATAAGGTGTACATACCAGCCCCCAGGGGTGTAGCTCTGTTGGTAGATGGACAAGCTTAAGGCTTGGGCAAATGACTCTCAAGTCAGAGGCTCAAATCCTACCAATGACAAAAAGGCTTCAAAAAAATACCTGGGCTAGATAGGTGAATAATGGTGTCAATTGGGGCTGGGCCTAGCATGCCCGACCTATTAAGGCCCGCCAAGGAGACGGGCCGTGCCTGGGCTAGCACAGCACGAAGGCCCATGTCAAGCGGGGCCGAGAGTTTGGGCCCCTCGTGCCAACACGGTACGACAAGCCAGCCCCCTGTGCTAGGGCCAACAGTCGGCACGGCGGGCCGACACGTGTGCCGACCGTTGGCCTGCCAAAAAAAAAATAATAATATATATATATATATTCCAATATTTGGAATCCAACCATTGGTTGGAATAATATTTTATTATTTAAAAAAAAAAATCGACCGTTGGCTTTAGACACGAACGGTTGGGTGCACAAATTTTCAATAGACCCTCATCACTTCTATTTTATATTTTTATCTACATTTCAAATTTTCCTATAAATACCCTACCCATTTCAATTTCCATACACTTTCTCTCCATAACTCCCTATAATCTCTATTCTCTACACTATTTCATTCTCTTTCTCTCTCTCTCTCTCTATTCTCTACACCACTAACTACTTACTACTTCCACACTATATAATCTCTATTTACTATTCTCTAACTATTATTCTCTAATCTCTCCACCAAGGCACCATAGTACAAAGGTAATTTTTTTTCTTTAAATTTTATTATCTAATTTTATGCTTAGTTTTTAAATTTTATATTTATACTTAATGTATTTATGCTTAGTTTTTAATTAAATTTTTTAATTTAAATTGTTATGCTCAATGTATAAATTTATATCTTTATGCTCAATTTTAAAATTTATATTTTTATGCTTCATAAATCATAAAATTATGTATTTTATTTTATTTTATATATTTATGTTCAAATTTAAAAAATCAAAATGGTAAGATTTTATATTTATAGTTAATTTCAATTACACCATTATTATTTAATAATTAATATCTATGCTTGATTATTAATTTTAATAGTTTTATTTTTATATTTTAATATTTTTGCTTTGTACATTTATGATTTTATACTTAGTTATTAATTTTAATATTTATACTTAGGTTTTACTTTATATTCAATATTTATACTTAGTATACTTATGATTTTATACCTAGTTTTTAATGTTAATATTTATTCTTAGGTTTTACTTTATATTTAATTTTTAATTCTTAGTATATTTATGAGTTTATATTTTTATGCTCAGTTATTAATTTTAATATTTATTCTTAGAATATTAGATTTTAGTGTTTTACTTTTGTTAACCGCCTAAAATGGCGGGGATCAAAAAAGACTTTTCCATTAGCTTTAAAAAGAAAGCTGGGATGCAAAGTAGCGACGGGAAAGATATCCGGGTAACCCGTCTGCTAGCTGACGGGCTAGAGTAGGAGCTTCTACCCACCCCGGTCGGGTCCAAAATCTCTGGAACCAAGAAAGCGCTAGGAATCCATAAAAAGAAGAGCTCTAGAGACACAACCGTCACAAGATCGTGGCACCCAGCTACCCCGATGCCCGAGTATCCTGATACCCTGTTACTTGAGACCCCGATATCTGCAAACATCGTTTTAAGAGGAGCAAGAGGGACGCGGGGTACCTGGAGTACCCCGACCAGCAAAACTCGTGACATACACATAATAAGATAAATACAAGGGTCCCAGTACACCGACCTTGAAGAGCAGACCACATACAAAGGCAGACATTTAAACGTCACCGTTTAAGATAGAAACTCAAAGTCACAACGCGGCATTCATTCCCGCCATGGAGATTCATATTTTAAATAGGAGTCAACTTATTTGGAACTGAGAAAGAAGGAACCACCTGATCTTTCGGGATTAGTGTCCCAACGAATTCGTTATACTTCAAAGGAAGACCCGTGCACCACGGAAACCCTAGACCGAAGTTCTAGGAAAGCTCAGCAAGAAAGCGAGCCTATATATTGATCATGTGATAACAGGAAGAGGGATCGAAACCCTACTTCACTTTTTTCTACTTATCGACAGGCACGAAAAGCTCCATCTCCATTGCTCCCCTATATGCTTTATTCTTTCCATGCTGTAATACTGATATTTCAAATATCAGGTTGTAAGGTTCGTACCCAAATCGACATATATATGTCAATAGTTTTTCTACTTTATACATCCACCATATAAGAAATTTATCCATCTTACTACTTGCACCCAACATAACACTTGATTTACGAGAATCAGCGGAGTATCAGGCCACTAAGTATCTCGCTACCCCCAATCTACCCCGATCTGGGTCCGTTACAAGTAGGTAATTATCACACCCAGCGGAGTCCAAAGAACTAGCGGGATATCGGGATATACTGCATCCCGCTAGCCCAGGTCTAATCAGATCCGGATCCCTCACAAACCGTTAATTTGAAATTGCACCCCGGTGACAATTTTGGGTTAACAACTTTATATTTAATATTTTTGCTTAGTTATTAATTTTAATGTTAACCGCAAAAAATGGTAGGGGTTCAAAGAAGAATTTTCCATCAATATGGGGGAACAATCGAGATAGAAAGACACCATAAAAGAGCATCCTGGTACCCCGTCTTTAAAATTGACCGGGAACCACCTCTTACCAGTCTAAATCAGGATCAAGGGTCCCTAGACTCAAAGGTATCAGGAAACAAGGAAACCAAGTTCTAGGGACTCCACTACTGTAGGATCCTAGTACTCCGCTACCATCCGGCATCTCAGTATCCTGATACCCCGATACACTTATACTAAGTATAATAATCAAGTAGGAAGCGAGATGCCTATGTACCCTGATTCCTCCTAGAGCCGGCCAACCAAGCAATAAGTAGCATATTAGTGAACTACTATCAAGTATCGAGGTAAGAGCAGGCATGCCGAGATCAAGCTATAAAGAAAGACAGTGAGACGACAACATTTTAGTAATAAGGAAGTTGATTCTTTCCCGCCACTCAAGAGTTCTATTTGAAAGACAAGTCAACTCTATCAAATTCCGCCAAAATAAGGGATCGTTTGATTCCTAGAGAGAATCCAACAATCTTTTCGCCAATTGCCATGGAACGTCCCGAAAATCTCTAGGTCACTGGACCAAATTTAGTGGAGTGCTCAGCAAGCATTGGGACTATATATACAACAGGCTATCGTAGAAGAAGTGGACCGCAATTCCGAGTCCTGAACCCTACTTTACATTTTTTCACTTATCGACATGCACGAGAGCTCCATCGCCATCGCCAACTAAGCTTTAAACTTATCACCATACCATATGAAAATCTCTATTGTATTTTCATTATATGTTTACTATCAATAAAATAGTTATATGTGATCCTATTTCTACGTTAATTTTGACTCACCATTACCATTGTCTTTTACTGGCTTTATTGAGAATCTAAAGGTATCGAACTACTTGATATCTCTCCGACTGAAATCTACCCTGATTTCAGTCACTAGAATTGTTAATTGGAAAATCACCCCAAGTGACAATTAATGGTTAACACTTTTGGCACCGTCTGTGGGAAAATACTCCCATCTCGTTACAAAGCTACTTAGCTCTACCTAGAAGACACAGAAGATGAGGCTCCGATCCTCTCAGGGGCAGCCCGATCCATCAGGGCCCCATTCCCTCGCTTCCACTCAGAGAAACCAAGGGAAGAGGAGGGGAACGAGAAGCCAGATCCAGGCACCGATTCCTTGACCCAATACGGGCTTCGCGCCCCAGGACCCCGCGATCCAGGAGGTAAATCGGGATACTATGGAGCAGCATGCTACTACATACGTGGAAAGCATCCGCCTCTGGATGATCACCCAAGGAATACCATTCGAAGCACCCAGGCTCGCGGGAGAAGCCGGACCGAGTACCTGGGTACCAGTCTTTGACAGACTTGGACCGCCATTGCCGGTTCCAAATCATCTTGGAGATTTCAGACCTCGACAAGTGAAGTCAGCGTTAGACATTCCTCCCAAAAGAAACCAACCAGTGGCTAGATCGATAGCAGAGAAGAGGGCTCCACAGCCCGATGCAGATGGCAGTACCGAGCCTAGGAGAAACCCGCTAGATTGAGGAGCGTAATGAGGCAACCATGGTATCCGAAACTTCGGATAATGAAGGCTCAATAGCCTGATCCAGGCACGATGAGTCCAAATGTCTTGATGATCAAATGGCCAAAATGGCAAAGGAACTCGAGGAGCTAAGGAAGGGGAAGCACCGGGGTACCCGGAAAAACCCTTTAGGGGAGATGAATGCACCCTTCTCTAGGAGGATCAGAGAAGCAAAGCTACCCCCCAAATTCAAGATGCCCGTCGAGAAATACTCTGGATCAGAGGATCCCGTGAGTCATATGGAAAGCTTCATCCACCAGATGGAGGTCCAGAATGCTACCCAGTCAACGATGTGCAGAATGTTCCCTTTCACTCTGACTGATTGTGCCAAGACTTGGTTCAGAAAGTTACCTCCAAGTAGTGTGGATTCCTTTACAAAGCTTACTCTAGTACGTGATCCAGGAGCGAGGTGAGACGCTGAAATCCTATGTAGAGAAGTTCTATAAAGAAGTGATCCAGATGGGAGTGTTTGTCGAGAAGGAAACTTTGGCTAATTTCAGAATGAACCTGTGGGTTGGTAGATTATTCCGGTCATTTGCCAAGCATCCACCTGAGACTTACCAAGAGGCCTATGACAAGGCATTGAAACAAGTGGACATAGACGAACAACTCCGGGTCAAGGTCGAGCACAATGAAGCCCGATCAGCTAAGCGACCGAAGAAGGAGTCTCTGAAGCCTACACCTGCAAAGAAGTTTCAGAATTATCCTCCAAACCGATCAACCTACCGGCCACCACCTCCTTCCTAGCATCGGGATAGATATCCGGTGAGAAGGACCCCTCCTAGAACCACACCTCCACTAAGAGAGATAGCACGGGTAGCAAGTGAAGAAGACTGGTACAACCATTACACTTCTCTCAATGCATCCCGAAAGACCATATACCTCTCCATCAGCGACAAAGGTTTGCTCAGGAAGCCCGGTCTTATAAAGATCCCGACTGATCAGAGGAATCGCTACAAGTATTATGATTTCCACGAAGATGTGGGACACAACACATCTGAATGCTACAGCCTTCACAACCAGATTAAAGGATTGATAAGGGGAGGACTCTTGATTGAATTTTTGCAACAGGTACGGGATAGCATCAAGGTGGGAAAGGAGGTGTAAGGGGAGAAGCGAGATGTGGAAGATAGAAGGAATGATAGTGGAAAAGACTTGATGCAGCAAATCTAAGTCATTCACACCATCAGTGGAGGCCCAACACTAGCAGAGACTTCTAACAACTCAAGGAAGAACCATGCTAGGAAGATCCCGAGGCTTACTACTAGTCATGATGTACTCCGGGTCTCCAAGGGATCCCAAGACTATCCTCGCTCTATCCAAATCATTTTCACAGAGGAGGATGCACACAATACAGTTCAACCACATGATGATCCAATGGTGATCACGATACAGATAGCTAACTATCGGGTTCACCGCATCCTGATATATATCGGGAGCAACATTGACATTATGTTCAAAGGAGTGCTGAAAAAGCTCAACTTGAAGAACCCCTGCTATAACAGCTGCACCACACCCTTGTATGGTTTTACAGGAGATTCCCTGACGCCAGTTGGAACGCATATCCTACTGGCAATAATTGGAGAAGCTTCCTTTCAGCAGAACATAATGACAGAATTTATTGTGGTTGATACCCCGTCCGCCTATAATACGATCTTAGGAAGGCCTTTCCTATCAGGAATTAGAGGAGTGTTGTCCATTTATCACAACGACCTAAAATTCCTAGTAAGAACTAAGGTAGGAGTCCGAAGGGATCAACAAGCAGCCCGCACCTGTTATGCAGTGTCCACCAATCCTACCACGCTAGCCAAGCAGTGTGCACATATAACCAGTGAACCAAACCGAGAGGTACCAGAGCAGGATCTCTACGTCTTAGAAGAAGGAGAGGTACCAGACATGATTATAGAAGAGACGGAAGAGGAAGAAAGGGGGTGGACTGGTGGTCACCCCGCGGAGTAGTTAGAAGAAATACCTGTCAGAAAGGGCGATCCAACCAAAGTAGTGAAGATAGGAGGTGCACTGGATTGTGAGGTTAGGAAGAACCTAGTAAAGCTCATTGAATAATACAATGATATTTTTGCCTGGAGTCATGATGAAATGCCAAGTATCCCTCTCAACTTAGCCGCTCACAAGTTGGCAGTAGATGTAACCTTCAAGCCAGTCAAACAGAAGCAAAGGCATTTCAATGCCGAGCGGAATGCCGCGGTGTAGGAAGAGGTGGATAAGCTTCTGAAAGCCAGATTCATCAGAGAATCCCGCTATCCCGAATGGATCCCCAATGTGGTCATGGGAAGTGGCGTATGTGTGTGGACTACACTGATCTCAACCGGGCTTGCTCGAAGGATAGCTTCCCTCTGCCTAAAATAGATCAACTGATTGATTCCACTGCAGGTAACAAGCTTCTAAGTTTCATGGATGCTTTCTCGGGGTACAACCAGATCATGATGCACCCCGCCGATCAAGACAAGACCAGTTTCATCACTGGGCAAGGCCTCTACTGCTACAAGGTGATGCCTTTCGGTCTCAAAAATGCTGGAGCCACTTACCAACAATTGGTGAACAAGTTATTCAAGCAACAGATAGGAAGGTCTATGGAAGTATACATAGACGACATGATCACCAAGTCTCAGATGACTGACCAACACCCAGAAGATTTACACCAAACCTTCCAAGTGATAAAGGAAAATTAGATGAGATTGAATCCGGCTAAATGTGCTTTCGGGGTAGAAGCAGAAAAATTTCTTGGGTTCATGGTACACGAGAGAGGAATCGAGGCTAACCTCGAGAAAATCAAGGCCATCATGGATCTTGAATCCTCTACTACCCTCCAACAGGCACAGGGATTGACTGGCAGGATAGCCACATTGAACCGCTTCATATCCCGATCTATAGATAAGTGTCTACCTTTCTTTAAAATCATTAAACAGGGTAAGAAGATGAAGTGGGATCAGGAAAGTGAGCAAGCTTTCTAGTCTATGAAGAAATACCTAGCTAGCCCGTTTTTGCTAGTAAAACCCCTTTCAGGAGAAGAACTACAACTTTATTTGGCAGTATCAAAAACCGTAACCAGCGGGGCCTTGGTGAAGGAGTGTAGTGACGGGCTTAGAGACCAATCTATTATATGAGCCATGCTCTGACCAAATCTGAAAAAAATTATACTCTCCTAGAGAAGCCCACCTATGAACTTGTGACTACAGCTAGAAAGCTCCGGCTTTAATTTCAAGCTCACACAGTCACAGTAGTGACAGACCAACCACTGAGACAGTTCCTCCAGAGGCCAGACGTATCAGGCAGGCTGGTCATGTGGGCCTTAGAGCTCACTAAGTATGACATAAAATACAAGGCAAGAACGACAATCAAAGCTCAAGCCCTTAGCCAACTTTGTAGCAGAATTCAGCACGACCTCCAATCCGGATATCACTGGTATCTCGAGTTCGGATCCAGAATCCCTGAATGGCCCACTGATTGCAAGGCCTGGATACTATATATAGATGGAGCGTCAAATCAAGCAGGTTGTGGAGCTAGGATCATCTTTACCGATCCTGAAGGGATCGAATATAGCCACTGTTTCAGGTTTGAGTTCAAAACCACCAATAATGAGGCGGAGTATGAAGCCTTGTTAGCAGGGATGAAAGTTGCTGAAGAATTGGGGGTAGATTTCCTCTTGGTTAGAAGTGATTCCCAGCTTGTAATCAACCAAGTATCCGGTGTGTACCAGGCAAATGGTGATAACATGGTAGCATACCTCAAAAAAGTCCAAGAAGCAGCAACAAGATTCAAGGGTATGAGGCTGGAACAGATTCCTCGAGAGAAGAATCATCGAGTAGATGTCCAGGCCAAGATAGCTGCAACCGGAGGACAAGCATTGCCTAGAGGGATATCACTTCAACTTCTACCTCGACCTAGCATAGCTAGGGGATTAAAAGTGAGCCCGGTTGACCGACTTCCTTGCTGGATGGATCCTATAGCTGATTACCTCCAAAACGACACTCTTTCAGAAGATCCGGATCAAGCACGTAAGCTCAAAAGGACCGCTACCCGGTAATGCCTGGTAGAAGGATACCTCTATCGCAAAGGAAAGTCCATTCCATTACTAAGATGTCTACATCCGGATAACGCTCAATGGGCGCTAAACGAGGTACACACATGGGACTGTGGCAACCATGTATCAGGAGAGACCATGGTTTACCAAGTTCTTAGGATGGGCTACTTCTGGCCTAATCTTCATCAGGATGCCAAACAATTTGTGCAATCTTGTGAACCTTGTCAGAATACAGCAAACCTTCATCACCTACCTCCAGAAAAACTTACTTCAATTAGCACGCCTTACCCATTTGCTATCTGAGGGCTGGACCTGATCGGGCCACTTCCTACTGCTCTTGGTCAAGCCAAGCACGCTGTAGTAGCCATAGACTATTTTACCCGGTAGGTGGAAGCAAAATCCCTGGCCCAGATAACTGAAGTAAACACCATGAGCTTCGTCAAGGAAAACATTGTCTGTCGATTCGGTACCCCGATGGCCATAATCACTGATCTGGGTAAAAGTTTGACAATGCCAACTTCAGGTTTTTCTGTGAAGAGCGGGGTATCAACCTTCGTTTTGCCTCAGTAGCCCACCCTCGGACTAATAGGTTAGTGGAAGCTACCAACAAGATCATCAAGAAGCTCTTAAAGAAGAAGCTCTTAAAGAAGAATCTCCAACAGAAGAAAGGGAAGTTGGTTGAAGAACTTCCAAATGTACTATAAGCATATCGGACTACCAAGAGGACTACTACTGGGGAAACTCCATACTCACTGGCTTTTAGGACAGAAGCAGTCTCGCCTATCGAGCATAGACTGACATCTTTCA
Source organism: Acer yangbiense (assembly GCA_008009225.1). NCBI lineage: Eukaryota > Viridiplantae > Streptophyta > Magnoliopsida > Sapindales > Sapindaceae > Acer > Acer yangbiense. Next base: position 19,104,930 of record CM017771.1, read on the forward strand.
AGGTCCAACACTTTGAATTAGAAAACAATGAAACGAAATTGGGAGCTAGTCTAGACCTCCTTAAGGAGAAGCACGACAAGGCTACAGAACGGGTAGCGGCCTACCAGAGCAAGATAGCCCGATGTTTCAATAAAAAAGTGAAGACTCGAAACTTTAAAGAAGGGGACTTGGTCCTTAGGAAGGTAATCTAGAATACATGGAAGAGGTCTGACGGGGTACTATCTCCTAACCGGGAAGGTTCATACTTGATAAAGATAGTAGTTCGAAAAGGGGCCTACAAGCTGGAAGACACGGATGGCTACCCGGTAAATCACACCTAGAATACCGATCACCTCAAAAGGTTCTACCCTTAGAGTTTGAAGAAAGATTTATATCGGTTGGTGTATTTCTAAATATATATCCCAAATTTGCTTTGTATCGCTTCTTGAGAAATTCAATAAAAGTTAGTTTTGTTCTCCTACATGTTTCTCCTGAGTTCGCCTTGCAAATTTCACCATTACTAATCGCCTCAAGACCAGGAAAAGCCATATGGCATTCCTGCTGCCTTGGTCGTGGTATACCTTCCTCCAGGAAGGATCTGGTTCTTAAATGCCTAAGTGGTGTAGTCGCCTACCAGACTAAGGATCCGGATTTACAGCCCTAGCTGCCCACCACATCCTCAAGACCAGGACGGCCTATACAGACCTCCTGAAGCCTCGGACGGGGAATACCCCTCTCTAGGAAACCTGGTGCTAAAGTGGCATTAGTTGCCTACTAGGACAGATCGCCAAAGGATTAGGATACCTAATACCTTACTTCGCCATATCTACACATGAAGACCTGGTGCTAAAGTAGCCCTAGTTACCTACCAGGACAAATCGTCAAAGGATCAGGATACCTGATACCTTACCCCGCCATGCATACACGTGAAATAAAAATTTTATGATAGAAGTGAGCGGGGTTATCAATCAGGGTGGGTTCAGCATCAGGATTCCTTATGTAGGGATTATCAAGTATCTGGACTTGCAGTGTTCTGATTGGAGTATCTAAGCAACCTTGGACTCCTACCGGGATCGACTTGCTCTAACCAAGGTCGATCCATACTTGGTCAAAATAACTTGATCAGAATTTCTTGCAAAATTTATATTGAATCTTACAAGGGGACTATCGTCCAAGAACTGTTTTTAGAGATAGTGCAAGTTTGAGTTCCTCTACTACCAGGTAAACAAGCTTGAGGCTAAGTACTGACAGCATCCTAACTAAGTTTTATTTGGGTCATAAATAAACATGCAGGTATCAGATTCTACCGGGATATATTGTAAGCAAGTAAGACAGTATGATTGCAAAAAGGTTGAGACTTTTCATTTGATCAATTAGGGTGTCCAACCCCTATTTCAGGGCTACAAAAATGGTGTGAATATAAAGAAAAATATAGCAAAGATAACAAGTCATGTGTCCCTCTTTTCCTCTGCTTCCTTCTCCTGGCCGGCTGCATTTGATTCCCCAACAACCCTGGCTCTTGCATCAGCTTGGACTTCCTCAGCTACTGGCACCCCGGCTTCAGCAGGAACTTCTGCTTCATCTAATGATACAACCTCAGTAGGATGCATAGAACTTTGCACTTGATTTCCTTAAGTAGCAGGAAGATCCTATGCACTCTTCTTGGTTGTTTCTACTAAGTCAGCAACAGGTAAACCGGATCCCTGATAAGGAGGTGGATCCGGGATGGTGGCATCTTGAGAAGGACCCTTTGGTCTGGATCAGCTTTTAAAAGTTGGGCAGCTTTGGCAACAATTTGATCTCGATCCCAGTTGAAGGCAGCCTGCAGGTCAAAGGGAGGAGGAAGAGACTTGGCGACCTCGTATGAAGTAGTGAAGTATCCATCCATGAAAGAGAAGTCCGCCCTAGCCTCCAAGATGCTCATAAAACCTCGTAAAAATCGATTCTTATCCAGAAGCACGACTTTCTCCACCTTCACGGTCTCCCTCTCAGCCCGACGGTGTGTTGACTTGATTGTTTCTGTGTCATAAGCACGTTTCATCCATTCCAGCTCCACCAAAGTAGCCTACCTACCAGTTTTAGCTTCAGTGACAGACTGGACCAGGGAGGTCACACTCTCCTCGGCTCGAGCCAGATCGTCTTTGGCCTCATCCAGCTCTGCCTGAAGTGCGAGATTGGCCTCCTTTAGAGCTGCTACCTGCTGCCCTATGACCAAAGCAAATTTAAAGCTCTACAAAAGAAGAAAATAGTAAGTACCTTTTAAAGAAATTGTACCAAACGAGTTGAGAGATCAAGGTTTATACCTCAACAAGCAGAGAAGCTACCTTAGTGGCTAGGATATCTGTAGGCAAGGGGGACATCGACTGCAAGCCTCCTCCGAGACAAGTGGCGATGAACTTAGATATTATCTCCTCCTGGCTATAGTCCCGCGACCCTGATCCGGAGGGAAGATCGGTAGGAAGAGTGGCCGCAGTGGCAACCCTTTTTTCTTTCTCTACCTTGGCTGGGCGCCTGGCAGATATTATTGGAGGAGGAAGAGGTGGTGGAGAAGCCACTGCAGCAGGCTTGGTAGCAACAACGCTGGGAACCTTCTTCTGGGTTTGGACTGGTGAACCCCGAGCCTTGGCAGCCAATGGTAGTATCTCACCCAGGGTCGGGCGTACTGGAACCCGAGCGGGAAGAAGGTCAAGAGAGTGTGGAAATGACCTCGCTAGAGCCGAAGGAAGGGTTGGTGCGGGTAATCTGGACTTGAATGAAGCACCAGCGCCAGCACCAGCAGGAGGTGAAAGAGCAGGAGAATTGATTGGAAAGGGATCTGGGAATCCCAGTCCTAAGAGGAAGGAGAAGGAGATAGGAGATGAGTGGCAGAAACTGCCAGAAAAAGGATTAGCACTATATATATATAAAGGCAAGAAGGACAGAACCACATACCCGGATGAACGATCGATATCCTGAGATACCGATCCAACCTAGCTCCCTCATAAACGTCATTGGAGGGGTACTGCATATTCGCATACATCCTCTCTTAGATCCTCTTATGGACCCCCTTAGACTCCGCTGAAAGTATCCCTTTGTCCCACTTGTCTTTCGTGGTGAACTAGGTAGGGACCGAATACTTAGTACTCCCGATATGAACTAAGTGGCCCCAATCTCCCTCTACCACGATCCATTCATCTTTTCAGGATGGGTTAAACTTCGTATTCGCTTTAGGTACAACGAATTTCATCTTGTTAGATACCCTCAAATAAAATTGACCCATAGGCACCAAATTCACCACCTGGAAGATGTATCGGAGTACGTCGTACCCCGGCTCCCTCGCTACATCATCTTTTCACATTGCTCTTTCTAGAGCACCAAGAACCCCGTCAAGAGCTTCTAGAACCCTGGCGAGATTTGTATTGCCAGCTCTAGAGCAACCAGCGCCTTGCGAAGGGTGGGATGAAGGGGAAGCCTGACCCCGCACTCGAATGCAACTGTATGAATAAGAAGACGGCCTTGAGGAGGGGTGTACACATCATAACCCCGGTGAGGGAGAGATAGGGTGATGGTATCAGGTATCCTATAATCCCTCCTCAAGCGAGCCAAGGTGTCAGCTATGCAGACCGAATTCGGGATAATCCGGCCATCGTGGAAGGAAGACAGAGAACCAATAAGGACTCCTACAGAATCGACAGTTGGGATACCATCCTCCTCCTAATCTTTAACATCCTCATCATCCTCTTCATCGACGATTTGGACTGGTCTTCGGGTTTGTTGTTGAAGCCCGACCCTATTCTAGGATTTCTTGTAGAGCGGCGGCGCTGAGGTGGGTGGCTGCCTGCCATCAACTACATCGTCTTCTTCCCGGCCTCGTTTCTTCCCCTTCGTCGAATGGGAACTTTCCCCTGAATCGACCTTCTCCATCTCAAGAAGGGCATCGAGGCTGTCAAAAGGGTTTGGAGAAGTCAGGTGAGGATTTGGTGAAGCTGGATGAGGGTCTTGTGAAGTTGTAGGAAGGTCTGATGGAGTCGCCATTGTAGAGATATGAAGAAGAAGAAGAAAGAAATTTGAGGAGTTACTGGTAAGAAGAAAGAGCAAGAAAGCTAGGGTTGGTGCTTTTTAAATTTTGAAATCGGTGTGAGAGAAGGAAGAAAGTTGGAGTATTTATAGAGAAAGGTAGGCGATTACTTGAATAAGCAAGGAAACCGGAATTGATGACCGGAAACGTGTAGGAGACGGTTTCAAGATAATCACGCTAAAAAATGGTCCATTCTAATAAGCAGACCACTCAGGACTTGACACGTGGATTACTCATTTATTTTGAGCGTGCTGAAGAAGAATTTACGTTCTGAAAAAGGATTTCCTCCAATACAGTGGAAACCAGCTATACAGGATAAGGAAAATCCTTCATGTATCCTGGTATCCTGACCCCAACCCTAACCCTAACCCTAACCCCAACAAGGTACCTATGTTCAAGTCAGGGGGGACTTCTGTTAACCATAAAAAATGGCAGGGGTCCAAAGAAGAATTTTTCATCAACATGGGGGAACAATCGAGATAAAAAGACACCATAAAAGAGCATCTTGGTACCCTGCCTTTAAAATTGACCGGGAACAACCTCCTACCAGTCCAAATCAGGATCTAGGGTCCCTAGACTCAAAGGTACCAGGAAACAAGGAAGCCAAGTTCCAGGGACTCCACTACTGTAGGATCCTAGTACCCCGCTACCATCTGACATCCCGGTATCCTGATACCCCGATACACTTATACTAAGTATAATAATCAAGTAGGAAGTGAGATGCCTATGTACCCCGATTCCTCCTAGAGCCGGCCAACCAAGCAACAAGTAGCAGATTAGTGAACTACTACCAAGTATCAAGGTAAGAGCAGGCATGCTGAGATCAAGCTACAAAGAAAGACAGTGAGACGACAGCGTTTTAGTAACAAGGAAGTTGATTCTTTCCCGCCACTCAAGAGTTCTATTTGAAAGACAAGTCAACTATATCAAATTCCGCCAAATAAGGGATCGTTTGATTCCTAGAGAGAATCCGACGATCTTTTTGCCAATCGCCATGGAATATCTTGAAAATCTCTAGGTCACTGGACCGAATTTATAGGAGTGCTTAGCAAGCATTAGGACTATATATACAACAGGCTATCGTACAAGAAGTGGACCGCAATTCCGAGTCCTAAACCCTACTTTACGTTATTCCACTTATCTACATGCACGAGAGCTCCATCGCTATCGCCATCACCATCACCATCGCCAACGCCAACTGAGCTTTAAACTTATCACCATAGCCATATGGAAATCTCCATTTTATTTTCATTATATGTTTACTATCAATAAAAGAGTTATATGTGATCCTATTTCTACGTTAATTTTGACTCACCATTACCATTGTCTTTTACTGGCTTTATTGAAAATCTAAAGGTATCGAACTACTTGATATCTCTCCGACTGAGATCTATCCCGATTTCAGTCACTAGAATTGTTAATTGGAAAATCACCCCAAGTGACAATTTTCGGTTAACATTTAATATTTTTGTTTAGTATATTAGTATATTTATAATTTTATGTTTAGTTATTAATTTTAATATTTTTGCTTAGTATATTAGTATATTTATGATTTTATGTTTAGTTATTTATTTTAATATTTTTAATTAGTTTTTAATGTTAATATTTATACTTAGGTTTTACTTATATTTGATATTTATATTTAGTATATTAATGATTTTATACTTAGTTTTTAATGTTAATATTTATTCTTAGGTTTTACTTTACATTTAATTTTTAATGCTTAGTATATATATATATATATATATATATATATATATGAATGAGTTTATATTTTTATACTTAGTTATTAATTTTAATATTTATTCTTAGAATCTTCGATTTTAGTGTTTTACTCTATATTTAATATTTTTGCTTAGTTTTTACTTAGCATATTTATCATTTTATGTTTAGTTATTAATTTTAATATTTTTGCTTTGGTATATTAATATATTTATGATTTTATGTTTAGTTATTTATTTTAATATTTTTGCTTAGTTTTTAATGTTAATATTTATACTTAGGTTTTACTTTATATTTAATATTTATGCTTAATATATTTATGATTTTATGTTTAGTTTTTAATGTTAATATTTATTCTTAGGTTTTACTTTAAATTTAATTTTTAATACCTAGTATATTTATGAGTTTATATTTTTATGTTTAGTTATTAGTTTTAATATTTTTGCTTATATTTATCATTTTATGTTTAGTTATTAGTTTTAATATTTTTACTTAACATATTAGTATATTTATGATTGTATGTTTAGTTATTTATTGACTAATGAGCTGTTAATATTTATATTGTAGGAAATAGATCCTAATCATCCTTTTTTTCCGGACGGTCTTAACATGGACAATGATGATTTTGACCTTTCCGAACCAGTCCAACTAACAGCGGGACCTTCCGCCTCCACAAAACCATCACATCCCAAAACTAGAAAGATGACATCTGTTGCATGGCAGTGTTTTAACAGAGAAGATGTACCAAACCCAAACGGTAAGGTCACAACAAAATCTTGCTGTAAGTTTTGTAAAGCTTTATATAGCAGTTCTAGGTCAGGAATCAGTCATTTGAAAAGACATATTGACAAATGTATGGCTCAACAGGGACATGTAGACACTACAACCCAGACATAATTACAACGGAACCCAGACAAGTCCGTTACGACTCCACGTATGCTAGAGATTGCATGGCACTTTAAATTGCACAAACTGATCAATTGATTAATTTCGGTGACAATGTTTTTTATGAACAATATATCCAAAAAGCATACAACCCCTAATTTAAAGCTGTTTCTAGAAATACCACTAGTAGCGATTTGAAAAAATGTTTTAAGACCAAAGGAGAAAACTTGATCGCTGAATTACAACATCTAAATGTTTCTATTGCACTAACTTCCGATATTTGGAACGCATGTTCCAAAAATGACTATTTATGTGTCACGAGACACTATTTAGACTATGATTGGAAGTTTAAAAAAAAAAAAAAAATTCTTGGTTTTCGTCCTTTGAATTTTCAATATATCGTAGAAAATATTTATCATGTCATTGTTTCTGTTTTATAAATTTATGGAATAACTCAACGCATCTTTTTTATCACATTAGATAATGTATCGGTAAATACTAGCTATATTGCCTTATTTTTTAACAACAATATCCTACGAGATGGGGGTTATTTCTTCCACCAACGGTGTGCATGCCATATCATAAATTTAGTTGTAAAATCTGGTATGAAGGTTGTAGGCGAATGTATAAATTGCATCAAAGATGCCCTTTCTTAGATCAGCAGCTCTAATCCAAGATTGTCAGATTTTGGTAGATGTTGTCAAGCTAACTCTTTACGACCCCGATGATTTCAAACAGATATGCCAATAAGGTGAAACTCTACTTACTTAATGTTGCAAAATTGTTTGGATTATTCTGGAACTATTTCAAGTTTTTAGAACATGAAAATGACCGAATTAGGCCATCCATTAGTAACCTCAGATGATTAGTATATGGCAAAGATTTTTATTCAATTTTTAAATGTTTTTTACGATTCTACTTTAACTCTTTCCGGGGTCTATTACCCCACATCTTCTCAGAAATCTTTGCCACGTACCAGATATAGAGAAGATGTGGGGTAATAGACTCCGGAAGGTGAAATCTTAGGTACTGCAGTTGTTGCTATGGAAAACAAGTTTAAAAAATACTAGTCTAAAATTCCTTTCCTCTATGCCCTAGGTGTTATACTAGATCCTAGGGTTAAATTATTTGGTTTATAAACTTTTCTTGAGTATATTGGTTTTAAATTGGACTTAGATTTTTTTGAACAGTATACTGACCTGCGGACCAAGTTGTTTGAAGTTTTTAGTATTTATGAGTGCAGGTTTGGCGGCGTTAACATGCAAACATCGGAAGAACGGGACACACTCACGTTGAAGAGAAGTTGGAGCATTCTCAATCGCCAAAAAAGCGATGGCTCATCAAGTTCTTTTTCTTCATCCCAAGCTCCACGAGTTGTTACAACTGGAGGTGCCGAACTCAACAGGTTCCTTGAAACTCAGTTCGATTCAGCCAGAAACACGGAGGAATTTGATCTGCTGTTATGGTGGAAGAACTATAGCAACAGATATCCGATCCTGTAACAACTAGCACGTGACGTACTCGTTATCCTTGTGTCCATTGTTTCTTCAGAACATGCATTCAACACAAGTGGACATATAATTGAACCAAGAAGAACTTCTTTGTCCCCAGAGATTATGGAGGTATTAACATGCCTTCGGGATTGGGAGCATGCTCGAATGAGGATGTAACATCAAATGTAAGACTAAAAAGTTACTCAAAATTTCACCAATTTATACGTCAATGAGGGTTCTGTCAGTAACAAGGTCCATGAGTGAAGAGTGAAAAGTGAAGAGTGAAGAGTTATTGATTGCACTTTTTTTTTTTTTTTTTAATTTTTAATTAACATGTACATTTACTTGACTACTTATAATTCGATTGCACTCTTTTTCCCTTACCAAGTTTTTATCTCACTGGGTTTTTCTTAGTAAGGTTTTTAATGAGGCAATCATGTAATACTGAAATCTACATAAGTAAATAAAATTCATTTTGTTACCTTTATTTTTTTTATCCGACTTACACTTACACACTTTTTATTAAATAAATAAATAAATAATTTATCATTTCATATTTTCATCTATTTTTTTATTTTCTTACATCTTACATCTTTTTTTTTTTTTTGAACGGCAAACTTTATTGAAAAAAGCCAAAAAAGGCCGAAAACGAGGTACAAATGGAGCTTAACACCAAGCCCAACACAAACCACAAACCCAAATGAGCCTAAAAAGCTACAACATGAAAGCATCAGCGAAAAGCCCAAAAAACCACAAGACAAACACTCACACCCCTAGAGCCAACACAAAACCCAAACAAAAACTAGAGCATGCTCTAACACCAAAACAAGCAAAAACCTGAAAAGCTTAACGCCCCATAGCCTTGTGTTTGAGCACCAATCTTCTCACCAAATCCTGAAACCTATTGTCGTTCACCTCCTCCCTTCGAGTGATTATCTCTAACAACTATTTTTTTCTACCATAGAAGTTGAAACCCAGAGTCATACCTTTTAAACACCTTCACAACTTCATCCTCAAGATTCCACACCACCTTGTTATTAGACTTAATGTTCTATTGCTTCACTTTCTTACAAGCACTGAAACTCCTAAGAATCATGCTATGCCCTTTCAACGAAACCATGTTTTTCCTCCTTTTTCTTCTTTTTGAGATACCTGATAAAAGATCATATCCTATGCTTGAGTTTCCAGATATTCTGCTGTTCATCTTGTCCTCCATATCACCACAAGATAGGATGGGCAATTGTTCTTTTTCACCACTTGATTCATGACCTTCATGGACATCAGGACCACTACCCATTTCCTCTACATCAACTCTTAAAGAGCCAAGACCTGCAGGCCCAATCAAGAGACTAGACTTCACATTGTGGGGAGAACTAATACCCTCCAAGCCCACTCCAATCTGATTGAACATTTCAGGCCCATCAGAAGCCCACCACAGCCATATCAGATTGGTCTCTTTGCAAGCCCATAGAAGGATCTCTTAACATGCCCTCTAATCCCAACTTTGGGCTCTCTAAGCCCACACCAAACTCATTAGTCATTACATATCTTAGGCCTTTCAGAAGTCTTCAGATTCAAAAATTTATCTTTTAATTTATGCTTACCGTAGTTGTCAACATCCCCCAAAGCTTTTTCATTTTGAAAAAACACAGCTGAGGGATCATAGCAGACCTCTTTTTTAGACGAAGTGTCAAGCCTTACTAAACCATGAAAATAATTCAAACTCTCATCAGAGAAGCTTGACCCTAACCCCAACAAACCCGACAACCAATTGAAGTCCACCGGCGCCAGAGACACCTCCATCCTCACTATAAAGAAGTGTCGCTAGTCTTCACCATTATCTTGTAGGAACCTGGATGATTGAAAGGAACTAGCATGAGGATTCTACCTCTATCCAACCTTCTTCTAACATGAGAATCCTCCTCCATCATCAACGGTTCACCAAGAAAAATGCCTACCTTTATAAAAAAGGGAGAGCTCTAAACACACAATGGGACTCCCATAACATCAGCCCACATTAGCCTTCTTTGAGGGACAAAAGCTCCACAACACCACCTTGTCATGGAAGAAAAACAATCGTCCCAAAAAAATCTGTTTTTGATAAAGCCCTCCCTCTCATTTTTAGACTTAAAGCTCTAAACAATGAAATTGTCCCCCAAATAAGTGTACGAGAAAGCAACACCCCTCGAACTTAGTCTGTTATTGATAGAAGACAGATTGGAAAGCACTTTCATGACTCCCACATCACACCTATCTAGCCACTCAACATTGTCTCTTCTGTCCTCCCAACACATCGACACCACCTTATCCTTCTCTACACCACCATCTTTTCTATCTCTCTTCTTAGGACTTGACACCACCTCCACGAAGGAGAGCTGCATTTGGATGTGAAATCCCTCCTGTTGAACATGTCTTCTTCTATCACCTTGAAATGACCCGCTGCTACCAAAATCATGTGATTCTCCATCAGCAGTTGTTCTTGCCGATCCCACTCTCCGTTTACCTTTATTTATTCTTTGATATTTTATTAAATAAATCTATCTATTTTTTACATTTTATTTTATTAGACTAAAATAATAAATAAGTTAAACAAATTACAATTAAAAATACATAAGTTAAATTGTTTAAATGATATTATAACAAATAAATTTAATACTTAAAAATTTAAATCTTAAATTAAAAAAATAAAACTTAAAACTTTAATAAAAAAAATTTGAAGTGGGGGCCGGCCTGTTAAGGCCCAATGAGCCATGCCGTGCCTCCCCCTTAACGTGCCATGCCTTATGGGACCAGACCGGTACGTTTTTACATCATTATAGGTGAATAGATAGATATTGTCAAATAATAATAATAATAAATAAGAGGTACATACCAAAATATCATGTTGAAGTACGTCCCACAACAAAAGTTATTGCAATTAAAAGAAAAATGGGTGGAATCTGGCCCAACGGGTCACATCTCCAAACATTGATTTTCAGATAATGTTGAGATATATTGAACCCCAAGGACTGCTACTATCTTATTGTACCCTTTTGAAATTGAAACCATGACATTTTCAAACCTCACAAGTCACAAGTCTACATGATCAGTTGCACATAATTAAGGGACATATACTAGATATTAATTAAAAACGAAAAGGGGGTAATCGTTGAAGAATTTAAAGTAATTTTTATTAGATTGACATACTACCTAACTAATAAATATGATGAGATACCATGGCTCAATGTGCTTGGAGGTAAGAGCGCTCCTGACAATGTCTTCGAGTTGACACCACATATGGTATATCAAAAATAAAAATAAAAAAGAAATATGATGAGATGGTTAATGTATATGATTGATCATTAAGGAGTTGTTCATAATTGCAGCTGGATTTTCATGATAATATTGTATCATAAGACGTACACACATTAAAAGACACTAATTAAAAGACAGCCCTCATCACGTTCAATTCAATCTCTGATAAATAGCATCTTGAAACAGTTACTTGATTGGATCTTAAGATGATTTGTCATATATTCCATAGGATCAGGTGACACCACAAAAGCACAAAGCAAAGAAAGGAATTTTCGTTTTCTGTTTCTGGATTGAATTCTACATTTTTCATATCTTTTACCGTATAATTAGTGTACACTAAACCAGATTTGATAGTGGTAGGTCTGTCGATTAGTATAATATTCGATCGACTTAGAAAGCGTGATTCATTTATTACGTCATATATATTTGGTAATTCTTACTTCTGTTGTATGGGCCCGCCCTAGTGAGTATTTAAACCATATATAGACAGGAAAATTGCTAAAATATCATGATAAAAACTTTATGGACAATCTAATCAAATCAGAACAGAACAGTGATAGGCATCATGTGAATGTGATGATCAACAAAGACTATGTAGTTTTTTCTTTTTATTGATATTGACAGGGGGCCGGAGACATGCATCATCTCATCAATTGTGGAGAACATTAACTATTAAAATGAAGCAATAAGGCAATATTATTGATTTATTGTTGGGCCATCTTTCACCTTTACTTTAGCTACAGCTTAATTATATATATAATAGAAAATGGTCTTGTCACACGCACACACACACCAAGCGTGAAACTTTAATTAGACACTTTCTAGTTTTTATTTATTTATTTATTTATTTTATTTTAATTTCGAAAACAATGGGTGTAAATTAGTTGTAACCCTAAAACTATAGGGCCATTAACAGTACGTAGTACTATATACTCTGGTTCACCATATATAATATGTCCAATATAATTGAAAATCATAATTAACCCCCCCTCCCCATATATAAAGATAAAAAAGCAAAGATGGAGTACTTTATTTCCCATCACACCAGCTTTTAGATACTGTAAATTATATACATATATACTTGTATATATAAGAAGCTATAGCTAGAACTTATCCATATAACAGAATTTACAAGATAGAAGAAAATATGAAGTTGATCAAGTAATGCAAGATTTCCAGATTTAGGCACAACAGGGTAGCATTATTGTCCTTGAAAGCAGTGGCCTAAAATCTTGCTTAGTTTGGAAAATGGTTCATCCCCTAGAGACTGAATCCAAATTGAGTGATGAGTGATGAGTCTGTGGAAAAAGCTGAAAAAACCCCAGAAGGGCAACAGTAGTAGTAGTACTACTAAAATCATCTTATCATTTCAACCACAAAATGGGGGGTTTTGTGCAGAGACAGACAACACACCCAACCAAATGAAAGCACTTAAACTATAAGCATGACTTTTTTTTTTTCTTCTAGGGTTTTATATATGGTCTCATTATCACCCACTACTTCATCATCAACTCACTCACTCACCATAACCTTTTGTGATAGTTATCCCCTTGTTGAAAGCAACCTTATATTGGTGTGGTCCTAATTAACTCCTTATAATAAAGTCAGTCCAAAGAAGACAGACTCAGACTCAGACACTCACAGAGAGAGAGAGAGAAATGATTTTACAGAAGTGGAAAGGACGGCATGAATAAATGGAAATAAGACATCAAAAAAAAAAAAAAAAAAAAAAATAGAAAAAAAGAAATAGTAGTTGGGAAAGAAGGCTTTCAAGAGTGGATAGGACTATTGCCATTTCCAAATAAGATGATGATAATGATGATGATGAATTGTGTTTGGGGAGGTTGTCTTGTAGATAGCAATGGCTTGTACAGTTGTACTAGCACAAGCAACCCCAATGGCTCGTACTTGCACAACTAGCAACCCTTTCTTGACTATGTTTGAGTCATTGAGTGTAGTGTTCATGTAAGAGAGAGAGAGAGAGAGAGAGAGAGATACCTCCAACGAAAAAGCTAAACCGATAAGCACGCTAGCTAGGAGGAACCCAACAACATTCTCATCTCACATAGACTTGATAGCTAGAGAGAGAACGAGAGAGAGAGAGGGGAGATATGGATTTCTCTTTTTGGTTGAAAACGACCAGCGAGCTCAAAGTCACTCAGTCAAAGCTGGAGCAATGCCTCTATAAGAGGCAGGCTCACTCCTTACACTCCTGCTTTAAGTGAAATAATTATGCTTTTGATCTCTGGGGTTAGACACAGACACGTGTACACACTTTGAAACATTGTGTGTTGTATGACTCTTCCCAAAACAAGTCACAGCTAACTCATCATGTCTGTCCTATGACCAAAGCAACCCTAACCCACTTCTATCTATAATTCTATATAGATGATTTCATGCAACTTATTAGCTTCTTGGTTTTTGATTGAGCTAAAGAGTTTGGAGGGCAGGGGAGGGTTCTGTATCTCTCTGTCAATCCCCCACCTGCTACCACGTGAAGTGGCACAATGCTAAGTGTTTCCTATCCACTCACTTCCCACAACATCGCTGTTTAATCTGCTTTTCTCTCTCTCGATCGCTTTCATGGTCCAATTAAGCACAACAGCCAACTTTTCCATCTCTATAGAAAAATTATTTAAAAAGATTAAGAAAAAGATGGCTCTTTTGTCTCCAATAAATCCCCCCTCTTCCCTTCTTTACATTCTCACCATCTTTACTTGCATCTCTCTCTCTCTCTCTCTCTCTCAAACACAAGCACATCTGCGATCGCTCGTGCCGTGCTGTCTTTCTCATGCTTTATTCTTTGCTCAAGGGAGGTAAATTGGACACACTAGCTCTCTGACTCTTCCTCTACACACAAAACACAAACAGTGTATTAATTGAGAAGGGAAATAAAAAAATAAACTGTTTATACATGACTTGTCTTTCTCTTTGAACAATGTTTTCTTTCTTTTTTTTCAGAGAAAATGAATTGAAAAAGATGGAATTGATGGATCTATTTCTTCCACAAGAAGCGCGTACCCTAGCTGATGATGGTCAAATATTGGTGCATGTTTCATTCTCAAGCTCTAGTGCCACCACCAGTACTTGCTAGCTAGCTCACGTGGCTAGGGTTGTCCAGTGCAATTAATTCCGAAGCTAAAATGTTTCCATCAAACAGCAACAATGGCTCTAACAATGACCAAGTCTGTTTTTTTGACCAATCTATTTTGCATAAGCCATTTCTCAATGACATCATCACTACCAATTCCAAACAAGATCATCAAGACCCTCTATCTTTTTTCCATTTCTCATCTCCCTTCCTCTCCTATGAATCCGCATTAGAAGATGATCGCTATGTTTTTCTCCAACAACACCATGACCTTTTACTTAACCACCACCAACAACCTTTAAGAGTTGATGATCATAATACTAATTTATCTGAGATTTTTGTTAACATGGCGGATTCCAGCCAAAACGACATTAACATGTCAACAAAAGATCACAGCCGCAAGAAAAACCACACCCAGCAGATCCCGATCAGGAAGAGAGCTTCAAAGAGAGATCGGCACAGCAAGATCAACACAGCGAAAGGGCTTAGGGACCGAAGAATGAGATTGTCCCTTGATGTTGCCCGGAACTTTTTTGGCCTGCAAGACATGCTTGGCTATGATAAAGCTAGTAAAACTGTTGAATGGTTGCTGATACAAGCAAAACAGGAGATTAAAAAGCTAGAAAAAGGTCTCCCCCAGATGAATTACAACTGCTGTGTGAGTGTTGGTGCAAAGAGCGCTTCTTCTACTTCTGAGTGTACTGAAGTGGCATCTGGAATCGACGTCGAGGCTGCTGCTGTTAGAGAAACCAATATTTCTAAGGCAGCAAAACCTTCAATTAAAGGAAAAAAGATTAGGCAGTCGCCACGTAAGAGGGTGATGGCAAGAGCAAGGGCAAGGGAGAGGACTATAGAGAAAATGAGGACTCGAAAATTTAACGAATTGAGACTACCTGATGATGAAGCAAAACATAATGATCTGAATCAACTAGCAGGTTCTTGGAGTTCCTTCGAAACTGGGGAAGAATCCAGTATCCATAGCCGCGACATGAACCAATCCTTGCAGCCGTTGGCGCCTGAGGTTGAAGAACCAAGCTCTCACCAGCATGACCATATAGGGAATCAAGAAACAATGGTTGATGGTTCTAATTTGGTTAATATGGGAAAGTACTGGAGTCCATATTCTTCCTTTTACAATTGTCTACACAATAATGAAACCCCCCAGGAGGTAAATTTCCTGATTAACCAATTGATTTTGTGAAATTAATACTGCTATAACTTGAAAGATGAATATATACCTTAATTGGAATTCTAACGTGCTCTTGTGAAAATGTTGCAGCATCAGCTCACAGACTTTCAATTCTTCAGCAAACCATAGGAAGCCTGCAACAATTAAAATCTATGCTTATATGGGATTATTTCTTCTTTCATGTGTAGGTAAATATGAATAGAAGATTGTTATGTAATGCATGCCTTTCTAGCTATCTGTTAATTAGTTTGGAATTACATATGCAAATTATGTATGTTTTATTGTGAACTATAATTAAGCGAATGATCACAATTATCTATTAAAGCTTAATTCTCATGTGAGGGGGTCTATTAGAAGTCAATATTATTGTCAAACTTAAAGTTTCTGGGTCAACACATAGTATCTGGATTTACTCAAATTGTTGCACTTGTATGTTAGTCTTTCTTGATTCCCCGTTTACTAAACTAAAATTCCATACGGTTTGTGATATTATAATTCTACTTAACCTACTAGTGATTCTTTGATGAAATAAATTCTTGTAAGTGTTATCTTATGATCGATTGAAATTAATTCAGCTAAACTCTTGTAACCTGATCAATTAATAGGCATATATATCGGAGAGAAATTTCAATATATTGATCATATAGTACTATTCTGGAAGGGGTGTGAGTACAACACACATTTAGAAACATCAAATTATTGGGTTGACATAAAAGATACTTTTTTCTGTTATAGGAAAATTGGAATTTACAAATATGAAGCCATTCTAGTCCCTAAAAAATAAATATGTATGACCAATTTCCCGAACCAACAACATTTTTTCTGTATAGAGTTTCTTCATATTACATATAAAATGTGTATTAGTTATCACTGATGCCTTGAAGCCAACCTTTGCATTTTCCTGCATGAACATAAAGATTCTATACTTCTTTTTTTCTGGACTTCATTGGAAAATCATTTATGCTATAAAAGAACTCCCATAGAATTTCCAATAGATATATTGTTTGCTACAAATTACGATATACTATATAAATTCACCTTTCATGATTTGCATCATATATACACATTCAGGCATGCATGGATGAGATTTGAGTTTCAAACAAATTAGTGGGTTTTTTGTGCAAATTAGTGGGTTTCTGATAAGCATTTAATTAATGATGAAACTGCGCCTCAACTAATAAATGATTAAATTTATTAATTTCTCAATTGTTTGTAAGTGAATATCAAGATATAACACATTCTTACAACATATACTACTGCAACAAATTTGACGTCTAATATCATATAATAGCATGCGATGAATGCTATAAGACAACTTAAATTTAACAATAAAACTACTTAAGCTCTTTTGGTTTATGCATATATATTCACTAATGTTTATTATAGTCTATTCACTAAGTTTATAGTCACACCAAATAAAAATTGAGAAGAATATATATATGTAGTTACTTTAAAAAAAAATAAAAAATAAAAAATAAAAAATAAAAAATAAAAAATAAATTAGAGCATCTCCAACAATCTCTCTTGAAGACATCCCTTAGCTTAATTAAGGGAGTAGATGTATTTTTTTCAGCTCCAACAGGTCCCTAAATAGCTATCTTAATTGTGTTCCGGTGGAGTTCACTCTCTTAATTAAGGGGTGTTTTTAGACCCCCCTTAAAGTGGGTTCCACCTATTTAAGATTATTTTATTTTCTTGAAAAACTCAATTAATGGATAGCTGTGCTTGACAAACAATATCTAATATTTAAATGCAATATCTAACATTTAAATAATAATAAAAAATTATTAAAGGGGCAATTTAAGGGAGTATTATTGAAGCACATACTCCTTTAATGGTCCATTGCAATAACATATTAACATATACCCTTAAATAAGGAAGTCTTCAAGAGAGACTGTTGGAGATGCTCTTATACGTACTCCCTCTTGTTAGGGGAGTATAAGAGACCAAACCTAGCAAATAAAGGCTTTGTTTATGTTTCTCTAAAACATATTTAATTTCTACCACCGCCCAATGTGGTGGTTTGAATCGCCATATCTCATTCAGCTAGACAATGTCTCAAGTTTGAATCGCTATATTCGTTATATATATACGGCATTTCTACTATCAGTTCATCACGATATAAAATATATAGGACAAAGAATGTGGATCATAGATTATGGAGAAGTTTTGACAAGTGCGTACACCTTGATTCAAAGTATATAAATCTAATAGTTCACATTTTTCGTCATGATATATTGACGAACTGACAATAGAAAAACTATATATATATATATACAATTTTTCTATTGTCAGTTCGAACTGATATAAAATATATCAGCTCCTTGCATGTGGTCTATTGGATTTAAATGATTTGACTTTGCTGCATGCACTTGTTAAAGCATCTTTTGAATCCTATAGTTAAGGAACATTTTTTTTTTTATGGTTAAAAGAACAATTTTGTTCTTTTAATATGTGATAAAATTAAACATATTGGAATGAGGTTTGGCTTAAGCATTTTATAGTTTAGCTATAAATTCTCTTATAAATTTTACTTTACAGATTTAATTTACATCTTTAGGGTTTGGGTAGTGTATAAAATAAAATAGAAATGAAATATAGAATGAGGTTCAGTCAATTCTTTCACTCAATTCCTGGTATAGGTTCACATTTGATTTTTTTTTTTGTGTGTGTGTATTTTTTATAATGTAAATGTTACATTATAATCAATAGTACCAAGAGTGTTTAATTAACCTGCTTATGCTAACACATGTTGCGTAAAGAAAAAAAAAATGTTGAAAGAATGAGATGCCTTACATAACCTTAATTGATGGAAAAAGCTATATAGATGCAAACGAGAGTAAGATATATATTTAAAGACATTACTTTTTCTCAAAAACATTGAGAGGTGGATAAAATGGTTGCATCCACAATCTTATAAGCTGAACAATAATTTTCAACAGACAAAAATTATATGCATATGACTTCTTCTATATAAAACAAAATAAAGAATACAAAATTATATTAGTTATTGTTAGATTTCTCACGACAATGATATAACATCCGCACAAAAAAAATCACCTATAAATTAAGATAAGCATATAATTTTAATAATTTGATAATTCCAAAAATATCTTCTCTATAATTAAACTGACCTCTCGAATCCTCCAATGATCATGGCAAATAGCAGATATCATGCGAACAGCCAAGGCCCCACCATCCTTAAGTTGTGCATAGCATTTGAGAAAGGGAAGGTGATTGTCATTATAACATGGGTGGCCTGCAAGCTAGTACTCTCTTCAGTTAGTTATCTTTTTGGTCCTTTTTTGTTCTATGACAAACAAACATGTACACATGTTACTTTTACTACCACCAATTCTTTGAAGCAAAAGTCCCTTACAAGTATCTTACATATGAATTTACATCTCACTAACGGAAGAAGATATATTGTTTTCAAACCTTTTATATAAATTAAGGTCTTTAATTGCTATTGAAGAAAAAAAAATTGTGTGCTTTGAATGCTCTAAAATTGGAGCATTATACAGGATAAAACATTTCAAATCGGTTATGGGACAATTAGATTGAATTACAAACGTGTTTTGTAGTGAAAAGCATGTCTCACAAATTCGTGCCAATTAGGGGAAAAAAAAAACAATTTTGTGTGCTTTAAATACTTTCAAATTGGGTAATTGTATATGATGGAATATTTTTGAATTATTATGGGTTAAAATAATGAATTAAAACACGTTTTGATACAAAAAATGTGTCTCGCAAAGTTCGTTTCTTCGTCGAGATAATTCAAACTAGATCACTGGTTAAAGGAAATAGTTCACAATCAAAAGAAATATATCACTGTTTCAAAAAATAAAAATAAAAAATTGATCACTGTTAAAGAAAATAGATCACCGGTGGTCAAAGGCTTTCAGCAAAAGGAAAGTATTGACTACACCGATATTTTTTCTCCTGTTATTAAACTAACTACGATACGGTTAGTGTTGAGCATTGCCCAGCAAAATGGCTATATCTCGAGCAATTAGATGTAAAGACTGTATTTCTTCATGGTGATTTGGTAGAAGAGATATATATGCAGCAACCGAAGGGGTTTGCAATAAATGGCAGAGAAGAGTTGGTTTGTAGATTGACGAAGAGCTTGTATGGTTTGAAACAAGCTCCCCGATAGTGGTGCAAGAAGTTCGATGGGTTTATATAAAGAAATGGCTACTTCATATGTAATACTGACCATTGATGTTACTTCAATAAGGTTAAGTCGAGTTTCATAATATTACTACTATATATTGATGACATGTTAGTAGCTAGTGCAAATTTATAAGAGATTAACAACTTGAAAAAGCAACTTGAGATTAACAAATTTGGTGACATGTTTTCTTGCTATGTTTTTCTTTGGCTTTGGTTTTCTGTCTTTTGGTTTTGGCTTTGTAATTCTTGGACTAGCTCTTTTGCCTCCTTTGTGACTCTATTGGCTTTTTAGCCTTTTAATGACATATTTGCTATTAAAAAAAAAAAAAAAAACTTGAAGAAACAGCTATCAAGTTAATTCGAGATGAAAGATTTGAGTACAGCAAAGCAGATACCTGGAATAAGGATTAGTAGAGACGAACAGAGAGGTACTTTGTAGCTATCTCAAGTAGAGTAAGTTCATAAGGTGGTACAGAGGTTCAACATGGGTGATGCAAAGCCAGTGAGAACACCGTTAGCTAGTCATTTCATATTCTCTAAGGAGCAGTGTCAAAAGACAGACGAAGAGAAGAACTTCATGGCTAGAGTACCATATGCCTCAGCCATTGGAAGTCTAATGTATG
The DNA here is from genome assembly GCA_008009225.1 of Acer yangbiense. Lineage (NCBI taxonomy): Eukaryota > Viridiplantae > Streptophyta > Magnoliopsida > Sapindales > Sapindaceae > Acer > Acer yangbiense. Next base: position 19,125,439 of record CM017771.1, read on the forward strand.
TCATGATTTGCACGAGACTAGATATTTCCTATGCAGGTCCAATCCAAGCAAGCAACACTGGAAGTAGTGAAATGGATCCTAAGATACCTACGACAAATAAATGTATAACCTTTAAAAGAGATGAGCTAGAGTTGGAAGGTTACGTGGATTCTGATTTTGCTAGAGAGGTAGATCATATGAGGAGCACCACAAGATATGTGTTCACAATAGGGAGTCTACTATTAGTTGGGATTCTGATTTTGCTAGAGAGGTAGATCATATGAGGAGCACCACAAGATATGTGTTCACAATAGGGAGTCTGTTATTAGTTGGGTTTTTCAGTTGCAGAAGATAGTGGCGATATCTAAAATTAAAGCGGAGTATGTGGCTGTGACAGAAGCTAGCAAGAAGCTTATATGGTTACAGAGGTTGTTAGCAGAATTGGGATTCAAGCAGGTGATGAATGTGTTGCACAACGATAGTCAGAGTGCAATACACTTGGCTTAGAATTCGACGTTCCATTCTAGGACCAAGCATATAGGACTACAATACCATTTCATTGGGTCGTTAATCGAGGATGGAGTGTTAAAACCTGTGAAGATTGCAAGGAGTAAGAATCCAGTTGACATGTTAACCAAACGAGTCACTATGGAGAAACTAGAGCTGTGTGCAGCTTCAGTGGGTCTTCAAGGTTGAAGACAAAAGGGGATGAACACATCGTAACTATATATATATTTTTGAAAATAGCACACTTTATTCAGAAAGATCAAACAGCCACACAATGAACAAAAGCGAAACACAAAAAACACAAGGGCACAAACAGAGCAAACTAGCACCAGCCCCCAGCAAACAAAAACGAAGAGCCCATAAAAACAGAGCTAGACAAACCAAGGCCAAAAGCACCAACAACAGAGAGAAACAAAAACACAGGGCTACAAAATGGAAAAAACCCAGCAAAAGTGAAAACTAGGACACATTCCATTCACTAATTTCCCTATTCGAAGAAGAACCCCTCTTCGCCAAACTATCTGCTATAGAGTTTGAAGCTCTAGAGTTGAAGCACAAAGCCGTGTCACCCAAGAAATGAAGCATAAAGTGGATATCGTAGATCAAATTGACTAGCAAAAGATTGCCATACTCTTCATCATTCACCCACGAGACAGCCACCATAGAGTCATTGACAATAGAAATTTTCCTCCAAACAAAGGAGGCAGACACACAAAATGTAGGCCTTTTGTATTGCCAACAATTTAGCAGTGTTAACATCCAGATTCCCTACATAAGCTGAAAACATACACAAAACCACACCTTTAGAGTTGCGCAAGACCCCCCTATCCCAGCCTGATTCAACTCTCCTCTCAACGACCCATCCACATTGAATTTAAGAGCCTCATTTGAGGGAGGACTCCAAGCTTCCTTTTTCTTTTCCTTTTCCTTCACAGGTTTCGCATCCACACATCAGGTCTTCAGATTCTCAAGAATAATGGTAATTGGTTCAGGAGAACCCTTACCATGATATTTGAACCACCATGCGACCCTGAACCTAACCAAATTGAGATAGTAATCTAAATCCATTGAGCTACCTTTGAACACAGCCTGGTTCCTCGCCTCCCAAATAGATCACACAATAGCACTGAACATCGTCGCCCATGCTCTCTAGACTTCGAATTCAGGCACAAGCCTTTCCACCTACTGAACCACTCTTTAATGTTACTATTAGAGCAACAATTTACCATCCACCAACACATACTTAAGGACCATAGCGCCCGAATCGTAACTATTAGAGGGTCTTGGGCGAATAGGCGTTCTTCCTCCCTCATTGAATAGTGAATGGTTACAATAATAGACATGTTGAGTATATATTCTACCCTCTAACTTGTTGAGTACCAATTGCCATTATTGAATAATAGACTATATATGAATATGTTATTCAGTTGTACATATTGGTCACTTTTTTATGGTCAAATTTTGCTACTTTTATGATCATTATATCTGACAATGGAACGAGGAAACAAATTGTAAATATATATATCATTATAAGTGGTCTCTAAGTAACCGTGAAAAAAAATTATATAATTTTTTTAAAAAAAAGTATAAATATATATAATAGATGTGCTTCAATAAAATTAATTCCAGTCAAAACATAATATATATGAAAAGTCATTGCATATATTAAAAACACAATTTTTTTTTATGAGATGTGATTGACTTAGTGGTATTTCTCACATTTAAATTATTAAGGTTATGAGTTTAAGTTGTGTTTTCCATCCCGCTTAAATCCCGAAATATTTATAATTAAAAATAAAATAAAAACGCAATTTGTATTTTTAACTTGGGGTGGTGAGTTGAACCGTATCTCTAAACATCTGTGACAACACCTATAAAAGTTTTTAAAATACTATTTACTATTTAATTCTCAGAATATGATCAATCAGTCAATTCTCATTGAATCTAGCTTATTTTGACCATCTGATATCTAGAAAAAAGAAAGAATTACATTCCTATTAAAGTGTATATACTATTGTTAGACACCGACCTAATAGTTTAAAGTTTTTCGTCTAATGATTAGTAATATTATATTAAAGCATAATTCACCTAGCAATCTCAATTCCAAATAATGGGACCTCTGTCATATTAAATATCATGAGCTTGTGTATCAATCCACGTGACAAGCTAGAATAATGTGTTACATTGCACATGAGAGGTGTGGTAGTGTTTATATATATATATATATATATATATATAAAAGTTATTAAATGAGGTATACTTTATTTTAATTTCGGTAAGAACTTTGATAAAATCACAGTTATTTTTTTTTAATTTTGATTTGAATTTTTTGTGGATGATAAGTTCAATAAAATCTACCTATAAATAAAATTTGAGAATTTTTCAAATACTATAACTATTTTTCCCGATTTTATTAAATATGAAGGCATCGGAAAAATGAACAAGGAAAATAGTTCTATTTGAAAAATTCTCAAATTTTATTCATAGATAGATAGATTTCATTTTACTTATCATCCATACAAATTTTTTTGATCAAAATTCTTAAAAATCGATATGATTTCATCAAGATCCTTACCGAAATTAAAATAAAGGATCTCCTGAGAGAACTAGAGAATAAACAATAAAAAACAAAAAACAGTAGAGTTTTAAGAGCTAGAGCTAGGATTTCACCTCTGTTACACTAATACAAATACAAATTACCATACAAAACAATACAAATGCAATCATGTGAGGATAATATGGTTCATCCTTCTGATGTTTTATTTGGCGCTCACCAGACACACTCATTTGCAAATAGGTATGATCTCTTGCTTTAGTGAACAAGATATATAATCTTCATCCTTTTGGTTTTTACTTTTTATACTATGAACATCTCAAAGATTGCAAAAAAGGTTGTCTTCCAGAAAGATTTAGTACATTTTAGACAATACATAACTCATCAATTTGCCAGCTATTACTTGACTTTTCAATTAGGGTTAGGGTTGGGTGATAATAAGATCCGTGTAATCAAAAAAACCTTTTCATTCCACTCATCTTGTGCCTACTTCCCTACTCATGATGTTAGATTACTAATAAGCACCATCTAAGATTTTTTCTGTTTTTAATTTCCAACAAGTACAATAGTAACCAAATTCGTGTGATCCTCCCTCAACTGAAGGTTGTTTTGAGTTCATAGATCTTACTAAAACCTAACCCTAATTGAACAATCAAAGTAATAGATGACAAATTAGTGAGCTCCGTACCATCGAAAAATGGTCTCAGCTTGGATCTGGGTTGAACCGTGTTAATTCTAGAGGAGAAGAAGAAAACCTGAAAAGGCTTCGCTGAGTGAAAACCATGTTATGCTAAAATGAGTACAGATCTAGTTTTTAAAACAAATGGTTGAGAAAATCAACACATTCCATTTCGAATCTAAAACAACTGCAGAAACTATACGCCATTTTGGGATCTACATGACCAGAAAACTCTCTAAATCTCAAAGAGGAGTTATTTATTGCAATTTAAAATCCCAAAAGAGAGAAGAGAAAAAAAAAAACGGGAGAACAAGTAACAAATCAAACATCATAGGAATCACAAAAGTTGTGAGGAAAAAAAAAAGATCTGAGAAGAAATTTATATATAAAAACAAGACTGAGAACAAAAAATGCACCACAAACAAGTAGAAAGAAATAGCATCATGTAGTAATCCTCCCAAGTTGATCGGAGAAAATGAAGTAAATCAAACATCAAACAGAACAATTTGCATCCAAACATACAACATCTGTGAAATACAGAGATAGTTCAACAGATAGAAAGTTCTGAATTTCCTCAACATTCTAATGTAAAACTAGATCGGAAAATGAACCCTAGAGAGATGGAAACAAAGACAAACCTACTTTCTGGGAAACCCTAAGAGAGAGAAATGATTTGTTTTGAAGTGGGGTGGACCCATTTGCAAAAGTGGAATGGCTGGTCAGAGCAATTAAGTGCCACTTATATCATAGTACGATCTACCATGCTTGCAGAAGATAAGAAAAGACATTAGACATTAGACATTAGACATTAACTTATAGCTAGGGTTCGATGCATGTAACCAACATAAAAGAAAATTATTGCAAGCACTGATTTTTTCTTCAAACTAATTGTCCAACACGTCCTTTTCTTATCCCTTTTCTGGCACTGTTGAATTTTTGTGCTTCTTACTCTTTTTTAGGCATATACTTTTAACGAGGACCACAAATGATATACCTACCGATGGTTGTCAGTACAATTATTTATATCGTCACGAATATAACCGTTAACACCATCATTGCAAAAATAGTTAAATTCAATCACTGTTCTAACACAATCATAAACATTGCCACTATTATAAACGATTTTACAAATGAATATAATTTAGATTATTTCTGCATTTCCATTAGATTTTTTAAGAATCTTTGTGATATATGAACATTATTAATACTTTATTTGCCTCACTAGTATTTTTATATTATTAGTACGGTGTGCTCACCTAAAACTACAAGTCAAATCTCCATCTGTCACAAAGATAGTCGGTGATAGTCACACTGGAAACTAATAGTAGAAGTGCTCGTAAATTTATGCTACTTATCTCAATCTAGATTCCCCTAATTTTTTTGATCTTCAAAGTGATTTCTAGAGAATGAAGCTGGAATTTGTCAAGAACAAACAATCAATTGTAAGGTGCTGCTGTGTATCTCTATGGTAGTGCACCATTTTCTATAATCTTCCTAATCAATTTGGGTACTTGTGGTTTACTATCTTAGGAGGAGAGAAGGTACCTAAAGCCCGTAGGCAAATACAGAGTAACTTTCAAATAAGTGATCTCTTATTTTAATTTCAGTCCAAAACTTGATGAAATCACATCGATTTGTATGAATTTTTTTGTGGATGATAAGTTCATTGAAATCTAAATATAAATAAAATTTGAGAATTTTTTAAACACTAGAACTATTTATCTCGATTTTGTTAAATATAAATGCATCGAAAAAATATGAGATATATAGGAAAATTAAAAAAAATAGTTCTAGTACTTGATAAATTCTTGAATTTTATTTATAGGTAAATTTCAATGAACTTGTCATTCACAAAAAAATTCATATCAAAATTTATACAAATCGATGTAATTTCATCAATGTTTATACCAAAATTAAAGTAAGGGATCCCTCACTTGAAATACAATACAACAAGGTTACTCGTCATGAGTCGTCATGAGTCGTCAAATACAATACAAGCAGAAATATGGATAAAGTTTTAGGTTTGCAGTGGAATCTGTGGGCTGAAATAGGGTAATGACCAAGTTATTTTAAGCCTTAAAAGAGATTTTAAGCCTTTTTTTTTTTTTTTGCACGAACCAAACTAGACAAACTTGAGCAAATTACTGGTATTTGGATTGCCCTGTTTTCTTTATGAATGAGTTTAAAATAACTTAGAAGACAGCTGTAGAATTGAGGATCACTGGCTCCACAGTTTGAAATTTCATGACTCTATAAGGTGACATATAAACTGCGGGTGCAAGAGTCACCAGATCACGCATCACTAACTAACAAGTGAGGATCGATCATAACTCGTTTATATAACCTTGTGAACCATCTCTTTAAGGTGCAGACACATTTAGAGTTATAAAGTCCCAAAAAGTAAAAAAGTGATCGAGAAGTATATATGTATCTCCACCGGATAATATTTGTACTAGGCCGATGTGTTATAATTAAGAAATGTTAAAATGGTGTAAGATATGATAATTCTTAGCGGAGGTCTTGGGTCCATCGAATGCATGATCCCGCTGCACTCAAGCTTTTACCCAATTTTAAACATGTACAAACTATTTATAAAATTGGCTTCGAGATTGCACACATAATGGATTTGTGAGTTCTTATATATCCTTCCTATATGGATTGGGAGTTCCAATTGAATGTAAATTAGACTGTTGGCCAATAAAATATCTTCGAATACCTTTTATAGGGGGGACATGGTCAATAATGAGAAATTAAACTGATAGGAAGTATCTCCAAAAATACTTTAAGGACAACTGTGAAGATTTAATGCAGTTTTAAGAGCCTACAAAATTATAGTGAGAAGATATGTACAAAAATATATCTTGTAAGTAAAGCTGTAAAAATTGTACGTAATAGAGTAGTTGGCATATACAAGACTAATTAAAGTGTGAGGAATAATAATGTCGGTCAGAGTTGTTGTAAAAAAAAAAAAAGAAATTGTCGGTTAGAATTTCCATTTGCCTGGCAAGTGATAAAAAGACTCATATAGCTTGTACTTCTCTCCCTTAATTAACAATAAAAATACTTGCGATTTCTATAAATCCACAAATCTTAGCCAACATCATTTGAGCAATAATCCATTACATTCACAGATCGAGGAGAAGAAAAATACTATGTTTATGATAAGGAAAACTAAATTAAAGATTTCACAAGAGAGAAATGATGCTTAGAAATAATTTTGACTAGCTGGCTCATCTTTGAGTTAAAAATATAATGATTTGTTGTTTCAAATCTCCACTAAGTGATAATAATAGTGTAATCAGGAACAGAGGTGGTCCAGTTTATGGTCAGAAAGAGACAAAGAGCACAATCATGGTAGTTACGATTCATGAACTCAAGAAAAAATCACAGGAGCTAGCTTAATAACACAGAACAACATGTATACCATATAAATGTCTCTACATGTGTGTGTATTTACCTTATTATTACCAATTAAATTATTTTACATGCATCTAAGACAATTGCGAAGGAAAACGAAAGAAAATGAAGGGTAAAACTATTACCTTGAAGCATTTTCATCACAAGTGTTTGTAACTTTTTTCTCCGATTTGTAAATTAAAATATCCAACTAATTAATAGAAAACGTCATGTGAGAAGAACCTGAAATGAACACACTGGACCAATTAATAATTAAGTTGCATTGGCTATAATTTGCAAGAGGAAATTATGAAATTAATGAAATCATATAACCTATATATATATATCATTCATATATATTTACAGAAGGAAAAGCTATAATAAATCTTCACTAGTAACAGAAATACACAAACATCCCTTGATTATATTATATAAATTGTTTTGTGATAATAACAACTTATGTGTTTTACTGAATGGTTATTATGTTTAAATAAACATCGTCCGTTTCATCATCTTGATTACATGTATTATTTTTCACTTTATTTAATGTGATCTCATGCCCAAAGTTGTTTAAAAAGTTGAAAGAAAAGAAGAAATATATATATATATATATATACAATTTTTCTATTATGAGTTCGAATTGACAAAAGATATATCAGTTCCTTGCATGTGGGCCATTAGATTTAAATACTTTGATTTGGCTGCATGCACTTGTCAAAGCATCTTTTAAATCTAATGGCCCACGTGCAAAGAACTGATATATTATATCAGTTCGAATTGATAATAGAAAGACTGACAAGTGTATACAGCCAAGTCAAAGTATTTAAATCCAGTGGCCCACATGCAAGGAACTGATATAACTTTTATCAGTTCGAACTGATAATAGAATTTCGGTATATATATATGATCACACCACTCAGAATCATGAAATATATTATCGAAGTTAACAAGTATGGTTATATAAAGGTTGAGAATTAATCAAAAAAAATTGAGAATAAGAGAACGAATCTCTGAGGTTTAGTTCTTCATCTAATGAAATTTTACTTAAATGAATATATAATAATTCTTTAACGTTCTCATATGTAGACAAACAATGGGAAAGCACATATGGACATAATTTTTATACGGCACCATTCTTTTTCCATATAGCTAATTAATAAGAAGTAGAATTGTTGCAAATGACAGCAAATCAGAAATGAAAAAGTGCCAAACAAACCATAATCATATGGGCAGAATCAAATGTATCACCTTCCGGGATTGACATATGTAGTGGATCCAGAATACTTGTTATGTCAATAAATGTTCGTATTTGAGACCTCTAATTCCTATGTTTTATGTTAGGTTCTTGGGTGAAATTGAATATTTTAACGTGTTTGTTGAAATTGTGTAGAAAATAGCTCTTGTGTTGAGTTTGAATACAAAAAGGTGATTTTAGAGAAAGTTTGGAGAAATGCCTTCTCAGCATGTTTACCTTGTAAAGACCATAACTCTTTCCTTAGATTGAACCAGGTTTAGATCCACATATTTTCGAAAAGCCCCGGATGTCTAGTTTCCGGTGCATTTTACGGTTCATCAATCCAATTTTTCTAGAGGAAGTTATGACCATTTTAGTGACTGAAGGTTAGAGCTGAAGAATTTCAACGAGCCAAGACCGCCGTTTTTTTTCCCGAAACTTCGACGGTCACTATTTGGCGGTTACAGACCACCGTTTTGCTAGCCGATTTATTCCAATGGTTTCGGCGGTCAAAAATTGAAGGGCCAGGAATGCCGTTTTGGTAGCCGAATTGCATAGAACGTATTTTTGGCTGAAAACCACTCCGACTTGATCCAAAATTGTTCCAAACCTTCCCAAATCAAATTCTAATGATTCTAGAAGACCAAGACATGTTTGAGAAACTTCCTAAACTCAAATTAGGAGTTAATCATCAAAAGAGGTTTCTGGTGACTCTAGAAGACAAGTTTCAGATTAAAGATTAAAGACTCCATCAACATTCTCTTTCTTCTACCTTTCTTTAGTTTAGATGTTTTTATTTATTTTTCTAGTTTTTATGTCTAGCTAATTTTCTTATTAGTTAGGGCTCTCTTGAAGCCCTAAACATGATTTCAATTCCATAGACAAGTTTTGTTTAATGAAACATTATTTTCTCAACATGATGATTTCAATTTCTCCAATAAAATTGTTATTCTAATATTATGTTTCTTTGATTGATTACCTTAGAGCATAATTATTTTATTATAGAATCTGTGTTGCAAGGATACAAGTTGGACACCATACGAATCTATCCTTGCAACAATTAATTGAAATAAGACCCAATTAAGGGAAATTGATTCATGAATCACCTATGATATATACCATGTTTTACGGTTTATGTGATTTTCATATTCTCTTTTTTCTTACTGAATTCCAATTATTAAATCTAAGTAGACACTTTGCTAGGTTATAATTTGGAATATAAGTATTTATGAAGACACCATGCAACTTACATGCCAACTAAAAGAGAATCATACGGCTTGAGTGAGATACCATCACTTTGCCGTGAATATCTTCATTATGTTTGATTATTTTTCCTCTTCATTATTGACTATGGATTGAAGGATTGTTTAGTGGTAGATAAAAGGTCCTAACTAGAGTTTTACTACATATTTTTCCCATTATTTTTCTGCTACATTTATATTTATTGTTTTTCTTTAGTTTTTTAATAATTATTCAAAACCTCTCATTCGTGTGTCTGCATTTAGTGTTATTTGTTTTATCATTTTAGTTAGATTAGAGTCTTAGAGTGCCATAGATATAAACTCGATATTTTAGTAGGTAATTAATTCTCTGTGGGAACGATCCTTGCTGTGCTATTTTTCATGATTTGTGCACTTACAAGGTTTTTATTATTTTTGTATGCCTATTTGGTAACCAACAATACTATAAATGGGAAGTAACTGCTCATAATTGTAAGTTGTAACTAATACAGACCCTAAATTTTAAAAGAAGATATGATCATATTATATTTATAAGTATAATACCACATTATTGGAGGTCTAGATTTGAGATATTTTTATGGTATTTATAATTTAGTAATATGTTGTTCGAGTACCAAAATTTATAGCACCTTTTAGGAGATTTTGTGGACTTGGCACAGGTTAACTTGAGTTAATATATCACCAAAATATGTATTGTTCCAAAAAAAAAAAAAAAAAAAAAAAAAAAAAAAATACCCTTCTAAAGTCTAGGGCTTGTGGACGAAATCAAAACAAGTTTTGGGTTTAGTTGGGTTTTAGTTTTGTTAAATTTTCATAGAGGAAATTCTAGTATTTATCCCTAAAATTATGATGTTGTTCACATTTATCCCTTCTCAATAAGTTAACTATTTTTTATCCATATTTATGGGTGGTTTGATGGAAATGCCCTTTAAAATTATTTTGTTAACTTCCATATCCATCATCTTTAATTACTTTCTTTATCTCTTTTAAGTTTCCTCTCTCATCAATTTTAATAACTTGAATTTCCATTGACACTTTCTCTCTCTTCATAGGTTTTTCTTGTTTCTCTCCTTCATTCTTGTTTCTCTCTCTACAATTTTCTTTCATCGAAATATTATTCTCCTAGCCGAAATGATTCCAATGGTATATTATGGATGAAAATATGAAATCGTTTTCCCCCTTAAAAGTCATTTGAAAATGTTTCTAGAAACTTTACACGATGAAATATCAATATGATTACACTATGAAATAACAACATCATTACACGATGTTGATATTTCATCATGTAATAATGTTGATATTTCATCATAAAAAGTTTCATTGAAGATCTAGGAAAAAAAATTAGATGGATGCCGAATTTCTTCACGGACCTCCATTGAAGGAGGTCGAACAAACCTCCATCACATACCTCCATTGATGGACCTCCATCAATGGAGATCAATGAAGATGACTAAAAAAAAAATCTCTCCCACATGTCATAAATGCACTACGAGTATTTTTTTTTCCAAAAATCATTTCTCTTAGATAAAAATAATAAAGTTATTGAGAAATGACATTTTTGAATACTTTCCTAATTTTAGGGCTATTTTTGGTTTTGGCCCAATTTTCATGTATATTGATGGATAGCTGTACAATTCAAAAAACTAGTCTATTGGATTGTAACTCCACTAGTTTACATACTCTTCTTTTGTTATGTGTTTTCAATGTGTGATTCATCTCATCTTTCTAACTTCACATGTGGGTTCTCTAACAAATTTTGGTTTTGTTTCCAAATTTTGGTTGTATGTATTGTGAATTTGTTGTTGCATTTCTATTGGAGTAAGGGGATCAAGAGTTTGTGTTAGTGTTGTAAAATGGATTGGAATATGAGGATTTTTTTAGTGGTTTGAATATGTTCTTGAGAAGAAGATGAACAATAATTTGGTCGAGACTTATTTACAACTATTCCAAGATTTCTTTTAAACAATTCAAGACTTATTTTTAGATTGATTGAGATTTATTTTCGAACTTGTTTGAAACTTATTGGTGTGTAAACATTACTAAAGTACTAGTGCGTAAGAAAAGAAAAAAAATATATATATTAATAATAATAAGTGGCCAAGCATCGAGACTTACTAGTGGTAAGCCACAAACACACACACACACACACACACACACACACACACACACATATATATATATATATATATATATATATATATATATATAAAATATTATCACCACTGGTAGGTTTCGATGTCTTGGCATTGGCCAAGCATCAAGACTTAATTAAGTCTCGATGAAGTCTCGATGCATGGCCAATGGTAGGGCATCGAGACAAAATGTTAGATTTTTTTTTTATTCATCAGTAAGTTTCAACAAGTCTCGATTCGAAACTTATTTTTTGAATTTTTTTCCAAATCTTATTTATTTATTTATTGTCCAGATTTATATTCTGTCTCTCTCTTGTTTTTTTTTTTGTTTTTTTTTGTTTTGTTTCCTTTTCCCATCGATTCCTCTTCTACGTTTCATTCTCTCATTTTAAATCGTTTACATATTTAAACCTTTGTTTTATTTGTTTCTCTCAATACTCCCTCCATAATTTTCTCTATCATATTCCAACCAAGAGACTTCAAATATGTTGGGTTACGTGACGCCTAAAGATCGCCAAGAAGTGAAAACTGCGGCGTAGACCATGACCAAGACAAGGAGGCGCAAACCGCGGAACACAGCGGTCATTTCCAAAGGTTCCCGTGGCATACACACACTGCGGTTTTCGAAGTAGTGAATTCTAGAGATTTCCACGGGCTAGGTCGTGGGCTGCAAACTGCGGCCCAGACCTCACTTTTTAGCGTGTTTTGTGCACAAGAGGTTTTCTTGTGTAGAAAGAAACCTATTCCTTTTGGGTTTTGGCTTACCCTAGTGCTCCTATATAAATACTAATGTTTCCTTATACTTATGGGGTGTAGAAAATAGCAAAAGAGGCTGAGAGAAACTTGTAGAGAGACTGAAAAAGAGAGACTAAGAGATTGTAATCAACTTTGATAATGGATCGTGTGTAGGTGCACTCCGTGGACGTAGGCTTTTGCTGAACCACGTAAAATTTCTTTTGTCATTTCTTTTTCTTCTTATTGCTTTAATTAACTACGTGTGTGATTGTGATTTGTGTAATTGTGGTTATGAGTTTTTTCTATAACAACTGGTATTAGAGCCTGGGTCAGGAACATTTAGGATTTTTTTTTTTTTTTTTTTTTTTACACAAATCTAGGATTTCTTGAGGCTAACAATTTTGTCGATTGAAGATGGGATCAAGGAAGGATTCTACAGGATTGAGAAATTAGATGGCACGAATTTTAGCTTCGTGAGGGTGCAGATTGAGGACTATCTGTACCAGAAAGACTTGCACTGGCCAATAGAAGAGAAGTCGAAAAGTGTATCCAACGCAGACTGGATAGTCAAACAAATGCCTAAGGGCATGAACGACGAAGAGTGGATACTCTTGGACCATAGAGCACTGGGAGCGATTCGTCTCAGTTTGACGAAATCAGTTACCATCAACATCAAAGATCAGGAGACAACATATGTCTTATGAAGACCTTATCGAACCTACACGAGCAGCCTTCTTTACCGAGGAAGGTCCATCTAATCAAGAAGCTGGTAAATCTAAAGACTTCATAAAATCAGAGTTTCAAGGATTGCTTGAACCAGTTCAATGAAGTTAAAAATGGGTTAAGCTCAATGTCCATGGTATTTGGCTAGAGAGTTCGACGACGACATGTCAATCGATCGCCAATTCTTTCGAAAAAAAAAGATAAACTTATGACAGGTTATGAACATGATCATGACCGAAGAAACCAGGATGCGTGAAATAGGATTAGAGGCATCATCTTCAGCACCGAATATGGAAGGTAGAGAAAGCAGGGGCAGAAATCGAAACAGGAATCAATGGGGTAGATCAAAGTCGAAGGGTAAATCCAAGTCCATGGGCCATTAGAGCAATAATTTAGGTAATCGGTAGAGAAGCAAGAAAAATATCGAGTGCTGGAATTGTGGCAAGATGGGTCATTACTAGAGTGAGTGTAAGTCAGGAAAGAAAGACAATGGCAAAAGCAGTGCGAATTGTGTACTAAAGATGATTGCCTCATCTGCTCGTTAGAAAGCAAGACAGTGTCTTGGGTGTTCGAGAACTATGCCTCCAGAAATTTAGGTAAGATGTATCTTGGTAACAATCAAGCATGCGACATTACCGGGAAGAGAGATGTGAAGATTCAGCTAAATGAGTCAATTTGGAAGCTTGACAAGTTGACAATGTGAGGCATGTACCGGACTTGAGGAAGAATTTGATCTCCATAGGGCGGCTTGTGCCAAATGGGTATATGACTACTTTCACAAGTGATAATTGGAAAATCTTGAGGGGAGCTATGACAATTTCTTGAGGAACTAAGAACAGGTCGCTTTACACAACTATCGATTGGTATGGTTCGGCCACAGTGGCAGAGGGTAAAGAAGATCCAAATCTGTGGCATTAGAGATTTGGGCACATGAGTAGTCAAGGGTTGAGATGTCTACATTCAAGAGGTAAACTGCAAGGTTAAAATCTATTGAAATAGATTTCTATGACAGCTGTTTTTTTGGGAAGTAGAAGCTTGTTAGCTTCACGAAGATCGGAAGAGTACCGGCAAAGGAGAAGCTATAACTAGTGAAAACCAATGTATGAGGTCCAGCTTCAATCTCATCGACAGAAGGTAAACAATATTTCATCACGTTTATCAATGACCATTCCAGGAATGTATAGGTTTACTTCTTACGATACAAGTCTGAAGTGTTTGAGGTTTAAAAGAGGTGGAAAGCTATGGTTGAGAATGAGACAAGTTTAAAGATCAAAAAGTCGCGTTCAGACAATGGTGGAGAATATGAAGACAACGAGTTCAAGAAGTTTTGCTATCAAAGTGAGATCAAGTTCATAAGGACAGTATTGGGGACACTGCAATAGAATGGCATAGCATAACGAATGAACAACACATTGACTTAGAGAGCCAGAAGCATACACCTATAGTCAAGGTTACCGAAACAGTTTAGGTAGCATACTTGATCAACAGATAAGCATCAAAGCCTTTGGACCTCGCTATACTACATGAGATCTAAATTGGGAAAGCAGTAAAAATTTCTCACTAAAAGTGTTTGGTTGTGTTTCATATGTATAAGTGATCATGTGAGGAGTTAATTAGAAGCCAAATAGGTAAAGTGTACCTTGGTGGGCTATGGTGAAGACGAGTTTGGATACAAACTCTAGGATGACCAAAACTGTAAAAGGATCAAGAGTAGAGATGTTGTCTTCAATGAAAGGGTCATGTACAAAGACAGAAACATAAATGTCTGAGTAGGGAGAACCAGACTACTCTGAGCCAGAGGATGTATCAGGTGGTAGGATCGTGGAACATGGTAATCAGAAAGAAGAGCATGGTGTGTAGCCTAAGGTCGAAGAACTATACAACATGAAGATGTTCCAGATTATTTTAAGACAAACCATTCACCCACTTAAGCCAAATACTAAGTATTTGAGCTACTTGTTGCTGACAGATGAAGGAGAACCTGAATGCTATGATGAAGCGAAGCATGGCATGGAGAAGATGCAATTAAATGGGAGATTTCAATGGAGGATAAGATGAAATCGCTTGTATCCAATCAGACTTGGGTGTTAGCCGAGTTGCCTGAAGGAAAGACAACCCTACAAAACAAATGGGTGTTTCGAATCAATGATGAGCATAATGATTCCAAGAGATACAAGACAAGGCTGGTGGTCAAAGGCTTTTAGCAAAAGAAAGGTATTGACTACACTGACATTTTTTCTCATACTATTAAACTAACTACGATCCGGTTAGCGTTAAGCATTGTCATAGGAAAAAGGTTATATCTCAAGCAGTTAGATGTAAAAACTGCATATCTCGACGGTGACCTAGAAGAAGAGATATACATGAAGCAACCAAATCGGTTTGCGATAGAGGGCAAGGAATAGATGGTTCACAGGTTGACGAAGAGCCTGTATGGTTTGAAACAAGCTCCTCAATAGTGGTACAAGAAGTTCAATGGGTTCATACAAATGAATGACTATTTCAGATGCAATGTTGACCACTGCTATTATTTCAAGAAGGTTAAGTCGAGTTTTATAATTTTGCTATTTTATGTTGATGATATGTTAGTAACCAGTGCAGATTTGGAAAAAATTAACAACTTGAAGAAGAAGCTCTTGAACGAATACAAGAAGAAGGATCATGGTGCAGCAAAGTAGATTTTTAGAATAAGGATTAGCATAGACGAACATAGGATTCCTTTACAACCATCTCAAGTAGAGTATGTTCACATGGTGTTGCAGAGGTTTAACTTGGGCGATATAAAGCCAGTTAGAACACCGTTGGCTAGTCACTTCAAATTGTCCAAGCAACAATGTCTAGAGACAGATAAAGATAAGGACTTCATGGATAAAGTTCCATATGTCTCGACCATTGGAAACCTAATGTATGCCCTGATTTGTATGAGACCAGATATTTTCCATGCAGTGGGAGTTGTGAGCAGATACATGTCCAATCCAGGTAAGCAACACTTGGAATCAGTTAAGTTGATCCTTAGATACGTGCGGGGTACAACAGAGAACTATTTAACCTTCAGGAGAGATGAGCTCAAGCTGAAGGTAATGTGGATTTTGATTTTATTGGAGAGATGGATCATAGGAGCAGCACCACGGTATATGTGTTCACGATAAGGAGTACCGATATTAGTTAGGTTTCTTAATTGCAGAAGATAGTGACGGCATCTACAATTGAAACGGAGTTCGTGGCTGTGACGGAGGCTAATAAAGAGCTGATATGGTTACAGAGGTTGTTAATATAGTTAGGATTTGAACAGGTGATGAATGTGTTGCACAGTGACAGTCAATGCGATACACTTGGCCAAGAATTCGACATTCCATTCTAGGACTAAGTATATAGACATGCGCTACCACTTTATTCAGTCATTTATTGAGGATGTGGTGTTCACTTGGCCAAGAATTCGACATTCCATTCTAGGACTAAGTATATAGACATGCGCTACCACTTTATTCAGTCATTTATTGAGGATGTGGTGTTAAAGCTTGTGAAGATCTCAAGAGGCAAGAATCTGGATAATATGTTAACCTAGCCAATCACGATAGAGATACTAGAGATGTGCGTAGCTGCAATGGGTCTTCAAGGGTGACGACAGAGGGGATGAGCATACCGTATCTATCCACTAGTAATCGAGGAAGAAGGAAGAATGTTTATTCAAGTTTCAGTCTTCAAGTGGGAGATTGTTAGGTTATGTAAAGCATGAAGATCGCCAAGAAGTGTAAACTGCGCCCAAGACATGGAGGCGTAAACTGCAAAACACACTGGCATATAGACCTTCGCTACCACTTTATTCAGTTGTTAATTGATAGGGTGTTGAAGCTTGTGAAGATCACAGGAGGCAAGAATCAAGCTGACATGTTAATCAAGCTAGTCACGACGGAGAAATTAGAATTGTGCATAGCTTCAGTGGGTCTTCAAGGGTGAAGACAGGGGGGATGAGCGCACTGTATCTATCCACTAGTCATCAAGGAAGAAGGAAAAACGCATATTCGAGTTTCAGTCTTCAAGTGGGAGATTGTTGGGTTATGTGAAGTCTGAAGATCACCAAGAAGTGAAGATCGCACCAAGACAAGGAGGTTCCTACAGTGTGGAGCGTGGCGTGCACACACCAAGGTTTTCTGAGCGACGAATTCCAGAGACTTCTGCGGGCTAAGGCGATGGCTGCAGATAGGGATGTGAATTCTCCCCACGGGACCCCACCCCCATTTGGGGTGAGGGTGGGGGCAAATTTTGCCCCCCAAACCTAAATAAGGGTGGGGGTGGGGGAACCTCCCCCCACCCTCATTCCCCCATTTCCCCCATATATTTTTATTTATATATTTTTAATTTTATTTTCTTAAAGAAAAAAAACTCTTAACTCTATTAGTCTATTCCTCATATTTTAGATTGATCGTAGGCTTTAAATTTGTTTAGACTTTTATGTGTAATACACTAATACTATATTATTATAGTTATTTGTATTAATTTTGGATTAAATTAAATTAATTATATATTTTAGATTGTATATTTTGTTAATTATTAGATTGGATATTGAAACAGAGTGAAACGAAAGTTTGGTTCTATCGAATTCTAAATTCTGGAATGAAAAATTGTAGGATTAGAAATGGGGGAAATGGGAGACGGGGGTGGGGGCAGGGGGACCTCCCCCTAAACACCCCCATCCCTAATTCTCCCAAATGGGGTTTGGGGATGGGGGTGGGGGGAGGTTTTAGGAATGGGGGTGGGGGGACCCTCCCCCGCCCCATTGGGCCCTCATTCCCATCCCTAGCTACAAACCGCGATTTTGGCGTGTTTTGTGTGCAAAAGGGTTTTCTTGTGTGGAAAGAATCCTATTCCTTTAGGGTCTTAGCTTACCCTAGTGCTCCTATATAAATACTAATGTTTCTTTATGCTTAGGGGGTGTAGAAAATGGTAAGAGAGGTTGAGAGCAACTTGTAGAGAGACCGAAAGAGAATGACAGAGAGATTGTAATCAACTCTAATATTAGATTGAGTGCAGGTGCATTCCGTAGACGTAGGCTTTTGCTGAACCACGTAAATTTTCTTGTGTCATTTCTTTTTCTTCTTATTGCTTTCATTATTTGCATGTGTGATTGTGATTTGTGTAACTTTGTTTTTGCGGATTTTCTACAACAAGATCTTAATGAAGTCTTGATGCTTGGCCAATGCCAAGCATCAAGACTTAATGTCAGATTTTTTTTTTTTTTTTTTTTTTTGCTTCCCATCGGTAAGTCTCAAAGCTTGGCTGTCAAACTTCAAAATTTAATTACTTTTTTTTTTCTTTTCAGATTGATCAAGACTTGGCCAAATTTGAATTTTTTTTTTCGACCAAACCAATAAATTAATATCAATTTGAGACTTATTTGCAATGATTCTGAAACTTATATTTAGATTGATCAAGACTTATTTCCTTTGATCAACCATGTGTGTGTGTGAAGTAATAAGTCTCAACCAAAGGGTGACACTTTTGGTTGAGACTTAATAAGTCTTGAGTCGGAACTTATTTTTTGAAAAAATTTCTAGATCTATTTTTTTTTTCATTTTTTTTTTCTAGATTTATATATGTTCTTTCTCTTCTTTTTTTTTGGTTCCTCTTCTCGTTAGTTCCTTTTCTTTGTTTAATTCCCGCATTTCAAATCGCTTACATATTTAAACTATTTTTTTTTCCTCTCAATTCTTTCCCTCTATAGTTTTCTCTATCATATTCCAAGCAAAAGACTAAAGTGGAGTTCAATTGACTAAAGTGAGAGAGAATAGACCATAAAAAGAGAAAATGAGAAAGAAAAAGTCCTACAAGGGATATGAAAAAATAAAGAAAAAAAGGAAAAAAGTAAACGTCAATGGCATTTTTATCAGATTATATACTTTGGTGC
The DNA here is from genome assembly GCA_008009225.1 of Acer yangbiense. Taxonomy (NCBI): domain Eukaryota; kingdom Viridiplantae; phylum Streptophyta; class Magnoliopsida; order Sapindales; family Sapindaceae; genus Acer; species Acer yangbiense. The sequence continues at coordinate 19,144,524 of CM017771.1, forward strand.
AATTTAAACTTGAGTTATTAAGTGTTATGTCTACAAAAAGCTCCCCATTTGATGTTATTGACCCTTATTTTCACTATGTTGTTTTTATGTTACTTTATCTCTATCTCCCACCACACTGTCTATCTTGATCTTTAAATAAAATATTATTAATAAATATTTAATATTAGTCTAATTTTTATAATAATAAGATTTATAAACTAAAAATTATTATATATTAATTAAATTTAATTAAAAAAAAAGTAAAAAGAATATAAATATCAAATATTTGTTTATAACTATGGATATAAAAGTAAAAATAGAATATAAATTGTCAAAAGTAAATTTAGAGTTTCAATTTTGGTACTTCATATTTGCAACCAAATTATACTCTTAATATCTTGTAAATGCCATAAAATTAATCTCATTCAAAAATTAATCTCAATTCATTTAAATGAAGAAAACATTAATTTTTTTGTCATGCAAATGTAGCACTCTTCTATTGGCGATCGGGGTGCAGATAGTATGGAAAGATCAAAAGCTAAATATGTGTGGACAAAATATCCTTTATGTTTATTCGGAAAAAAAAAAAAACCCTTTATGTTTCACCTAATAAGACAAAGACAAACACAATAACGATTCACGTCCAATCAAAGAAAATGGAAGCCACGGATTTCATGCTCTATCTCAGGAGAGGTTCTTGGGTGCATCATGCATCCCCACCCAGATGTTGCCATTGGCAACATCTAGGTGGGGGATGCATGGTACATCTCGTTGCACCCAAGTTTTAGTTCTACCTTAGAACCTTTCTTTTTCATCAATTAATTAACTTTAAATTAATAATCTTCATGAGGAGAAAATGAGTTCTCCATACCACATGGCATGCACCCATTGGTTAGGGTGTATGTAAGATTTTCTCCTTCATGAGATGGGAGTATGAGACTAATGAAATTCTAAAAAGTAAATAACTAAATGAATATTCCCACACTTGTAGATACTAGATACAAGGGGCAATGAAATTAAAGTCACAATAAAAAAATATATATATTTATTTGGGTTATAGGCACTAATTCCCCCTGAACTTTATGCGAATTTTCATTTTACCCCTTGAACTTTTTTTTTAGACGTTAAACCCCCCGAACTCTGATTAATTGACAAAACATGATTATGGATGCCCCATCAAACAGGCGTTAAGGGGGCAATAAATCAAATTGTTAGCAAATTAATGAGAGTTCAGGGGGTTTAATGCTTAAAAAAAAAGCTCAGGAGGTAAAATTCAAACTTGCGTAAAGCTGAATGAGTGGGGTTTTTTTTTTTTTTTTTCTAGGTATGATTTTTTTCCGATTTGGGTTGGGTTCATGGGTGTGTTGTGCATGTGTGGTGAATCGGTTTCGATTTGATTTCAATTTGGGTCGATTAGGTTTCGATTTGATTTTGGGTCGATTTGATTTCGAATATGGATTTTAGGTGGGTTGTTGTGTGGTAGTTGTGGCTGGATTTTAGGGGTGGTGATGGGTGGTTCACGGTTTGGTTTAGGTCTGGGTTTGGGTGTTGAATCTGGACCGATAATGGTGGTGGTGTTGATGATGATATTCTGGGTTTGGTTTTTCTAAATCTTGTGTTGATGATAATATTGATAATGGTGATGGTGGTGTTGAATATGAATGGACTCAAAATCTGGACTTGAATTTGGTTTTTCACAAATTTTTTTAATATATTTTTTATTTAGTAAATATCTAGGGGATTGAATGGTCATTTCCTGATTATTTTGAAGGATAAAGCGGTCATTTGACCATCAGGATTGATGGTCAAAGTATATTTGGATGGAAAAGGTAACATAATGGGGATAATATACATTAGTTCCTTTTTTTTTTTTTGTTGGGGGGGGGGGGGGGGGGGGGGGGGGGGGGGGGTGGGGGGGGGGGACTGGCCATTATTAAAATGAGAAAACAAAATCCTATTTTTAAAATTTAAAATTAAATTTTTTTAATATTCTTACAGTAAATAAAACTTCCTTTTTTTTTTTTAAGTTTTGAAATTATCTTCATTTTTGAATTAACTATTTTTACTATTTTTAAATTTAAATTTATAATAATAATTTGTTTCTAAATTGTAAACTATTTGTAATAGCTTTTACTATTTTTTTAATAAAAAGATTATCTTTATTTTTAAATTATAATAACTAAAGGCAATATGATATTTATATTAGTTCAATTTTAAGAGTAATAGAGTCTCGGTAGACAGTATCCCTTTATTTAATTATTTTCCATTCGAAACATGATTGTTTTATGGAGGTAAATACACTCACCACCCTTTAAGTTTAGAAAAATACAGTTCGAGAGCAAGTATGCATTTATCTACCCAGAGATCTCCTATCATTAAAATTGAATTAATAAAAATATCAAATTGCCCTTAGTTATTAAAATTTAATAATAAAGATAATATTTTTATAAAAAATAATTAAATTAAATTAATGTAAGATAATCATTTAAATGGAATATAAATTAAAAGATAATTTTAAAATGAGAAAACAAAAACCTATTTTTAAAATTTTAAATTATATTTATTTTTAAATTAAATTTTGTTAATATTCTTAACGTAAATAAAACATTTTTTTTTTTAATTTTTTGAAATTATCTTCATTTTTGAATTAACTATTTTTGCTATTTTTTAAATTTAAATTTATAATAATAATTTGTTTCTAAATTTTAAATTATTTGTAATAGCTTTTACTATTTTTTTAATAAAAAGACTTTATTTTTAAATTATAATAACTAAAGGCAATATGATATTTTTATTAGTGCAATTTTAAGAGTAATAGAGTCTCGATAGATAAATACATACTTGCTCTCTAGTTGTATTTATTTTGGGGTAGATCACTGTATTTGCCCCTTGTTTTATGTCATTAACATTGGTTTGAACTCTACAAAAGTATTTTATGTTATTTTTATTCTTTATCTCTACACAGAACTATGATTCTTGTATTCAAAGTAATTATAGGTTTGGAATAAGAAAAAAATAAAGACAGTCTACACTTGAGAATTTCCAGTATTGTATCATGTTCATCTTAAAGCAGAAATAGATCGATGCACAACAATTCAAATTAATGGATCATATATATTCAAGGAGATCAAATTCAAACATCAAAATGATAAAGAAAATACAAACTACATATATAGAGATAGAGTTGATAAGATCATCTTGTATTTATTCAAAAAAAAAAAAAAAAATTAAAAAAAGACAAGATTACCTTGTACCTTGTATAGATGTTGACCAAGCAATTGCATGTAGCTACAAGAATACGAGACCGGAGCTTTTTAATTAACATTCTGAGAAAAAAAAAAAAAAAAAAAAATTGGTAGGTCACATATGTTCTAAAAACCAACACTTCGAAGAAGAGGAAGAAGAAGATACATATGTGATCATATATAAGATGATTCTCAAACCCAGCTAAAAGATTTATTAAATAATTTTGATGAAGCTCTACTCAATAATATAGTGAAAGGTAGAAGAAAAAGTAGGCCAATAAAGAAAAGATGCTGTTTTAAACAAACCTGATCACTGGTTGAAGTTGTTCAAATGTTTTTTTTTTTTTTTTTTTGTGGATTTCAGAGAAATCTGATAAAACCCAGCTCGGGAAAGAAGGAAATTACAGTTTGAACCCTGCTCTGGTGTGGTGTGGTGTAGTGTAGTGTATAAAAAAAGCAAGCTTGCAGGATTGGCGATCAATGGTGGCAGTCAAGTTTGAAACTAGTACTGAAAAAGAAGGTGAAACTGTGAAAGACAAAATTAACGAAGACTGAAAAAAGGTTCAAGGGAACAATACAATAGCTTTAGGGTTTTCAATTTACACGCCACAGACTAATATTATTAATTTATTAGTCTAGGAGAGAAGTGATTGATATACCTAATAAATTATGTGCTTTAAACAATAAAAATTTAGAAAACTGAAAATCAACAGTGTGTCTTATCCGTTAACACACTTAATTAGTACAACAATAAAACCTTAATTAATTATATGACTTAACAAATCTCATCAATTAATGACTTAACAAGGTCTTCTTTGATTCATAATTTAGCATATATTTTTTTTAGTAATGCTACTTTGCCCAAATTTGGTACCTAAATCTGATGTCTAAATGACGTGGCAATACTCTCGTCCATCCATTTAGATTGTATTAGATTTGCTTGATTTAAATGAATGGATGAGAGTATTGCCACGTTATTTGGGTACTAGATTTGGACACCAAATTTGGACAAAGTAGCATTACTTATATTTTTTTTTCATACGTAGAAACTTATTTCTCAATTATTATAAAATCAATTTGTAATTAATATAGGATGGATTATGTATGGAATTCCACTTTTGATAATTTTTATAAGCGTAGTTATATATTTTATATATATATTTCTATATATCGGTTCCGTTCACATCAGTGTGTATTGATGTAACTACATCAGTACCAATGCATATGGACCACTGATTATGGAGAAGTTTTGACAAGTGTATATATTTTGAGTCAAAGTATATAAATCTAATGGTTCATATCTAACGCACTGATAAAGTTATATCAGTACACACTGATTTGAATATTTATATATAGAAAAACCCTCTCGATAGATCCGTGTCAGCCCTAGGATAATCTACCGTTAGGAAATATAATTTAAAAATAAAATGTTCTTTTTTGTTTTTGAAAACCTATTATGGTTCTGTGTCTGTCGGGACTAGTGTGGTTGGACTCTATAAATGCAGTCCAGAATACAATTTACATTTTAAGAGAGAAATCTCTTCATGCGTTACAATTTAATAGATAAAATTATAAAATTATATTTACAAAAAGCCAAGAACAAACTAAATGTGCTTCATTTTAAAGTCCTCGTAGGACCATTTGAAAATGAAATACTTTTAAAACTAGAGAGATACATACATGACATGGCAGTACAGGAAGACAAGAGTAGTAAAATAGAATTTGAAATGTCAAAAAGGTATAAGTACGATCATCCGTACAAGGTGTAAACAGAGAGACATATATATAGAGAAAGAGAGAGGTCGACACATATACTAGTAGTTGATAGATAGATATGATAGATAGGATAAGTAGTCTTGACTCATGAGTATGACTCATGATGAGAGATGAAGTAGGGCAGTTCAACTGGGTCCAAAAAAGTAGTTACAGATTACATCGACGACTGTAGTTTCATGTTTGCGTGATGCACTTGCTCACTTAGGTTTTTCTTGCCGAGAAGATTGTTTCCTTTTTCTGTCCTTTCAACTAAAACGTGGCATCTTCTGGGCCGGAAATAAATCCTCTCTCTCTCCACTCTTTTCCCTTCTAATTTTATATATCCAATTCTTTGTGTTTTCTTTTCTCGTATCATTATCAAATTTACACCATTTTGAAATTTTAAAATTCGCTCAAGTATTTCTTGTTTTGTCTAGAAAATGTGGATAAAAGTATTGGTAGCATGGATAAAGTTAGGGAGTAAATATGTATTTATCTACTTAGACATCTCATAATCTATTCAGTGTTTTAAATGTTTCCCATTTGTTTTTTAGTTGTTTCGATGTGAGCATAATAAAATATCGTCAAAGATAATGCATAAGAAGTTATGTTTTAATTTAAATTTTAAAATTAAAAAAAAAAAAATCCATTAGTGGTGGGGATCTATCGCCAGCGAAAACATCTTCAATTCACAAAGAAGTCTTCTCCACGAACTGGGTTTAATTGCGCTAACTTACCCTCAATTTATTAAATCTAGCAAGATTTCAAACAGATACCTCAAATTGACACAAACATCCTCTGCCATCAAGTCAATATGTTAACTTTAACGGTTGACTAGCCTTGACATGTGGGGAAGACAAAATTATCCATACCACATCATCCAAACACAAAATATTTTTTAATTAAAAATTGAAAAAAAAAAATTAATCCACCGGTGGTGGGGCTCCATCGTCGACGGAAACATCCTTAGTTTATAGAAAAGGCTCGTACACGAACTGCAGGAGGTTGATCTTCTCCAATTGGAAGAGATCGTCGAAGATCTATTCTAATAGGGGGAGATCTTTGAAAAGATCTTCTCCAATTGGAGGAAATTTTTGACAATATCCTTTGTGACTGGAAGAGATCGTTGATCTCCTCCAATCGGCGAAGGAGATTGACTCCCCTAGTGGAGTTCACCGGCCTCTTCCTCTGACATGAGAAGATCAACGATCTCCTGCAGTCACGGAAGAGATCATTGAAGATCTTCTCATTGTTGAAGGAGATCATATATGCTCACAAGAGACCGTTTGCTCTCTCAAGAACAAGTAATTTCGTGCTTTGGGTTCTTGATACTCAGCTGAAAGGGGAAAGTGGGATATGTAAAGAGCCCACTCAAAACTGCACTGTTTTGACAAAATCCCCGTCAAACCACTGCGCGTATCGCGGTATGTGCAAGTGTCTAGACCATGGTACATACCGCGTCACAACTCTAGACAACTTCATGGTATGGACCGCTGCAGAGGCAATATGCACCAACAGCGGTATAAACCGCGATACAGCACAAAGACCTCACTAGTCTAGACCGCAGGAGGAACCGCTGTGCATACAAGTGCACCAACTGTGGTAACCTATGCATGATACACTCTAGAACCAACCATTGTTGGGACGGTTGTATGAGCAGGTGTATAGACAGCGACCTATATTGTTATGAATAGATAAAATCTCTTTTCCAGGCATTCAAACACACCTAACCTAATATGAATGTTGTACAAATGTGAAGTGTGACGAATGGCATAGATGCACATATCAATGATACACAAAAGTAAGATAGCAAATGCAAATAAGTAATTAAGTATGCATGCAAGTGTGTGTGTGTGCACCTAATCTCTTCAAGAATCAAGGTCAAGTGATATACCTTTTGAAGCTCTTGATCTTGAAATCATGGAGATGCTTGGAAGCTTACCTTGATAATCATCAAGAAGACCTAAGCTACCCATTACACAATCATCCCCAATGTGGTATGTCATAAAATAAGCTAATCACAAAATAGATGTCCTTACAGCGAGGGCCAACGAATTTGAATCATATTATCCTGGTATCCGTGTGCGGATCAACGAAATAATAATATGTTGTTTTTCGAATTGTTCGTGTGAGTTTTTCTCATAGAAGCTTTCGCTACATCAGAAACGTTCTTGCAAATCAAGCCAAATTTCTATTAGTGTGTCCGCATATATTACGGAGTTTACAAGCTCTTGATCCACTAAATTAAAGATCCATGACATTATCATGTCACTGCATTGCCTCCATGAGACATATTTTGCATCTGCGGGCTTGGGTGCTCTACCAAAACCATCAATGAAACCCTACTTTGTTCTTAGCGCTAAGACTCATTCTCATGGATTGACTCCAAGTCCCATAATTGTCACCTGTAAGAACTTTGAAGACAAGGGTAATTCCTGGATGATCTAAGCGATGTAGGAAGTAAGGGTCAAAAGAATCGATGAGATCATCATTCTCCGGTGGCTTCGGATCATGTGTTTCTGATTCTGAGACAGACATGGGGTTGTGGTGGTGATTTTGTATGATTGGAAGGGTGTTTAGGCCTTAGAGCTACCGGAACTGGTGTTCTGATACCATGATGAAATGTGAGAGAAAGGTAATAGAGAGAATGTGAATACTTTTTATATTTCAGTATATTGACATTTACAACCTTGTACAACATATATGTAAGGTTTGCAACAACTAAAATGGAAGCTATATCCTAAAGTTTAGGGTTGATTACATCGAATAAAATAAGTCAAATGTTTGCATTGATTACATAAGATATGATCCTAGAATCACGTTTCCAAATTGCTAGATGCCAATTTGAATCTGAATACATTAGGTCATGTTCTTGAGAATAGAATGGTTTTGGAGAGTTTTCAATATCCCGGTAATACTATATCCAGATGGTTTAACATATTGTTGGATGTTGTTTGTCATATGGCTATTGATTTCTTAAAATCTTCTAATCCCAAATTTGAAAGAGTGCCAATAAAGCTTAAGGAGGATAATTGTTATTGGCCACATTTTAAGGATTGTATATGAGTAATTGATAGAACACATATACCGGTAGTTTCTCAATCAAAGCAACTACCTTATATTGGTAGAAAATGTACTCTTACACAAAATGTAATGGTTGTATGTGATTTTAATATGTGTTTTAATACGGTATATAAATTAATTTTATTTTAATATGTGTTCTTTGTGTAGGTAAGTATTATTTAGTTGATGTAAGATACCCTCACATGAAATGATATTTAGGTTTGTATAAAGGTGAGCGATATCATCTTCCAAATTTTCGACAAATGCATAATAGATAGAATTATGCATTCTACTTTAATATTTAATTATGTGCATTCTTCTTTAAGATGCACCATTGAAAGAACATTTGGCGTTTGAAAAAAATAAATAAATTTTTTTACAACAAATGCCTAAGTTTCCTTTTAATAAGCAAGAGAATATCGTGATTGCTTCGATGGTTCTTCATAATTTCATAAGACTCCATGCTAAAAATGATGAGGAGTTCAAACCTTATATACGATCACAATGAATAACTACTTCCACCAAGTGAATAGGAATGGAATGAAGAACAAGATTCAAGACATGGACCTAATATTAGTGTATTGCATGGACACGAAATGGACAAGGAGCGTGATTAAATTTCAATTTTTCTCATGCAACAATGATATTTGTATAGTATTTTTTAAAATTTATAACTTGTGGATATTAATTTGTTTAAATTATAATTAGGTTTATTTTTAATTTAATAACAAATTTTCAAATTATGGATGTGTTTATATTCTAAGGATATTGATATTTATATTTGAATGATATTGATGTTTTTATATGAGATCAATTTTAAATTGTAAATAAACAAAATTTATTCTGTGAAAATCAACAACCTCATGAGTGTTTTTTTTTTTTTGGGGGGCACAATTTATTAATAGCCAAGCAGGCCAATAAGCAATAAGCAAACAACAACCCACCAAGCAAAACAAAGCAAGCACAAATAGAAGAACCTCTTTTGGCGAGCGAATCCACAAAGGAATTAGAACCCCTTGGGTTAAAAATCAAAGTAGTATTGTCCATATTTTTTAACTTGCTGCGGATGTCATAAATAATATCAGCATGGTTGAGCTACCCAGGGCATCCATATTAGCCCACGAAACCGCCACCATCAAATCACTCACAATAGTGATCTTTCTCCTCAAAATTATAGCATAAATCACAGGCTCTTTGGATGGCCAAAATTTCGGCCGAAATAACGTCATGATACCCCAAGAAAGAAGAGAAAAGACAAAGAACTTTTCCATTCGAGTCACGAAGGACGCCTCCCATACCAACTGGTCCAGGGGACCCTCTTGCTGAGCCACCTACATTGAATTTTAAAGTATCACGAGCATGAGAGATCCAATCTTTTACCCTCATCTTTTCGATCTTCTGAGCCTCACAGTAGCAGTCCTTTAAGTTGAGTAACATTAAGGTTAATGGCTCATTGGAGCCCTTTCCGTAGTGCTTGAACCACCAGGCCACTCTAAACTTCACCATATCCATGCACTGGTCCAGATTCTGAATTTTGCTTTGGAAAACAGCCAGGTTTCTAGCTTCCCATACGGTCCACACCACAATGTAGAATAAAGTTCCCCACGCTCTCCCATGCTTCGTAGCCGGGCATAGCCCTTTCCATCCATTGAACCACCCTTTCAAGGACTCATTTGGGCAACACGACACTGTCCACCACTGCATACAGCCGATCCATAAATTCCACATCTATGGACACGAGAGAAAGAGGTGATCCATGATCTCAATGTTCATCTTGCAAAAGCCACACTCTAAATCTACAGCAAGGTTGAAACCGAAATGATTTAGCACCTTTTTAACCGGAATTCTTCCTCTAAGGAGTTGCCAGGCAAACAGTTAAATCATTTCCACACATGATCCTGAGAAAAAGCAGTTTCACCATCCACCTTCTCTAAGCACCTTCGAAAAGATCCCACTGAAAACACACCTTTCGGGTCGAAAATCCAAGCAATGGAATCTTTTATCGAGACTTTCATCCTAATAAAATCAAGAAGTTTTAGGAAACTCCTTCATTGATCAAGCTCTCAGTCAAAAATCGGTATTCTAAGAGCAATGTCCCACTTCCAAATCCCCTCACTCTAAGTACCCAACTTCTTAATAGGACCATTCTTTCTTAAAGCCAAGGCAAAAATCCTTGGGTAGGCAGCTTTCAAGGGAAAACCATCGCATATTATATCCTCCCAAAAGTCAATTATATCCCCACTTCTTATCACCACACTCAACCCCTCTTTCAATAATTTAGCCAAAGTTAAACCATCATCGAACAACTTACAAATCGCTTTCATAAAGAAAGAAGTTGCCGAAGTGCCTTTCAAGTTCCACAACAATCCACTTAATGGAATGTTGTATTTGGCGCACACCACTCGCTTCCAAATAAAGTCTTCTTCAATCCCGAATCGCCATATCCACTTGGCAAGAAGACTCTCATTTTTATCCTTCACCCGACCTATACCTAAACCTCAGAATTCCTTTCCTCTGCAAAGAGATGCCCAATTCACCATGTGAAGCTTCTTCTTGCCATTCTCCTCCACCCAAAAGAATCGACGTTGAACCCATTCTATGTCATTAGCAACCCCAACTGGAACTTTAAACATGAAAAGGAAATAAGTTGGAATGCTTGCAAGAACCGCCTTAAGTAACACAAGTCTCCCACTTGTTTAAAAACCTCTTCTTCCAAGGCTTCAAGCGGTTTTCAATCCGAGTTACCACGGGCTTCTAAAACGACTTCGTACAAGGCCTAGCCCAAGAGGAAGGCCAAGATAAGTGATAGGAAGGCACTCTCTCTTGCCCAAAAAGGCCTTTGCCCACTGATTTTCAGCCCTCACTTTCTTTCCTACTCTCACAACGCAAGAATTCTCAAATTAAGATGTGTCTCATTCTTCATATTATTACCTAGTTTTGGTTTCTCTTCTCTCTCTATCTAGGTTTTATTTGTTTTGGTATGATTACTCTTCTCTTGCATATGTATGTATATATATACATAAATGTTCAAGTTAGTGCACACTGATATAACTTCATCAGTGCCTTGGATGTGGACCATTAGATTTGTATACTTTGACTCAAAGTGAATGCATTTGTCAAAGTTTCTCCATAATCAGTGGTCCACATGCATTGGTACTGATGTAGTTACATTAATGCACACTGAACTGAACAGAACCGTATATATATATATATATATATATATATATATATATATATATGTATGTATGTATATTGCTTGTTCAATCTATTGCTTTTGAAGAAGAATCAATTATCTATAGAAATCTTAGTTGATTTTGGTTTGTTTTTCTTAGAGCATCTCCAATGTAAGAGTGGGCTTGTGAAAAAAAAAAGATGACACGCAGGATTAATAGACATTCTGTTAATAAATATTTCTCCAATGCAGCCATGTATATTCACCTCAAGCTGACGTTGTAAAAAAACATATTAGTTATTGTTAACATGATCGTCTACTTTCAGACGGCCTGTTGCATAGCTATTTTTTCGGTTGACTCATCAAATATTTAAAGCTGACATTAATTTTTCATATATTTTTGGTAAGGAAATAAAAAGAAAAATAAAACAGGAAAAAAAAAATGGACATATCATTAAAAAAATTATGTTTTAGACAAACATTAGAGACCAAATTTTGAGTTGATTGTCTATCAAGTCTATTTTTATGTCACATAAGAAGCAAATCTCTTGACATTGTTGCCATATCAACAATTATTGGTATGTAAGCCACTTTTGTATTAGAGATGTTTTTAAATTATCTCAGAAGCTTCTGAATTTTTTTGGGTCTGAATATCAATGAAACTCTTCTAGGAATTAGTTTGCCTATTTATTGATAATCTTTTTGTTTACTTAAAGTAATAATTTAAAAATATTTTATCTATACCCTTATTTATAATTTATCACAATAAGGAGGTCTTTTGAAGATATATCGTAAAAAAATCTACTAATTTAAAGTATTTTTTAAGGGGAATTTTTAAAACTAACCATTTGATCATATGAAGTATTGTTTTTAACCATTTTTTTTTCCAATTATTGTTTTTAGTATTGTTTGACACGTCGTTGCAGTGTCGTCAAAAGATAAACAATTAAGTTCGACCTCGCTAGCGCGTGAGTCACAGAGACTAGCACAACAACAAGTGAGGGTATCGTTCCGTAAGGAGGTGGAATCTGTCGTCTGTCGACCGTCGACCGTCACCGGTTCTAGCTATTATTACAACACGCCAAGCGGACTCGTGTGTTGCTTGTGTGGAAAATGTAAATAATAATATAAATAAATAAATTATAAACAATAATATTTACAATGATAGGATGGGATGGAGAGATGCATGATGAAATGTGATTACACTAAGAAAACGACTCAACCGTAACAATCCTTCTAATTACGTACTAGAATCACTTAGTCCCTCAAATGTGCAAGTATATCATAGGCTCGTGTCCCCTTAATTGATCTCTAATCTCTCTCGAGTCTTAGAAATCACATCCACATAATGCATGGATTCATTAAGTACCATGGGACACACACACGAGCCATGTACGCCAGCCTAGTGATCTCTCAACTTTACTGGTCAAATACAGTGGTTATTTCGTTGGGTATGTAATGCGCAACCGTGTGGGCCATATTACAGCCAATAATTCATTCACAATGGCTAACCAAATACAGGATGACAACCAAGTAAAAGCATTAAGAATACAATATACCCATACAACACGTATGTTATATGCTCGTGTCCTTTTAATTAATCTCTAATCTCTCTCGATGTCTTAGAGATTACATCCATGCATTAATGCTTGATTCATTAAGGACTGTGGGACACACACACGAGCTCTACACGCCAGCCTAGTGATCTCTTAACTTACTGGTCAAATGTAGATGATATCACGCTGGGCATGTTAATTCAAACCACACAATATATAACACATAGCCTAAATATCATTCACAAGGTGGCTAACTGAGTGAAAGCATTAAGCAATGAAATACCCTTATAACTACACGAGCACAAGAGGAATTCAATTTGTCTTTACTCTAGATATGGATTCAGTTTTATCAATCTCCATAGGATGGCTAAACATGGGAAACAAGTTTACCTAACACTAATATGCAAATAGTTGGTTGTTTATCATTAAGGACATTCAATTTAGGTTAAGGGTTCATTCTCTTGATTTGGGAATTTTCCCTAAATCAATTTTTTACCCAATCCAGCCAAGGATGGGCAATCGTGCCTTGATAACAAGACCCATTAAGCACAAGAATATTGAACCAAGGTCAATTTAGCATATTCAATGCCTAAACTGAAACCTTTCACACTCTTTGAAGCTAAAACTCTAATACTCAAATTACTCTAAATATGGTATTTTGGTCATGCATCAATAAATCAACAATTATGGGATGCTAAATTACACTACTCCTACTCTAAATTACTATACTTCTAATCTCATTCATGGACACATATCAATTTCGGACCTCCAAACACATGAATATCACAATTAGAGTTTAAATCATGCAATTAACAAAGAGTAAAACAAAATTCAAATGAATTTAAGAACAAACATACATATATTGCACATGTGTAGGTTTACAATATTCCCCAAATTGGGGTTACACATCAAAAACATAAGAAATACAAAGAAATGAATATAAATGAGACAACCTTTGAAGACAAACCCTCCAAAGAAGCTCCTAGCTCTTCTAGCTCGAATTTGGCTCTTATTTCCTTGCAATCTAGTCTGAAATAGATGGAGGAAGTGAAAAGGGGGGGGGGGGGGGGCTGGGTGGTTATGGAGATGTATGGTAGGTTCCCATGAAGGAAGAACCTCCATGGGAGCTTAGGTCTCTCCTTATTTGGTGAAGAAGATGAAGAAGATGGAGAAGATGTGTTTGGGCGTGAGAGAGAGAAGAGAGAGAGATGGAGTGAGGGATTCTGATTAGAAGAGAGAGAATAGAAGATATTTATAGTAGTAGGGAGTTGGGGCACGAAAATGGGGTGAAAAGATGAGATTACCCCTCAGTAAATGCCCTAAAAAAATGTAAGTCTGGTGCGTTTCGCAGTACGTAACGCGGTACGCTTTGACAAGATATACCACGAAATGCTTTTTAAAAGCCTCATGGTACACCATTAGTCTGACGCGGTACGCTCTAACGACTTGTACCACAAAAGTTCCCAGAAACTCCATCATGCTTTTCCGCGATTCCTTTTACGGTTCGCTTCGACGAAGCCACCCGCGGAGAGTCTTATGCTGACTTTTGCGGTACATGTTTTGTTCTGACACGGTACGCTTTGACGAGGTGTACCACGAAAATGCTTTTTGTTGCCTTTTGAGATGCATTTTTGGCCCGGAAACACCCCGTTACCGTACGATGACTTCCCTAATACAAAATGAATATGCATAAGGCTTACAAAACATATTATATTCACAAAAACGCTCGAAAACCAGAACAAACGATAGGAAATGGGGACCTCAAAATGTGTATAAATCGTTCCGATCATTTTTAGAGGTATAAAGTCCAAAGTACCTCATATTTAAAAAGTGATACATGTTTCACTTTAAGTGAAACATCTGAAATTTGTTTCACGTTAGAAACAGATGTTTCATTTTAGAGAGTGAAATAAACATCTAGAAAATGAAACATCCTCTGTTTCACTTTTGAAAGAAAAATATGTTTCACTTTCAAAAACTGAAAGAGAAGCATCTGAAAAAGATATTTCACTTTAAGTGACACATCTTCTGATATTTCACTATAAGTGAAACATCAAAGTATGTATGTTTCACTTAGAGCGAAACAACCAACTTTCCAACACATAATGTGTGTCACATTGGAAAGTAAAACACACCATGTGTTTATGTATGTTTCACTCTAAGTGAAACAACCAACTTTCCACCACATAATGTGTGTCACGTTTGAAAGTAAAACACACCATTTGTTTCACTTTCCAACGTGACACACTACGTATTCACAAAAAAAAGCACGAAAAACCTGATTTCAACCAGTTTCTCTGCCTAAAACTTTATTTATTTATTTTTTTTTTAATTGGAAGTTGAATAAACATGAAATAAAGTAAAAAAAAAAAAAAAATCAATTAAAAACGCAAAATTTACATATTTTGAAGTAGGCCGGAAAGATTTCAAGCACAAAATCAACTATATCTCATTCCGTCTTTTTTGTTGATTTCTAACAAAGATTTATGTTGATTTCTCAATGCAAAAACGTTGTTTGATAACAATTCGATCAAAATAAGGATTTTATGTAGTAGGTTTTGATTGTATAGAGAGAATGGAGAGATAGAGAGAGAGAATAAAGAGGTAGGATAAGTTGAAGAAAAGGTAAAGAAAGGTAATAATGTAATTAGATGGTTATTTGGTGAAAAGAAATCAATATGTAGTGCTTGTTTCGTTGAGCTTTCTACTGCCGCAAAAGGTCTATAAACGTCTAATTTAGTTTTAGAGCTGTTTGGTTGAGCTTTTAAAATTGTCTATTTTAAATTTAGTAGAGGCTAGTGGAGTTTAAATCTTTATTATGCAAAAGCTCATGGGGAGGTATTTCTCCAAATAGATTTATTTATTTATTTATTTATTTATTTTTTTTTTTTTTTTTTTTTTTTACCAACCAAATAACTATATATATATATATATTTCAAAAACTCTATTTCTAATATATATACTATAGGTAGATCTTTTACCAATAGAGGTTTTTCAAAAGCCCAACCAAAAAAGTTCGTAATCTTTTTGTTAACAAAAATAATGACTTCAAAGAATTGTAAACAAATACTTTAGGATTGTAACCTTTTGCTAAAATCAAATGGAAGTGATAAATTTATAATTTACAAAGCTCACATAAATCATGCAAATTTTGTATTGAACCTCTCTAATTTGTTGTTGAATTTCACAAATCACAATTCACTTAAAATAAATGACTTTGGGTTACAAACCAATTAGTTAAATAATTGACTTCAATCTATATACAATTATACATGATATTTTTCACCTTTTTTTATCAGGAAATTTGGAATCTCGATAGAAGCAATTACTGTTTGGTTGGGGAGAAAAGTAAATTTGAAATTACAAGACACTAGAAAATCTTTACAGATAAGAAAGAAGGCTTGACCAAATCTTCAAAGGATTTGAATAGCTAACGCTATTAATGGGGGATGGGAGCACCCTTCGGTTGTATAGGCTCAGCTATAACCATGCTCTATTGAGTATTGCCTACTCTTTTTTGTGCATGCTAGTTTGAAAATTTTGTACTACTATCATTTAAATTAATTAAATAAACAAATTCAAAACAAATATAGCCCGATTTGGTAACATCGCTTTCCATTTCAATTCTTTATATCTTATTTTTACGGGTAAATTGCACGAACATATCTCTAAATTGTATACATATAAGATTTTTGTTTACGTATATAAGACTTGTTTAAAATTACAAGAAGTGTTAAAAGTTAGAACAAATTAGGTTGTCCAAAATCATATTCAAATGATGTGGTATGTGAGTTATCAACATTCTGTAAATTATGAGATTATATGATAAAGTGATGCGATATTGACAATTCACATGCCACATCATTTGGACATGATTTTAAGAAAAAAAAATTGTGCAGCCTAGCATTACAATTTTGGGACATCCAGCATACATTACAAGATTAGAACATGCTTTACTCAGATACTACGGACACTCACTCTTTTTATTTATTTATTTTGAAGTATTACACAATTACATAAATTGAGAGTTTTTCAATGGAATGGGACTGTGGGAGGATTTGAACTCGCAATCTCATGATGTAGTTGTACGGAGTTTTATCACAGGATCAACCTTATCTTGTCTACTCACTCCTTTTATTTAATAAGACAAAAATATATAACTAATTATTTAATTACATAAAAACTATTATTTATTAAAATAAATAAAGAAAATATTAAAAATTTAAAAACAAATTTATAAGCTCCATTAGTTGTGGAAGATCTCCTCTACTCCTTGTCTCCTCCACGATGGAGCATTGAAATTTTTGAAAAAGCTTGACCAAATCTTGAAAGTTATGATTTATGAAAAAGCGAAAGCTATAGCCGATAGATTGGGTAGGGGCCAAATTGAAAAAATAGCTAGAGATTTTAGGCAAGGGGTACTTGATATTTGGGTTGAAAAACAAGGAAAACAACTCAAATGATATTTTTTTACTTTTATGTTATGAAAGCGATATAATGATGTACGGAGAAATTATTTTCCTTATTCATTTTCTTTAGGTATGAAAGACGAAAAGAAAGACGAAACGAGTGGTGCTATTAGCAACCCTACTATTGAACTATTTATATCCCATTTTTTTTAATTTTGATTTAATTATATAAAATTAAATGTTTTTATTAATTTTTTTGATTTATTTCCAGGATTACCCCTTTACTTATTTTTCAAACTTAATACACCTCATATCTTTTTCAAAGAAATAAAAATAAAAATAAAAATAAAAATAAAAGCACAATTCATCTCTAATCTTTATATTCAATTTTCTCACATCCATTCGCATTATTTGTTTTTTCTTCTCATTTCATGGTGAAACCATATTTATTAGATGCAATTTTTTTTTCATATAGTCAATTGGATTGCTGGTGGTAGATTGTGAGTGTGATATTGATCATCTGATGAATATATATATATATATATTTTTTGGAGAGATTGAATTAAGGTTTTGGTGTGGTTTCATTTCGTTAGAGAGTAGGTTTTCCTAGTTGCGATTTCGTTGTTTTTTTTTTTTTTTTTTTTTGTAAATAATATTAAACTAAGTTTGAAAGATATGAAATAAAATCTACAAAAAGAATTGATACAAATCATAATATGCCTGGAAGATCTGAAAGAAAATAAATCGAGAGAAAAAAAATTAGCAAACATGGATCTGGAATTTGAAAAGAAAAACAAAACAAACATGTGAAATAATAAAATCAATAATTACTAAACATAGGAAACATGAGATCGAGATCTGAAAGAATATATAAATAAAAATAGTAAACATTTAACGATTTGAAATAATCTATACCGTTAGGTTTTTTTTTTTAGGATGTCATTAGGGTTTTGAAATAAGGAAAGAGATTTTTTTTTAATAAAAATGGTATATCTCTTTAAGTAATTTGATAAAGGAAAAAAAAAAAAGAATACTAAATAATTTAAAAAGTTGGGTATAAATAGTTCAATAGTAGGTGTGCCAATAGCACTACTAAAATGAAAAATAAGGGTGCGTAACTAGAGTTACTTGCAATTATTAATTTATTTACATTTTTAATATGAAAAATATATATGTTTAACGAAGTTTAAATTTGCTTCTAATAGGAAGAAAAAAAAAAATCATGATTTTTTTTTTAATATGTTAAAGGAAGTTGAGAGATTGTGGTAAAAATTAAAAAATAATTGTGTCCCAAAGAAAAAGACAAGACCAAATTATGAAAAATAATAACGATTTAAATGATATGATAAGTGATTTAGTTGCAATTCAACACATCGTGAAGATGATAAGAACTCAATTTTTTTGGATGGTCTAAAATTATTGATAATATTTATTCAATCCAAAATCCTATAAAAAGCTACGAGTAATAATTGGTAAACGTGCAGGAAATAGTAGAGTCGCTCTCTTTTTTGACTGGGTAGAGTGTACCACATCTGCACTAATTGCTGCGGTGAATTCTTCCTATATTTAGTAATTAGTACACCCTCTATATAGAGACAGAGACATTCATCTCCTAAACTATCTATATATTATTATTATTATTACTAATTGCTGCGGTTTTTACTCTGTTGTAATTACTACCAACACTTAATTAAAAATATGATTTGACAAATGAAAGCATCTTTATACACGTTGCTTCTACTACAAAATTAATGAATCACATACTTATCCAAATTACTATCATTTGATGATTGATTAATCGAATTCAATTATTGAGAATCTCTCACATCAACAGTCTACTTCTACAGGTTGCCGGTGATGAACAAACTACAAGGCAAAACTTTTAAGGGTCTTTCGGTTCGACCAAATTATATATACACTATGATTTGTTTTGCGTCCTACTTTTAATTTTTATTCGCAATTTAGGGGCGGGAGTACCTTCTGGTTGTTCAGGTCTGGTTTCTAACTTTGAGATCATAACCTTCGATCCACTGGGTTCATTTGGTTTCAATTGCATAGTTGCTGACTTTATTCTGAATTCCTCCTTACCGGGCAACTCTACCGAAGGCACCTTCCTTTCTTCACTCAACAGCTTCGCCATCTCTTTCTCCTTTTGTTTTTTCTCCTTCTTTAAACGTTTCCTTTCCAAATACTCGGGGTCTTCCCGCTTCCGCTTCTTTTCCTTATCTTTCTTCTTCTCCTTTTGTTTCCCATGAAACGGTGAAGCAACTTTACCTGACGAACCACCATTTAAATCATGTCTTCCGACTGACAGGCTTTGAAGACTTGCAAATTTTTGTGCATCAATATCTACATTGTTATCATGAATGATGCTTGGTGATAAAGGATCGTCGGACTGCAGGTGCACAGATACTTTGCTTGAATCAGCAGTGCACTGGAGTTCCTTCCCGAAGTTGTCACCTTCGCTCGGAAGTTTAGCGCTGCCAATGCTAGCAGTCATTCGGGACCCACGATCATGACATGAGTTGACCTCATCAACGTTTTGATTGCTGATGCTCACAACCTCTATCGAATTCCTTTGGGGTGCATCGACAGAAACTGAACTGCTGGTACGACGATCAGTCTCCTGGTGTCCGCCTTGAGATCTTTCAACAGTTCTATTATCAGTTTCTGCTCTACTGGTAGCAGCAGAGTGTTTAACCCTAATTTTAACAACTTGCGTCTTCCGTTCACGACTGTTGGAAACAGTATCAGCCTCCTTAGAAACTTCTGGAATTGGCATCTTGCGTTCACAACTGTTGGAAACAGTATCAGCATCCTTAGAAGCTTCTGGAACTGGCATTTCACGTTCACGACTGTTGGAAACAGTATCAGCATCCTTAGAAGCTTCTGGAACTGGCATTTCACGTTCACGACTGTTGGAAACAGTATCAGCATCCTTAGAAACTTCTGGAACTGGCATCTTGCGTTCACGACTGTTGGAAATAGTATCAGTGTCCTTACAGACTTCTGGAACTGGCATTTTCTTATCATGACCATTCGAAACAGTATTTATTTCCTTGGAAGCTTCTGCAGTAACCAATACATTCTCTTGATGACCATTTGAAAAGCAG
Organism: Acer yangbiense; assembly: GCA_008009225.1. Classification (NCBI taxonomy): domain Eukaryota; kingdom Viridiplantae; phylum Streptophyta; class Magnoliopsida; order Sapindales; family Sapindaceae; genus Acer; species Acer yangbiense. The sequence continues at coordinate 19,164,816 of CM017771.1, forward strand.
TCTGCTTCCCTCGGAGCATCTGGAAGAGAAAAATTATTCTGTGAAATGTTTGGGATGTCTGTAGGAGGTTCTGTAGTCTTCATTTCTGAAACAAGCGAAGCAAAAAAGTTCTGTTCTTTGCAAGTTTCTCCATCACCCATACGCAATATTTTATCTCTGGGCACTCCATAAAGAGTAGGGGATCTGAAATAAAGTTCAGAATTTGATTTCAACATTAGTTTCTTGAAATTAACTGGTTCTCATCTAAATTGGGAATGAAACCAAAGCAAACTTCAGCCTATTATTTTAGGTAATTACAGCCTATTCTTTTAGGTAATTACTCCAATCCTTTAAAGTTGCAATAGTAAGACTTTCTAAATTGTGTCATGTTGACAACCAAAGAGGAAATTAAGAAATGAAAAGCTTAAATGTGAAGATGAAAATCCAATGTAGGACACAGTAAAAACAGCTTACAACTACAATGATTAATGTAAGGAAAATAAATATATTGTGGCAATAATATTGAGCCACACTGTTTGAAGCAAATTGGAGCAAAAGACTACTAACAAAAATAACGTAGACGGATTGAAGATTTTAGTTTTCCCTTTGATTTTGTAGGGAAATTAAAGGACTAGATCAAGTGATAGGAAAAAGGGGACGGGTTGGGTTGATAGTACAACTAAGCTTAAATAAAAGATAAAATACTTTGATATAAAAAAATCAGCATTATGCGTAATAATTTAAAGAGTAATTGGCACAAATCCCCCCTCGAGTGTATATAAATTTGCATGTTGCCCCCTAAACTTTTTTTTTAGGCATGTTGCCCCCTGAACTATCACTTATTGGTAGAACAAGAGTAAAAATGCCCCCGGGGGGGAAAAAACCAAAGGATTGCCAATAAAGTGATAGTTCAAGGGGCAACATGCCTAAAAAAAAAGTTTAGGGGGCAACATGCAAATTTATATACACTCGAGGGGGGATTTGTGCCAATTACTCTAATTTAAAACTATGAGGAATACAGCAACTAGACCCCTCAACCAACCTCAGCTAATATTCATGCTCACAGACAAACTGACCCAAGCTTTGGTTAAAAGAGAAGCTCCAAAATGGGGCTCAAGGTCAGTTATTAGAATATATAATAACAACCTGGTTCATTTTCACTCCTAGAGGACACAAACAATGAAGTTTTCATTTTTTTTAGCCGCCAAAAAATCAGTACATGAAATGCAAAGGGGCAGCAGCTATCATATAATCCACAGAAGTAGTCATATTCCTAGTAACACTTTATGTTCTTCGATAACCAGATTTATTGCTTTTTAATAACCATATGCGCACTCACCACATTGATTACCTCTACAAAAATTAAACCATCCTAATTCCAATTAAAGGCATGCATTCTATCTATAAAAGAAAGAAAATCTCACCTTCCTGCAAGGATTTGTAAAACACTGAACAAGTGGTGACGAAGAAATACATTATTAAAGGCTATACGACTTTCAAGCAGATGAAGCAAAGCAACAAGAGTCGTAGTCTCAATTTCATCATTAGAATCAAATCCACCTCTTATCTGACATAACCGCATAGCATGAACACCCAATTTCACTTGTCCTACAATAAAGGAATAAAGAAGTCAAAACAACACACCATCTTATTACTCCAAAAAACAAGAAACTTCCGTCAGCAAAAATTGAAGCCCAAAAACAGAAAGTTCCCCACTATAGGAAAATTAGAAAAGAACAAAACCTCTCAAGGATGGCTCTTCTTCTATATATTTGATAAACAGTAATAATGTAGCATCTATGCCTTTGCTGTGGAACTCAAGATCAAGAAGTGCTCTACTTGCTTCAATTCGAACTAGCCATATAGTATTGAAATCCCGAAATGGTTTAATAAGTTCAACAACATTATCCTGCAGTGAATGACGACAGTAAGTGAAAGCATAGAAGTAGTGTGTCATCATATGGGATACACAAAAAAAAAAAATCTTACAAGACAGATGAATCCAGATAGCTTCAATGCAATTTGCGTCAAAGTCCGGATGCAGCTGATCGTCAAGATCCCATTGTAACTAGGCATCAGTCTGATGCAATTTTACACAAAATTAATCTCAAACAGTGTTAGATAAATGCCTTTTCCAATTAAAAGCAACTGATTGCACCTGTCAAACTGCAAAAGCCTATCGACACGCTTGAGAAGAGAAGATAGAAAGAGAATACTCTGTTGCAAGAGAAAAAACACCATATAGTGTTAAGTTTCAGAGTAAAATGAGGATGTAGAGAAATAAAGGGTTGATATCATACTATTTATATGATTAAAGAAAAGAGAATTAAGATCAAATTCAGTCATTTCAAATAAAGGTCACTAAACAATCTTTTTATGAAAAATTTCAAGTTAATTGACAGACTGCAACAAAAAATAAAATTTATTAGTAACGTCACTTCTTCCAATATCCATAAATATCAAAGAATTGGCAGAAATTTCTCATCACTACATTTAACACTAAATTTTAAATTTAAGACCTGATTATACATTTATACAGTAAAATTACAGGGTCAGCAGTACTATAAACACTTTTTCTTGGTAAGACACTAAAGAACTAAATTTTGCTAAAAACTTAGCATTCAACCTAAATGTTCAATTTCAACTAACAAAACACCAAAGCCTCTGACAATCTACAAAATGGGTATAATTGTTCAATTTATACTTCTAAATTTTAGATAAGCAATGTGAAATTTGACAAGATTAAGGCTATGTCAGAAACCTTGAACTTAGAACCAAATACAGCTACAGCACACTCTCATTGAAAACCCAGTCAATTAGAATTTTATATAGTTTTAAAAGCCCTAAATTCATAGCACATACAAATATGACAGGAATAATATCCAAGACCACGTAATGAATTTCAAAAAAGTCTCATAATTAACGCTAGGATCCATGCATGATCTAATGTGACAAAATCATTTGAATTTTCAAGAAATTTTGACTAAATATTGTGCATTCAATTGTTTCTTTAACTTATCTTATTTTACGGTTTAACTCTTCTTTGTGAACTTTTTGTGGATCATTTCTATGACAGTAGTATATATTCCATTATAATAGCAGGCCATAATAGAGGCCACAGGTCTAAGCCAAGAACTAATATTTTGAAAGCTATCTTAGCATTCATCTTAGAATTCATTTAATTCATCCATTTGAATTTTCATGTGGAAAAAGCACATCATCTTGATTAAATGTCCGAAACAAATATCATCAGAATTTTTAAGACTAGTCATCAGAATTATTTGACAAGTGCTTCACAAAAGGGATTTGGCAATTCCTGTCGTGAAAGCCTCCGAGAATGTCAAATGACAGTCAATTTATAACACTTACAATTCCCAATGTCAAATGACATCGGTTTTTTTATTCTTCTTTTAAAGGAACAAAATATTATAAATAAATAAAGATCCTCAACTTAAAAATACTTTAAAGTATCGGTTTATGTTGTTCTTTGCACCACTAATAACTAATCACATTCAAAAATTAACACCATTATGTTTACTTTAGTTGACCATCAACAATTAAGATTAGAAGAAAGTGAAACTTCTAAAATTTTTTGTGGACATTGACACATTAACTTCCTGATATCGTTACATATTAACTGCTTGCCCGAGTGCTGGTGTGTGTGCAAGCCCATAAGAGATGGAATAATGATAATTTTTTAAAAACAATTTTGTACCAATTAAATCCTGTAATCATTATACATATTGAAGTTGAGTGCTTGAGTGAGTGGTTTCATGTGTGTTCAAGCATATGCAAGCAAACCAATGATGAGGATTTTGTAGACATTTCAGTTAAAATGAAATTCTAACATTATAAAAAAGATGTGGATGACGATGTCAGTGTGAGATCCTGACATCATGTCAGAGGGCCCGTGTGTGACAGAGACAAGAATTATAAAAACTTAATCTAAAGCATTTACAAAATAAACAACAGAAGCAAAAGAAACAAAAATAATGAAACACTAGTCACTTGAAACAGTTTAAAAACAAGCAAGAAGCAATATTTGAAATTGCACCAACTGTAATAAAAGAAGACACATGAACCGAAAGCCATAAGAAATATTAGTATTAACTACCTGTTGCCCAATTTCAAGTTCACCTACTGACTGGACCAGTGCAGCAAGCCAGAACACATCCGAGTAGGGATTTCCATTGTTATCATTATACTGTTAGAGAACAATGAAAATGAACATTGAGCACACGACAGGCATAATAGCAAAAATAAATAATTGCAACATTGCCACAAATCACAAATAACTCCCAGAAACAAGGGTTCATTGCATGTTGAACAATGAAACAAACGAGAAAATAGAAAGAAAATAGGTTTATCTTTGCATTGAAATAGAACAAAATTTTTGAAAATAGGTTTTGAATTCCTATCAATATATACAGAACGTTAAACTGGGGGGGGGCATGCTCATACTTGACTGTATGAGCATCTTTATATTCCACAAATATATACTGTACCACCCCACGGCCTACTGATCTCTTGTATAATCTATTTTACCTTTTGGGAATTCAACAAAATTGCAAATGCCTCACAAGACAATACAAGATATAATTATATATTCCACTGGATGAAAAGGTGACCATGATTAGGAAGTATGTTGTTATGCTACTAGAACAAATACATATGAATGAAATTCATGATACTACTTTTGACCAAAATTCTTTTCATAAAAATTCAACATAAGAGCTTTATTGTTGCATAGGCTTATCAGCCAAAAGAAAAAAACTTACCTTCAGAAGCTGTAAAACAAACTCCACAGCTTCTCTTGGGCTTTTCTTGTCTGCAGTTCTGACCATAGCAATGGCATGTGGAATGGCCTAAAGAAAGAGAAATTAATGAAAACATTCAGAAGTTATTATAGAGAATTGAAAAGGTTATAAGAGCATAATAACAGTCTGATTATAGAGCAGTAATGAATATTCAAAAGTTTTAGTGCTTGAAAAAAAAAATTGAAGGGATTGTGGATACAAAATGTAAATTTCTTCTCACCATAGTGGATCCTTGATGTCAAACTCAAATGGCTATCAAAGGAACAAAATTACCAATTAAATGTTGGTCAAATTTCAACGCTTGAAACTGAGACGAATAGCAGAAGGCCCCAAGCAGCAACTTTTTTGTTCTTAGTTTCCATAAAACAGAAAATTTAGTGGCACTTTCAGTAACGTTTTCTATCTTCGTTGTAAGTTTTATCGATTGAAATTGAAATCAAGAAATGATTATCATTTGTGTGGATCTCCTTAGATCTACACACACACACACACACACACACATATATATATATACACAAGAACCCTAATCTATACACATTCATCTGCTTGTATGAAGAAGTTGAAAATTAAGAACTCCTGTGTGAAGAAGTTGAAAAAGAAGCAGAGTGGCTAGTATTCTGGTATTCAAGTGCTCTCTCTCTCTGAGTGTTTTCTTATGGAAGCTTGTTTGGAGAAAAACAAAGAAAACATGCTTTTGGTGTTTCTTGTTATAACTTTGTAATAGTTTAAAAAAATAATAAAGGGAATTATTAAAATGGCCCAACAAATGCATTTTGCGCCTTTCATAAAACTTGGAATACAGAAAACAGGTTTGGGAAATGTTAATGAACAGGCCCTAAAAAAGTAAAATAGGCAGAGATCGTTTTTCATTTTGCATTTAAGGAGAGTCCAGCCTTTGCATTGATGTGCTTCAAGGTTGAAAATATAATTCAACAATGAAGAACCTACACAAGTAGAATCCGCTAGTCTCTTAGGGGTGCGTTTGGCACAAACATGGGACAGGACAAGGTGGGACGGGACATGACGGGTTGTTCTGTATTGTGTTTGGAAAGCCTGGGACAGAACTGTGGACGGTACTATTATGCGTTTGGTATGGCTGGGACAGGACAGGAGGTTCAAATGACGAGAGTGCCCCTCATGTCCTTTCCAATGTTTATAACAATTTTATTAAATTTGAATTTATTTATTTTTTTGAAAAATATCAAATATTATTGAAATAAAATTAATTAAAAATCATACAAAATTAATATTTTCTTTCAGTTTCTCACCTCCCAAACACTAGTTTCAGATTTCAAAATCATATTTCATCATCCAACTTCATCTTCATCATCCATACATCACCGATCTTCTTCAAATCAAAAACCAAAAAAAAAAATTCCAGATTTTTTATTTTCCAGCAGATTTTTTTTTCCAGATTTCATCATCCATACATCACCGATCTTCATCAAATCAAAAACCCTTTCCAGATTTCCTCATCCAACACATCATCCAACTTCATCTTCTGAATCTTTTCCAGATTTTTATTTTTTATTTTTTTTATTTCCAATTTTTTTTCCTTTTCATTCTCTTTCCAAATCCTAAAGAAGAAGAAGAAGAAGAAGACGAAGACGTAGATTTTCTTTCCAAATCAAAAACCCAATCGAGAGAGCAACATGAATAATAAGAAGAAGAAACAGCTCACGATTTTGCCCATTGAAGACTAATTTTTTTCCCCAATTTCTAAGGTTTTGTTTAAGAAAGAAAGAAATAAATAAAATTGAGCCATGGATGGTGATCCAGAGATGAACGAAGGAGGGAGAGAGAGAGAGAGAGAGAGAGAGAGAGCTCCATGGATGGTGATCCAAGATGACCGAAGGAGAGAGAGATCAGAGATGGCCATGGATTCATGAGGTGTATATATATGTGTTGTAATTTTTGCAAGTAATAAGGGTAAAAAAAAGTCTTTTCCAGACTGATTCCATGCATGGGACAAGTCTGGCTGAGCTATTTGGGTGGGACAATTTTTTGGGTTTTTTGTCCCACCTTGTCCCGTCCTGTCCCATGTTACGGAGACAAGAGAAAGTTGTCCCGTCCTGTCCCGTCCCGTCCCACGTACCAAACGCACCCTAGGTGTACAGCTATCATTGGACTTGGACAAGGTTTTTCAGTCATCTACTGCCAGAAAGAAGGCAAGTTACACAACTCTTTGATGTAATTAAATACAAGTTTATAAACCAAACACTCAAAAATGCATCTTACACAACTCTTTAATAGAACCAAGTACATGTTTATAAACCAAACACTCAAAGAAGCTTTTCCCATGCATCCTCCTCCACAACCACCCCCACACACCAAAAACCAATATTGCTTTTGATATTGTCCCCCTGCCCTGTCTAGGGCTGCATTTTTGTTAATTCATTTAAACTTATTGGTCCAAATTCAGCATAGCAGGGTTTACAGTCACCTAATTTAGCTGCCCCCCAAGTTTCAAAATATTTAAATGATATATTAGTACTTCTAAAGGCAAAGAACAGACAATATATTTGTGCTGATAAAATAAGATAGTCCGTTCCGTTATGTGATATAGTTATACCTTTCCCTTCTTTTATGTTTTCTTCTCCCATTCTATTCTTTCAAGTTTTTCCCATCAATCTAAGGTATAAAACACATATACAAGCTTATGTATTGGGCATAGCATCCAAAAGACCTTGGGTTCAAATGAACCTAAATCCATTTTATTTGTTCAAAATGAACAGACAAGTCTATTCAAAGTGGCATATATATGCACAAGCCTTTGGAAGCACCAATGGCTGAAATTGCTTTAATACTTAGGATATTAACACATTATAACAAAATCTCAACCCCAGACTAAACACACTATTCAAAATATTTCATTATAACATTTAAAAGAAGTGGAGAATAATGTGAAACAATCACATAGCAACTCACATAGCTTATTACATACCCTACCTCAATGCATTACCTCAAGAACAAAGTACTCTGGAAAATCACGAAAGTCATTTGGCCTGGCAAGATCAACCAAAAAAAAATTAACTAAGTGCCGGAGCAGTAAGATCACAAAAGTCAAACTAAGTTAGAATCTTACTTGGGGAGTCCAATATTTGCATCGAACCTTCGACTTTTATAAAATTTCACCAGATGGAGTAAACCAGCCCAATCAGTTTCCTGAGACAATGATATAGAAACCCGTATGTCATTATCCAGTGATGATAAGAGTAACATGGTGCAAAACAAAAATATTCTCAATTAAAAGCACTGTAGAGGAAACCAAGTGAATGAAAAAACACAGATTTCTTATAGTTCTAACAAATTTCAATCACAATAAGATCAGTGAACCTCACAGCTAGACATCTACATGTAACCCGATTTTCATTGTCAACAAGTTCATTGCACAACTTAATATAGATAATTTATTTAGAAAATGTTGAAGACAAATAAGAATCCATGTGACTACATCCAAGATGCTCAAGCAGGGCATTATTAATTTCCAGGACAATGATGTTCAAAAATTTCTTGGCATGTCCCATGATCATACTGGTTCCAGAGATCCCACTTGTGATGTGGCAATTTTATTAAACCGATACACATTAATTCCACTTGACACATTCTAACCGAATAAAATTTCTGCATCACAGGTTGGGACTCTTAGCATTATTGATCTATAATTCCAAGAAAACATGTAAAAGCAATATCTATAAATTTTATAGATAATAAACAGTAGCACAACAAAATACTTTTCTTGATTTCAAAAATAGTTACCCACACAAATTGCTTCATGAGATGGATTGAATAGATATATGGGGTTAAATAAACAATTTCAGCACTAGCACCACCTCATCAAATTAATCAATAAAGTAAGAATGATAAGAATATACCTCAGAAGCTGTATTAGCAAGTGCAAAAGCCGCCTCAATCCGAACTCTCCAAAAGGCCTTGACACCACAAAAAAATTCAGATAATCACATTCCATTTGAACACAAGTGAATCAAAAACCAAGAATACCTGTGAAATTGATTAAAACCTTGGAGTCACTGAGGAAATTATTCAGAGTATTGACAACTGAAAACGAAAGTTGGGGCAGCGAGACTAGTGCTGCAATTGCTTGTGCCTGAGCGACAACATCTCCATCCTTCTCCAACTGATTCACCTGATTAATCATACAAATAGTATGAATTTTTTATCCAATTAATTAAGTAAACATCATACCAGTTATTTAATTTACAAAAAAAGAATGTTTATGTATGTAACTATGTAACAGATGTGAGCAACTTGCTAAACGTCATTATATGTGTGCAAAACTGCAAATATACACACAGACCCCTATAAGATATAGGTTATGCAATAACATGATACAATTTAATAGAAGGGGAAAATTTAGTTCTTACCCACATCTGTACAGGCTGGTTAAAATGAATTTCAGCAAGATATTCCATTTCTGGATCTGCCCTAATCCATGACAAGGGGGATTCCATACTACAAAAGAACAATTTGACAAATCCAGTAAATTATTAATTTAGAAATCGTTCAACAAATGATAAAAAAACCTAAGTAAGATGATAACATACCTTGAGCGCATATCCAAAGCAGCCACAACATCACCATTATCATCAGAGCCATCAGGTTTTGAACCCTTTTTAGGCTTCAATGAGCGCCTAGCAGCAAGCTTTGAATGGCACTGTATTTCCAGAAGCTGCCACGCATCTCCAGCCATCGGCAGAATCGGATGATCATACATACCATCAAGCTCATGAACCCTGATACTCATCATCCCAGGCCATCCAATATCACCATCTCGGTTTTCAGAATCAGGATTAGGATTAAAAAGGAGTGCATTTGAATCAAGTGTAGCAGTGCATTCCCGCAACACCGCAAGTTCAACTATATTTTTCCGTTTGTTATACGAAAATCCCATCCTTATGATCAAAAGCCAGAAAGGATAGGGCATTAGAAAACATCTAGTAAGTGAAGGACTCCTATCACGCAAAACATAGCTCAGATAACTATACCTTAGCGTTGGGCAACCACATGAACCCACCCACCGAGGGAAAAACTCCTTAAGAAATGGACGCTCAAGATTTCCAACCTTGTTAGCAAAATGCCGAAACTGCACCTCACAGTTCATAATATGCTTGGTTAAAAGGTGTTTTTTAATAGGAAACAAAAATATTTATATTGTAATAGAAAATAATCACAAGAAATGAACAAGCTTTCCACAAAAAAAAAAAAAAAAAAAAAAAAAAAAAACTATACAAGTTAAAGAACAGCTCCAAACTAGAGCAGAATTCTTATTTTAAAACAGCTTTTTTTATAATAAACCCCAAATACCAAGAAACCCCCAAACTGTGTATTTAATTGGATAAGTAAATAACCAAAAATAACCTTAACAAAATTCAAAACAAAAACATTTACAAAACCAAACCATGAAAATCTAGCAATCGTCACAAAAAAAATAAAAATAAATAAATAAATAAATAAAATAAAATAAAATAAACTTGGATTTGATATACAATATATGTTGTAATAACCAAAAGTGATCAAGACAGAAAGCTAAAAATATCTAAAGATATGAGTTTAAAAAAGAAAAGGTAAATAAATGAGATAAAACTAAGTCTAAGACATAAGATGGATTGTAGACATAGAGGTCATAAGACAAGAATGGATATTTTATGCCTGACACCAAATATACTCTTCTACAGTACACATCCCAAACAAAATAGAAAAGATAAAGGTAACCATACAGTCTTGAAGAAAGTCTACCAGAACAACTTAATCCTTCAACAGTTCAGACCAACCAAAGCTTTAAAAACAGACCTAAAGGGCAAGTGGTCTGCACCAATGTTTAGTAAAATTCCATCTCAAAAGTCAAAACTTCATATCAATAAGAACCATCAGGAAACAACAACCCTAAATTATATATATTTCAAACAAATAATAATAAACAACCCTAAATTATAATAAAATTTGTAATTAAATTACAATATACCTTTTATGTTCATTATGAAGATTAAAAACCCATACATGTTATGTTTTTGTCTTCATTTGTTATTTGTATCTTTTTGTGCATATTAAATTTTTATTTATTTCCTGTAGCATATTAGTGCTTAATCAAATGATGTGTGTAAAAGAATTTTTACATATCATCCACAAATAGACCTTTATTTCTTTTGAGCCTCACATAATCAAACTAACAGTATAATAAAGAAATACCTCCAACAACTAATCCTAGAAATTAATATTAGGATTGCCCAAGATATTTATAATAATAGCAATAGGGTAACTAGAAGAACAATGCCAATAATAACCTTTTTTTTTTAAAAATCTGAATTAGTGGTAAAACCAGCTGGCAGGCCAGAAAGTTATGTATAAATAGATAAGAGCACATTTTAGTGAAATGAAATCACCTCCTTGGTACTGAGAGACCTCACAGGAGAGGTTGCACATTGTGCCCGAGAAACAATGTTCTGCAAAATCTAGAAATTGCACAGAAACAAAAACATGTTAGATGGTTATCGCTACACCAAATCAGCTTCTTTTTTTTACAAGATTCATAAATATCTAATGTTATACATCTCAACAGCTATGGTTGTACATAGACTAGTGAAAACAGGAAAAAGAAACAGTCTATATTTCACAATAATTAACATTAATGGAACTTAATTCAACACATCTGTATTTCTTGAATATAAAAAACAACTAACATTAATAAAGCCCAACCTAAGTCCAAGCATAAACACAACAAATAGCCTTTTAGTTTGAACTCTCCACCTTTCAGCCCCAAGAGCTTCTCATTATTGGATTACTTCAAAAAAGGTGACAGTATGCATTGCATATCAATTTGTATGTCCATGAACATTTCGCCTCCAAACTAAAAATTCAACTCTCCACATAAATCAAAGCATAAACACAAAAATAGCCTTTGTTGGAGTGTTTAAATACTAGTGTTTGGTCACTTTTCTATCAACTCAAACTTTTTGGTCTATTGGATACTGACATGGTATCAAAGCCTTGTTATATCAAGGAGTCCATGTTCAAGTCACCCACGTGATTATATTTGAATTTGTTGTGTGTTTGTGTTTGGGCTTTAGCCACATGACAATCCCATTGGTCTTGCACAAGAGGGGGTTTGTTAGAGTGCTTAAATGCTATTGTTGGACCCTTTCCTATCAGCTTAAGCTTTTGTGTGGTTGGTTATTGACAGTCCTTTAGTTCGAACTCTCCACCTTTCATCCCCAAGAGTTTCTCATGATTGGATTACTTCAAAAAATAAAAATAAAAAATAAAAAGCCGACCACATGCACTGCATATCATTTTGTGCGCAAATGAACATTAACATTTCACCACTAAACTAAAAAATCAACTCTCCAAATATGATCACATTTGACATTGATACGAAACAGAGTGAAAGGACATGGCCTTCAGAGTTGAGCAATATAAAACTCTCTCTTTCCACAAAACCGAACAAAAAAATAAAAATAATAACAAAAACAGACAACAAAAAACCCATAGATTTAAGTACCCAGAAGGAGAAACCAACCTAATTATATAAATACAAAGCTGTTTTTGTAGCCCAGGATTTGTGATGGGATGGGATAAATGAATCCATCCCTTGTTTGATTTACATATATGGGATGGGAATCCAACTCCTGGTGGGAAATCCAGCTGCAACGGGATTTTGCTTACCCATGCATCTCAATGGGTTATGAATAGATTCACAACTTTTACACTCTCTTCCTCTCTCTACTTTACCCTCTCCTATCATATCACCTATCATTTCATGTCTCCCATTTTTACTCTTTTTTTTTTTTTTTTTTTTTTTTTTTTTATATTTAAATTTAACAAAACAAGACTTCAAATGAATTATTATATTAAAATAAATTTTTATTTCAATAAAAAAATTCATTAGATTCAAATCTTATTCAATCCAATCTTAATCCTATCATTCCAAAACCCTATCCCATCCCGCAAATTCAGCCATATGAAGGAAAAAATGGAAAATAAGAGCAGAAACTTCTGTTACCAAAAAAAAAAAAAAAAATACAAATCTTATAAGATTAAATGATACTATGAAGGATACAGAAAAGCATATGCAAGATCAAGTAAAACTGCTTATGGACTAAAAATTCCAAACTCTACTAGGCTAATAAAACAATCCTACCTACTAGTAAACATAAAATCACTCACAGCTCAGCAAACCTATTTGTTGCACGACAATGTTCTTAGAATAAAATGTTAAAGAAAAACATGAGAGAACCAACATGAAAGAAACCAAAAAAGGCAACAAACAGAGCAGGTATTCTTAGTTTTTAATTCATCAAGACAGCAACAGACACTGCATGGTATAAGCTGCTAAGGACCCTTACTTTTCGGAAGAAGTTAGATCCCATTTGCTTTTCTAACATCTGAAGGATGGCAACCTATAAGAAAATCAATCAGTGAAAATTCCAAGAAACAGTGTGTATGGGAGTATCAACTTAACGAGAAAAATAAATTAGAATTTTAAAGTAAACTTACAGACTTGCATGACCGTATTTTGCCATATAAACCAATGCAATGGGTTCCATACAAATCCTTACAAGAAGCAGAGGAGCTCAAAGCTGTTGCGCCACTATCGTCTGCTTTACTAACAGCACAATTTGCCTACAAGTAAATCTCAAATCGTCAATTTTATGGGGTAAATAAATAGTATATAAATCTCAACAAGATATTTGAATGAGTTAATATTCCAGTGTCATTCTTCACTTTCTCTGTTCTTGCCAGACTTCATCCAAGTCATTTCTCAGTTATGATATTTGAGTTATTATCTTGTACAGTTGCGTATTATGATATTGATTGTTCTAAATCCCTTTTTTGAACAGTTCTAGTAGGAAATTCAGACTGTGGTAGTTAATTGAATAGAAGAATTTTTTTATGCGATAAGACTAATTATTTTGCTTCATTATGGGTATCTACTTTTAATGAATTTAATGAAGCTAAAGGGGAGAACAACTTTATATGGAACAAGAGTAATGAATTCAGTCATTCACTGACAATTCTTAGTTTTTTATCGAACTTAACTGGAAAGCTGTAGTTAATTGAATGAATTACTGGTAACTATAGTTTTGTTTTGTGTTCAGTTTGTACTTTTGATGGATTGCTAGTTTACTTATTGTGATTATATCCAATTCACCATCAACAAATTTTTTATTCCTACCCCCCAAAAAAAAAAAAAAGTTATGCAATCAGCTTCTCCACACAAAAAATCCATGCCAAAAAATATGTCTTTTACAAGAAATTATGTATTAATCAAAATGCAAACAACAAATTTGTACAACCACAAAGTTTAGGTATCTGGTTTATTAAAAAAAACAAAAAGTATAAGAGAGCACACCTTATATCTCCGATAACGTGCCTCGTTATTTCCCAAAAATTTCTTGATAAATGTATCGGCCAAAAAGCCAGCGAGACCATCCAGTAGCCATTCTGAAATTAAGCAGAAAGTAATCACATAAATATTAAAGTGTTTCCAGCAAATTATAGGGAGTATATAAATGGCATCAATCTAAATCCCAATCAAGCAGTATAGACAATCATATTGTACCAGCTTACCATCATTTGGTGTCTCAGGAGTGATATATACTCCAAACCACTGTCTTGCAAGGGCAAATGCAAGTTTAATGCTTGTGTCTATGGCCTGAGGAAGAGTTAGGAATACATGTTAATGCATCTTTACATTACAGAAGCAATTCACAAGATTATACTCGTAAGTTGCAAGTATATTGCACAATGAAAATCATGTAAACATTTACATATCTTGACATCTTAAACCATCCCATAATTACACACATTGTGCAACACGTGAGAGAAACTTGAAATAGTTGAACCATGAGAAGTACAAAATCAAAACTTCAAGTCAAATGCATGGACCAACCTGATCAATAACCTTCTCATCATATAGAACTTGAGAACTAAAGATACTCATTGAAGCTCCAAAAGTTGTTGATGATACTGCCATCTCAGGAGCTAAGAAAACTTGTTTGTATGACCCAAATGGAAATTTTGCCTCAAGGTATGTCTCATAGTGGCTGTTGGAAATAATACATCAAGTCAAGCAACATCATAAAATTAACAAAATACATGTTGAATCAATCCACAAAACTGCTGTAAAAGATTTAAAACCAGCATACAACACCTGAAAGCGTTGTGGAAAGATTCCACAGTATTACGAAGCTTTGACAAATTAGCTGGCAAACACAGGTGCGATATGAGGCCATGGTGGCCGTCAGGAAGGATTTCAAAGGGTGCAACAGCCAAACTTATCCACCTAGCAGAGACCGGAACATCTAATCTGTAGACATATGTTTTGCGGGGAGGATCATCCTTGCTTAAAACCTGTAAAGTAGAAGGAATGATACTTAGAAAATCAAGGGATCAATAAACATATGGTATAATGGATGAAACAATACGATAATAAAAAATAGGATGTCCGAACTATCTGATGGTAAGTCAATTTATCTGCCTAAGGTCCCCCTTAGTGGACTTTCAATTCACTTTGGTTTCTTTTGACAGAATTTTCCATTTCCTATTAAAAAAAAAAAATCATTTATTTACTCTTGGATTAGGCAGGAAATTTTATATTTTGGTTACATAATAATGATTGAGTATAACACCTTCAACAAACACAAAAATAATTATATAAATACAAAATCAAAACTGGTAAAAAGTATTTAATGCGCAAAGTATTGACAAGCAAAAAGCTGAATGCAAACCTCCATAAGCATCCCAAACTCTGATAAATCTTGCAATACTAAAATGAGTGAAATCTCTCTCAATTATGTAGCTCTTTATTCAAAATGGATGCACAGAGCTCAATTCTCAATCAAATTCGTTATTGTAAAACTATTTCTGCTAGTGATCAAGTTCAAATGCTAATATATAAGCTTATAATAAATTGTAATTATTAACATTGCACACCAACTTATAAGCTTGGGTTATGGGATAATGGCTTTTTAACCTAATATCAAAGTCAAGATCATTGATTAAGTTGGACCATGGGCAGTGGGAGCATGTTAGTTAGATAATATTTTTGCTATTGTTAAATTTTCAAATCATTGTTGCCATTTGTTGGAAACTATCCAATAAATTTAAGCGTACTTTTATGGGCAACATCAAGTCCAAGAAACATAACCATATTCTTCAAGTACTAACAATGCTAGCTCAACCAAATTCGTTATTGTAAAAGTATTTCTGCTAGTGATCAAGTTCAAATACTAATATATAAGCTTATAATAAATTTTAATTATTAACATTGCATACTAACTTATAAGCGTGGGTTTCGGCCTTTTGGGATAATGGTTTTTTTAACCTATTATCAAAACTTATTTGACAAGAAGTCTTGCATATAAACATGTATTTGGACCCACCAGTCAAGATCATTGATTAAGTTGGAGCATGTATGGTGGGAGCATGTTAGTAAGATAATATTTTTGCTATCGTTAAATTTTCAAATTATTGTAGGAAACTATCCAACGAATTTAAGCATACTTTTATGGGCAACATCAAGTCCAAGAAACATAACCATAGTCTTCAAGAACTAACGATGCTAGCTCAACCATCTCAAATTAACGTTAAGGATGGCTATCATACTTTCACCTCTCATAGGGAAGATTATCACTATTTCAAAAAATATATATATAGCCTGAGAGAACTGGGTTATGAACACCTCCCGGGTTAGAAACCAGCTCAAGTGCTCAACAAAGCTTCAAACCCGAAGATGCGTGCGGTGAGCGTGGATTGAACACGCGACCTTCAGATCTTCAGTCTGATGCTCTCCCAACTGAGCTATCCCCGCAAATTATGCACCAGCCAAGATCCAAACTCGGGTCTATAAGTGCATTTTTAATTTATTTATTTTTTATAGCAAGTCTATTACCCATGATCTCCGAAAAAACTGAAAAATTCATTTAACATCTTCTTGGACATATCTATGCTCTCCAAAATGATCAAAAATTAAACCTTAAATTACATAAAGAAAATGTAGAAAAGTGCCCAAAAATGAGAGGAGACAGAAGATTTGAAGACCTATAATAGCTCCCATTCCAAGCCCTATAAAGCATATGCTTGAAAAGCTTTACAAGATAATCCAACGAATTTTTTTATATCATAAATTTAAAATATGCTCTTACCTATTCTATTTTCATAAATGTTGATCACTGTGTTGATTACTATATCTCTTAGGGATCGTGTGATACCTGTTTTCTAATAGAGTGCACAAAAAATGCAATCATCTAAAGTAGAAAAATGTTATGTAATTGTAGATAAGGAATATCAACAAAATAATAAAGTTTTTTCTTTATTGGTGTCTTGAAGAAGCGATGGAAGTTTATTCAGTAAGATTAATTCAATGCAAGAATTTAGTGTATCAAATCGTGAATATCTAAACCATGATAAGAAGTATTGGTTTGAGAAATCACTAATATTCACAGTCAGACACTAACAAGACATAAACACACCCTTCTCTCACCTGATAAAGTAAGCTTCCATTACTGACGGCAATAAGATTGTGGGCAACTGTAAACTCCATATCATAACTGAACAGATAATGTAAAAGTTAAATGAATTCATGATAGACTGCCAATAGACCAAAACCACCAAAGTAAGAACAAGAACAGCACAAACTAAACAGTCAATACCAGCATCGCTGAGAGCTTTCATCCATACAAGGGAACCAACACCGAGCTCGCCTTATCTGGTTATCAGTGTGTAACACATTACTGTCGAAATGAATTCCAGTCTCTGCTTTCTCTACCCAATAGTCAATACGAACCAATTTCACATTCTGCACCCAACATCAACCTACATGAGAAACCACAGACGTGTAAACCACATCACAATATCTCTAGAGTGCATGCCAAAAAAAAAAACCATCAATCACTTGTAGCTAGCCTGCATAAAATTGAGCAATTTTATAAAATAAAGCTGGACATAAAACGGCAAAGAGCTCCATCAAACCTCAAACATCATACATATAGACAATTATACAATTCATAAATTCCAATGTTTCATGACCTGATTTTACATAATCGGAAATCATTACTTGAACACAATCCATTAAAACAAATACTAAATGAAACGAAATAGCACAGTAACCTGCTTAACTTCACCAGAGGATTCAGGCCTATTCTCTAAATTCATTTGGTCTATCTGTTCAGCTAAACCCTTGGAAGGCTTGCAACAATTGATGAGCAGATTCGGAACCAATTCTCGTTCAAGAGCTGACATATATGCTGCCGTGGCAGCATCAGCCGCGGAACTAGGAGACGATACCAATCTCCATCTCTTTTCATTTTCCACAATGTGATGATTCGGATAATATTCGAACTCAGTCATCTCTCCATCAACCAATACACTCTCGATTCCCAAATTCTCCGCGTGTAAGCCTACAATTCCGATATCGGGGACAACAATTTCCAACTCTGTGTAGCTAAACAAACAAACAAACAAAAAAACAGTCACACACTCAATCCACTAATTAATCAAATTACGAGATACATAATTCAAACGGCTGATTAACAATTACAAATTTGCACAAACACACACACTTGAAGTGCGTGAAAAATATATAAACTACAAGTGAGAGAAAGTCGCAAGCACCCGTAGATTTGGCGCTTATCGATATCGATAGAGAGACAGAGCTTCTGGTGACGGACCACGGCTCCAGAATTCTCGGGCTTCGTGTCCTCGTTCTTCGGCTTACGAGGCTTTGCCATGGCTGATTTGGTGCTTGACGATCGAGCACGCTCCGGCTGGACAGCTTTATTTATAGAGGTTGGTCTCCTAGGAGACGAGCCCGTTCTCTCTGGTTTAGGTCACTCACAGGACACGCTGTGCCCTACCTTTATTGCTTCGATCTTGGACGTACACGTAGTGGAATCATTCATCCGATGGTTTTTAGAAGATAATTTTTTTTTTTTTTAAAGACACATAATCAGTCGGTTCGAACTGACAATAAATATATCAGGACGAAGAATGTAGACCACAGATTATGGAGAAGTTTTGACAAGTGCATACACTTTGAGTCAACGTATGTAAATCTAGTGGTCTACATTCTTCGTCCTGATATATTTATTGTCAGTTCGACCTGATAATAGAAAATCTGGACACATAATATAGGCATATTTATTTATCTTAGAGTCCGATGCACTTGGAGCAGTCAATCTCTGTAACGATAGTAGCTCTTTAGGAGGGGACATTGCCAACATCATCCTTGACATTCAGGGTTTGTTGTCAAAGAATATTTGGTATACCTATTGTTTTTGTCCCTCAAGTCTGTAACAGGTAATGGTGGCCACAGTTCCAGTTAATCAACGGTTTTATCCGCGGTTAAACCGGAACCGTACGAATAAAATCGGATCGAAAATCGAAAATCGAAAATCGGAAATCGAAACCGACGGTTTGAAAACCGGTTGGAAACCGGACTGTATGATTTCGGTTTCGGTTTCGGTTTCCGTTTCCGTTTAGGGTGGGTGAAAACCGGCCAAAACCAACGGTTTCGGTTAAACAGCCGGTTTTTGATTTATTAAAAAAAAAAATTAACCAATAAGACGCTGCCACATGGCAGCATCTTTTAAAAAAAACTGACATGTGACAGCGACTTTACAGAAAAAATAAATTAATTAAATAAGTTAACCAATCAAACGTTGCCATGTGGCAGCGTCTTTTTTAAAAAACTGACAATTGACAGATGACAGCAACATGTGACAGAAAAAAAAATAATAATAATAATAATTGAACCAATTAGACGTTGCCACGTGGCAGTGTCTTTTAAAAAAACAAATAGGTGACAGCAACTGATGGCAGAAAAAAAAAAAATTCAACCAATCAGACGTTGCCACGTGGCAACGTCTTAAAAAAAAAAAAAACCGAAACTAAAACTGGACCAAACCGAAACCGAAACCGAAACCAGACTAAACCGAAACAGAAACCGAAACAGAAAAATCGAAGGTTATCAACCGCCCACCAAACCGAATTTCCGGTTTCGGTTTCGGTTTCGGTTTTAGTGTTTACAAAAATCGAAACCGGCGGTTTTGGTCCGAGACCAAACCGAACCGTGGCCACCACTAGTAACAGGGTAGCCCATGTTATTGCAGATTTGCAGGTTTGGCGTATGGTTTGAGTTCCTCTTCATATTGGTGTATTGAGACTCTCGTTTATTTAGCTGTATTTGTATTGTATTAAACAATTAAAATGTATTAAAATAATACAATATAGTATTTGGGTGCAAACATTGTATTGTATTTTTTTACCTAAACATTGTATTGTATTATTTTAGTACATTTTAATTGTCTAATACAGCAAACACCGTATTAACATCGTATTAACTAATACATTATATTTAATGGTATTAGGTTGTATTGTATTAGAAAAAACAATTTTTTTTCTTTTTCTTTTCTCAATGAATATGGAATATTGATAAAATATGTATTATGTTATTAATATTTTTTTTTTTATAATTTCAAAATACATAGGAAAATTTTATTTAAATTTTTTGTTTCCATTAAAATAAATATTTGTTGATTTTTTATATAAAAATATTTATTGATTTATTCATGGTAAGGATATTTAAAATTAATTATTAAGTATTTTTTTTTAAATATTATATTTTTATAATATAATAAAATACAATAAAGTCATATAGAAATAACCTAATACGATATAATACAGTGCATCACCAAACACAAGTTTGTATTAATGATAATACAGTCTAATACAATACAATCCAATCCAATCCGATACAGTTCAATACAATCCAATACGGTGTGCCAAACGAGCCCTTAACTATTTGTTTTAGCCACTATTGATGTTGTTTCTTGTTCTCCTTTTGGGAGTTAATAAAATTTTCTTGTTTTTAAAAAAAATATATATATATATAGGCATATTTAGAACATACTAATAAACATCACCACACTTTAGACATATCAATTTTTCTCTAGTAGTCATACAATATAGGCATACTTATAACATACTAATAAACATCATCTACCACATTTTTCAAACAATATTTTTATATACTAAAAAATGAGCGCGTGGGGATGAATAGTTGTACGCGCTTGGGGTGTGTTTTGAGTACCGCTTTGTTTTTTGCCTAAAATTCACGTGCCGTCGTTTTTTCTCCTTTTTCTTGCTGATTCCGCCTTGCTTGGTGGCTTTTCTGTTTTCTTTCTTCTTCTCATGGAGAACTCGAGTGCGGAATTCGTTTTCTCAGCTCAACAACCTACCAATATCAATATGAATAATGAATCTAGTATGGATTTGGATACCAGTACCACCACTAAAAGAGTCAGAGCTGAACATATTTCGATTGGGCGAAGTGATGTTGGAACTGGACACATATGCAATGACGCCACGAGAAGTTTCAAATCAAAGCTTATGAGCATGTCCACGCCCAGTTCTTAGATGGGTTTTGAAGTCCCTAAAGAAAAAATTCAAATCGGTGTTGAAGATATCTCGATTTCCGAGGGTCCCGATGGGCCAATGATGAAACACTCGCTTAGCTTGAAAGAACAACTCCATAAACCATGGGCGAATGTGCTTATTCTGGAAAAAAAAAAAAAAAAAAAACATGGGGCGTCCTCACACCTTAAGCTTTATGCTCACCAAATTGACTCAAAAATGGACCCTTCTAGGACACTGGCAGTTGACCAATCTTGGGGATGGCTATTTCGTGGCTCGATTTCAGATGAAATAAGACCTAGACTACGTGCTCACTAGTGGCCCATAGGTCATCATGAACCAATATCTGGTTGTTCAAAGATGGAAGCCCAATTTTATGCCTAGTGAAAACACAATTTAGAGTATGCCAATCTGGGTTAGGTTGTCGAAATTACCTATGGAATGGATGGATTCATACCTGCTTTGGAACATAGGAGGTATGCTGGGGAAGATGTGTAAGGTGGACCCAATCACTAAAACCCAAGCTAGAGACAGGTTTGCTCGCATATGTGTAGAAATTGATATTTCCAAACCTCTCTTGGGTTCCTTTAGAATTGATGATAGAATGATTAGGGTGGAATACGAAAGTCTTGGTTTAATTTGTTTTAAGTGTGGGAGATATGGCCATAGTAGAGAAAGTTGTAGAAAAGGGTTAGTTGAGCCTATTATTGAGGATTTGGTCACTGAAAAAATGCCTGAAAATGTTTCCAAGAATGAGGTGTCCCCTTATGGCACGTGGCTGTTGGTTTCTTACAACAAGCAAGGCTATAGAAACATGAAAGGAAGGAATGGGCAAATGGGAAATAGCGGCAGCAGCAGTGGTGTGGAGAGAAAGGGGTTCTTAAGTAATCTAGACAGTGCTAATTCGATGAAAAACAAGGATGGTGAAGCTTCCAAAGTTAGGATGGGTAAGAATAAGTTTGGTAAGCCTGATTAGTTTGTGAAAACTACATGTTGGAAAGTGTTGACTAAGGGAGTAATTCTATGAGTCAAATCCTAGGAGGATTTCTAGGAATTAATTTCCTATAACTATGGAATTAATTTCCTATTAATTTCCTATAACTGTTGACTTGTAAATTAATTGTTAGTTGACTAATTGATTAGCTAAATGTTAGGAATTAATTAGTTAGCATTTATAACCTTAATTGTAGGCCTAATTGTAGGCTAAGTAAGGTAACTTCTCGTGTATATATATATATATGGCTTATTGTAACTATTTGAATATATAAATCAATATAGAAAATCTTCATGGTATCAGAGCCTTAACAAATTTAGGGTTCTTTCTCTATCTTTTAAAAATTGTTCAGAACCTATAACTCGTTAGGTTTATTGTTTCAATTTTTTTCCTCTTTTCTTTTCTTCTTCTTTTGCCTTTTTTTTCTCTCTACATGCTACAGTGCCTCTACAATACTTTGCTATAGTATTTTTTTTTTTTTAGTAAGAAAAAAATAAATTATTATGGTTGAAATTGTTTCCATGCACTCACGTCCAAATTCAGGACTTATGTGGGTTATCATGGAAATACAAGGACAAATCCTAACAACCTTATTAGATACTAGTTCCTCACGGAATCTTTTGGCAAAAACCGTGGTGGACCGGTTAGGGATCCAACTACAGCCTTGCTCTGGCGAGATTCATGGTCTGAATGGCAAACCTATAGCCGTGGATGGATTACTAGACGTTCTGGTTCGGATTGGCGAATGGAGTGGGACGTGTACCCTACTAGTCCTACCCTCGGATAACATTGACTATATCCTTGGGATGGACTTCTTTGTGTCCAACAAGGTCACACTTACACCACATTTAGGTGGGGTGCTGATCGGTGAAAGGAACAATCAACATTATATTCAAGGAGGTTTCGATGGTGATAAAGAGTGGCCAGTCAGATTTCAGGAGTTGACTGTACCCAAAGAGAGGGATCTCGCAATGATTGAGACGCTCGGAGCAACAATTGATCATTCAATGGAGATCCAAAATGATGACTTGGTAACTAGTGCATCTCTTGCCCAAACAGGTAATCTTTCTACTAGTTATTTGAGTTAATTTAACTCTGCACCGTGGGTCATCGACTTTGGCGCATCAGATCATATGACAAGTATCTCCTCTTTGTTTAATACATATTCTCCCTGTTCTGGCAACAAAAAGGTCCGTATTGCCGATGGCAGTTTGTCATCCATTGTTGGAACAGGTTCTGTCAAGATTTCTGATACTATCACCCTTAATTCTGTCCTACATGTCTCTAATCTCTCTTGTAACTTATTATCAGTTAGCAAACTCTCTCTTGACTCTAACTGTTCAGTTGTGTTTTCTCCAACACTCTGTAAATTTCAAGAACAGACTTCGGGGACGGTGATTGGCAGTGCTAAGATGCAGGATGGGCTCTATTATTTTGAAGATAGTATAAATAAGTCGGCGTTGTTTTCAAACAGTGATGTAAGTTCTCTGCCTGTAAAAGAGCAGATAATGATCTGGCATTTCAGATTAGGTCTTCCAAGTTTTGCTTATTTAAAACATTTGTTTCCGACTTTATTTCAAAATTTGTCTCTTTCTCAATTTCAATGTGATATTTGTTGTTTTTCTAAAAGTACTCAAAAACCTTATATCTCCAAACCCTATAGGGCCTTAACGCCCTTCTATTTAATACATAGTGATGTTTGGGGGCCATCTAAAATTCCTACTTTAAATGGAAAACGTTGGTTTGTGACTTTTATTAATGACCACACTAGATTATGTTGGCTTTATTTGATGAACTCCAAATCTGAAGTCGAAAAACTTTTTCAAGAATTTTATACTCTAGTTGAAACTCAATTTCATACTAAAATCAGTATTTTACGAAGTGATAATGGCACAGAGTATTTTAACCAATATCTTGGGAATTTTTTAAAACAAAAACGAGTTCAACATCAATCTACGTGTCGCCATACACCCCAACAAAATGGGGTTGCGGAAAGAAAAAACCGCCATCTTTTAGAAGTGAGTCAGGCTCTCATGCTTTCAATGCATGTCCCAAAATATCTATGGGGGGACGCTGTTTTAACAGCTACATACCTCATTGTTGACGGTGATTTTTCGTCAACACTCAATCGATGATTTGAGATCACGTTTGTGGGCGATAATAGTTGAATCTTAATACCGTAAAATAATAAGCAATAGATACGTGGTAAAACTCCGATGACCGGAGAAACGTCCACGGGTTGTTGCTTAAGCAACGAAGCCAAAATCCACTATATAAAAATTGATTACAAAAATACGCTATGGTCTCTTTATGCTAAAAAAAAGTCTCTCTCTCCCTTATACGTTACAAAGGGTATTTATACATGTTGTTCCTAGGGTTTGGGGATACCGCTAGGGTTTGGTGTCGTGGCGCCCAAGTCTTAAGCGGTTGCCCAGTCCTAGTCGGATTCTGTTTCCTTCTTGGGCGTGATATGTTTCCTGTTTTGGCTGAGTCCGAGTTTGGGCCGGATTCTTTCTCCTTTATTCGCGGGAGACCTGCTTGTTTCCTTGTTAAACTCTAAAGGGTTGCACTGCTACGTATTATGGAGGTGCTCACTGCTGATTCCTTCCATGCGTTTGGGAAGTGAGTTTCCGTAACCATCTCTTCTTGTTGATCCCCGAGTATGCCCGAGTAGGTGATGTTGCCCGAGCTGGTTCTCTGTGTTTGTGATCGGGTCGCTTTGGTTTCAGCCGAGTGGGTTACTTGGGGGATTTCCCCCTTTCGAGTTGACTTTTCCTGATTCCTGATTCCTGCTTACGTGGCTTCTTTATGGGGATGACGTGTCCTTTATGACGATTTTTACCTATAACAATTCCCCCTTAAATATTTGAGCTGAATACCGCTTGCTCGGGACAAATATTTAACCCCTGTTTGCTTCGTTTCTCACGACTTGTTTTCATTTATCGTCTTCCATATTAATATTGGTTTTCAGTATCCTCGTTTGATTCGAAGTATTACTGACGTGTCTCAATTATGTCCGCACATGCTTGATCCACCTACTATTCAGAAATCTTTTGATGGTGACACACTGACTTCCTGACGGCTCAAGGCTCTTTCTGCTTGCCACATGTCTCATTTTGCTTGGTTGTGGTATGAGGCATTAATGGGACACAACCCTTCTGTTCGTTGGTGCGTAGCCTACGTTACTCCCCCCGTCTCTCTGTTTTCCCGCTTCTTTACCTACCCTCTCTAGGGTTTCGATTTCTTTTGAATCCGGTACCGCCTATATATATATCAGCTTGACGCTTCGTGGGGAATATCCCTATTTCTCTGCAAAAAATCTCCTGCCATTTTTCTTTTCTCTTCCTGATAGAAGTTCGCCTGCATCTGTTACTTTTCTTTGAGTTATTTGGAATTAGACGCTCGTTTCTCAGTCTTGCCAAGATCCTCAACCTCAAACCCCGGATCTTTTCTTGAAGACCATTCCTCATTCTCTGAAGATTTCCTCTACAGTTCGCGTACCTCCAGTTTTCTGATACATCAAGGTTAGTTCTTATGGATCCTGCTGCTAGGCATCATCTTTTTACTGTTGGTATGATTGCTATTGAACAAGGTGATGCTTTTCTTGCCACGGTTGTCCACAGGTTGCTAGGAAACCTTCTTCCTGATCAACCTCAATATTTAGACGCCGACGTTTCGGGGCTTTTTCGTAAAGGACCTGCTACTTCTGAAGTTCCTCCTGCTTCAGAAATTTCCTCCGTTTCTTCGAATTCATCGCAGACTGACTCTTATCAGGCTGAAGCTCAGTCAGATTCTTCTGCTTCCATTCGTGTTGATACTCGGCCGTGGAGACGAACGGGGAAGAGGATGAGTAATCGTAAAAAAGATTCTCACTCCCTGGAGAGCCGAGTCGAGACCCAGAGGGTAGTTAAGAATGATATTGAAGATGAGCATAGGGCCACTCGCATTCCTTTCTCTCCCGAGTGGATATGTGCCTATGACATCGAGCCGAACGTGGTCGGCCCTGAAGAGATAAAAAAGTATATGCGACGGTTTGACTTAGACAGCAACATGGTTTCGTTGATTCCTACTGACGGTCGAGCTGCATGGAACCCCCCACCGGGCCACGTGGCAATCTATGGGGCAATGCTTACTTGTGGTGTTACTCTTCCTCTTCAGCCTTTCATCACCTGGTTTTTGGCTGAGGCTCGACTTGCCCCGGAGCAGCTAACTCCGAATAGCTACCGGATTTTGATGTGCATGTGGCACATGTGGCATAGGATGAAGCGGCCACCTCTCACACCTCGTGAAATCCGGCACTTTTATGCGCTGAGGCCTGTGGGGAAGACTGGGGTTTATTTCCTTCAATCGAACCAACCCGAGTTCTGGATCCCTAAAGACGTAGTGGTTAAGAGTGAAATCGAACCGACCACGGACGAGAAGATTGAAAAGAATACGGTGTGTTCTAAATATATATCTAGAGGGGGGGGTGAATAGATTTTAACTATTATTACCCAATTTTCGCATGCAAGTCAATTTTACGAAAATGCCCCTACTTGTCAAAAATACAAGCAAGTGTAATATAGTGCGGAATTTAAATAACACTTGATGTATATGTGGAAACCCAACTACTGGGAAAAACCACGGGCTGTTTAGTGCGCCACACTCGGACCTCGAAATCCACTAATCGAAATGGAGTTTACAACCTATGTAGACCTCGTCTAACACTCCGGTCAATAACCCCCCATTTCTACCACTCGGGCCTTTAAAAGTGGCTCTAGTCCTAATTGCTTGAGGCCTAAGCAACCTTAGCCTCAAGACTTAATTCTCTATGAAGAGATTATACAACCTATGTGAATATGTATAAATATTCAAATAACAAACAAGGCTAGGTAACCTTAGATGCTTATCTAGGATGATGAGATAATCAATTTAAATCAACCCTAGATATCAATTGCTAAATGACATGTCAAATAGCTTAGCTAATCAAGATTAGTCAAAAACCTAATTAGCTATCACAAAACAACACTCAATCAATTCATCACAATTAATTCTCTAATCTTGTATTTATCATATGATCAAAAACATACAAGTAATTAAAAGAGAATATGCTTGATAGTAAAAATACTAAAATAAGATGAAATTAATCAAAATCTTACCAAGCATGTTGTGATGACGCAAACCCAATCATAGATGAATGCAAGATGAACTTTGATGCAAAAAGGATTTGATTTGAGTGTTTAAAGGTGAGTTCTTGATTTGATTTTTTCTCAAAAATCTCTCTTTGAAGTTTAGGGTTCTAATAACTCAAGGAACTTGATCAGAGAATGAGAAAGTAAGATATTTATAGACATCAAGAATTGGGCATGTGAAAAGATAAGTTTGCCCCTGAAATGCACCGTTCGGCGGTTTCAATCGGCGGCCAGGCCGCCGATCACGGCCGCCGATCACGACCGTCGAATTGAGCCCGTGAAGAATAGAGCATCAGCGGCGGTTTCATGACCGCCGATCCAACCGTCGAATTAGACCGAGAGATTAAAATCGATCAGGTATGAACGGCGATTTCGAACGGCGGTCGTGACCGCCGATCGTGACCGCAGAATTGCTTCAAACCTGTCTGGACTGAAACGACGGTTTCATTCGGCGGCTAGGCCGCCGATCATAACCGCCGATCACCAACAATGGTGAAAACCAAGGAGAAGCCAAGGGCATTCTCCGTGGGCGGCCTTCGCGCAAAATCAAGCACACATACGTGTGAGCGCGGACGTTTCCAAACACTATCAGGAAATGAATTACTAAGCACATATACACACGACAAGATATAAAACAAAGTGCTAGTGTGTAAAGTGACATGTGAAGAGTATGCACACAAATGCAAGTATGCTTAAGGCAAGGTAATTCACGCCTAACATATATATATATATATATATTGACAAATATATGTTTTTTTTGGCAAGTGATTTGCGGCAAATACTTATATATATATTCTTATATAGAATTAAAGGCAACCCTAAGGTCTTAGACTTGAGAGTTTTTTCTTTTGCTAGAGAAAAATAGAATCCAACTCTTAGACTAGTGTGATTTTCGGCCAAGAGGAATAGAGAGAAAAGTTTGTTCTTATTTCGATAGTGCACTAGTTACTTTTACATCAAAAGGTTTTGTGCACAATTTCGAATAAGGTTCATGCGAGTTTCGATCTAAAGATTGTGAATTCAAAAGTGACCGGAACATTCTTTGTTGTCTCTTAGAACTTGTTGTGACTAACGAAAAAGAAAAAGTTTTGTTAATCCATCCTCAGGTACACAATTCAAAGAGAAGGGAGACCGCGCTCCTAGGTGATTCACGTTCGTGATTGGATTGGAAGATCTTGCGGATTACCATCGACGCAATGTCAATCGGATCACGCGACAAAGGTATGATATCTTTAGTATTATATGTTTAATTAATTAGAAGGTTAATGTTCAAATTATGGAAAAAATTTAAACTATACTAAACCCGATTTTAGTCTCGCTTCCGCTGCGTGCAAACGTATTTTTCCCTACAGTCCTGCCCCGACCCGAAGGTCAAGACGTGGCCTTACTTTCTTACAAATAGCTTACAAAATGCAGAACTGAAAAATTCAATACAATTACATATTCCCAAATCTCATAATTAAAAAGAACATTAGCAACATTCTGAAGGATAAATAAACTCCTATCACTTAGAGAACCAAGAACTAAGCTCCGTTGAGATGCCAATCCATGCTATGTGCGAAACACAATCTCAAGAATCTGGAATCACAATGTAATAAGTGAGTTTGGAAACTCAATAAGCATACTAAACATGATTTTATACATGTTCAAAAATATCTCAAAATACGAAAAGCCATATCTTTCAAAACACAATTCATAAATCATTCGAATCATATACTTATCAAATTTTGCTAGGTTCCTTTTAGACATTATTGCATAGTAGGACTTTTCACATATCACAAAGTGTAGCCAAAGTTACACGTCGGCAACTAATGTATACAAGGAAAGTGCAAGTGAGGATTTCTTATTTTTAAAAACACAAAACACTCATGCCCGAAGGTAAGAGCCAGACCCTCGTCGTGATCAGTGACGAGTCTTCCCACATGTACTAATACGTCGACACATGAATGTGAAGACTCTTTAGTCCCTAGAGTACTATAGAGGACACTTCCCATATACCACACACATATCAAATCACATATCACATAAGGCTCCACACAAATTCACATAGGTGCCTACTAGCGATAACAAACAAAAGTAGCCTAGCGAAAAACATATTGTATGGTACCATATATTCACATTTCAAAATGCATACTTATCACATGTCAAAGCATTTTGAACATATTTTGAAAACATTCACAACACATTTTGAAAACATTCACAAACAAACTTCATATACATATAACATTGTGATTCCGTTTCGAAAATGGGTCTAGTATACTTACCTCTTAGCAAATCCAAATAAGAGCAATCGCCCACGAAGCTAATTATCCAATCCTTAGCCTAAGATCATATAATAATACAAATATCAGAGGCTTAATCATATCTAGGACTAGAATAAGGGCTATTATAATGTTCCACAAACTGAAATCCTATTACTAGAAACTAATCAATGCTGTTTTAAAAACCGAACAATATCCGATGTAAGATTTTTAATCTATTTTATACTCACCGAAAAATTCTGATATTTTTCAAATACACTTTAGACAAACATATATATATGTATATAAATATTTTCAAAATTTAATAAAATTCGTACGTACCTTAAAATAATTTAAATCTCCTAGTATTCTGATCTACCTAATATTGGACAGTCCGAACACTACTTACCATTTGAATTTTTAAAATTTATTCATATATCAAATTGATATGAAATCTTCAAAATAGTTTATATAACATATATAAGGTTCCAATATATAAGTTTCAAAGCAAAATCATTGAAGTATCTAGTTTTTAAAATATTTATACTTTTAGTTTCCAGAATCTGTCTTATACTGGATATATTGCAGTACCTGATTTTGAAAATTCATAACTAATTCAATGAAACCCCAAAAATAGTGAAATAAATTCAGAAACCCTATAAACCTATTTTGAAACATCAGTACCAAATATTACAATTTGTAAATAAGTAAAACATAACAAAAACTATTTTCAAAATCAAACTATATAACAAAACTGATATTTTCATCAATAATGCTTCAAACTCAGAAATTCATAAAAAATACAATACTTATCATTTTAAAGTGAAATGAATTTATGTAACAACATTAGATAGTTTAGATCAAAATCTCGAAAGCCAAATTACAAAAATATCACAAATAAAGTATATATAATTTTTGGAATTAGCACTGGTCAGCCTTAAGTAAATAGATATCAGAAAAATGAAACCAAACAATCACCCCTAATATGCTTATAGGACTCCTACTTAATCAAAACCTTAACTTTGCTTCCCGTAAGCACTGAAGTAAGTAAGAAAACACATAAAAACAAAGGGAAACACACCTTGAAAAGCCTTTCTTCTTGCTTGAAAAAAAAAACGTTATTGACCACAAATGTGAGAGTTGATTTTCTCTCTTCTTATGTATAGGGCAACGACAAGGAACAAAAGATGAAAATGAAGCTAAATGCTTTGCCAGCCAACCAAAGCTTAACACCAAAGTAAACACCTAACATCCAAGTCAACACTCATCTACTAATTCTCACCCACTAGCCCAAAAAGTCTCGCCTAAACCGTTCAATATTCCAAACAATAATTACTAATATACTTAGGAGACATAATAGAGTAGGTAATAATTATTACCCAACCCACTGACACAAACATAGTAACCCAAATCATGATATGGGTCTTACATTTGCTCTCTTGGAAACGTCCCTCTCAAGACCGGATTAAACTTAATGTGGATGGCAGTAGAAATCCTGGTTCGGGTCTCATTATTGCTGGAGGTGCTATTAGAGATTATCAGAAGAATTGGTTAGGTGGTTTTGCTCTTAGTAAGGGTAAGGGCAGTGTGATTGAAGCTGAGTTTTAGGGTATACTTGAAGGCCTCAAGTTTGCTTGGAAGACTGGCTACAACAAAATTATGGTTGAATCTGACTCCTATGATGTTGTTCTTCTACTGAATACTAACCCTCCTCTGAACCACCCTCAGCTTAGCTTCATTCAAGAATGTAGAGCTCTCATTGATAAGAATTGGTATTGCTCTGTTCAGCACGTCTTCAGGGAGTGCAACAGAGTTGGTGATGGCCTTGCTAGTCTGGGTCATTCTTTAGGTCTGGGGACCACCTTCTTTGTTGATCCATCTCCCCAAGTTACTGGTTTACTGGAAGATGACTTTGTGGAGTCTTCATTTGCTAGGATTGTCTCTAGCCCTTAGTTTCCTTTGTTTCTTTCGGGCTTTCTGCCCTCCTTCTCACCAAAAATAAATAATAAATAAACATCATCACACTTTTGCCATGTGTATTATTATGATTGAACCTATGTTGCTTACATGACAAAAGTGTGGTGATATGTATTATTAGTATGCTATAAATATACCTATATTGTATGTCTATGAGAGAAAAAATGGTATTAATATACTATAAATATGCCTATATTGTGTGCTTATGAGAGAAAAATTGTTTTATAAGGCAGTCAAACATGAAGGCTTCAATGAGACTTTTTAATAAAATAATAATTTATATATATAATATTAACTTTATTAATAATTTAAAATAAAGAAAAATAAAATATAATAATAAAAAATTATTTAACCTTAAAAAACAATATAGAAAAATAATGTTTAATTGAAATAAATTAATTTTTTTTCATGGTAACTATTCTTACGGTTTTGGTAACTACATTTACGGCTTCGATAACAATTTAATAGTCTCTTCAAAATTTTGCTTATAACTATGTTTACGGTTACAGTAACTACATTTACGGCTACGGTAACTACATTTATGGGTTTCATAACTATATTTATGACTTCGGTAACCATTTCATGATTTCTTAAGAATTTTATTTGTAATTATGTTTACGACTACGTTAACTACATTTACGGGTTTGGTAACTACATTTACAACTTTCGTAACCATTTCATGATTTCTTAAAAAAATTGCTTTTAACTACTTTTACGGCTACGGTAACTAAATTTACGGTTTTGGTAACTACGTTTACGGGTTTAGTAACCCTTTCATGGTTTCTTCAAAATTTTGCTTGTAACTACGTTTACGGCTACAATAACTACATTTACGGTTACAGTAACTACATTTACGGCTTTGGTAACCATTTCATGGTTTCTTCAAAATTTTGCTTGTAACTACGTTTACGCCTATGGTAACTATATTTACGGCTTTAGTAACTACATTTACTTTTTGGTAACCATTTCATGATTTCTTCAAAAATTTGCTTGTAATTACGTTTACGGCTATTTACGGCTTTAGTAACTACATTTACTTCTTTGGTAACCATTTCATGATTTCTTCAAAAATTTGCTTATAACTACTTTTACAGCTATTGTAACTACATTTACGGCTTTAGTAACTACATTTACAGCTTCGGTAACCATTTCATGATTTCTTAAAAATTTTGCTTATAATTACGTTTACGGTTACAGTAACTACATTTACGGCTTTAGTAACTATATTTACGGTTTTGGGAACTACAATTATGGTTTTAACATTTATTTAAGAAAATCTAATTAAATAATGTAATAAAAATAATTTTAATTTCCGTTCAGTCTCCTCTAGCCGAAGGAGACCATCGATCTCACATTTCTTCTCAACTTATCTTGTGGCAACCAGCCCAAAAATGCCCTCATGATGATTGCGAAATTCCAAATTGAGGGACTGGATGTTGACAAGCTTAGTTTCCTTTTGCTTTTAAAGACAAAAATGCTTATCAAGGGGTTGTTCGAGGTAATGCAGGTTCATGGCTTGCGACAGAGCTCGGACTTGATGACAATATCGGATCGAGGACGTGCGTTTGATGTTTGATAAAATGTCTCATAGAAATATTGTTACGTGGAGTATTATGTTTGTTGGGTATGGTTATTGTATACTTTGGATGTTTTTTATTTTTATTTTTTATTGTTGATTGATAATAGATATTTTTTTTCGACAGGATGTTAGGTATTGTTAATACCTGTGGGCTTTTTGATGTTTCGTGTGTGTATAATTTTGAATAAAAGTTGCATACAGCTTAAACTCAAAGTATGTTTGTGCAATTTGCCCTTTCAATGATGATTATTTCTGATTTCTAAAAACCAATGCTACTAAACCAATGCAACCTTTGTTATACAGTTACCTTATTTTGAATTATTATTATTTTTTTATTGGTGGAATACCAAACAAATTTATATGGATATTCTTATTAAAGTTTGGAGCATATTGGATGAAGAAGGAAATGTGATCCTCTTATTTCTCTAGAAAAAAAAAAAATAATCTTTTGCTTTATTTTAAGGTTCTAGGAAAAGAATTCTGGGATGTGCTTATATCACACGATAAAATTTTATTCTCGGCGTGACATGATCATTTTTCAAATTTTGGGACAGGGCAAAGAGTTAAGGTTAAATAAACCCAGGAAAGCTAGAAAAGCTCAAATGATGAGGTATCACTAAGGAAATACAAGTATGTTTTTCACAATACTACCAGGGAAAAACTTGGAACACATTCTATTTATCTTCTTATCAGAAGATGTGAAAAACTTTGCACACTTGCATGCAGAAGCCAAGAAGCTTGCCTTAGATCTTGACAGTATCAAAACTATGGTTGTGCTTTTCAATCATATAAAGCACATCAACCCAATCAAAGAATGCTGTCTCTGCAAATGCTTAAAAACTAAAAGAAATCGCTGAAAAAGGGGCATGCTGCTGAAATCCTGTTAGGAAGAAGAAAGTCTATTTTGAGAAGTTTGTACGGCAACCTGGCCTATATTCTCTGAGGATGCCATACAATGTGTGTCACCCTTCCAAGAACTAAGCCCAAAGGAACCTGCATAGAATAGCTTGTTCAGGTTAGGCGAAGATTGAGAGAAGGTAGCAGCTGAAAACTCAAAAAACTTGCTGTTTATACAGATTGCATTTTGCAATGTACATCAACTAAACCAGTCAAATAATGTTATCGCTTAAAATTATAGTAATTAGAAGCAACTTCAGGTTGATAAACGTTTTAATGAAAAGTTTACTTCACATGTTTCCATCAACTTTTAAAGAGGCATTACTGCATCGGAAATAGGAAACTATAAAGGTTAAATCAGGGGACCATCCAGATTGAGCCGTAGGATCAAATCGAGCATGACAAGGGTTCTACTTATTTCAGAGCCTGAATGGTATTTGGATCAAAATACTTTGTTTCAAAAAGATTCTAAATAGATTCATCAAAAAAAAGATTCTAAGTAGAAATATGGCTAAGAAAAACTTTTCTACATAATAACAAATATAATGATCTATCACAAATATTATTAACTCAACAATTCATCAGCATGGTGCCTTAGAATGACTTACTGAGCCAAAAGATGTTGAATCCAAGCTAAGAGATGGATCGTCTCCCTCAGCCCAACAATGTCCATTTGGAACATTCACCATATCGAAATTACGAGTTGCAATCAAATCGCATGGTAAACCAATAATTCTCTTTATGAATTTCTCCTTGTGATTATAGAGGGGAGCTGCAAAAGTGCAACTAGAGCATTATTAGATATCAACATTGGCATTTTTCATCAGTGTTATGCTTCATTAACCTTAAGAAACGTATCTAAATATACATGATAAATATCTACACTAAGGCAATCGTATAACAAACAGCCAAAGGCTTTCAGGTGAGAGAAGGTAGAACACCATGAATGTTTAGGATATATCACCTTGAATGAGCTACTAAATACCGATTAACTTCAATATGATTAAGCAGATCCAAAAAAATCATTTTTGGAGAAGAAGTGGATGCAACATAGGTTATATACTAAATTACTAACTTATATGGAATACCGAATAACTAGGTGCAAATATGTTAAGTCATTCAAGAGAAGTTCAAATTTCACGATCCCATTTCAGCTTGTTCATGTGCTGAGGAAAATGGAATTAATAGAGTTCAATTTTATTTACACATTATTATTACAATTAAGCACTCCCTATTCAATTCACGTAAACAGACCCATAAAAAATGAACAAAACTCTAAAAGGAATGGTTCCGTCAATTAAAACAAACAGCAACTCAAACTCAAGCAAAATTTGAAAGCAATCTTGTATGTAAAACAAAAGCATGACAACCAACTCAAAAGTCAACCCAGCTTAGCTCCAATTCACCAAATAACTCAGAACCATGATTAAGTAGAAAACAATTCTCTATATAGAAACAACACAGACTCGTGACTTAGGTTGAACTCATAAAAATTCGATTCACAATATGTTCCCCAAGGTAAATCATACCAGGAAAGCGAGAGTTAGTTGCCCGATGCCTTAACGACTGGCTATAATAGATATCTGATCAAATTCGAATTATATGAGGTTACACTTCCTCGCAAGCCACTAAAAACCAATTCGATAGTTTCCTAGTAACACAGCACTACTGAACAATAGATATACACCTAAGGGTTGTCAGTTTTTTCCCATATAAGTCGTATTATCTCTTATAACTTAAATTAAGATGAATAGATTTGATTGTTTTCCAATTTATATATTATTTTAAGATATATATATATATGATAGAAAAAGTAAAAAAAATTTGACTTTTCATGCCAATATGCATTTGGAGAAAATTGAGTGCCACATATGATAGATAGTTAAAAAGTTAGAAAAACTCTCTTCAATGCAATTATTTAACTTCAATATGGAGATGATGTTGCCAAAAAAAAAAAAAAGAACAAATTATACCAAACTCCCCTGAGGTTTGCTCTTTTACACGCGGAAACAACTTTATCATTAATTGACTTACCTTCTCTATCGTTAGTCAACGAACATCAGATCTAACTGTTGATCTTGTAAGGAAGGGTAATTTCATTCTTTAACACTGTATATATTGTATACATCAAACTCATTTAATGCATGTCAGAATATTTTGTAATTTAAAATTAAATATTAACAAAAAGAAAAATATCCCCCCCAAAAAAAAAACAATACAAAAAAGTAAATTAAAAAATCTTAAAAATTTTGGATCTCCAGGTTTTTCACAAAAAAAAAAAAAAAAAAAAAAGACAAATGATTTATCACAATTTTTTTTTAATAAGGGAAAATCGTATTTTAGTCCCTATAGTTTGCCTTAATCTGCGTTTAGTTCACGGTTTTTTGGTATTGTAACTTTCAATCCATCATTATTCTGACAATATGAATTCCAGTCCCTACCATCCAATTCTGTTAGGGTTCCGTCAAGTCAACGAGGGTCAACGAGGGTAAAAAGGTAAAATAACATTAGATGTTCTAGAACCTTATATAAGAAAAGGGTATAATAGTAATTTACAAATTAATTTAAAAAAAACAATAAATATTATTAAATTAATTTTAAGAAAACAAACAAATATTATTAAATTAATTTTAAGAAAACAAACAAATATTATTAAAAACAAATAATAAAAACAAAATTAAAATCTAATTTCTCTCTCTCTCTCTCTCTCTCTCACCATCACCCACTGATCACCATCTTCATCTCTTTCTCTATAACTTCATTCTCTCTCTAAAAAAAAAATCTTTCTTTCTCTGTAAATCTCTCTCCCACTTCTGTCATCATCAACAACACCACCAAACTCTCCCTCTCAGACTCGTCTCTCTTTTGAAGCTCACAGCCGCTGCAAACAGGGGCCACAACTCTCTCTCTAACATCACAGACCTTGTTCGATCGGCGACGAGCAGCTCCTCCGCGTGACGAGCAGTTCGATCGACTCTTTCGTCCCTCATGCAAATCGACCAGCTCCTCCGTCCCACGCGCAGATCGATCGGCTTCTCCCTCTCGCAGATCAATTTACTCCTCCGTGCAAGGAGCTGGCATGGCAAACTGGGCCACCATCGATCGGCTTCTTCAACTGGTTGTTTTGGGAATTTTTTTAATTTTTTTTAATGATTTAGGTTATTGATTGGATGGTGATCTGGGTTTTCCAAACAAAATTTTTTTTTTAGCTGTTAACAAATCCCTAAAAAAAAAGTTAAAATATCTGTCTAGGCTTCACTACATTAGTGTATACTCGCAGTTCTCTTCAGAAGAAAATGATCAAACAACTTTACATTTTATTATGAATTTATTTTTCTCAAATTTCTTCAACGTTGGTTATGGAGCTACCCGTTTCCACATCGGTACTTGGTTCTTCCTCAAGTCCTCCCACATGAAGTGAGATCCTAGGATGCAAGAGGATATCCCCAGTTTCTTCATCAACCTGGTAATCACCATCGTTTTGATCACCACTTATTGTGTCAGCAACTCTATCTTCATCGATTATTGCTTTGTATTGTTGAATATTTTTAAACGAGGCCTATGTAGATTCTTTAACCTTTGGTTCCCGTATGAGGTTTTCCAAACAAAAAAAAAAGTTCTCAAGTTGAAAAAAATTGAAGAAGACGATCTGGATGATCTGGGTTGTTTTTAATGGTGATCTGGGCAATAATGTGATCTGGGCTTTTTATTATTTAGGTTATTTTTTGTTTTTGTTTTTGTTTTTGTTGATGATGATGATGATTGGGAAAGAAAAAAAAAAAAATTCTTGAGTTAAAGAAAATTGAAGAAGATTATCTGGGTTTTTTTAATGGTGATCTAGGTTATTATTATTATTTTTATTTAGGTTATTTTTGGTTTTGTTTTTGATGATGATAATGATTGGGAAAGAAGAAAAAAAGGTTGGGAAGAAAATTGAAGAAGAAGATGCACAGATCTGTAAATTTTTTTTTTTTTTAAATTTTTTTAAATTTATATTGATGGCTATTATTAATTATTTAATCTAATTATTTAACATTTTGATTAATTATTTAATCTAATTATTTAACATTTTTTTAAATAGTTTTATTTAATTTTTTTTTATAAGTTTTATATTTTTTTTAATTTTAAATTTAATTAGTTTTTAAAAAGAGAGATCTCCACCGTCCATCTTTGAGATGGACAATGGAGATCCATTTTTTTTTCAATTCCTTTTTTATAATTATTATTTTGTTTTTTAATATATTTTTTATTTAATAAGGGTAAAACGGTCTTTTCCATGTCATCAGCACACATGAGGGGTATTAACGTCTTGTAGTCCGACTGACATGGCAGAATCTGTCTTTTGACGGATTCTGTCACAGAAGGACTTAAAGTTACAAAAAAAAATAACCGTGGACTAAACCTAGAATAAGGCAAACTACAGGGACTAAAATGCAATTTCCCCTTTTAATAATAATAGAAATTGATGGGTGGAATCTCATTGATGGATCCTCATCTCTCCCCCAATCATCATCTATCGATGATCCCCATCCCTCAATCTCATCATCATCATCTCTCCACCCCATCATCAACCTCATCTCTCCACCATCGTCACCATCCTTCAATATCAAATATTTCCAAAATTTTCTTTTCTTTCAAAAACAAATTTCATAGAGAATTTAACAATAAACCAAAAAATCCACATACAGTATCCATCCAATAACAACTTTTCATTAAACAAAAGTCAAATACTCAAACAAATAATAAATAAAAAAATTGAAGATTTGGAAAGTTGAAGACAACCAAGAGATTGACGTTCAGACCGCTGGAATACAACCCCAAATGCAGAGATAACCTCAAAGCAAACCCAATTCAACTAGGGATAGGCATTTATCCTCGGATACCTAAATCCCCACATCCCCGTTCCCATTTGGGGGGAAACGTTTGGGGGAAAATGGGGAAATGGGTGGGGATGGAGATGATTTTCATCCCCAAATTGAAATGGGGATGGGGGGAAGTCCTCCCATCCCCATTTCTCAATTTTCCCCACAAATGTATTTAAATGGAGATGGGGATGAGGGAGGCTCCCCCATCCCTATTTCCCTATTTTCCCCAAACTATATATATATCTTAATATTTTTTATTCTTTCTATTTTTTAACCTCAACTAACTAAGTATATATATATATATATATTCTTAATATTTTTTATTATTTCTATTCTTAATATTTTTGTATTTGAATTTGTAATGTAAAACAGGAAAAACCGGAAAACAGAGGAATGGGGAAAACGAGGAAATAGGAAATAATGAGGGAAAACGGGAAAATGAGGATGAGGATGGGGATACCTCCCCCCAAAACTCCCCCATCCCCATTTTCCCCAAATGGGGAAATGGGGAGGTATGGGGAAGGGTTTTGGAAATGGGGATGTGATCATGCCAAAATTGTTGTATATTTCGGCCCTGATTTCTTTATCATTTGTCTCGTTCTTTTGCGTTTTAGCGTCTCTTATGGGCTCTTTATTCATATTTTCAGGCATTCGTACATTTCTAGTGTTAGAAGTGAAATTCGGGACTTTTGGGCGAAAAGGGACCAAAAGATGCAAAAAGAAGGACAAAATCCATCAGAAGCTCCAAGAGTGCGGGTTAGCCAACCACACTCCACCCGCACTGCTGATAAAACCTGGGAGCTAAGTGCGGGTACAGTACGGGTCAGCCAACCGCAGTCCACCCACACTATTGACACAACCCGAGAGATGATATTTAAGGAGAAGATAAGTGCAAGTACAATGCGGGTTAGTCAACCGCAGTCCACCCGCACTGTTGACAAAACCCAGGAGTTGTAATCTCGAAGGAAAGATAAAGTGCGGGTACAGTGCAGGTCCTTGAACAGCACTAGATCCGCACTCCATGCCCGCCAGATTTCGACTTTGAAGCATTTCTGACCTATTTTGTAATCCATATAAATAGAAACTCATATTAGATCGATATACACGTTTTTATTATGAAATTACATTTCCCTTACATGAGCTAGATCTAGGAATATTCTCCCAATCATCCAAACACGTTTTACCACTATACTTTACATTCCTACACACCATTTCCACCATTCTCACTTACAATCCATCTCTACTTAAGGAAGAACACTAGGAGATTAGAATCCAAGCTTCAAGAAGAAGGTCTCACCATGGGTCCTTTCTATCTCTCTTCTCTTAGTTCATATTGTTTATTTACTATGAGTAGCTAAATCTCCACTAAAGGGTTGATGTGATTAGTTTGATGGATATTAGGCATGTGTAATTAAACTTTACTATTCTTTCAATCTATCATTTATGTTCTATTCATTGTTATCATTGCTTTTGAATGTTGATTTGTCTTGGATACATCCTCTTAGCAAATTGATTTAGTAAGTACTTAAGGAGACAACTAGGTATCCATCCTATTTGGTTGTCTCAAGCTCTTTTGAATGGAAGGATTCCATAAGAATACATCCTTCAAGTGGAATCCGGCTTCACAAACCAAATCTTCATCTAATCTCGAATAGGAGGTTTTCCTATACATCCTAGGTTGACCTCTTGTGAGAGATTAAGAGCCATAATTATACATCCTAGGAGTGGCTACCCTTGGATTCCACAAGAATACATCCTTTGAGTGGAATCCGGTTTAATAACCTCACCTTAATCTAATCTCAAGTAGGAGGCCTTCACTATACGTCCTTGGTTGGCCTCTTGTGTGAGATTAAGAGTCACCACTATACATCCTAGGGTGACTACTTTATTAAACGGTTAAGCCCTTAATTGATAGATAATCTTCATGGCAAAAGTCCTAACTAAGCAACTAATACTATACATCCTAGGTTGATTGCTTAAGAGGGATAGTCCAAAGTAGAAGACCTTCATTATACATCCTAGGTTGGCCTCTTGCAAGGGATACATAACCAACACTATACATCCTAAGTTGGTTACATTAGTTCATCTCATGTGCTTCATTATGAGTTTTTACATGCCCATTGTCCGTTTACGAGTCCATCAACTCCTTAGTCCCCTTATCATATATATCACTCCATTCACATTCATTTTTATTCATTGCATTTATTAGTTTCTTTAGTTCATTCATAATTTAAAACTCCAATCATTCACTTTACTTTTATTTCATGACTATTGCTAGAGTACCGATTAGTCATTGCTAATCCCGATGCTTGTGGACGACACCCCACTTGCCGCCATGCTTGTGTTTTCAAACCCATTTAAGGCATTGTTGAGGTTATATAAATATTGTTTGACAAGTGAATTTACATACGCAAACGACCTTTGTTAGGATGGGGATGGGGTGACCTATATCCATCCCCATTTTCCCAATGCCCATCCCTATTTGGGCAGTTAGAATCTTATTGAATATTTAGTTTTTCTATGATGACTTTATTATGATTTGTTTAATTTTTTTATATTAATATTTTAAACAAATATCTTTGAATTTTATGTTAGTGAATTAAATCAACACATTAACTGATAGAGGATATATAGGTGAAGTTGATTGGTGGGAGAGGAACAATACTAGGGTACTGACGGTCAGTACCCCAAGGTACCGACCCCACTAATGTGGTGATAAAAAATATAATTAATTTTGTTTCAATATTTATGAGATTTTATGTAACCTAAATCCTAACAACAAGGCAAGACGTACTTGTCAAACCTCCCAAACCTATTTGATTTAGATGTACCAGTGTTATGTATCCATTTATAGATTTTAAAATTCGGAAAATATAAAATTCAATTACTATGTGTATGATGTGATAGAAAGTTAAAAAGAGAGCAACTAATAATTATGATAAGGGAAAATGAATCCGTTGAGGGAAAAAATAAAGAGTTTCGGTTTAATAGGGTTTGAACAGGTGGGGACCAGAATAAGACTACAAGAGATTAGAGAGATGCAATTGAGTGATAGAGACAATAAGACAGAAATACCACTATGTCAGAGCTGAACTGAAGACTGAAGTTAGAGAGAGAGAGAGAGTCGTTGTATAGTTGTATCATGGTGCAAATTGAAACATATCGGTGCAAATTGAAACATATCAGAGCAAATATATTATTATATATTATTTATTATGGGTAGTGTTATTTGTAGGGGTGAGCACAAAAACCGAAACCGAATTGAACCGAACCGAACCGAACTGAAAAAGGGTGTTTGGTTTGGGTCATAGTTTCTATTCGGTTCAAACCGATTTGAAATTTAAAAACCGAATTGAATTCGGTTCGGTTTCGGTTTTTGTTCGGTTTCGGTTTTTGTTTTGAACATACAAAACCGAATCGAATAAACTGAATTGTTTTAATAAATTATTTTGTAAGGTTCAATTTTATTATGGACTGTTTGTTGATGATATTTTATTTTGAAACTACATTTTTTTATTTCTATTTTATAGAAGTTATGAAGAATTTATATTATAATTAAGTATGTAGACCAAATATGATTGAAATTTTAGATTTGGATTAAAAATTTAGTTGTATTTTGTTTAAATTATTTCTTACATATTATGTTTTCTTAAAAAAGTTTTAAGCCAAAATGTCAAAAAAGCAACTTAAAAGCCCAAAAAATTTGAAAAAATATATATATATATAAACCTTCAAGGCCCAATAGACCCAAAACCGAATTGAACCAAACCGAGATAAAGGTGTTCAGTTCAATTCGGTTTTCAGGTACAAAACGATTCACATTTTCAAAATTGAATATATGTCTATTCAATACGGTTTTAACCAAAACCGAACTAAACCGATCCATACCCACCCTTAGTTATTTGTAACAATACAATAAACGGGAGGAACAAATACAACTGCCCGCTGTAG
Source organism: Acer yangbiense (assembly GCA_008009225.1). NCBI lineage: Eukaryota > Viridiplantae > Streptophyta > Magnoliopsida > Sapindales > Sapindaceae > Acer > Acer yangbiense. The sequence goes on from CM017771.1 coordinate 19,207,714, forward strand.
CACTAACAATATTTGTAAATATAGAACAAAATTTTGAATTAGAGACGAAAATAAGATGTTTTCCGTAGTGCAATTAGATTTTAAATTAATTTTCTCATTTGAAGATAAGGTATTTCAGTATTTAATTCTAATTATTGTGATAAGAATTATAATTCGAATGAATGTTTACCTTATGAAATTTAGCAATAGATACTCACAAAAGGTAATAAAACTAGGAATTTCCAATTGAAATGCAAAAATCATTGTCAGATCTTTATAGATAGACTAAAATCAATTCATGTATCTGAGTATATCTACCATCCGATTAAAAGCATGGTGGTATTGAAAAATGGAGAGCCTTTGTATACCAATTTCTGTGGTTAATTATATTACCTCGACATTCAGCAACATCAATTAATCAATACCACCATGCTGGTATTGGAAAATGGTTTAATTAATCAATACGTTATTAAATTAAAAAAAATTGTTTAATTTAATAATGTATTGAAAAATGAAAATGGAGAGTCCATTTAATAAAACCAATTCATGTATCTAAGTATATGTACCATCTGAAAAGCATGGTGGTATTGTATAATGGAGAGCCTTGTATACCAATTTTTGTGGTTAATTACCTCGACACTAAGCAACAACAATTAACAAAGGAGACTATAGAGTGCTGACTATTATAATCTATATGTGTATACTATAGAGTGCAGAGTGTAGAGTGTAGTAAAAATTGAAAACTGATAGTACATGCGGTCCTCGGTTATGTATAAATAGTATCTGTGAGTGAGACCACCATAATAACACTGACATGGGCACATGGATTGGGATTGGGATAGTAGAAAGTAGAAAGTAGATTGATCATTATCTTTGGAACGTTTCTTTATGTATAATTTTAAGTTTCTTTATGTATAATTTTCTCTAAGCCATAAAGTCTTCTATAAATGGAAATTGAGGAATACAGAGACAGGTGTCCACAAACGTTTTTTATTTGGTTATTTGCATTGCATTGGAATATACCCCACAATTCAATATTTCAATCCAGGTCTGCATGTGCTTGTGCCACACACAAACACATCTAAATGGCTCATATATATAGCTGCATTAGTGTAACATATACGTGCTTTCTGTGTCCTCATTTGAATTTGATTTTTTTTTGTTTACACCATCCGGTTTTCGGGTGGGACGGATCCACCATACGGTGCAATTAGCCCAGACTACACTCCGACTAATCCAGACTCGCACCAGGTCGGCCCACTAAGGGGTAAAGTGCTCCCAATATGTGTAGCTCCATTCACAAGGGGTGTTGAACCCACGACCTTGCTTAAGGGATGAGAGCGCCGAACCACTCACACCAACACATGATTGGTCATTTGATTTTGATTTAATTTGTCTAAAACTACTCTTATAAATATTTTTCATGAATATCCTTATTTGCAGCAATAATTTATCATTAGTCAAACAAATTGACATACGGTGGATATATCAAATTTTTATTTTAATGGAATTATTTGAGATATAAACATCTATAAAAACATTTGATTAATTGACTTCGGCCCTTTAAGTCTCATTTTAATGTTAAAATTAGTAACAAATAAATCTACCTCTTGGCTGGCTTCTTCGTTTTTATCTTTAGGGTAATTAGCACAAATACCCCTGAACTCTACGTTCGTTGCTATTTCCCCCACTATATTTTTTTTTTAGGCAGTAAACCCCCTGAACTATCATAAATTGGCAATGGCTGACGGAATCCTAATTCTGTTTAGAGAAAATTACACTAAGTCCCCCTGATTATTTATATAATTGCATTAAACAGGAAAAATATAATAATATGACACAAATACCCCTCTGACCAATTTTTTTTTTAAAAATTAAATTTAAAATCGAAATAATAGTTAATTAATAATTAAATTCTGAATTTTATTATAAAGACAATTAAATAAATAGAGAAATGAAAAAAGTAAATTGATATAACAATTATTTAAATTATCTTTTTATTTAAATATCCCTAAATATAAAACCAAGATAAATATTTAAATTATTTAAGAAAAATAAAAATAATGGTTAAATAATAATACAATTCCCTTTCAAAAAAAATAATTGTTGATCTCAATTACCCAAAAAATAAAGTAATAAGTTTCTTCATTAATGAAGATCCATCAATGTTATTTTATTATTATTATTTTGTTTTTTAAAAATTTTTTAATTGGATTTCATTTATTGGTTTGTGAATTGTATTTTTTAAATTAATTTTTTTTAACTTAATGAACATAGAGAAGAGAAATCCTTAAAATAAAAAATTTCAAATAAATATTTTTAAATGAACATCAATCCATCTAATTAAATGAACATCTGTTTCTCCATCAAATCCTTAAAAAATTCTCTTCTCTAAATAAATAAAAATATTTAAATTTGCAACACTCAGAAACCAAAAATTAAAAAATTTTAATTTTTAATTCTTCTATGTGTGTTTTTAATTGGAGCGATATTCAATTTTTTAAAATTTGTACTTGTATTATTATTGTTATTATTTTGTAATTGAGATAAATCAATCTATTTCAAAAAACAAATTGAGATAAATCAATCAATTTAAAAAAAAAATGCTTTTTTTATTTGAATTTATTTTAATAAATATTTCTCCACCATTCATCTTTGAGATGGATGGTAGAGATTTTAAAGATGTTTTAATTTTTTAAAGATTTTATTTTCTTTATAAAAAAAATAGAATTGTATTATTATTTTTTTTGAAAGGGAATTGTATTATTATTTAACCATTATTTTTATTTTTCTTATATAATTTAAATATTTATCTTGGTTTTATATTTAGGGATATTTAAATAAAAAGATAATTTAAATAATTGTTATATCAATTTACTTTTTTCATTTCTCTATATATTTAATTATCTTTATAATAAAATTCAGAATTTAATTATTATTTAACTATTATTTCAATTTTAAATTTAATTTTGTTTAAAAAAAATTGGTCAGAGGGGTATTTGTGTCATATTATTATATTTTTCCTGTTTAATGCAATTATATAAATAATCAGGGGGACTTAGTGTAATTTTCCCTAGACAGAATTAGGGTTCTGTCAACCATTGTCAATTTATGATAGTTCAGGGGGTTTACTGCCTAAAAAAAAAGTATAGGGGGGGAAATAGCAACGAACGTAGAGTTCATGGGGTATTTGTGCTAATTACCCTTATCTTTAAATAAATGAAGTTGATCATATCATTTAAATTATTGATGTTGAATTAATAAATGTATCTTGCTTTGGCTATTCAACGAAAATCATAACTGAATTGTTTTGGTACGTTTGTGGAAACAAATTCAGAGATTATAGAAATAACATACAACTGCCCGTTGTAGCACCAACAATATTTGTAAATATAGAAAGAACAAAATTTTGAATTAGAGACGAAAATAAGATGTTTCCCGTAGTGCAATTAGATTTTAAATTAATTTTCTCATTTGAAGATAAGGTATTTCAGTATTTAACTCTAATTATTGTGATAAGAATTATAATTCGAATGAACGTTTACCTTATGAAATTTAGTAATAGATACTTACAAAAGGTAATAAAACTAGGAATTTCCAATTGAGATGCAAAAATCGTTGTCAGATCTTCAAAAGTATAGATAGACTAAAACCAATTAATGTATATACCTGAGTATATTAGTATATGTACCATCTGATTAAAAGCATGGTGGTATTGGAAAATGGAGAGCCTTGTATATCAATTTCCGTGGTTAATTACCTTGGCATTCAGCAACAACAATTAATCAATGTTATCTTTTAGGGAGATCTATAGGCATGGCTTAAAAAATTCCAAAATTACTTGAAAAAATACCAAGTTATCATTGATGTGATCATGGTTGGTTGTAGAAATGCACATTTTCCCCCTGGATCCTCATATCCCCACGTCCCCGTCTCTATTTAGTGAATTTTTTTGGGGGGGAAATTGGGGAATGGGTGGGGATGAGGATGATTTTCATCCTCAAATTGAATGGGGATGGGGAAGGGATCTTTATTTCCCCATTTTCCCAAAAACATTTATAAATATAATTATATATATATATATATATATATATATATATTAATTTATTTTTTTGAAAACCCTAACTATATAAACTCATTTGAAACTTTGAATTATTTGAAACACTTTATTTTGTATTTGTAATGGAATGTTTTTTTTAAAATTTTTTTTTATTTATAATTTGTAATTTTTAGTCAAATGGGAAAATAGAGAATTGAGAAAATGGGGGAAACGGAAAAACAGGGAAAAACAGGGAAAAACGGGAAAAATGGGGAACTGGGGTTGGGGATGGAGATACCTCCTACTAAATCAATAAAAATAAAAATTAAAATAAGGTTTAGTTTTTCTTTTAAGAAAGAATAAATGGATATATAATTTGATATAAGCCATTTATGTATACTATATACTAGTTACCACCGCCCTGTTCTAAGATTTGAAATCACCTAATAATCTTTTTGAGTCGTAACAAATCTATTGAGCAGTTAACTAGTAGCTAATTAATTACAATCAATTACTAACATACAAGAATAAGTTAGAGTAGGAAATATATAAGAAAGATACAGATAATAAAACCTTGTGTTAGTTTTTCAAAGACAATTAAGGGGCCAAAACCCAAAATAATGTCAACAACATGTATAATGATGTATAATGTATTGTTGAGTTTTTATCTTTCAAAATAACATTAATCATGACACATCGATTAGCTTAAAAATATGAAATAAATCTTTAGTTTGTGATCAACTTGAAATAAATCTGATTATTCATTAATCATGAAATGAATATTGCATGTGATCAGTCAATAGCCTCTAATTACAGGATTAGTCAACAACGAATGCCACATCAAGTAATTCATTAGATTACTTGAAATAAGATTATGGAAAGATTAATGTTAATATGTTATATTTATATCTTAAAAATATTGCCAAATTACTTGAAACAAATTTCAAAATTTCACTCTACTCAAAATGTCAGGTTAAAAGCCCAAAACCACACTCAATCTCTCCCTCTCCCGATCCCTTTCTCCTTCTCTATTTCATTAAAAGTTTAAAACCATACATAATAACTCAGTATTGATTTTCGATGCTAAAAAAATTGACAAGTTGATGTGGTTGTTATAGGGATTGAGTAAAGCCGATCGATGGTGTTGATGTGGTTGCTTTGTTTGGAAATGGAGTAGATGCAGCTCTGCAAAAGACTACTTTCTCACTCTAAAATTGTGTATCATCATTTCAGACAAGTTAATGCGGTGAACAATAGAGAGCATTAACAAGGGATGGGTGTGGTGTACGTGGTTCCTCAGAGTAATTAATTTGCGCGCAGTTGGTGTGTATTAATATTAATAATAATTCCCATATACAATATATCACTATCTATAATCTATGAATGACGACTGTGGTTATTTATATATGGTGACATGCACACACAAGTGACACATCTAGTTCTTGGATGGTCAATATTTATTTATTGCACCATGGTGGTGCCCAACAATTTCCATGCATAATATATTATCTATACCGCTTCATTAATATCTTCTACTTACCTATTTTCTCATCATCACTTATATGCATACTAGTTTTAAATTAATGTTACATTTTAATAGTTTTTTCTTTTAATTTAATTGAATTGTTTGACCATTAATTGAATTTGGTGAGGAGATTTATAAATCAAACTCTATCACCGTGTGATAACATTAAGTGCACCATATTAAAATTTGACTAAAAAAAAACTCATGTTTTATAATATTTAATTTTACCTTTTTTTTAGATTTATGGAAAAAAAAAATGTTTTGTCTAATGTAAATACAAATAGGAAAATGACAACCAACTTTCATGTTTTAAGCTTTTTTTTATTTTTTAAAATTTTTTTATTTAGGGATTTTTACCATTTAGGGTCAGAATATTTGGCCTAGTCTTGGGTCATTTCATGGTTGATGACAACCAACTTTCATGTTTTAAGCTTTTTTTTTTTTTTTTAAATTTTTTTATTTAGGGATTTTTACCATTTAGGGTCAGAATATTTGGCCTAGTCTTGGGTCATTTCATGGTTGGGCCATTTGGGCCAATTTATTAATTTGGGTCATTGTAGTTTTTGCTTTTTTATTTTATGATGAAGTTGTTTTAATTAATAAATATACAATAATAATTAAAGATAAGGCTATAATTATTTGGACGGCTTTATTGCCACCTCTCTTGAGTCTTGATCACTTCATCTTTCAACTCTAGAGACATTCAATAAAATAAACGGATATTTATTATTTTTATGTTTTTTATTTTTATTTTTGGTTTGCATACAATTGACAAAGTGAAAAGTTTACTTTTGAGATTATGGTAGTTAAAACAAAGTCTTGTTTTGGTTCAAATTATTAACAACTTTACATGTGTATAGTATTGAGTACCGGTAGTGGTACTTCAATACCCAGACCTTTTTTATTTTAAAATTAAATTACCCTTTTTATTTCAATCACGCCGCACCAAAGTTTTAGCTAACCTGTGAGAGTTTACCGTATACAATACATACTTGGAAAACCTCAATTGCCACCACATGATAAAGATTTAAGATAAAAAAAATAATTAGTAAACAAACATTGCTTAACAGGTATTAAGTAACCATATCATTACTATGCATGTAACGCTCAATGGAATATAGATAGATTAAACCCGAAACCCAAAACCCAAAACCTTAAACCACTGATAACTAGGTTAATTAAACATAACGGTGGATATTATATATCGAAAAGATGGGTTGGAAATGGGCGAGCAATGTGGTTGGAGCCAGAGCAAGCATGGGAATTGTTGCTTCTCTGTTGGTAGCCATGTGTGCACAAAATACATTTGCATCATATATATAATATCCACTCATTTACGTATTTGACCTTATTATAAGCTTTTATGGGTTAGGGAGAACTTACATAAAACTAGGGTGGGCACGGTTCGGTTCAATTTGGTTTTAGCCAAAACCGAATTGAACCGCTATATATTAGGATTTTGAATCGGTTTGAACCGAATTAGATTGTAAAACCGAGTTGAACCGAACACCTTTATCCTGATTCGGTTCGGTTCAATTCGGTTTTGGACCTATTGGGCCTATTGGGCCTTGAGGTTTTTTTTATTATATATTTTGAGTGGCGATAATGGCACCCCTCAAAAACTGTATCTACATCCCTTTCGTAGTTACACCCATAAAAAATTTAAAAAAAATCTCTAATTTGTAATTAAACCCCACTTAATACCAAAAATACATTTTCTTTATATTGTATTGTATTTTTGTAAGTACACACCATCTATAGTTATTATTATGTTATTTAATTAACTTTATTATTATTTCAAATTTTGTTATTACCTTTAATTCTCTTACTATTCTTTTTCTTCCCTACTTCTTTTCTCTTCTCGGTTTTTTTATAAATCAAACTCTATTTTTCATTAAAAATCAATTTTAATATTTTATATTTAATATTTTTATATTAGAGAACCACTTTTTGTTTGAGAGAGTTATTGGGATGCAAGATTTGTGCTATATCTCAATTGATGTGGAAGAAGATATGTGTTAAATGATATGTCAAAAATAAATAAATAAATAAGTGTTTGATGAAATTGAAGAACATATAATATATATTTTTTGACTAGAAAGAACATCTAATATTGATATAAAAAAAGTTTAAAGTGTGTTTGAAAGAAATAAAAAATATATAGATAATATAGTTAATTTAAAAGTATGTTTATATACATAATAATTTTTTTCTTCTAACAAAAATAATAATAAAAATTAATTCAAAACTTACTTTTTTCACAACTAAATTTTTTTTATGATTTTGATTCATTTTCCATACTTAGCAATCAATTAGTATTTCCTTAAAAAAGATTGAAAATATATGTAAAAGAGAATCTAGGGTTTATTAAAATGGAAAGAGCTTTTATGATATATGTTAATATCAAGCCATTAATAGGAAGGAAATTTTTTTTTACGAAAGATTAAATTAGGAAACTAATTAATAACTATTGGTGGCTGTACTAATAAACAATTAGTCACCTTAGTAATTTATTCAAGGGTATTATTGAATTTTAAAAAACATACTAATTTAGGGGTGTACATACAGTTTTTAAGAGGTGTAAATATTGTCACTAATATATTTTTTCATTTTTTTTTTACCCTTTAACAACCATTTTTGTATTTAGGCCTTTGGACAACTGCTTTTGGGCTGTTTCTTTAAACATATCTAAAATAACTACAGTACATATTATAATAAAACATAACAAAATAATTCAAATGTTATCATCTTCCACTTCATTTCTTCCATTTCAAATCTGCACCCGTAAATAAGGAAAATATAATTAACTAATAGAAAAAAAAAAATACATAATTATAATTAGAGAAAATGAGCAAAGAAAGTAACAAATCTGGTAAATATATTTCCACAACATCTTTCCAAGATCGCACAGAATATTTTCAACAAGAATTATAAAATGCCAAAATCAAATATGATTTGTATATTATATAATCACATACTCACATACACTTCAAGTGAAACACATTGTTCAAAAAAAAAAAAATAATAATAATAAAAAATCCATCACCATCTAGAGAAATTAACTTATGAATATGAAACAAACGACTTTAATTGTATAATAATTCAGTCTTATATAGTTTTAAACTACTTGTGTAAGAGATAAACTTGGCATTCATTAAAATTAACCTAAACGATACTTAAATATCATATAGCATGTTAAAACATTTAATTGAATAGGTTAATGAGCAAACTCACATCTGACAATATTATTGATAACAGTCCCCGATCAATTTAAACTTTTTTGTATACAAATGTTTAAAATATACACCTCCCAAACTCAATCAAGGTATTTAATAGTTTAAATTTATATCAATAAGAGGTGCATTTTTCTAAAATTTGCATAGTATACGTATAAGTAGATCCCACAAATTAAATATATCATTGTTAGGTTGACCCAATAAAATACAACACATTAATCTTTTAAAAATGGAAAAACGACATTGGCTAAGTTTAATACGTGTATGTAATACATTAAGAAACTTTTAAACGCACAACATAGCTTTACACTAACTCTGCTCATGTGCATTAATACATTATACAAGTACACCTTAATCGCACAAAATAGCCGGACAATCTTAAAATTAATTAATTATATCTCAATCTCCATACAAACCCCACCCATCATTCAAAGTTAAAAATAAGTTTATTTAATTGCAACACCAATCATAATTCCAAAAATGACCCTAATTAAATTTCTGTTTGTGATTACTTTTTACATCCACAAAATATTTAAATAGGTGGGGATTGTATAACCTATTTAAATAATAACGAGACTTTGCTAATTACAATGATGTATGGCTAACTGTGGAAATATAAAACAACTAATTACAAACACCCCTAATATCAAACAACCCCTAATATCAAATGTATTAATCTCAAACACCCCTAATATCTAACACAAATCATTATGCAAAGTAAGTGCGGAAAGTAATAGTAATGACACAATGCTTTGTTTTACGTGAGAAAACTCCAAGGGGGTAAAAACTCACGGGCATAATTGTCAATCGAACCCTCAAATCCACTATCTGCAAATACGATTACAATCTAGGTTGACCACATCACACCTATAAGATTACTAATCCGTCTTTGCTACTCGCAGACCTTTAATAGTGATTATAGGCTCTTACTTGTAAACTACCCAAGGTAAATACAAGACTTAACTCTCAAGAGAAGAGAAATTCAACTTAATGTGAATATGAACAATATTCAAAGTGCATAAATGCAAGGTCAAATATTTAAGCTTATCTAGCCATGGATGAACATGTCAAACATTCCTATATATCATGTTGCTATATGACATGCATACAACTTAGCTATATGGGCAAATAAAAACACTAGATGCAGTAGCTATCACAAACACAGCTCAACACACAACACACAAATCTCCATATATAGATAGAAATCTAATCTTGATACAAATCAAGTCATAAAGAAGATATCTTGTAAAGCAAGAACATGAGAAAAGATGAAGATGATGTTCTACTTACAAGTCATGTGTGATTAAAGAAAACCCATGAAGAAGAAACACCTAGACGATGCTAGATGATGCTTGAAACAAGAATGGATGATGGGTATTTAAGTTTTAGTTGATAAAAATCAAGTCTTGGTAACTTTTCTTACAAGACACTTTCTAGCTTTCAAGAAACTCAAATTATAAGCTCTAGATCTACCAAGAAGAGAAAGCAACATAAATATAGAAGTCCCAAAGTGAAGTGACGTCGTTTTGAACTTGGAAAACTGAATCCTGTCACTACTGTTGTGCGTGCCGCGGTACGGACAGGGTGTCTTCAGTGGCGGACCCAGGAATTTTAACTAGGTGGGGCACTTGAACAAAGTAATAAAAATATTGAAAAATTAAGACCAAAATAAAATGAGTATTATTATATATATAAAAAATTAATGATGACATAATAAAATTTAGCTTATATAAAACAAATAGAAATATAATCAAGATGAATTGTCTTACACTCAAAAATAAATAAAAACAAGAAAAACAACATTAAAAAAATAACATAAAAAATACACAAACTATGCAAAGTTACAATTTTCCTCGACGGGGCTTCATATTTTGAAATTGTTGCATGACAGTCTCCCTATCAATTGTGTCGAAAATATCTTTCTCCATATATGCGAGCAAGCTATCATTCAACCACTCATCTCCCATTCGATTACGTAGGTCAGTATTCATAGCAGAAAACAATCTTTCTATTGTAGCAGTTGCAACTGGTAGTAGTAATGCCAATGTCAAGAGCAAGTACACTAGTGGAAAAACCTTATCTTTTTTTTTTCTCAACCATTTTTTGTGCTAGTTCAGTAAGATCATTTAATTCTAAAAATTCAATACTAGAGCACATGTCTGCAATATAATTCTTAAGTTGATCTTCAAGTGCCAAGAGCTTAATAGGAGAATAGTCTCTCGGATAAAAATGAGCAAGCCGAATCAACTTATGTTTGTCGAATGCATAAAATTGATCCATTGGACTAAGACATGCAACACAAAGAAGTAACTCAGTATTTGTCTCTGGAAAATGACTATTTAACTCTTGAAGTTGCATATCTATCATATCACAAAATAAGTCAACTCGATAATGATGCATATTTTTGATCTCTTGAGTTTTACGCCTTGATCTACCTTGAGGTATAAACATATAATCCATGTTAACAACTCTGATTCTATGCTTTACACAAAAAGAAGAAACCTGATTTAGACAAGAATCCCACCCATCATCTCTCATTGTTTTGAAGTCGTTCCTTACTTGTTTGTACCAAGTTCATGGCATTCACAATATCTTGATCTTTCTTCTGTAATGTTTGTGATAACTCATTTGTGACTCCCATTATTGTTTTCCTCAAATACAGACCAAAAATAAAATCAAATGTTTCTATCGAATTCAATAAAATCTTTGCTTCATATTTTTGCTCTTGATTCGATCCATTCTCTATTAACATCTCAAGTACTTCCACAATATATGAGAACATGGAAATCATTCGGAGTATAGTATTGTAATGTGAACTCCAATGTGTATCACTTTCTCTTTGAAGACTAGTTTCTTGATTTAAACCCTGACCACTTGAAAGCTCATTATTTTCTAATGCTTCAAAAACATTAGCTACTTGTTTTTCTCGAAGAATGTCATGGCGTTTAGCAAAAGATCCAATAACATTCACCATATAAGTAATCCAACAAAAAATACCAGTAATATCTGTATGATTTTTTGCCACAGCTACAAGAGCTAATTGTAGTTGATGAGCAAAACAATGCACATAAAAAGTACTTTCATTCTCTTTTAAAATAAGTTCTTTAAGACCATTGAACTCACCTCTCATATTACTTGCTCCATCATAGCCTTGTCCTCGCAATTTAGAAATACTTAATCCATGTCTAGAAAAAAAACCCATCAATAGCCGCTTTAATTGAGAGAGTAGAAGTATCAGTAACATGTTCAATGCCTACAAAACGCTCAATTACACTGCCATTTTTATCCACATATCACAATACAATAGCCATTTGCTCTTTTGAAGATATGTCACGAGATTCATTAACAAGAATTGAAAATAATGAATCACCAATATCTCTTATAATTGTATTAATAATTTCAATTGAAATAACACTTACTATATCTCTCTGAATCTTGGGAGCTATCATTTTCAAATTTTCAGGAGCACTTTTGAGTGTCACAGCTTTTATGTTTTCATTATGACCACATAGCCAGTGTAAAAGCTCAAGAAAATTTCCTTTGTTGCTAGATTTTTCTGATTCGTCATGTCCTCGAAATGGAAGCCGTTGCCGTAAAAGAAACCAGCTACAATCAATTGAAGCACCTAAACGAGTTCGATATTCAATTCGAGCTTGATCTGTCTGTTTGTTGATAGTTTTCTCAATATGTTGATTCTGGTTCATTAGATCTAGACATTTTCTTGATGCTTGCTGATGGGCTGTAGAGTTATCATGTTTTTCTAATAACGAAGCTTGGTTCTTCCAATTTGTAAACCCTTCACAAACAAAAGAGTCACCACCTCCCTGTTTCCCATTATTTGGTTTAAAAAGATAACAACATAGACAATATACTGCTTCCTTTTTTATACTATACTCCAACTAAGTAGAATATCTATTGAACCAAGCACGATTAAATCGTCTTAACTTGTCTCCACAAGGTAATACACGAAAATTATGTTCTTGAGGTTGACAAGGACCCTTTAATGCATATTCTCTACGAACTTGTTCACAAACATTAGGATGATAATCCCATATTCTAGTTCGAAGCCCCGGATCAGCAGGGAGGTCGGCCAGATTCATTTCAACACAATGTTTTTTTTTGAAGATCTCATCTCAAGTGTCGATGGTCTTTTCAAATACTTCTCCATAACTGTTTCATAATTATTATTTTTTTTCAAAATAATCATCAATACAAATAGAAAAAAAATAATATAAATCTAAATAAAACAAAAAATAATATTTATACATAGAAAATAATCACAATGTAATTTATAATAAAAAATTAAGATTATAAAAAAAAAATACTATGGATCAAAATAATTGAATCATGATATTAAATGAACAATTATAATACAATAAATTAAAATTTGAGGTTTTAGGGTTTATTGATGAGATATATACCAAAGTAACTAAACTATAAATAATTTAATATAACATAGAAATTGAATTAACTAACCTGAAGTTGAGAAATTGAGTGCAGACATGATGTTGGGGATGGCTATAGAAAGAGAGAATGAATTGTTTTACTATAGCAGAAAACAAAAATTCAAAGTATTTATAGTAATTGATGAAAAAGAAGATCTAAGGAATTTAAAATTAGAGAAGGAAACAATGTATTAATGAAATATGAAATCGGAAATATGGGAAGAATATTAAATAAAGAAAAGAAAAGAAAAGTGGGTAATACCAAATTGGAAAGGATTTATTTTTATACTTATTATAAAGTGAGGGGTAAAACTGGAATTTTAATAAAAATATAATAGCAATGTAAGGAACAGATGTCACTTCTGTTAAAAAAAAGAAAAAGAACACTTTCTCAGTCATATGATAACAAGTACATAAGGATAGGTCGTACAACACATGACCCACATCAGTACACATCACTTTACTTTTTTATTTCTAACTTGTGATTTTTTTTCAAAAAGTTAGGTAGGGCACGGGCCCCACCTGGGCTAAACGTGGGTCCACCCTTGGGTGTTTGTGACGTTTACATTTTTCGTCGTTAAAAAGATCGTACGTCAAAAATATTTATAAAACCTATACAAAGTGCTAACAAGTATAAAAACGAGTAAAAAGATAAGCATGGGTGTCGTCCACAAGGATCGGAGGTAGCGATGACTAGATTAGGATTAATAATACTAAAATGCATAAAAGTAAAAAATCAATGGTTTGTTTAGAAAAGATTAACACTAAGATGCAAGCTACAATTAATGCTAAAACTAGAATGCAACTACAATTAGTAATGTGATGAATGTATGATGATGTGGACTAAGGAGTTAATGGAATCGTAAGTGAACATTGGGCAATGCAACAAACTCTCAATTATGCTCATTTGATCTAATGTAACCAACCTATGGTGTATAGTGTTGGTTATTTATCTCTAGTAAGAGGCCAACCTATGGTGTATAGTGAAAGCCTCATACTAAAGATTAATCTCTCATAAGCAACCAACCTAGGGTGTATAGTGCTAGTTGCTCAATTAGGATTCTAGCCATGAATGCTCATTTATCTATTAAGGGCTTAACCTCTTACTAATGTAATCATCCTAGGGTGTATAGTGATGACTTCCAATTCTCTCACAAGTGGCCAACTTAGGGTGTATAGTGAAGGCCACCCATTTAAGATTAGACTAAGCGAGAGGTTATTTAATCGGATTTTACTTGAAAGGTTAGTTCTTGGAAAATCATTAATGTAGCCATCCTAGGGTGTATAGTGATGACTTCTAATTCTCTCACAAGTGGCCAACCTAAGGTGTATAGTGAAGGCCACCCATTTAAGATTAGATTAAGATTATGGTTATTAAGCCGGATTTCACTTGAATGGTGTATTCTTACGAAAACCTTCCATTCAATAAAGCATTAGACAACCAAATAGGGTGTATATCTAGTTATCTACTCAAGTAGATTCCAAATCAATCTTGCTAAGAGGGTGTATCCAAGACAAGTCAATATTAGAAAGCAATTAATATAAGAGAATAGAACATAGAGATAGATTGAATATAGAATAATAGAGTTTAATTACAAATGCCCAATATCCATCAAATTAATTACATCAACCCCATAGTGGGGGATTTAGCTACTCATGTCTATTACAATATAAAAACTAAGAGAAGAGATTGTGAGAAAACCCATGTAGAGAATCCTTGTCTTGAAGTTTTGAATCCAATCCCTTTAGTGCTTTGTTGAGTAGAAAATCAAGAAATAGTGTGTGGGAGAGTGAGTTTTGGTCTAGGTTAGTGTTTAGTTATCTAAAAGAGAGAGATGGAAGAAGAGGTAAGAAGATGCTAAAGACATCAGAAAATGGGACATTTATATGTATTTCAAAAATTAGGGCACGAGTGGTTAATTACCAAAACATCCCCTGAGCATGGCAAATTACCATTAGACCCTTAGAGGGTACTTTCCGTAATTTGCCAAACAAATCATAAATTTAGAACTGGTTCATTCTTGTGAAGTGTGGGTGTAGTGCGGTTTATCACACCCGCACTTTATGGTTTTAGAAATTTTTGGTTCTCAGTTTTGGTGGAAAGTGCGGGTGTTGGACCCGCACCGTTCTTGGATCTTCATGGCTTCTCAAGGTGGAGAAAATGATGAAGATCTGAAATTGGTGATGACTGCCATGGATTGAATGCACGCGAAATCAGAAGAAGAAAATGATCCGTTCATGGCGCTGTGCAGCGGCTTCCGATGGGAAACGAACGGCCGATGGCGACGAAGGGCGGCTGCTCCACGAAGCTTGGCGAACAAGGGTTTGGTGAAAGTCTGGTTCATCCATGGCTGGAGGTTGAAGATGAAGTCTTCAAATGGGGTGCATTTGGGCTTTAGGTGTGGTGAGCTCACTACACTAGATTGTTGCACCTATTGGTCCTTTTGTCTTTATATAAATTGCATTTAGAAATGGGTTGGGGTGTATTTAGCGGCCCAACTTCACTCATAATTGAAACACACCGTTTCATTAAGGTGGCATGGGCTGCTGGTAAATTACGAAATGCCCCATAATCTTTTACAAAATCACATAATCTTCAATTTATCCTCCACGTTTTACACTTTTACCCCTGATTTCACCAAAATTACTCCAATGCCCCTAAGCTTTAAGAAATACCTGAAACACTTATTTTAACATATTAAATACCTAGATTTACCCGATAAACAAGCACAAAAAGTAGGAAATGAGGGCCGAAATATATAACATTTTTGGCACGATCAATCTGCACCGTGGTACACACAACGTGTGAGCTCTGGAAACTTTCACGGTGGGGGACCGCTCGAGAGGCAAGGTGTACCCACCGTGGTAGGTACGGTGAAAAACATCAGAGGCTTCACCTGACACGGACTGCATCGCATGCATGTGATCCGACAGCGGTACCCACGGCGGTACTGACCACGGCAGTACCGACCACAGCAATGAGAAAAGTTCTCTTTTCAACACAACAAGGCACACCTAATCTATATGTATGATGTGCAAGTGTGAGGTGAGTGAATGTCATGCATAAGAATCAAACAAGAAACACACAAGAAAATTCAAGACATGTAAATACATGAGGTGTGTGTATTTGCAATCTAAATCTTTTCAAATAAGAGTCAAGACAAGTAAGCTACCTTCCTTGAAGCACTTGAAGTCCACAATGAGGTCCATTAGCATATGAGAAGAATTCTTCAATCCTAATCTACCCTTACAATTTTAAACCCTATTGTGATTTTGTCAACGAAATAAGCCAATCAAAAGTGAGGTATCTACAATCTCCCCTTTTGGCTATTTCTTGACAAAACCACTACTCACAAAGCAACCTTACAAATACAAAAGAATGTTGGTCAACAAATTTTTCTACATTACAATAAAGCTCCTAGTCTAAGTCTTGAACATCTTCAAGTCAATCCCAAGCTTGTAGAAAAAAATCCAACCTACACACTATCAACAAGAAAGATACCTTCCAAGAGCAAATGTGTGTAAGGTGCTTATAACAAGAGCATTTGCAATTGCCTTTCCAAAAATAAACCAATAAAAAAAAAATGTAATCATGTGCAATGCAATGCAACATCCCAAAATGGGTTACGAGTTACTCTCTTAACTCAACTCCCCCTAAATGTGATATCAAAGAAAGCACTATTTCTCACAACCTTACTTCCTCTTTTTGTCATGAGATAGGCAAAGGGAGTCCCCCCTAATAGATAAGCATTACCAAAGAGAGCTTGTAGCACAAACACATATGTATAATCATATAGGCAACTTTATGCAACTCAATTAAGTAGGAGAGATTCAAGGAGTTTTATTTTATGAAAATGTGTGACAAAGATGCTTTGCATGCAAGGCATGTTGCATTCAAGTCCAAAAACAATGGTATTTGGCAAAGCAAACAATAAAGGTTTCCAAAAGAATTTAACCCAGTTTCATCCTTTGTCATGATTTAAAGCAAGGATATATAATTTATAAGCATTTTAATTTAAGGAGCAACTATATCCAATTTTATAAGCAAAACAAGACATGAGCGACTTTTGTACCATATTTGATTTTTCCGGGTAAGATACCTGTATGATAGTAGCCTTGTTCAACTAATAAAGAAAGAGAGACTTTGGATTTTAAGATCCTTTATTTATTTGAGTCTCAATATTGCTTTTGCACACATATTTGCATTCAAGATTAAGCAATCATTCATTTCACACTTTTCATCTTAAGCATGTCATTAGAAAGAATTATCATGTCATGGAGATCAATTATAGGTCATTCAAAAAGTACTCCCAAAGTAAATCTCCTAGTCCAAAAATGCATGTTTGAGCATAAATATGACATGGATTGTAAGCCAAACAATGTAGCACACTTATTAAGAAAAAGACATATAAGCATGTACAACCAATCATCTCAAGCAATTAAAAAAGAGGCATAAAATATATCAATATAGCACAATGTAAGATTATGCAACGTTTCTCTATTTGCTTGAGCTCCCCATATGGGGTCAAGACATACTACTTCAACCCAAGTGACAAATCCCAATAGACTTGCTAAGGTTCCCAAATCCAAGAGTGTCTAAGGGTTTTGTGAACAAGTCCACTAGTTGGTCATTAGTACCCACATGTTCTAATGCAATGGTTTTACTCTCAACTAGCTCTCTTATGAAATGATGTCTAATGTCAATGTGCTTTATCCTAGAATGTTAGACGGGATTCTTTGAAATGTTAATGGCACTCATGTTATCACAAAACAATGTGAGAGTACCTTGCTCTAAGCCATAATCGTCTAGTATTTGTTTCATCCACAACAATTGAGTGCAAACACTACCAGCGGCAATGTATTCCGCCTCGGCCGTGGATAAGGAAATTGAGTTTTGCTTCTTGCAAAACCAAGACACCAAATTGTTTTCTAGGAAGAAGCAACCATCCAATGTACTCTTCCTATCATCACAATTTCCCACCCAATCGGCATCACTAAATCCAACAAGACTTGGATTAGTGTCAAAAGAGTACCAAATCTCATGGTTTGAGGTACCATTCACAAACCGAATGATCTTCTTTACCACAACAAGGTGAGATTCTTTGGGATTAGCTTGGTACCTAGCACAAACACCCATACTAAATGAAATATCAGGTCTACTTGCGGTCAAATAAAGCAAGCTACCTATCATGCCCCGATATAAGCTTTGCTCAACACTCTTTCTGCTAACATCTTTGCTTAACTTTAAGGTGGTGCTCATAGGTGTGTCACAATGTTTGGCATTCTCTGGGCCAAACTTCTTCACTAGGTTCTTTGCATATTTAGCTTGGGATATAAAGATCTCATCATGCATTTGCTTAATTTGCAAGCCTATGAAGTAATTTAGTTCACCAACCATGCTCATCTCAAATTCATGAGACATGACATTAACAAATTGTTGCATTTTAGACTTGTTGGTGGAACCAAACACAATGTCATCAATATAAATTTGAGCTATGAAAAGCTCATCTTTATTGCACTTGATGAACAAGGTCTTGTAAACACTACCTCTTGAGTAGCCATTGTCAACAAGAATGGTGTAGGACCAATACTAGAAATATGAACTAGATAGAGACTTTAGAGAGAAATAGAGAGAAACAGAGTGAATTGGGGATTCGAAACAGAGATAATTAAGGATTGGAAACAAAAAGAGGAGAAACACAAGAAATAGAGATTGAAAAACTAATCAATCAATTCATTCAATTCAATTCATCAAATCTGAATACAATAAGCTCTGAAAGGGCTTATTTATAGCTAACAATATAAAAGAGACAAACATCTAACACTTTATAAAGTAGATAAATTGTAGGGAGATTTCTAGGGGTGTAACAAGTGGTATCAAAGCAATACTTTAAAGCTGCTAGAATACGATTACTCACCAATGGGCCATACGATTACTCATTTTCCTATGCCTATGATGAATGGACCTTAGATTGATGTGTAAGTTTTTCATTTTTGATTGGCTTATTTTGTTGACAAACCACATTTAGGGTTATGATGTAAGGTAGCGTAGATGCTTAATTGTCGGTGATCAAGCTCAAATGCTCTCTCAAGACCTCAAGATGATAAACACTTTAAAGGTAAATCACTTGTGCTTAATTTCGTCGAAGAGGCTTAGTTGCACACACACACACACAACTCATGTATTTCCATACTTCTTGTGTTTTGTGTGTTTTCATGTTTGTGCACATTTATGTTCTTAAACTCTCTTCATGCATATTATAATTGCTTGCATCTTGTTTGATATTTGCTATGTCATCATAGGCATTAGGATGCATGCTTTTGTAATAGGCGTTGTATAGCCACTGGTGGCTCGCTGTACATACAACGCCTATTGGGGCATTATGAGCTTTTTGCTCTTACCCGCTGTACATTCGTTGTATGTAGAGCGGGACACCTGATTAGATTTCTAATCGTTGGTGCATTTTTGTTCAGCCATTGTACGTACATCAAGTGAACAACGGCTCTCCAAACCTGAGAGCAATCGCCCTTGATTTGCCCAAAAGTCGCCCCTATGAACAGCTGTTCTCGAAGAACTTGTTCTTTATTTTCCAAGCAAACTGTTGTACAGCTGCTGTATGTACAGCGGGTGTACAACGGTCAAGGGAAAATGTTTTAAAAAATGATCTAAACGATGTAGCTTCAACTTGACCTTATATATATATATGTTGTTTTCTCTCTAAGTCTTTTTTAGGAGTTCAAAATCATATTTTTAAGAGATAGCATTTTCCAAGAGAGAAAATCTTCTAAGAACTCACCTTTGATCATTCAAACTCATTCCCATATGCATCAAACATCATCTAGCATTATCTAGCTTCATCTAGGATATGCTCTTGCATGGGTCTTCTTCAACACATATGACTTGGTAAGCTGAACACCATCTTAATCCATTTTAGTGTTATTACTTAGCAAGAAATCTCATTTATTACTTGTATGCATTTAGATTAGATTTTATCTACAAGATTGAGATTTTTGTGTTGATTGATTGAGTTGTTGTATTGTGATAGCTATTGCATCTAGGATTGCTTTTATCTTGAAACTAATTATGACGTGCTAATATTATCTAGATTTTAATTGATTATTACCCATTTTTCGTGATTAGTCAATTTTACGAAAATACCCAAACTAATCACAAACTAAAATCAAGTGTAAAAATGCGGAATATAAATAACACTTGATTTTTACGTGGAAACCTTCAACAAGGAAAAACCACGAGTTGTTATGTGCGCCACACACGAACCTCGAATCCACTAATTACAATGGTGTTTACAACCTAGGTTGACCACGTCAAACCTTACGGCCTATAACCCACCACTACTACCCGCAGGCCTATAAAAGTGAACCTAGTCCAATTTGCTTGTGGCCTAAGCAACCTTAGCCACAAGTCTTACTTCTCAATGAAGAGATAAATCAACCTAAGTGAATATGCATGATATTCAAAATACAATTTAATGCTAGGTTACACTAAATGCTTATCTAGGATTAAAAGATGACAATTAAATCAATCCTAGATATCAATGGTTATATGTCATGGCATAAAGCATAGCTATATATGATATGGAAATCCTAGATATAGCTATCACAATACAACACTCAAACATTCAACACATAATCTCAATCTTGTAATTATAAATTAATCTAAGAGCATACAAGTTATCAATGAGATAAATAGCTAAGTAAAATCACTAAGATTAGATGAAATTAGTGTTCAACTTACCATAGCATGTGTGTTGATGAAGACCCATGTAAAAATGCATCCTATATGATCCTAGATGATGCTAGAGAATGATTGATGCATATGGAAATGATTTGAGTGATCAAAGATGATCAAAGATGAATTCTTGAATAAAAAAACTCTCTTTGAAAATGCTCTCAACTAAAAATATGATTTTTGAGTCATTGGGGACGACCTAAAGTGAAAGCATTGGTTATATAGGTGTCCCAATTGATGCAACATCGTTTTGAAAAAAATAGGGGTCGACCGCTGCGAGTACCACTGTCAAAGCCACAGTGGTAACCACAGCGGTGGTCAATTAAAAAGCATCAGGTCAAAATGATGTGGCTTCCACAACGATTATGATAGTGGTAAGCGTTGTGCGAAAAACCACTGTGCCTACCGTTGCAGAAAACCACAGTGGTCATGAGAGCTGCGAAACAGAGCAACTCATCGCTGTGGCTACCGCTGCGGATTTCGGCAGCGGTCTCTTGAACCATATAGGGCTTAAGTGATAAAAATGCAATCTTAAGCTACTTAAAGGCATGGCAATGAACAAATGCAGGGAGAGTTAAACACAAGAATGCACATACAAGAAACACACAACCTACAAGTATTAAAGATATGCATGAGTTGTGAGTGTGTGCAACTATATCTCTTCAAAGCAAGTAAGCACTTAGAGATTTACCTTTGGTGCTTCTTCTCTTGAGGACTTGAGAGGGCCTTGGTTGTGCAAAGTGAAAGTATACAAACGTAGTTAAATTTCTTAAGGCATACCTAGAGAGAGGGGGGGGGGGGGGGGGGGGGTGAATAGGTATTTACACCTTTTTTCAATCCCTTGAACAAACTTTCGTTTGTTCCTCAAGGTAGCCTTACACACAACAAAATAAACCAAGAAAGACATACATAGACAATATGAGAATGTAATCATGTGAAAAAGGTCTATGTCTATCACCTAGTTGTATGAGGTATAAGAACAAATAAACAAAACAACAAAGAATACTTGTATTTCAATAGATGTTCAATGAGTTACAAGAGTGATCAAATATCACTATACAAAAATTACAATATACAAAAGAATTATATATACAAAAATGATCAAAAGAATGAATCCACAAAGCACACTTTACAAATACTTGCTTCACTATATATCATAAGTGAATAATATGAAACAAGATAATAACATACACAAATAAAATATAAAAGATAGAGATAGGAAGAATTAACACGAGATTTTTTAACGTGGTAAAACCTCTAAGGAGGAAACATCCACGGGTTAAACTACAACCATTGGGTAATATATATATTGGATGATAAAAATAGAAAATCCACAAAGTGACCGATCTTTAGCTCACCCAACCTAGTGGAGTCTAAGTCTACCTAACCCTATTGGAAAGTATGAAATCCCTCAATGATGCGGAACCACCATATATTGGACAACACACAAAACCAACATCGATGGAAGATCAGAAATTCCTCAAGAGTGCATACACCTCCCGTGTACCCCGCTCTTTTGGAGTCTATGTCTAACCATACGCCTAGGCCTACCAATATAATAGTCAACTCCCTATCCAAGGCACTCATGCCTCTAGGGAGCCTCCCATGCATGACTATCTGAGTCCTCCCGACTCTAGCCATGACTTCTTGCTTGCCTATCCGAGTCCTCCCGACTCTAGACAAGTCTTCTTGTTTGGCTATCCGAGTCATCCCGACTCTAACCAAGACTTCATGCCTTTTACAAGGACTTCCTAGTGTGATCATGTGAAGGCAAATGATGCAAACAACCAATCCAACATAGAACATGTGATCAATACATTCCATGGTACAAATAGACCTAAACATGTGATATCACAAGTAATAAAAGTCTAGATGCAAAATACAAGAATAAAACCTAAAGCATGTGTAAACACCAAACACATAAGCTCAAAGTCTCATTTACACATACAACACTTGAACAAAATATATTCATGAAGTACAAGTTCAAGATGTTATAAACATACAATAAAATGCTAGAGACATGAGATCAAATCAATCAATATTCTAGCCAAAAATATAGAGCAAGGATTTAAGATATAAATCAATTAAAACCTAGATTGCTCTAAAACACATACAAATACAATAATCCTAGATTTCATCAATCAAAGGATCAAAACAAATCTCAAGGTCATTTATCACAAAATTGATTCAATCAAGTCACAAACAACCTAAGATATCAACCTAATCACAATACAACTCACAATCATGTGAAAAACCTAGAATCATGGAAACTAGTTCACAAATATCTCTAAATAGACTTTTGATTTGGATTGATTGTGAAGCTATCTTTCTCAATAGCATTCACCAAACATACAAGTATATATAGAAGAAGAAACCCCAAGCAAATTGAAGGTTATAAAAGAAGAAATCCCAAAGATAAGACCAATACCTTGGATTCACGAGCTGGTTCGGTTTTCTATGTAGAACCACCAGAACAATCGATCAAACAGCTACCAAACCACTTGGAAAAGGTAGAGGACTCGATTATGAACGATCTCCAACTTGAATCACTCAATTCCAACTTCGTATGAAGAAGTTATGGTGTTTGGAAGGTGAGAAAATTGGAGAGAAAAATTCTGACGGGATTTGCAATTTTTCTTCTTGAAAATCAATTGGAGGGAATGGAAGGGATTTAAAAGGAGGAGAGAGAGAATTTTTGGGCCAATCAGAGGTGGCCACGTCACCCATTCCCGTGGGGGGCGCGTGGGCCACATGGGACCAGAGAGGTCCTCTGGCCGTGGGTCCCACGGCTCCCACATGGCTTGGGCAATGTGGCCTTTGGCCACGCTCTCCTCTCGCTCGCTCCTTCCCTCACGTTCTTCAGCCGTATCTTGGGCATCCAAACTCTGATTTTGAATCCGTTTTTGGATTACAAACCGTGACTCCCTCACGCACGATGAAAACTATACAACTTTAAAAAATGGTTGAGAAATCATCTCGGAAAATGACGATGAAGTCAACTCAACGAATGAGAACGAAAAGTAGCGTAGCTACATCGTTTGGACTCAAAACTAAGTGAATGAGTAACCGAAATGACCAGAACTCAATAAGGAATCATAATAGAGCATATTCAAGTCCAAATACAAAAATACGGAAACATACAAACACAAAGACACACACATATGCTATTTACTAGACATAGTCCTAGAACATGCAATAAGCAAAGTTTGTCAAGATAGTATAAATGCATGAGCATATATTATCAAGTGTGTGAAAGTGATATATAAATGATGTTTAACCATGAAGGAACACACAAGGATGCCATGTGTATGTGTGTGCCTAGCCTTGTAAGAGATATGAGATCTTATATTACCTTTGATGATCAATGAAGCACATATCTCTTTGAAGCCGACATCTTGCATGAATTGTGGCTAAGAATTTCTTCGACTTCTTAAATCTTCAACATATGGACCACTAAACATTACAAAAGAAACACGTTTTGATATGGAATACATGCCAACACAAACTATAAACCTAACACAAAGCACTAACCATCAAAAGCCTAAGCTACCCTTATATCAAACTCCACATGTGGTTTGTCACCGAAATAAGCCAATCAAACTTGAGGCACTTACATATCTAATATAGCTAAGTTTTATATGACATGTAGCCACACGATATCTAGGATTGCTTTTATTGACATCTTGAATTCTTAGATAAGCATTTAGTGTAGCCTAGCATTATTTGTGAAAATATATATGTGTGTGTTTAAACAACCTAGGGGGGGGGGGGGGGTGAATGGGTTGTTAATCCGATTAGTTACCAATTTTTCAGATTAGTCAATATTATAAAAATTAACCCAATACAATCAAATACAATCAACGTAATTAAAGTGCGGAAAACAATAAATAACACGTTGATTGATTTACGTGAGAAACCCTCGACAGGGAAAAACTCATGAGCTATTCTCCTAGTCACACACGATCATCAAATCCACTATATGTAATGATGTTTACAACCTAGGTTGACCTCTAATCACACCATTCTCGGTCACTAACCCACCACTACTACCCGCGGGCCTTTTATAGTGATTCTAGACCAAAATGCTCATGCACTACACATCGATAGTCACAATACTTAACTCTTAATGAAGAGATCAATAACCTATGTGAATATATGACAATATCCAATATGCAAATAATGTTAGGCTACACTAAATGCTTATCTAGAGATTAAATGATGGCAATAAAATCAATCCTAGATATTAATATATCTAAATGAATGCTCATAAAGACCTAACTAAATATAGATATGAAAACCTAAAATCTAGTCATCAAACAAAAGCCAATCAACATAAGTTGTCATTAAACATGGCAAGGACAATAAATGTAATCAAGGAGTCCTAATCAACAATGTCTAAATGCAAAGCATAGAGACTTAGCTAGAGGGCAAAATAGTCCTAAGTGCTAGCTATCAAAGAAAACCACACTCAACCAACATTCAAAGTCTCAAACATGTTAGAAATATCATTAAACAAGGAGACATGCATTTAATTAACAAGTAAATGCTAAACCTAGGCAAACATGTCATAAGAATGAAACAAGAGATTCTAGGGCATGTTAAAGAAAACAAGAAAACCCATGCTTGGATGACGTTAGGAAGAAGCTAGATGCTCATGGGAAAGTGTTTGGTTGAGTAAATGTGAGTTCTTAGGAGCTCTCTCTTTCTAGGAGTAATATCTCTCTAACAATGTGAAATATGAGCTCTAGGTCAACCCAGAAGAGAAAGCAACATATATATAT
Organism: Acer yangbiense; assembly: GCA_008009225.1. Lineage (NCBI taxonomy): Eukaryota > Viridiplantae > Streptophyta > Magnoliopsida > Sapindales > Sapindaceae > Acer > Acer yangbiense. The sequence goes on from CM017771.1 coordinate 19,233,469, forward strand.
ATATATATATAAGCCGAAGTGACGTAGTTTTAACTTGGAAAATAAAAGACTGTCACTACCGTTGTTCGTGCCGCAATACGGATAGGGTGTCTGTGCCGCGGTACGCCAGACGTGTGGGCTCTAGGATCTTTCGAGGTGGAGAACTGCTCAAGAGGCAAGGTGCACCCATCACAATAAGCACAGCAAAACATATCAGAGGCGACACCTGACATGAACTGTGGTCCAGGTAAGTGCACCAGCCGCTGTACCAAGGGCGTTACCAACCGCGGTAAGAGAAAAATTCTCTTTTTAACACAACAAGGCACACCTAATCTATATGCATGTTGTGCAAGTATGAGGTGAGTGAATGACATGCATAAGAATCAAACAAGAAACACACAAGATTATCTAAGACATGTAAATACATGAGATGTGTGTGTGAGCAATCTAAATCTCTTTAAGAGGCAAGTCAAGTGATTTACCTTTCGCTCATAAAGTCACGAAGATGCTTGAAAGCTTACCATCGAGGACCTAAGCTATCCATTACAAACTCATCCCCAAATGTGGTTTGTCATGAAATATGCCAATAAAAAATGAGGAACTTACAATTTGCATTTATAATATTATCATAATATTCACATAGGTTGTTGACCTCTTCTTTGAGAAGTGAAGCCTTGTGACTAAGTTGCTTAGTGCATAAGCAAGTAGGTTTAGAATCGCTATTAAAGGCCCGTTCGGTAGAGTGGAAGGGTTAGTGACCAAGCATGGTTTGACTTGAGGTCAACCTAGGTTGTAAACTTTCATTCGAGTAGTGGATTTGAGGACTGTGTGTGGCTAGCACAATAGCCTGTGAGTTTTTCCCAGTTGTGGGTTTCTCACGTAAATCAATCAACATCCAATTTATTGTTTTCCGTACTTAGATTTAGTTGATTGTATTTTGCTTAGATTGGGTGTTTATTGAATATTCACTAATCAAGAAAAATCGGTAATTAACTTGATTAAAACCTATTTACCTCCCCTATAGGTATATTTAGACACACCTTAATAGTTTCATGATGAATCGGTTGCATCAACAAGGAACAAGTTATGGTATTTTCTCGTTCGATGGCTGCAATCTGTTTAACTAGATATGAGTCGAGTTTTTCTTAGTGGAGGAGAATGATGGGGAATTAGATAAGCATTATTATTTATTTAGATATTAGTAATTATCATGTTGTGTTTAGAATAATTATCAATGTGTTTCCCTGTATTTATTGATCCATCACACAACTCCTGTTGTAACCACGCCGCAGCACACCAAGCTATTGCAAAGTAAGCTAAGCACTTGCACAAATAGATAGTACACACACACAACAATAGTCACACGTACAGAACTATAAGCATAACACAAAAGCTTTAGGGGAGACCACTCCCAACCCAACCACTTTATTGCTCTCAAGTAATCAGGAATACACTTGCTTCGTGGTAAGATCACAACATCTTTCTCTTGTTCTCTCTCCCACAAATATCAAACCCTATTCATATGAATCCTGGACAAGTAGTGCACTCAAACACAATTACTCATATCCTACGCCAACATGGTCATGGATATCTAGTCCAACTCAACTTAGGTATACAAAGCCAACTCTATTTTAGTTATCCTAAGCCAATCTAGGTTACTTGATCTTTAAGCTGACTTTATCTCCAAGTAGCTTGCTTTGCCGACGAAGCTTTCCTTATCTTGGTAGACTTATGCCAAGCGTGTAACTTGTACAAAGTCTTTCAGCATCTTGCAGCTTGCACACCAAGCCATCTTGCACGCCAAGCAAAGCTTTGCTGTCTCGCCCATGCTCACATCCCATCGCTTTGCCTATGATCGCTGCCCACAATCAATGCTACACCATCACCAAGTTTTTGTCTCTTCCAAGCAACATTGTACCAGCCCACTGAAGCTAGCATAGTCATTTCCGTATAAGGCCTGCCACCAAACATTCCTTGTTTTGGGTCTTGGTGCCTCCATACCAAGCCTTTTGCATAGGCACAACCTATGCTCATATTTGATGAAGAAAATATAAGGAAGAAAATAACAGTAAAGTGCATGAGGCTGCGGATATAGTTGATCCATCACAACCCACTTCACAAGTATATGGATTAAGTGGTCATGTTCGTGAAGTTCAAGTGGCCAATCACTCATCCTCACTTGCAGTTCAAACTCATGAAAATGTGAACATGTGTAAGGTTTATAGTTTGTGTTGGCATTAATTCCATATCAAAACGTGTTTCTCTTGTAATGGTTAGTGGTTCGTATTTTGAAGAATTAAGAAGACGAAGAATGTCTCAACCACAATTCATTCAAGAAGCCGGTTTTAAAGAGATTCGTACGTCATTGTTCAACAAAGGTATTAAAGGACCTCATATCTCTTACAAGGCTAGGCACACACTCACACATAGCATTCTTGTGTGTTCCTTCATGTTTAAATATCACTTATGTTTCACTTTCACACACCATAAAACATGCTCATGCATTTTCATTTTCTTGACAATCTTTGTTAATTGCATGTTCTTGGACAATGTCTCGGAATTAGCATATGTGTGTGTCTTTGTGATCGTATGTTTTTGTATTTGTGTTTTTGGACTTGAACATGTTCTTATTTAATGCCTTATTGAGTTCCGGTCATTTCGGTTACTCATTCCTAAGGTTTCGAGTCCAAACGATGTAGCTACGCTACTTTTCGTTCTCATTCGTTGAGTTGACTTCATCATCGTTTTCCGAGATGATTTCTCAACCATTTTTCAAAGTTGTGTAGTTTTCGTCGTGCGTAAGAGAGTCACAATTCGTAATCCAAAAATGGATTCGAAATCGGAGTTCGGATGCTCAAGATACGGGCTGAAGAACCGAGGGTGCGCGAGAGAAAACAGTGTAGGCCGTAAGGCCACGTGGCCTGGCCGTGTGGGAGGCCGTGGGCCCCACGGCCAAGGGGGCTCTCTGCCCCCATGAGGCCCACGCGCCCCCCACGGCCTGGGAGTGACGTGGCCTCACACCATTGGTCGGTTTGGTCTCTCTCTCTCCTCCTTATATCTTCCCTCTCTCTCTCCATTTGAAACTTTAAGAAGAAAAATTGCATTTTCCCGTCAGCCCTCTCATCTGAATAACTTCAAAACACCATATCTTCCTCATCTGAAGTCGGATTTGAGTGATTCAAGTTGGAGAGTGTTCGTATTTGAGTCCTTCATCTTTTCCAATTGGTTTGGTAGCTGTTTGATCATGATTTCCAGTGGTTCCAACCTGATTTCCGAACCAGCTGTTGAATCTAAGGTAATGGACTAATCTTTGGGATTTCTTTCTTTTTAACCTTGCATTTGCTTGGGGTTTCTTCTTCTATATCTTTGATTATGTTTGGTAAAAGCTATTGAGAAAGATATCTTGATTATCATTCTAATTGAAAGTCAATTTATAGACTAATGTTGACTAGTTTCTATGATTCTAGATTTTACATATGTTTGTGAGTTGTATTGTGATTAGAATGGCATCTTAGGTTGTTTGAAACTTGATTGAATCAATTTTGTGATAAATGACCTTGAGATTTGATTTGATCATTTGATTGATGAAATCTAGGATTTGTGTATTTGTTTGTGATTTAGAGAAATCTAGGTTTTGATTGATGTATATCTCAAATCCTTGCTCTATGTTTTTAGCTAGAATATTGATTGATTAAATCTCATATATCTAGCATTTTATTGTATGTTGATTGCATCTTGAACTTGTACTTAATGAATATATTTTGATTCAAGTGTTGTATATGTGTATGAGACTTTGAGCTTATGTGTTTGGTGTTTCACATGCTTAGGATTTATTATCATATTTTGCATCTAGACTTTCATTGAATGTGTTATCACATGTTTAGGTCTATTTGTACCATAGAATGTATTGATCACATGTTCTATGTTGATTTGATTGTTTGCATCATTTGCATTCACATGATCACACTAGGAAGTCCTTGTAAAAAGCGTGAAGTCTTAGCTAGAGTCGGGGTGACTCGGATAGCCAAGCAAGAAGACTTGCCTAGAGTCGGGATGACTCGGATAGGTAAGCAAGAAGTCATGGCTAGAGTCGGGAGGACTCGGATAGTCATGCATGGGAGGCTCCCTAGAGGCAAGAGTGCATTGGATAGGGAGTTGGCTAATATATTGGTAGGCCTAGGCGTATGGTTAGACATAGACTCTGATAGAGCGGGGTACACGGGAGGTGTATGCACTCTTGAGGAATTTCTAATCTTCCATCGATGTTGGTTTTGTGTGGTGTCCAATATATGGTGGTTTCGCATCATTGAGGGATTTCACACTTTCCAATAGGGTTGGGTAGGCTTAGACTTCACTAGGTTGGGTGAGCTAAAGATTGGTCACTTTGTGAATGTTCTATGTTTACTTTCCAATAATATAGTACCCAATGGTTGTAGTTCAACCCGTGGATGTTTCCTCCTTAGAGGTTTTACCACGTTAAAAAATCTCTTGTGTTAATTCTTCCTATCTCTTCTCTTATATTTTAATTGTATATTTTATTATCTTAATTCATAATATTCTTTTGTGACATATTGTGAAGCAAGACTTTGTATAGTGTTATTTGTGGATTCATTCTTTTGATCATTTTTGTATCTATGATTCTTTTGTATATTGTAATTTTTGTATAGTGATATTTGATCACTCTTGTAACTCATTGAACATCTATTGAAATACAAGCTTACTTTGTTGTTGTGTTTATTTGTTCTTATACCTCACACAACTAGATGACATACTTAGACTTTGCTCTCATGATTGTATTCTCATATTGTCTATGTATGTCTTCCTTGGCTTATTTTGTTGTGTGTAAGGCTACCTTGAGGGACAAACGAAAGTTTGTTCAAGGGTTTGAAAAAAGGTGTAAAAACCTATTCATCCCCCTCTAGGTATGCTTTAAGCATTTAACTACGTTTGTATACTTTCAACATGGTTGTCACTAAATCGATTAAGCTTGCTGAGGCGATATATAGAGGGTTAATAGATGTACCAATGGGCCATATGATTACTCATTTTCCTATGCCTATGACGAATGGACCTTGGATTGATGAATCAGCTACCTCAACAAGGAACAAGTTGTGGTATTTTCTCGTTCGATAGCTGCAACCTGTTTGATTCAACAGGAGTCGAGTCTTTCTTAGTGGTGGAGAATGATGAGGAATTAGATAATCATTATTATTTATCTAAATATTAGTAATTATCATATTGTGTTTAGAATAATTAATACCATTGAATGAGAAAATACCACAACTTGTTCCTTGTTGAGGCAGCCGATTCATCAATCTAAGGTCCATTTGTCATATGCATAGGAAAATGAGTAATCGTATGGCCCATTTATATCGCCTCAGCAAGCTTAATCGGTTTAGTGACAACCATGTTCACCTTTTCATGAGTTTGAACCGCAAGTGAGGATGAGTGATTAGCCACTTGAACTTCACAAACATGACCACTTGGTTTATATACTTGTGAAGTGGATTGTGATGGATCAACCATATCCACAGCCTTATACACTTTATTGCTATTTTCTTCCTAAGTTAGGTCGTTTCATTGCTTAAAATATTCGGAAAGAATATTTTGACACACTACTATGAGTTCTTATTGTTGTGTATGTTGGTGAGCATAATGCTCATCTTGCCAATATTAGATGTCCAACTGACAACAACCATCATAAATATTCTGACCTTGAAGAGAACTTTACACTAAAAAGGCACTCCGGTGTGATTGAAATTGGATAAGGGCTTGAAAACTAGACTTTTGAAATGCAACAATCCTTTCCACAAATCCATGAGGAGAAAATACTTGATGTAGCACTTCCTCGATAATAGGATAAATCATGTGATGGATTGTAACTATGAGAACTTGATTCGGCTCATCAATGGTGTCGGTGTGATGCCTTGTAGAATAGGTAGCAGCACATGGCTGGTTCATTGATGAATAATAAAAGGCAGAATGAGGTCCTTACATGATCTTATTTGAAAGTAACACAGTGCAATCGATCGCAATGGGAATACGTAGGTCTCAGTCGGCGTCGAATCAACGTCAGAGGTAGCAGAGATGAACAACTAAGACGTTGGGGCTACTTTTCTGGTGTCGAGTACGTCTGAAACATCAGCAACCACGCCAAAAAACAAAAGACAGTGTCTTTCCAAGTGGAGGAATCTCGTGGGGAACAACGACGAGCCAAACGACGCCGGAGACTCGTGGGCTTTGGTCATCGGTGTCTTCTGAGTGTCGTGAAGCTAACGGTAAGGCTTCAGTTGCCGGTGATTGGTGGCGACGAGGGAAGCGGCTGCTGGTCTTCTGGAACAGATCTACAGCGAAAGAGGTAGAACTAGTGGTCGACGATGAAGAAGAAGTTGCTGACCGGTAGATTCAGATTATGCTAGTGTCTGTGGTGGTGGTGGTCACGTGCGGTGGCCAGAGGCGGTGCATGGGCAGTCGGAGGTGCTCACTTGACTAGCTGGGACTATTTAGATGTGGCGACAGTGACTGTTTGGCTAAGTTGTATATTTATATATATATATATATATATATATATATATATATATAGTTTTTCTATTATTAGTTCGAACTGATATAAAATATATCAGTTCTTTGTATCTGAGCCATTGGATTTAAATGCTTTGACTTGGCTGTATACACTTGTCAAAGCATTTTTTAAATCCAATGACCCACATGCAAGGAACTGATATATTTTATATCAGTTCGAACTGACAATAGAAAGACTGTATATATATATATATATAAGTAAATACTCCTTTTTAGTCAAAAAATTAGGAGGATTATTGTTTTTATCCAACGTTAGTATTTTTATTGTTTCTACCCATTAATTGGCTGTGAAGACCTAAATGCCCCTCATTTTCCCATATTTTAATTCCTCTCCTCTCTCTCCTCTCATCAGATTCTTTTTCTTTCCTCTCTCTCTCTCTCTCTCCTCTGTCTTCTCTCTTTCTCTCTTCTCTTCTCGCTCATGTCTTCTCTCCAAAATTAGATTTGAGGGTGGTTGTTGTTTTTATGAATGGTGCAAGTTGTGTTTAGGTTTGGGTTTTGTTAAACAAAATTTTCAGATTTTCTTTAATTTTTTTTTTCAGATTTCATTTTTTTCAAACAAAATTTCTAGATTTGAGGGTGGTTGTTGTTTTTATGAATGGTGGGAGTTGTGTTTAGGTTTGAGTTTTGTTAAACAAAATTTTCATATTTTATTTAAAAATAAATAAATTAAGATTTCGTTTTTTTCAAACAAAATTTCCAGATTTGAGGGTGGTTGTTGTGTTTGGGTTTGAGTTTTATTAAACAAAATTTTCAGATTTGATTTATTTTTATAAAATTTCAAATTTCGTTTTTTTTTTCAAACAAAATTTCTAGATTTGAGGGTGGTTGTTGTTTTTATGAATGGTGAGAGTTATGTTTGGGTTTGGGTTTTATTAAACAAAATTTTCAGAGATTTTTTAATTTTTTCAAAGATTTTCTATTTTTTTTTTTTTGGTATGAGGAAATCTGGAAAATTTCCAAATCTATTCAAATCTGGAAATTTTTTCCAGATTTCTTTAAACACACCAGGCCACCAATTAAACATACCAGGCCACCAATTAAACACACCATGACAGACCAATTAAACACACAAGGTGTAAACCAATTAAACACATCAGGGAAGACCAATTAAACACACAAAAGCGGACTAATTAAACACACTAGGGCAACCTAATTAAATACACCATGGAAAATTAATTAAACACATCAGGGCAAGACCAAATTAAACACATCAAGTCTAACACAATTAAACACATCCGGGAAGAAGAAGAAGAAGAAAAAGAAAAAGAAAAAGAAAAAGAAAAATAGAGGATTTATTTATTTATTTATAAAGAAGGGCAATTTTATCCAAAAAGTGGATATTTTGATAGAAACAATAAAAATACTAATCTTGGTTAAAAATAATAAACCCACTAATATTATGGTTACTTTTAAAGTTCTCCCTATATATATATATATATATATATATATATATATATATATATATATATATATATATATATATATATATAACAGAGAGAATTAGGGATGGAAACAGAAAGGAGAAACACCGAAGAAATAAAGATTGGAAAACTATCAATCAATTCATTCAATTCTATTCATCAAGTTTGAATACAATAGGCTCTGAAGGGGTCTATTTATAGCTAACAATATAAAAGAGATAAACATCTAACACCTAATAAAGATAAATAAAACCTAATTAATCTCTTAAGGAGATAATTATACTAAACATAGTTTGATAATTACTAATATTTAGATGAATAATAATGCTTATCTAATTCCCTATCAATGAACCTTACAAAAGTACAATGTGGAGAGGTCAAGCATGCGTCAAAGATGGATAGAAGTTCAGCAACAAGAGGATTCTCGGATGACAATAAGTCTACTATTGAAGACGATAAAGATCATTTACAGGCTTGTGCATTAAGAACAACTGACATTTTCTCTATTGATCTTTGCATTTGCTTAAAATTTTGAGAGAAAATCAAAACTAACCATTTGATTTATTAAACTTTTGTTAGCAACCACTTTTGAAACTTTAATTGTTAATAACCACTTTTTGAAAAAAGTTTCAGTGTATGTCCATAAATTACAAGTATACCCCTGAAAATAGTTTTTTTTTTTTAAAACCTCGAAGCAAACTTGAAATCATGACTAAATTGAAATATCCAAACTTGAAATCATGGCTAAATTGAAATGACCAAACTTGAAATCATGAATAAATTGAAATGTCCAAACTTGAAATATGGACTAAATTGAAATTAGGCTTAGTTTTTTTTTTTTTTCCCCATCTTCTTCTTCCTCATCTTCTTCCTCAAATTCGAATTAGGGTTAGGTTTTTTGTTTCTCTTTTTTGCAGACCACATCACCAGCACACCTAGCCGCCGGACGATGCCTAGTCGTCGCTCGAACCAGCGGCGCACGACCCCCATCGCAGTCGCCTAGTCGTTGCACGAACGAAGCAATCGCCTGGTCGTCGCTGGTTCGTGCGACGAACGAATAGCGAGTGAGAGATCGGCGAACTAGCGTCGCTATCCCGTCCGGACGTGGCCCAGACGCACGCCGGAGCTCGACGACCATCAACCCATGCCGGTGAGAGAGAGATCGGGGAGAGAGAGCAGAGGAGAGAGAAAGAAAAAAAAGAGAAAAAGAGAGAGAGAGAGAGAGAGAGAGAGAGAGCTGATTTGGGATGTTTTTATATGGAGGTATTCAAGTAATTTTACAAAACATGGTTATTAACAATTAAAATTTTGTTTGTGGTTAAAAACAAATTTTCCATAATATATGTGGTCATTTTTGGCAATTTCCACTAAAATTTTACGCTATTCATGTTGTTTATGCTTCTTAATTATGTTGTAGAACGAGTATGTTAAAGCTTATTATGATGCTCTGCTAAAGAAACAGCAAGAACTTGAAGAAGCTGTTACGAAACAACGGGAATTTTCAAACGCACCCATTTCTGATGCTCTTTCTGGTATGCCTTCTAATCGCTAGTGGGTATGAAGTCTAAACGTGACGATGATGAAGGAGATAATGATGTTGATTGAGAAGAGGCTCCAATTGCAGGTAATTATTGCTTTATCCATTCATAATGTTTGAATTCAATTCAATTTAAACAAAATGTTTACTATGATGATGCATATTAGAATATTTATTTATTTTAAATTTTTTTTTTTTACTTGACTTGCTGCTTGTTAGTATTTGAGATCGGTTAATAAGTTGTGAACTTGACCGGCTTTTTGGTCAGGTTTGAAAAACCATGCTACTATACTTTGCAGCTTCTTATACTTTTTCAGTTTGTATGGAGAATGGTTGTATTTAAATTGATAAATAGTTATTGTACATTTGTACTTTAGATTGTTTCTATAGTTCTTTTTCTTGCATGTTGCCACCAAAATACATATATTGTTCTTTATTATTATTAAGAACAAGGTATATACATTTGCACTATTACAGGCAATGTAAGTGAAACTTACAAGGTCAATGACTTAAACGTTGAAGCTGAGGATTCATAAGAGGATTCAGATGACATAGACTGGGAGGAAGGTTGAAGAGCTATGGATTTACTTGGTAAAATGAACGTTTACTCATTTGATCTGCAAAATATTGTATTAAACAAAGGTGGAAGATATGCACAGGCTTCCTTCAAGTTGTAGTTTCTTGTCATCTAGGTGGCTGTACCGTTACAATAATTGAAGAATTGACATGAATTTTTGATCTTACATTCACTTGGTCAGTGATAACAATTTTTAGATGTGGGAAAAGCAACAACAGGACTGGTAGCTTTCCTCGAAATTTTGTAAAGTACTTTTTCAATTTTGTATTTTTGCTCAGAGATAATTTAGGAAAACGGCCGCAATAAGCGGCACGATTATCATCAACTACATCAACATTGTCTTTAATATGATTTGGTGTTTGTGAAGAATTAATCTCACGTTTTTCATTAATTGATAGGAATATATATACACATTACAGTGATCAGACTAGGAAAGTAATAATCTATTTACACAAGGTAATATGTGAAGGCTGATGTATATTAGTTAAACTAAACTACTTGTGGTCACGTGAAGCACTGCTTCTATCATGCCCCCACAAGATAGAGCTACCTTCAAGGATGCCTATCTTGGATCGATGATCAAGGAATTGTTTACGGGAGAGAGGCTTAGTAAGAGAGTCCGCCAGTTGATTATTTGTGTGAACGTGAGAGACATGCAGCTGCCGACGAGCCACTTGATCTCTAACAAAGAAGAAATCGATGGCAACGTGCTTCATGCGGCTATGAAAGATGGGGTTGACACAGACATAGGTTGCACCGACATTGTCGTAATAGATGACAGGCGTACTCGGGACTTGGAACTGAAGCTCAGAGAGGAGCTGGCCGATCCAGTTCAGTTCAGTTGCTGCCGATGCAATCACACGAAATTCAGCCTTAGTAGTCGACATGGCAACAGTGTGTTGCTTCTTGGAGCTCCAGCTGATAGGTGTAGTGCTAAGGAAAATCACATATGCCGTGGTCAACCTTCTGTCATCAGGATCCCCCGCCCAGTCAGCATCTACAAAGGCGTGTAACATGGATGGAGATGTACGACGGATGAGCAGTACATGGTTCATGGAGCCTTTAAGATAATGAAGGACTCGTTTGACTGCGTTCCAGTGATTCGTTGTCGGATGATGCATGAATTGTGAAAGTTTATTGACAGCGAAGGAAACGTCCGGATGAGTCAATGACAGGTATTGAAGATAGCCAACAATTTGTCTGTATTGGGTCGCATCAGTGGGTGCGCAACCATAAACCAACTTCAAGTTTTCTGTGAGTGAGAGAGGTGTGGAAACAGTGTTTGCCTCAAGCATGTTCGACCGAGCTAGGAGATCATGAATGTATTTTTGTTGGGAGAGAAATAGCCCGCTTGCGGAGTGAAGAGCTTCGACTCCAAGAAAGAAGGACAGTTGGCCGAGATCTTTCAGCGACAACCTGTGTGCGAGAATGGCAATGAAATCATGAACTTGTGAGTCTGAAGAGCCGGTGATTATGATATCATCCACGTAGACCAAGAGAAATAGGGTATGGCCTGAGCGACGTTGAACAAAGAGTGAAGTGTCGCACTGAGAGTTAGCAAATCCGACAGCTTGAAGGAAAGTATGCAGCTCAGTATACCAAGCGCGAGGTGCTTGACGAAGACCATAAATTGCTTTCCGCAGTTTGCACACATGGTGTGGTAGGGCGGAGTTAACAAATCTAGGTGGCTGCTTCATGTATACATCGTCAGATAAAGAACCCTGCAAAAAAACATTATTCACATCAAGTTGGCGCAAAGGCTAGCCGTTAGTAACATCAAGAGTTAGAATTAATCGGACTGTGACCAGCTTCACAACATGACTGAAGGTTTCGGTGAAGTCAGTGCCAGGGCGTTGGTGAAAACCTTTCGCCACAAGGCGAGCATTATATCTAGCCATCGAGACATCAGGATAGCGTTTAATTCTAAAAATCCATTTGCAGCCAACTACAATTTGAGACGTGATAGACGGAACCAAGGTCCAGGTTCCATTTTTAACCAGTGCATCATATTCCGCACTCATGGCATTTTGCCACTCTAAGAATTTACGGGCCTGTAATAAGGTGGTTGGTTCGGTCTGAGGAGTAGTATGTGTTGTGACATGAAGATCGAAGACAGGTTTTGGTTTGAAGATTTGGTTTTTGGAGCGTGTTTGGATCACATTTGGAGAAGGATTGGTAGGAGAGACGGACGTTGGAGCTGACTCGGGGTGGGGTGGGGTGGGGTGGGGTGGGTTGGTGTGATGGTGGACCGGTGTGTAGGTGGCGGGTCTGCTCGGTTTATGTCTGAGGCATCTGATTGCACGACACCTACTGCTGAAGGCGAGGGATTGTGAGGTGAGGAATGTATATGGACAGGTATTACATCAGGAAGATAGGTGTTGGTTTGGGGAGAGGCAGCTGGTGGTAGTGCGGTGCCATGATGGGAGATATCAGTTAGTGGAAAGAACTCAATCCAACTATTGACAACTGCGGGAGAAGGGTGTGGTGTGTGAGCTACTGTAGTGGCGAAGGGAAAATGTTGCTCGACGAACACTATATGACGGGAGATAAAAATTCTACCAGTGGACCTATCCAAACAGAGGTATGCATTATGTTCAATGGAGTAACCAACAAAAACACATGGGTGAGAGCGAGGTTGCAACTTGTGTGATGTATACGGACGTAGTCATGGATAGCAAAGGCATCCGAAGACACGGAGTTTCCGATAATTCGATTCCTTACTAAAGAGTAGAGAATATGGACTGTTGTGATCTAGAACTTTGGTCGGCATGCGATTTATCAAGTAGACCGCAGTGCTAAATGCTAGGGACCAATACTTGACCGGTATGGAGGCATAATGAAGTAGAGTCAATGCCGTTTCGATGACATGGCGATGTTTGCGTTCAGTAGTGCCAACATGCTCAAGAGTGTGAGGTGGGGATTTGAGGTGTTGGATACCTAAGTTTTGAAAATCAAGACCAAGGGACTGGGCTTCCCCATTGCCATCAGAGTACACTGTTTTGATACGGGTATTGAAGAAGTTCTCAACTAATAATTTAAACCTTCGAAAGACAATGGGAACATCAGATTTATTTTTGAGGGGATACAGCCATGTATATTTCAAAAAATAATCCATAAAAATAACATAATATTTGTTTTTGTCAAAAGATTGTACGTGTGCAAGACCCCAAACATCTGTAAATAAAATCTCAAAAGGTTTATTGCTAGTCAATGATGATATTCCAAATGGCAATTTGTGATTTTTATTACATAGACATGCTGAACAATGAGACACAATAGTGTCGGACTTGGTGACTGGAAGACTATGAGAAGATACGAGCCTCTAGAAGACCGGTTGGGAAGGATGACCTAGACGACAGTGCCAAGATTGAGAGGAGACGCTTTGAGGAGAGGACATGAAATACTGGTGAGGACTGGAGATGGATGGACTCAGACGACTCGACTGTGGCCACACGTAGAGGTTCCCTTTATTCTGGCCGCGGACCAAGGATGCCCCCGTGGTCAGATCCTTCACAAGAAAATAGTTAAGAAAAAATTCAACAGATGTATTATCGTGTGAGCAAAATTTTGACACAGAAACTAGATTTTGTGAGATGTGTGGTGAACGTAAGACATGTTTAAGACAAAAGAAATTAGTGGGAATAGATAAGAAAGTGGAGCCAATGTGAGTTATAGGAATAGTTTTACCATCCCCAACCATAATATCCTCTGTGTCGCCATATTCTGAGTGCAGAGACAAGGTCTGAAGGTCAGATGTCATGTGATGAGAGGCACCTGTGTCAAGTACCCAGTTGTTTTGAGAACTCGGCTGATCAGTGGTCATGTGATGAGCCTAAGGCCAAGCTTGAGAACCAGGTGGTGGGCGAGAGCGACAAACACGGGCCGTGTGACAAATTTTGTCACATAATTGGCAAACCGGTTGGGACTGGGTGTTGGTAATGGGTGGACGCCATTGCTGAGAGAATTAAGAGTAGTAGTTAGGCCGGTATGAGCCACCTTGGCCAGAATAGGTGCGGTTTCCACCTGTGTTTGCCGGTCCAAAATTCTGTTGGTGGTGATTATAGGTGCTGTTGTTGCCGCCACCTGATGAGTTGTGTCCCATGTGTGCTGAAGAATTTCCTTAACATCCACGACCTTTTCTGTTTGAAGTTCTTTGGTTGAATTGTGTCGTCACCTGTTGTACCCCCTTTTTACTGTCTTCTCTTTTAAGGAAAGCCTCATAATCAAGCAATTTATCACATAGTTCTTCGAATGAGATCGATGAGTCTCGAGCTCGAATAGTTGAAGCAAGTGGGAGATAAGTCACACCTAATCCATTCAGAGTGTGTATAACGGCTGCACCATCATCAACTGAGTGACTGATTAATTCAAGATTATCGAGGATGTTTTTGATTCCCTGCATGTAGTCCGCAACAGATTTGTTAGATAAGGTGATGTTCGTAAGTGAGTCTAAAAGTCCAAGTTTGCGAGTGTTCGACCGATTTGCATATGTAGATTCAAGTTTGGCCCATGCTTAAGCAGAGGTTGTGGAGCGAGTGACAATGGATTGGGTAGCACCTGTGCAAGTCACCTGAATTGCATGTAAAAGTAGTCGATCCTGGCGAAGCCAGATGTGGTATTCCGGGTTCGGAGTAGTTCCCTGAGTATCAGGTTCCGTAGAGCTGGATGGGGGAGTTGCAAGAGTTTTTGGAGGACAACTTTTGGTACCGTCCAGATATCCCATAAGGCCATAGCCAAAAAGAAGATTTTCAAACTGTGGTCTCCAGGCAGCATAGTTTCCTCCTTTGGAGAGTTTGATTGGAATTTGTGTGAAGTTGATGGCAATCAAAGATTGGAGTTGATTGGTGTTGTTCGTTCCCATGAGAATAACAGGAGGAGAAGAGGTAGAAGTAGAGGATGTGACAGAGGTAGCAGAAGACGTCATTGTTGTGGTAGAGGTATAACTGGTAGACGAAAAAGAAAAAGAAAGATTTGGGTGGCTAGGGTTTCAGTTTTAGGGTTTTGGATCTTTAAGCTTATTGAACAGCTTGCTCTGATACCATAATATGATTTGGTGTTTGTGAAGAATTAATCTCACGTTTTTCATTAATTGATAGGAATATATATACACATTACAGTGATCAGACTAGGAAAGTAATAATCTATTTACACAAGGTAATATGTGAAAGCTAATGTATATTAGTTAAACTAAACTGCTTGTGGTCACGTGAAGCACTGCTTCTATCAGTCTTCATCTTCCTCTTCAGTGTGTGCATACAGGTAAGTGGATGGTGGTTGTTGTATCAGAGTGTATTTTTCTTGCAAGGAACTTTGGCAGAAAACAGATATAAATATAGCAAATTTGTAATATTGCAGGCTTCTAATTATCATTTGATTTTGGCATATTTGGTGCTTGGAATATGAAACCGAGAAGCACATCAAGGATACTTCTTTGCTGTGTTTTCTGGATTTTTGGTGGCATCTTTTTGGATGCTTACTTTGCTTGCTTCATTTTTCAACTTTGAATGTAGAATGTAATAACACTAATACATGTTTGAAGTGGCAGTGAAAAGTCTGTTGGTTCAGGTGTCATAGGTAGACATGACCGCGATTCGGTTCAAACCGTGGAACCGGACCGTAACCATAGGCCAAAAACCAGAACTGGAATTCCAGTTCTGGTTCTGGTTCTGGTTCTGGTTCTGGAATCGGATTGGAACCGTAAGGCTTAAGGTTCCGGTTCCTTAAACTAAAAACCGGACCAAAACCAGTGGTTCGGTTCCGGTTCTAGAACCACCCGTTCCACCCACTTTTTTTATTTATTTATTTTAATTTTTTTTTTCAATTTAAATTTTTTAGTTTTATTTCAATTTATTTTTTTAGTTTTTTGTATATTTATTTTATTTTAATTTTGGCTTACCCAATCAACTTTATTTACAATTTCACATCATTACATGTCCAATAATTTTTTTTAGTGAGTATATAAAATTAATATATATATATATGGAATCGGAACCGTCGGAATCAGAGCCGGAACCAAACCGTGGTCATCTCATAGGTGGGGGAAAAAAGCCAAAACCATGTCATTTTCTGAGCCTGTCAGACTGATTATTCTTTTAGGATAATTTTGCAAATACATATTATTATTATTATTATTTTTAATGGAAGCCACTTTCTATATAAACAGTCTTTAACATATTCTTAAAGCTCCAAATCTTATGATCTCCAATAAATTCATTCACCCACAAACATGTGTTTTAGGTGGGTGGTTGGTGTGTCTGTGGTTTAATAGAGAAATTTGGATGGGACGGTTTCACATATTCTCATCCACTTATATCTTGTTATAGCTTGTTATGTGACTGTGATATAAAAATGTACCTAATTAGTTATTCTTTCTCATCCATTCATATATTGTTATGTTATATGAACTTGTTATGTTATATGAAAATGTATCAGTTTAGTTATTCATGTTATATGGCATGATACGAGGGAGCAGAAGTGGATATTATAGTCTGTCCACCCAATTTTTTTTCATGGTATGAGATTAAAGAAGTGGAGATAAGCTGGGTGGGTTGACTTTGTAATCTTCCAACTTGGTAATTATAATGATTTTCCTTGTGATGGCCAACTACTAATTTGACATTTTCCCATAATTCAAACCCAAAATAGTATGATAAAATCAATCAAGGTGGTGGGCATGTAAACTGTGAGCCATGTCAGCCTTCCACGTGGCAGGTGATGGACAGGAATTTAGAAAGTGGAGAACCATATTGAGGGTCTTCCCGACAAGAGCCTCTCATTTTGCAAAAGCCTATTCAAAGTCCTTTTCCACTTCCTGAAGATATGGATATATATATATATTTTGAGAGAGAGTTCAATTTCAAACTGCCTTTGGTGCAATGTGAGCACACGCAACCATGATGGATCTTTGTCCGAGGCTCCTCTTCATGTAATATATGCAATGCAGAGAAAGTCATGAAATGATAGTCAATTTAACTATTTAAGCCATTTTTGACGATTCAAATGAAACTGAAATAATGCTTTAAATACACATAATCTTATAATAAGACAGATAAATAAATATGGTTAAAATTTGTATAAGGAGAAAAACTTCAATGAGATGGACATATCTTGTCATCAGTTTATCCATCCAATAAAATATTGTCCTGTACCTGTACGTATATATGTAAAAACTTATCTTATACATGTATATGTATGAACTTAAACTGAAAATCATTATAATAACAAATTTTTTAGAAAAAATATATACATATGATTAGACGAATATACGAATAATAATGTGATACACCTATTTCATTGAAGTATTTATTCTCTTTACAAGAATGGGAGATTTTTGGCAGAATATGGATGGATGAAGGAAGAGTCTAAGTGAAGGAATTGTTTCCTCCCATGCATGCAACTCTAACCTGTTCCACCCATCTATTATTTCATTTGATTATGGAACAATTATAGGCCCTATCTATCTTCCTATAAATTCTTTCCATGATATACATATATATACTAAGCAAAGTCAACTCACTACATTGTGCTTTGAAGATACAAATGCATATGTTTATTTATTTATAATAATTCACTTTGAATGTCGGCCAAAATCATATATATATATATATATAGAGAGAGAGAGAGAGAGAATTATTTAAATATGAGTTGTCCGTCCACAGTTGATTAGTGTGTCTTGAAAAATATTATATACAGACCATGCAAGCTGGTAAAATCCCCAAAACCTGCAACTACTTGTTACAGCCGCGTAACGTGTGTTTTGATTAAGAATCTGATCACAGATTAGTAGCTTCTAATACCCTATTAATTTCAGGTGTTATGATTTATTTTCGGATTCCGCTAATATGTATTATTATTTATTAAGGCACACATTAATGAAGATCCTTACAGAATTTTTTTTTTAAAAAGTTTTTCTTTTAATTTCTAGGACATCAAATACAATAGGAACAGATCATATTCAATAGAAAATGTCATAAGGTTTGTATAGGACCGGTCCTGACTTTTTGGGGGCCCGGGGCAAAATTCTAAGATTGGTCCCTTTTTCATTTTAATTTTAAGACTTGAGAGAGATTTCAAAAGAAATCATTCAATGGTGGCTGGAGAGAAAAACAATAAACCCTAAATCCTTTAGTGATTTAGATGACATAATGGAATCTGAATACTGATGTCTCATGTTTGGGAAAAAAATCAAATTATAATTCGGGCTTTTACACTCCAAGCTGACCCTATTTTATATTTTTGTTTTATTTTAAATTGTTGGTTTTAATGTTTTATCATACGGGCCTTTTTTAAACTAATACTAAAAATAGAAATTTGGGCATTTTTATGAACTAAAATAAGAGTGACGATATTTGCACTCCTAAAAAACTGTATGTGCACCCCTATTTGTATGTACACCCCTTTAAAAAATTTTAAAAGATAAAATCTTGTGAGTACCAAACATGTCCTTTCTTTTAATTTTTAAAAATATTATAAAATCAACACCTTATATTCTTTATTTTACCTAAAACAAAATAATAAATGGAAAATTAGTTAAAAATAACAATAAAAAGGAAAAATTATAAACGCATAAACAACAACGAAATGTTGCAAACATCCACTTCGGTTTCATCATTTTCCTAAGGAGAGCGAGAGAGAATGGTGTGTATTTAAAAAAAAAAAAGTTTATGTGTTGCTCTTTTAAATGCAAAACTAAAAGAGGCCTAATATATATATATAGTTTTTCTACTGTCAGTTCGTCATGATATAAAATATATTAAGACGAAGAATGTGAACCATAGATTATGAAGAAGTTTTGACAAGTGCATACACTTTCAGTCAAAGTATGTAAATTTAGTGGTCAAAATTCTTATATATATATGGAGGAGCCGCGTATTCCTCCCAAATTTTGGAAGAGGTTCGTATTCCTCCCAAATTTTGGAAGAGGTTGTAATCTAATTTTCTAATCTAGGATGGAAGAGGATGAGGCAGCAACTACTGCTTTTCTTCACTTTTTGATATATTTGGGATTTTGTTTTTCTTTATTTAATTTGATTTAATTAGTTAAAAATTTGAAAAGCAGATAGTGATAAGAATTATTATATTTTTGAATTAAATTATTAATAATTTAATTTAAGGGTAAGATTGGAATTTTGAAAATATATAAATTTGTGGTGCACATACGATTGTAAATGGGTGCAAATATCACCACTTCTAAAATAAAATAAAACTAGGCCCCTAAAGTAATACTGAAATCATATAAATATAGGCATTTTTTAGACTAATACTTAAAATAGAAATTTGGGCTTTTTATGAGCTAAAATAAAACAAAATTGGATCCCTAAACTAATACTAAAATCATGTAAGAGTGGCGATAATGGTACCACTCAAAAACTGTATCTACATCCTTTTCGTAATCATATCCATCAATTTTTTAAAAAAATCACTAATTTGTAAATAAACCCCACTTAATGCCAAAAATACCCTTTCTTTAATTATACTTATTGTATTTTTGTAAGTACACACCACCTATGACTATTATTATGTTATTTAATCAACTTAATTATTATTTCAAAAATTTTTGTTACCTTTAAGAAGAGAAAAAAAAAAAAAAAGTAGGGAATAGAAAGAATAGTAAGAGAATTAAAGGTATCTCACTCACCCTACTTGATGCGAAATCAGATTAGATTAGATTAACAATCACTCATGTTAATTTTTTTTTTAATACATCAATGCATAATTGTTAGAATCTTAAAAGAATCGACATAAATTTCCTCTTCACCTTGTTAATCCTTAAAAACATATAGTATTACCATAATCAAGGGCGGATCCAAGATTATGTTCTAGGGAGCGCCGTGAAATAATAAGTTAAATCGACATATATCTTAGAGGTTAATTAAAAAAATGTTGTTTATATTTTAAACCATTAATTATTTTAAATGAATAATAATATTTTATTGAGATAAATTATCTTAATTTGTGCATTTATAAAAAAAACATTTAAAATGATGAAATTTCACTGTTAAAAATTATCATAGTCTTTTTCTAATATCCAAAAAATATTTTAATTGTTAAAAATTATAAAAGTATGCTTGATAAAATTTCTTAATAATTAAACATAAATATATGCCTATGTTTACTTGACATGTTTTAATTATATAAATCAACACATTTAAAAAAAAAAAAAAAGCAAAAGCTATATAAATAACTTATCAAAAGTATGACATTGTATTATGGTACTAGTGTGAGATAAGTAAGATTTGGAGAGAGAGAGAAAATATTTTAAGGATATAATAAAATTAGTTAATATAGAATTGAGTAAGTATAATTTTGATAAGAAAAAATTATAATTGACATAACAAAATATATAAGTTGCGATTTGATTTATATTTGAGATATAAATAAATAACAATAATATAGTTATAATCAAATATATTTTCTATGTGATTATGAGAAAATTACTAATACTTAATTTATAAAAGAATTAGAAAATCTAAATATCAAATAAGGTTAAAATCATGAAAATCTGATTAATTTATAAAACGGTAAAACTTCAAGAAATATAAAACAAGGGTAAAAACAAAAAAATACGAAAACTTAGGGGAACATTCAAAAATTTGTAAACCTTCAGGGGGGCTATGGTCCCCTCTCGTCCTCACCTGACTTCGTCCTTAACCATAATTAGGAATGGCAATGGACCGGGTTCGGGCGGGTTTGGGAAAAACCGAACCCAAACCCGCGAAAGAAAATAACATCCAAACCCATCCACGAACCCACGGAATGTAGCGGGTTTAGGTTTCACCCGCGGATTTAAGCAACATCCGGACCCACCCATGAACCCGCGAACTTCACAGGATTTGTGGATGGGTGTGGCACCCGCGAACCCGTGAACATTTATCATTTTAAGCTTAAAAGTATAAATAGCTTAAAAAAAACTAGAACATCAAAAACAAAAAAAAAAACAAAAGCAAAAACAAATGTAGTTCAAGTTCTAAAATTCTAACATAAGTACATAATCCATAAATTCAAGTTCTGAATTCTAACACAACACAAGTCCAATCCATAAGTTTAAAATATTAAAATTACACACAAGCACAAATAAATAAGAACACAATATTAAAATTACACACATGCACATAATAACAGGTTTGCGGGTTCGGATATGGTTTTTTTTTCCAAATCCATACCCGAACCCAAACCCGTGATGGGTACAATTTTTAAACCCAAACCCGCTCACGGGTACAATTATCCAAACCCAAACCCTTTTTAAGCAGGTTGGGTTCGGACGGGTTCCACGGATTCGGGTTTAATTGCCATCCTTAACCATAATCCTTACTTAAAATCAAGTGTTGTCTTTTAGAATATATATATGATGATGATGATGATGAAGATGAATTCATGATCATAATTATGATTATGATGTGATTTTTACTTGTTAATTAATGACTAAAAAATGATAATTCTAAAAGTAGTGTCACCTAATCACTATTCACTACTCATCTTTTCAACATTGATCACCATTGAAGCTGTAGTCACCCCAACATATATAATATAATAATACAAGGTTTGACAAAGTGCTTTTAATGACCATAACTTTTTTCCTTGAACGCAAAGGTAGTTTCATTGGAACAACAATGCTCCACAATCCTGCCCCCCTCTCTCTTATTAAATTATAATAAATGATATTAATCAATTTCTCAAGGTGATCTCATGGAAGAAATTAAGAAAACACTCTCCCATGACAATTTTTTCTCTTTTTCATACCACATTTAGGCTGTCACATTCTTGTAAATCTCTCATTCTCATTCTCATTCTAAGTTATCTCCACTTTTCTTCTTAATTGATCTCATCATCTTATCATCTCTCTCTACACATCTGACATCTCCAACTCTTTGATCTTCTCTCCATGCACTCTCTTCTCTTCTCTTCTTTTCTCTCAGCTCTCTATGGCCATGATAATCAAAACTCCACATATTTTTACTACAATTCTTTGGCTCTTTCTTTTGTTCCTTCTCTTCTTCTTCCAAGGATTTTGGTGCAATTTAGTTAGTGATAGCATCCACAAACAACTATCTGTTCATGATCATGATCACCATCACCATCATCATCATCATCATCACAGTACTGCTTTGAGTAATAACAGGAAAGTGTTAGCTGCCAAGTTTGACTTCACCCCATTTCTCCCTCACCGGCATCATCGACATCATCACCGGACACATGTGCCCGTACGGCCTCAACCCGTAGGAAACGAGATCGACCCGCGTTACGGTGTCGAGAAACGGCTTGTTCCAACTGGTCCCAACCCATTGCACCATTGAGGTTTCTTCTTCATCACTTTCTGCTGTAACTTAATTTTTTCATATAATTTTGCACTCTCATCGTATTTATTTTTTTTCTTCTACAAAAAAAAAAAAAAAAAAAGTTCATGTCTAGTGAAAAATATTTGTATGATTCCATACTTGTTTAGAGATTGAAATACCCAAAATTGGATAGATTCGTCATATGATCATACTCCATTTGGATCAAATGTTTCTTTTTGATCACATATATTTTTGTGTATGCTTAATGTGAATAAGAATAATTGTAATAATTATTTTATTTAAATTTCCTGAAAACTAGAGTTGTCCATGTACGCAAATTATTATTTTAAATGTTTCTTATACTATCTGTAGATCTTGATTAGATGCATCATCAAATTCATGGTCATCGAATTACATGCCTGATCATGCAAATATTTTAATTATAAATCTTAATTATTTAATTATTAAAATAAAATAATTCTGGTGTTGGAAGAAACAAGTGATGATGAACAAGAGTAGCTGTGACGGCACGGCATGTCACGAGAGGCAGCGTTTTAGCAACTCTTGCTGAGGGGATTATATTTATAATTAATTACAAGTTTACTTGTAATATCAATTTTATAACTATTAATTTATTAATTAGGGATTACAATTAATGGGTTGACTTAATAAGAGATATTTGCATTATTCATGGTGGAATTAGTGGGCATGCATAACTACTTATCTCCATTTTTTTATTCTAGCAGGATCTTTGAGTCTCTTTCACACGAAAATAAATAAATCTATTTTTTAACATTTTCTTTTTTAAAAAAATATGACACCGAACGGGTCAAAGTTTTATCGAGCACACCACATACGCGGCCTGAATATTTACCTGAATATTTACTATACAATTGATGGGAGATAGTTACTCCCACAACAATCGTGAAAAGACTTCTCACACGTATTTGTAAAATTCGTGAGACTCCAATCCCCACTAGAAAGATAGAAGGGGATGCACACCCTAGTTGAGTTAAGATATGATGTCTTTTATCACATTAGTTAAAAGAAAGATTTTTACTAATAAGAATAGTAAAAAGTACGTAAGTTTATTTTGTTTTTTTATTCAACCTTACAACCACCATTGATTTTTTAGATTGATAAAAGTTATTTTCTAATTTAATTTTTATGGGTACAAAAATTTCTTTAACATATATTCATAGAACACACATTCATTGAACCTAAAAAAAATTATTGGTTCAACACTGAAATAGATCAAAACTGAAACCCACCCAACATAGGATCCTCAATTGGATATATGTTTCTTGTGCTTAATATGACCCCAAAAGTTGAATATTTTCCCACCATTCTATCTATACAAGCTTAATAGTGTGTTTGGTGACTTAAATTAAATTTCTTTTTCTTGAACTTGAAAAGTTATCAAATTTCAACATGGGGTTGGTATTAGTTCAAAAAGAGTTACTATGTCTTTTGACATTGCCTATATTTCACACGTGTTTTATTCTCATTTGGCTTGAGGGCAACCAATATTCTTCTCTTGCAATTTTGTAGAAATGTGAAAGTTGAGTTTTTGGAATTTGTGGAGTTGGATAATTATATTAATTTTTATAAGTTTTGTGTTTCAAACATGCACGTTCTTGAGTGTGGAACTGTTACTTGGCTTATTGGTTTTGACTTTAAATTATATAAGTTTATTAGTGGGCAACATGACCACTTGATCATGGAGGAATATTTTCTTCTTTAGGCAACAATGGTGAACAGATTTTATCATCATTTTAGACTTGTGATTGTAAGAGAGAAATTTCATGTGGCAATCCCTTATCAATTTTTAACATCTGAACTAGTATTAATTTGATGGCTTTGAAACATTTCCAATACAATACATTATTCTGATATATTAAATTGAAAATCCAAAATTTATCCAATTCCAATCTGGTTTAATCCAATTTCAAAACGATGAACTCCAATATAATCTAATGTTCAATATATTAAAATGCAAATCCATTCAATCTAATCAAGATTAATTCAACCAAATTCGTACTAATTTAAGTGAGCTAATATTTCTTTAAAAAAATCATTATACTTCAATAATTTTGGTTTACTTCGGATAGATTTTCCTGTATCGTCAAATTAAATTGGCTTTCGAAGATTCAGATCCAATCTAACCACTAGAACACATAAATCAAATCAAAGTTGAATCCATTTTGACTGGTTGATAGATCTGGATGGATTGATTTGAATTAATTTTTGGGTACGGATATTGACACTCATAAATATGATAAGCGCACTCATATTTATAAGTATACCCATGACTAAAATTTAAAATTAAAACATTACTATAAACACCTGTCTTAATGCCAATAGTACCATTATTTAAATAAATGTTTTTATTTCAATAAAATTGATTTATAAACCCTCATAAGTTATTAGCACACCCAATTTTACAAATGATAAATTTTTAAGTTCTCCTGACTCAAAAACACAGTCTCGAGAATTCTTAAATTCTTAAATTTCGAGAATCTCTACTTCAGGCCAATTTCTTGCTATGGAGATGTTACCTAAGAGGGACACATAATTATATTTCCCATGGAAATACAAGCATACAAGTTGGAGTTGCGGCCAAATGAGTAAATATGGAGAAGCATACAAGGATCCGACTGTGTACCGATGCCTTTTCTTTTACTTTGTGCGTATTGCTATTCAATTACTCAGTTGACAGAATTAACATGCAACTTTACAGATTCGCGGTATAATATATTTCTGAAGCCTAGAGCCAACAGTCAGCAGCAAAAGAATACGAAAGGTGTTTACGATTTAGAAGTACCAGCACTCATTGATAAACTCCTTACTGCAACTTTGATTATTGACCAACTATATAATTAATATCAGTTCAGTACCTGCAATGTTCATTCAATATTGGACATTGTAGATTTGTAGTACTGGTAGCGTTTCATTTTATTGAGTATTGACCAACTCTGTAGCTAATTCGATCACAATAAGTGATCATCAATATTAGAAGATATTGGTGTAATTAATGGGTGTAAATAGTATTTTGTTTATTTTTAATTAAACTAATTTGTCCTTATTGGTAAATTCCTATTGGGGTATTTTTATAATTAATTTTTTTATTAAAATATGGGTGTGCTTATCATATTTATGGGTGTCAATATCAGCTCCCTTAATTTTTATTAACGCTTAGGGGTCGTTTGTTTTTTTCACTTAAAATTTAATGAGTCTGAATCATAATTATTAAGTTGTTTTGTTTGTTTTTTTAAGTGGTCAAACAACTTAAAAATACCAAAAAATAACCTAAAATAAAAAGTAAAAAATCCTGACTTTTCACTTAATTGCAAATCATTGAATTGCATTAAATGCAATCCAAAATCTTTTCTTCTGATACTATCCTCCATATATAACATATTTCCAATTTCATTGTAATTATATATGATATAAAAATCTTTATTTTAATACATACCTTATTTTAAATAGCTTTAAAAATAAAAAAGAACCCTGATCAATTCTCATATTGGTGTTTAATATCAATACTTTATTATGATATTAGGGTGATGTATTTATATATTATTATTTTTAGAGTGTTTTGTGTGAGTTTTCCTGCTACCTCTTTTATTTTTTGAAAAAAAAAAAAAAACCCTTTCTTTTCTTAGTAAAAATGAAGTTTGTTTGTAATGGAAAAGGAAGATTATGATCATATGTGTTCATATATAATTATTATTTTTGGATTGTTTTTATTCTATATTATATGTATAATTGTTTAACATGGGTATAAATGTAAATTTACTTATTTTCAGACAATTTTACTTTTAAAAAACAAACGTGTTGACAATATATTCAGATGTGAGGAAAAAAAACAAACATGTTATTCAAGTTCAAATTTCAGTCCCTATTCAGTCTTCAGCAAAATTCATGACTATTCAGTCTTCAGATAAAAAAAACAAACAACCCCTTACTATATATTTCTTTTGCTAATCAGTGTAATTTCTTTTCTTCAAATCTGAAATGGGGAAAATACCTTTTTGACAAGAAAAAAAAAAAGGAAAAAAAAAAAAGAAAAGAAAAAAACTCAATATTGCAAAGAAAATTAATGGGAACTCCTGTGGAAGTTTGATGAATTACTTCCACTGATGTCTGTGTAATGATATCACAGGGCCACCATTACAAAACCCATATAAATTCTCATGAATACTCACATTGTGGATGTAATCATTTAGAATATCTAGAACAATATTTCCATCATATGTATATATAGTTGACACAAAATATATTACATCAAACATGAGAGGTCAGTACTCGATCCTCATTAGATTTATGTACAATGATTATAAGATAATGGTTTCAATTCCCACTCATGCATGTTTCATGTGTTTGGCTAAGAAAAGATTTAAGGGTCGTTTGTTTTATTGTCTGAAAACTGAACAATCTTGAATTTTACTGAAAACTGAATAGTAACTGAAACCTGAATTTGAAGACTGAATAGTCTTGAATTTTACAAAACTGAATAGTAACTGAAACCTGAATCTGAATAACATGTTTATTTTTTATTTTATTTCACTACAAGAAAAACAACCTTTGTTGACAGTTTTTTCTTGACAGTTTTAAAAACTGTCAAGAATAAGACAGTTTTATGTTATTCTTGACAGTTTTTAACTGTCAAGAAAAAACTGTTAAGAAAGACCATTTTTCTTGACAGTTTTTTGTTCTTGACAGTTAAAAACTGTCAAGAAAAAACTGTCAAGAAAGACGTTTTTCTTGACAGTTTTTAACTGTCAAGAAATACAATTTTTATATATTATATTATTATATATAATATATATATATTTATAATATAATATATAAAAATTGTATTTCTTGACAGTTAATATATATTATATAAATATATATAATATAATATATATATATTATATTATAATATATTAAATAATATATATTATATATTTATATTATATAAATATATTATAAATATATTATATAAATATATTATTATATATATTGTATAATATGTATATTATAAATTATATATATATATATTATATATTTATATATTATATTATATATATATATATATATATATATATATATATATATATATATATATATATATATATATATATATTATTATTATTATTATTATTATTATATGTATTATATATAATATATATGTATTTTATATTATATATTATGAATTTTTTATAATTATGGGTATTTTGGTCAAAATGCATTTCACTCAATTCCATTCCGTGGTTAAACAATATATATAATAATATATTTATATAATATAAACATATAATATGTATTATTTAATAAATATACCATTCGGGTGGCAGGTACCCTGGGTGCCTCTCATACAGGTCTTTAGAGTTTTCCCCACAATGGCGGCCTAACCACGGCCTGAACAGGGTACTAACTTTCCCACCCACTAGAGACAGACAGGGACCTTAAGCCAAAAAGCCAACAAATCTCATCTTCTGATGTGCAGGATCCTCAACCTAGAGGCAAGCACAGAGCATACTGAGATAATTACAGACTGCTATTTATATGAGTGACATGGTATTCAAAGGAAGAAGAGGAACAATTTAGCAAGACATGAGAGTTAACACACAAGGAAAATTTTTATTGATGTGTTTCTGCCTTTTACACAAGTGACGAGCTCTCCTTATATAGGGGGAGAGATAGAGTGCAGACAAACCTATTATAAATTCATCATGGTTTTCAATTGAAAACCCATCCTTTCTTCAACCTAGGATCACCATAAATCCTATCTCAACATTCTCTATTTCTATACTTGAACTAATCTCCTCCATCCCAAACTCAACACCTAATCTAGATTACTTTCCCCCAATCATTCATTTCTTCCCAACTTCTCCACATATCTCCTTAGTTACTTTCCATTTGACTCCACCTATCTAGGCACATCCTCATCATCCACTATTTACACAAGGAGCATCAAAAGGCAAGGAAATGATCAAGCTCTACAAAAGGAGGCCCAAGGGTGATTTCCTAATCTTTTGTTTGCCTTCCCTTTGATTGTAATATGTGTAACTAAACCCGCTTTCTAGGGGATTGATGTGAAAACATTTGGATTGGGTTTTTCTTAAGCTTAAATATATTTGAATCTCTATTTGTGTTCTATTCATTTTATAACTAGATTTTATTCATTATATAATTGACATGTATACCCACTAGTTGATTATACTCTTGTTTAGGATAATTTGTTATAGAATCTTGATTGGATTGACACCCTTGATGGATTAAGAACATAGTGAGTAGGATATATTGTCGGAGGGTATATCAACCGCGATAATCTAAACCTTTAATTGTAATAAACCAATCCCGCCTTGACCTCCTCTCCTTAATCGGTTAGTCATTTTGGTGGGAAGTTGTTTAGGGTTTATAGTGATGGTCTAAACACATTTAAGAATACAATTGGTTAACATTTGTGAGATTGGTTCACTAAGGTAGCTTGAGAAGCATTGCCCACAATCCACTTGTGATTCCATCAATTCCTTAGCAATTCTCTTAATTGTTTATTCCATATATCTTATCTAGACTTGTTGAGCATTCTATTTTGCCTATCACATTTTGTTGCTTTTATTTTACATGTATGTTTGATGGCTTGACAAACCATACAACAATCCATTTATCATGATTTACTTTATTGCATTTTAGATTAGCTAATTAATTCAACTAATTACTCTAATTCCCCGTGGAATGAATCCTAGCTTACTGATGAGGTCGTTTTGGTACTCAACAAAATACAATATTTATGTATAAATGTGATCTTTAGAAAATAATGTTTTTACCACTAGAAAATCATTTTAGGATGTAAAGATTAGTATGACGGTAAGTAAGGATTCGTTCCACAGGGAATCAGAGTAATGAGTTGAATAAATTAACTACTCCTAAATGCAATTAAGCAAATCATAGTAGGTGGAAAGTGTGTGGTTTGAGAAACCACCGAATGTGCATAAAAAGTAAAGGTAACTAAAAGTGATAGGACAAATAGAATGCTCAACAATCTTGATAAGAGAAATGGATGTAAACAATTAATATTGATGTTAGGGAATAGATGGATTAGCAAGTAGGTATGGGTAATGCTTTTTAAGCCACTTTAATGGACCAATCTCTACATGTTAACCATTTGTTTTCTATGATGTGTTTAGGTCATTAGTATAAACCCTAAACATCTTCCCACCACAATGCCTAACTGATTAAGGAAAGGGGGTCATGGTGGGATTGATTGGTTACAAATTTAGGTTTAGATTAGTGTGGTTGATATACCCTCCACTAATCTATCATATTTATTAGGTTCTTAATCACACAAGGGTGTCAATCCAAGGATGATTGCATAACATGTTATTCTAAACAATATTGTAATTAACAAGTGGATATACAAGTCAATCACATAGTGAATAGAATCTAATGAATAAATAAATAGAACACATTGATCGCACTCTTGATGTTTACATTTAGCGCCCCTTTAACCTTGTTTTTGTAATCATTTTCTAAGCATTCTATGTGTTTAATATTGTAAATAAGTCTTTTCAGGTAAAATAGGCAATTCAAGGGCATTTTTGTCCAAGGTGAAGAAAATATGGCGATTTAGGCAGAAAATAGAAGAAAAGCAAGGCCGGCGAGTTCATACACTCAAATCGGCGGGATATGTCTCGCCGCACGAAGCCGCCGTAAGGAGCATCTTGTCATTTGGCGAGTTCAGACAGTCTGGCCGGTGGGCACAAAGCCGTCGCACGAAGCCGCCGTCAAGCCCGGCGGGTTCATGCATGAGCCACGGCATGACAAGTCCCGCGGAACAAGTCCACGGTGAAGGAAAAACAAGCCCAGCGGGTTCATGCAGCAGGCACAAAGCCGCCAGAAACTCTGATGAGCTGCAAATGGTCAAAGCTCGCCCCAAAGTCAAGAAAAGCTGCCCTTTTTCCACCTATTGTCCTTGGAAGGCCTTCTCTCTCTTCCATGCACACTTGCATGTCTTTGTTTTACTTCTCAAGGAATGCTCTTGATGGAGAATACACCTAGATTTTACATTTTAGAGATAGAAAGTTAAGTAGATATTAATTAGATATTTTGTTCTTAGGAATCAAGAGAGATAGTTATTTTCTTAGCCACTTTCTTGGTAGCCAAACACCATAAGTTGGTTACTTAGAGTGATCACTTCAAGTTGCCATAGAAGGATTAGCTGCTTGGATTGCAAGGAGGATCATTTCCACTTCACAAGCTTGTCTATTGGTGATGTTTCCTTTGTTTGTATATCTTTGTAATTGTGATACTATGTGTAACTAATTCCTCTTGTTAGGGGATTAGATGTAGTTCTTGTATTTCCTTTGTTATTTAATCAATCATATTGAAATAATCCTCTCAAGTTATGCATATGCACTTTAATGCTTGCATGAGTGGTGGTTGCAACCACCTATCCTCTTTATGGTGCAATAACTTGATGCAATTGTATGCATGTGACCAAGTACTGCATATTGCTAGTGTAGCATCTATGTGTAGAGATTACTAACTTGTAATTCTCTACTAACATTTGACTAATTTTCCTTTAATCACTCTCTAATCTTAGATTTCATTGTGATTAAGTTGAGAATTTAATGCTTAATAATTCACATGAATAGATGCATGTTAGTAATTGAGGATTAGGCTTAATGAATGATTGATTAGAAACTAGGATTATACTTGAATGGATCTATTCCCTTAACAAATTTTAATCTAGAATTTGAATCAAGTAGTTGTAATTGTTACTTAGCCAATTTCAATCTTAGCATAGTTAATTTGTTAATCACTAGTTAATTTAAGTAAAACTTGTTCTAGCATGATTAAAGAATTGTAGAATTAAGTGTATTTAAGCGTCCTTATATTGATTTCCTCGTGGGAACGATACCCTTACTTGCTCACTACACTAGTTCAACGACTTGTGCACTTGCAATAGGGTCACTAGACTCGCGCGTCCCTTTAATATAACCGAGTTAGAATAGGTTAATTTATAGTGACATTTGTATAACCGGTTCGGGCGTGTCAAAATTTATGGCGCCACTGCCGAGGAATTTTGGCAGGACGTTTCTTTTTAGAACATTAGTCAATTTAATCCTTGCATAATCGTATTGAATTTCTGTTTTGAACATTTAACCATTTGGTAGTTATTGTAGTGTACTTTCAAGTTTCTTGTCACGAATTGATGCACGGAAGACCATCTTTGCGAAGTCCACTTGAACCTTTTGTTGAAAATATCGATCGCATAGCGAGGCTACCGACGATGACGGACAATCCTAGAGGACTATCCGACCTTGAGGAAGGGTCAACCTCTTCTAGCAGTACCTCCACTGGTTCAGAACACGGACATGATCAACGGATGATGAAGGAATTCTCATTGCCTACCGTTGGATCACATCCTTCAGCTATATTGTTAGATGATGCCCAGAGGAATTACGAGCTGAAAAACTTGCACTACAATACACTCCCGCACTTTGGTGGTAACCTAAGCGAAGACTGCCTTCAATTCATGAAGGAATATTACAATGTGGTGACCACTTTTCCACTCAGGAACTTGACGGAGGATCACTTACACATGCGATGTTTTTCGTATTGTATGAGAGACGATGCCAAGAAGTGGCTCATGGCATTACCAGCAGGATCACTTACCACATGGAGTGGTGTTGAGCAGAAGTTTTTTGCCAAGTATTTTCCCTCATGGAAGACGAAAGAAATACGAAGTATGATAGCTGATTTCCAGGAAAGGGAAGGGGATGCGTTTCATGAATCATGGGGTAGATTCAAGCTACTTTTAGCACAGTGCCCCCACCATGAGTATACTTTAGTATCACAAGTTCAATCTTTCTATGATGGATTGACGGGACTTTCACAAGCGATTGTTGATAACGCATGTGGAGGAGCGATACGAGAGAAAACGTCACAGTTTGTGTTTGATAAGTACGAGATGCTTGAACAAAATTCCCAGTAGAGGAACACTCGAGGTAGTCGAGGAGGAGTGAGTAGGGAAATGGCAAGTCAATTGAGTGATATGAGTAAGAACATAGAGACACTCATGAGTAGGTTTGGCAACCAACCTATAGTAGCGGATCAGGTTTTTGTTAAGGAAGAAAACCGTGGAATGGACATGAATTCCATGGTTGAGCCAGTGCCACCCAGGAAGGAAGAATTACAAGTGGTGTATCCGCCACGCCAGTCAAGACAGTTGGATGATCCTTTCTCCAACACGTACAATCGGGGATGGGCAAGGCATCCTAACCTGAATTACGGGAACAACCACTGTTTGAATCCCCCGCTACCTCCACAGAACAACAACAACAACAACAACAACAACTGGTACCCACCTCAGGGACACCAACCAAGACCACAACAGAGTACGCAACCATGGAAGGTAAAGGAAAACTTACCTTGGCGCCAACACGGCTAGAGAGACAATGAGTACAGCCCACTAATAAGTATTACACCAATAATCCTAACCACATCAGGATTACTTCTATGGAAGGAGAAGTCAAGACATTGGAAAGACAAATAGGGGAGTATGCTGAAGTTAGCCAAAAGAAGGAGCCAGAGAAGCTCCCAAGTCAGTCTGAACAAGCCAAGTCAGCCACGGTACTAAGAAGTGGTAAGGTACTTTTTAACCCATATCCACCTGAAATTTCTGATATTCCTGATAATGTTTCAGCAGACAGGGAAGTGCCTAGCAAGAATGATCTTGATACTCAAGTAGGGATAGGAATGAGCAGAGGTCCGGAGAGAGGACACAGTGATACTTCAAGGATACACAAGTCGCCTTACCCGTATATGCCTCCAATTCCATTTCCATTTCCAGGAAGGCTTCAGAAGTCGAAGTTGGACCAAGCCTTCAGGGAGATCTATGACATCCTATCAAAGGTGAATGTGAGCCTTCCTTTACTTAAGGTGATTGAGAAAATGCCCGCATACGCCAAGTTCTTCAAGGAACTCAACTCAAAGGCGCGGAAGAAGGAATTTCTGGAGAGAATAGTGATCTCCAAGGAAACAAGTGCAGCCATGGAAACGGCATTGCCACCTAAGATGAAGGATCCAGGAAGTTTCATCATTACCATATCAGTAGGTGAAACTCGGAGGGAGAAGGCAATGTTAGACTTAGGAGCTTCGATCAATTTGATGCCTTATGCATTGTTTAAAGACTTAGGATTAGAGGGATTGAAGCCAACTACCATGGAATTGATATTAGTTGACCGCTCAGTACGACATCCAACATGAGTGGTTGAAGATGTGTTAGTCAGGGTAGGCGAATTGATCATCACAGCTGACTTTGTTATTCTAGAGAAGGAGACCGACTCATCCAAGGCAAGGGAGATGCCGATATTGCTGGGGCGACCATTTATGTCAACTGCCAAGGCAATCATCGATGTCCACAAGGGACGGCTCTCCATGACGGTTTTAGGTCAAACAGCAGAGTTTGAAGTGTTTGAAAGCATGAAGAACCCGTTGAAGGGTAGTGTTTGTTTTAACATCGCAAGTGCCGAACAAGATGATGAACCTCACTCTACGTTCGGGGAGTACGTAGCACTCACTCACAGCGAGGTGACTAACAAGACCCCGCTTTTGAAGCAAGATTCATCAAGTTACGAAGACACCATCACTCAGCTCAAGGAAGAAAACCGGGAGTTGGTGGAGAAGAATTTCGAGCTCACTACTAAGCTTGATGAGGCTTTAGAGGAAAATTATGCCCTCCAAGACAAAATTGAAGATGATTTCTCCCTAGTGAAGGATGAATTCGGAGAAAGGAATGAGTCTTTGAGCAAGGAATTCGAAGGCAAGATGAAAGTCATGGAGGAGGAGATACATTCTAGGGACAAGGCCCTAGAAATATTGAGAGTGAAGAATGAGGAGACTCGAGTTGAGATTGCTATGCCAAAGATAGGCACTCCGGTCAAGTCCGAGGGGTTGGTAAATCCACCTTCAAGGAAGACGATACATGTATCACACGAGGAGTCCACCACTTTTGCTCCTAAACCAAAACCAAGGCGAAGGCCGAGAAGAAAGAACTGCATTCAACCTCCACAATCTACATCGGGAGGTACATTTTCTATGTTCATTCCTATATGTCATTACTGTGATAGAATAGGCCACATTAGGCCTAATTATCCAAACAAAAGATGGCAGGTTAGAAAATATGCCACCCCTGTTCCCAAGGCCAATGTCAAGTCCATTTGGATTGCAAAATCCAAGTTGGAGGGGCTTAGTGGGAAAGGACTCCTATGAGTCAAAAAAGAAAGAAAAGGGGTATGTTGTGATTGAACCACCCATCTCATATGGGACATGGAGGAGATGAATGAAGTGATGTTTGTTTAAGTGTGCATGCATTGTATATTAAAGACACACTTACAACATTGATGTATTTTGTATTGTACATATTTGAGTATTGAATGAAATGAATTGTTTTGATGTGTGATAAGGAAATTGACAACCCAACTCGAGCTTTTGTGTACCCGCCGAGCTTTGAAATTAAATCATTATGAGATAAGGTGCACAAAAGAAAGGTTTGGGGGTTTTAAAATCCTCGTTATAGGTTAAGCCAGTTCATGTAGATTAATTAATGTAGGAAATATGTGTATTGTGTGTGTTTGTTGAACATGTTGTGTAGGTGTTAGAAAATCAAGAAGAAAGAGGGAAGGAATTGAAAATGGAAATGT
The DNA here is from genome assembly GCA_008009225.1 of Acer yangbiense. NCBI lineage: Eukaryota > Viridiplantae > Streptophyta > Magnoliopsida > Sapindales > Sapindaceae > Acer > Acer yangbiense. The sequence goes on from CM017771.1 coordinate 19,268,541, forward strand.
TTCAACCACAGCGGGCTCTGAAGGCGGGACATGTCCAACCTTCCAGAATAAACAAGCTCGCGGAATTGCCTTTGAAGGATCATGGAAGCTGGCGAGCTCAGACGGCGGGATATGTCCAGCCTTCCAGAATGCTTGAACTTGCGAGACGTGAAGTCAAACTTTGGCGAGTTCATCACGGCGGGATATGTCCAGCCGTCCAGAAGAGACGAACCCGCGGCCACGCATGAAGAATCATGGCGAGTTCCATCTCGACGGGAATAAGCCCGCCATCCAGAAGGGTGAAGCTCGCCAACTATTAAGAGAAGAAATTCCAGCGGTTTTCGTACGGCTGGAATAAGGCCACCTTCCAGAAGGCACAAGCTCACCAGAACAAATCAGACACGGTGAGCTCATGCGGCGGGAATAAAACCGCCTTCAACAAAGTCACCGCAGTCCCCAATGACCAAAACGCTTGTTGACGGTGATTTTTCGTCAACACTCAATCGATGATTTGAGAACACGTTTGCGAGTGATAATAGTTTGAATCTTAATACTGTAAAAATAATGAGCAAGAAATACGTGGTAAAACTCCGATGATCGGAGAAACGTCCACGGGTTGTTGCCTAAGCAACGAAGCCAAAATCCACTATATAAAATTGATTACAAAATACGCTTGGGTCTCTCTTATGCTAAAAAAGATCGATCCCTCTCTTATGCGTTACAAAGGGTATTTATACATGTTGTTTCTAGGGTTTGGGGATGCCGCTAGGGTTTGGTGCCGTGGCGCCCAAGTCTTGAGCAGATTCCCAGTCCTAGTCGGATTCTGTTTCTTTCTTGGGCGTGATATGTTTCCTGTTTTGCCTGAATCCGAGTTTGGGACGGATTCATTCTCCTTTATTCGCGGGAGACCTGTTTGTTTCCTTGTTAAACTCTGAAGGGTTACACTGCTACGTATCGTGGAGGTGCTCACTGCTGATTCCTTCCATGTATTTGGGAAGTGAGTTTCCGTAACCATCTCTTCTTATTGATTCCCGAGTATGCCCGAGTAGGTGGTGTTGCCCGAGCTGGTTCTCTTTGTTTGTGATCAGGTTGCTTTGGTTTCAGCCGAGTGGGTCACTTGGGGATTTCCCCCTTTCGAGTTGACTTTTCCTGGCTCCTGCTTACGTGGCTTTTTCATGGGGGTGACGTGTCCTCTATGACGATTTTTACCTATAACAACGCTGCGTTTTGAGCCAAAAATTAGACACGGCGGGTTTGTACGGCGGACTTAAAGCCGCCCAAATCCATTTCCTATAAATAGGACCTGTCGTTTTCACGACAAAACTTTCCCAATTTTAAAACTTTTCCAATTTCAAAACTTTTCCAATTTTACCGCGTGATTCCACCAAACCTCTTCCCCAATCTTGCTCGAATTCATCCGAAAACTCAAGGCAAAGGTAAGTAATCTAACTCTAATCTCGTTTGAACACGAATTCATGTAAAAATTCGTCTAGAAATGCCCTAGGTTGCGACAGTTAGGGTTCTTGAAGATTTCTTGAGTTTAATTGCTTTATTTGTGATTGATTTGTGCAAATGGTGTTGTTTATGCATGACAGAAGTAAATTCGACCACAATCCCCCATCTTTGATTCAATTTTGCGAAAATTTTCATGTTAGGGTTAGATTTTGGCCGATATTTGTGATTGGGTTTGGAAGATTGTTTGATTGAAGGTTATACACAACTGAGATGTTGCAAATGATTGAACATGTTAAAGAAATGATATGCAAATTGTGTATACACATTTGGAGGATAGTTTGAATGTTGATTGTTCATGTTGATGCAAGTTGTTTGTGCACCAAATATTGACAGTGACATGTTGTGTGTGCAAATTGTGTGTGCACATGTTAAAGACAAATTGATTTATGATTGTTAATGTGATTTAAGTTGTGTTTGCACAACTTGGGGTACAATGTACACACATTTGTGATTGAGTTGATGCTAATTGGATATACATTTGCATGGATAGAATGTTTGATGCTAATACATATATGTGGCTTATATTGTGCATACAATTGGTACCAATTTCCATTTGAACATGATTGCATTGATGTTCCTAACTTGATGAGTAGATTAAATTGGACACACACACACACACATAGTATTAGTAGTTTAACTAGTTATAGAATTTGTTTTAGATCAAATGTATTTTCTTTAAATGTGTCACTAACCCAAGTGATAATCTATTTGGAGTTGCTTGTTGTGTTTTTGTCGCTCTAACCACAGATGGGACCTAAAAGGAAAGCATCTACATTTGAGAAAGGTAATGCATCCTGAAAGGGAAAGGAAAAGGAAAAATCCTCACGCCCGGAGAGGACAGCTGGGGAAATCTATGAAGAGCGGCTTGAGAGCACCACTAGGAGACCCATCCTCATCAAGAGAGACGTGAGCTTCGATGAATTGGGGGAGACGGTGATTTTTGACGAGATCCGCCGGAGAAAGTGGGAGTCTTATGTATCATTCCCAAAGAGAGCCAATCGACAGATTGTTTAGGAGTTTTATGCTGCCATGGACCCGGATGAGTTTGAGAGGGGAGCCCCGGTTATGGTCCGAAGGAAGTCCATCTCCATGACCGCCGAGCAGATCAATGAATACCTCCACATTCAGAGTTACCCTCATTGGGAGGAAGGGTATGAACCAAATGCCCTCTTCGAGCATTATGACCAACCGTTTGCTATTGCACTCACCGGGAACGAAGACATCCTTTGGGACGACAAGGTCTACCAGAGAGATCTAGGGTTCGAGGAGCATTTTTAGAGTATTTACTTTAGTTACTCCCTCATGCCTAGTGGACACCGGACATACTTGAAGAAGAAGATAGCTATTATGCTCTACCATATGAAGAACCAGTTAGAATTCGATGTCGGGCGTACGATAGTGAAGAGAATAGCAGAGTCTGGGAGACGAAGCAATCTAAGCCTCTTCTTTCCGTGTTTGATCACCCATTTTGCTCAGAAGGCAAGCCTTAGAGTGGACTTGCCAGTAGATGGGATCCTGACACCTGTGGGAACTGTAGGCAGAAGGGCCTACAATGAAGCGGCTGAAGGAAAGCTAGGTATAGAGAAGCTTCTCAGTTTGCGTGAGCAGAGGGAGCAGAGATTGGCCCAGCGAAGGTCAATCACTAGGAGAGAGTAGGAGAGAATAGAAGCACAGGGGCGTGAGGAGTCCGATGTAGGAGTTGATGAGGATGAATTTGAGGAAACAGAGTCTGAGCGAAAGGGAGATGCACCAGAGTGGGCGAAGAGTATGATATAGTCCCACAAGGACATGATAGAGTTTAATACCGCCCTATCACAGACTGTTCGCCACCTTGCAAGGCAGGTGAGAGGATTGACTGGAGCAGTGGCACGATTGATGGGCTACCAGATGGGTGAGCCGAGTGATCACTCGAGTGATCGGGATGAAGAGCGCCGTCAGAAGCGCAGGCACGACGAGACACCCGCCGCACCAGAGACATCAGCTATTCCACCCTTACCAGAGACAGGTATACCTAACCCCTTTACTTTTGTTGATATGGATGATTTATTTTTCAGTCCAATGGCTCCACCGGACCTACAACAGCAGAATTTCAACTTCATAGACTTCCTATGTGAGCAGCAGCAGATTTTAGAACAGGTGTTAGGGAAACCGGAGATAGAGAGGAGTCTACCGGACCAGTTGAGAGGGATTTACATGGAGGAGATGCGAGGACTGTTTCTAGAGGGGATGGAGGATCGGAAACCATTCCAGGAGCAGATGCCTGAGCAAGTGGAGCATGTGGCGTATGTGGAGTCCCGTGTAGTGAACATTGAGCTTCTTCCGGATGGATACGAGGAGACGACTTCTCATCCGATGAAGTACATTGTAGAGGAGCCCGAGTCCCTGACGCACATCGTTCCTTATGTTGGACCATCACCTCCTCCTGAGCCCATTTTTCGCTACTCCGTCAGAGGAGTTCAGTTCACACCTATAGACCTCAATGACGATGACTTTTACATGTAGGCGGATTGGTACGCCGCATGGAATTTTTGTGGGCGAAGCATTATTCCGCATTTTTGTATACCCAGTACTTTACTTTTGGGGATTATAGTTATAGTCTTGTTAGTCTTATTATGATATATCTATATTGCTTATTTGCATATATTTTCTTAGTTAGTAACATGTTTAGATCTAAGTGTGGAAAATTTTGTATGATTGATTGATAGTGCTTAGGATTTTTGAAAGTAGTGTGCATGATGGATAGGATATCATGTGTTGTACATATTGGTTTCTTTTTTGCATGAGATTGATAAGTTGTTTGTTGGCCAAACAACCAAACCAACAAACTCTTTTATTGTCTTCCGTGTGCAAACATTGGGGACAATGTCGAGTTTAGGTTTGGGGGTGTGGGCACATTAACACCTTGCTAATCCTTCACATGATTGTACATATGTATATAGTGTCTTGTATATATTGTTTTCCTTAGTTTAAATTTTCGAACGAATTCCATTGAGCCAAGGGAATATATGTGTTTAATAAAGATGCTAAGAGGTATGTGTTGATTAAGGAAAGGTGCATGCATTGATCACTAAATTGTAGCTATCACAATGGCATTTCGAGATGACATTGCACATGGTGTAATAATCCCTTTCTCTTGTGCCTAGTGAATAGAATTGAGCGCAAGATTGCATGAACCAATAATGGAGACTACCCGTAAGGAACAGAGCCTAAAATTTCACCTTATGAGGGTAAATACTTTTCCAAATCATACATGATCTCATATTGCATAATTGGATGCCATGAACAATAAAATTATGGACTGCTTGTTAGACTTGTATTCCCTAGTTAGACGGACTTCTGGAAATGATTCTAGGCATGTGTGCTTAGCTACCAAATGCCCAAACACTGTCCATGTTGTGATGTGTGCTCCAACTACCAACTTTGAGGCTAAACACAAACCTTTCTTTCCATCACACACCAAAAATTCATTTTATGTCACTTGGAATGATGTAGTATTTTGATCAAATATATGCATGATGTAGATGCATTAGTATAGCTCGAAATTCAGTAAATGGCGTGTACTCAGGCGATGATAGATAGTTGTGTAAAAAATATAAAATAAAATAAAATAAAATAAAATTTTAGCACATCATGTATTTATAAGTGTTTTAATCTATGTACTAATTAGAACTCAAGAAATTGAAGTCTTAGCCTAGACGCATTGAGACTTATAATATTGAGCTACGATAGTGAAATTTAAGGTTGATTAAATACTTCAGAATTCCAGTGATTCGTCCATATCACCCTTTGGCCCCGTTACAACCATGGGAAGACCTAGTTGATCTTTTAGGAAGTCTGGCTGGTGAATGCGAGTTGAGCATGTTCTTTCCACGTTTTTGGCATATCAATTTATTCATTAGACAGTTTCCACAAGTTATGCGTTAATTTTAATTGCATATGCATTACATTTGATTCTTACATATATTCTTACTCGCATATGTTATTTGAGAGCAACTTAGGTTCTGTGAGAAAATCAGACTAAAATCTGGTAAGGATAAAGTCAAGGCGAATTGAGTTTTTGCTTTTGAGTGCTTAGTTTTTGAAGCTGAGTATTTAGAGTGTGGGATGCACCGGGTAGCGTGTTTTTGAGGAATGTAATCGTGCTAGCATCTAACCAGAGGTTTTCGCATGTTTATTTCCTATCTCATCACATCTTTTGGCATATTTGTAACTTGGCTCTCGGAAATGTTCTAGTGTGCGTTGTATATATTGTGTACATGGTGGAAATTTACATTTAGTTTAGTTTTTAGCATTTATGTTTGCTCGAGGACGAGCAAAAGTCAGGTTTGGGGGTCTGATCGCGCTCTTGATGTTTACATTTAGCGCCCATTTAACCTTGTTTTTGTAATCGTTTTCTAAGCATTCTATGTGTTTTATGTTGTAAATAAGTCTTTTCAGGTAAAATAGGCAATTCAAGGGCATTTTTGTCCAAGATGAAGAAAATAGGGCGATTTAAGCAGAAAATAGAAGAAAAGCAAGGCCGGCGAGTTCATACACTCAGCCGGCGGGACATGTCTCACCGCACGAAGCCGCCGTAAGGAGCATATTGTCATTTGGCGAGTTCAGAGAGTCTGGCTGGCGGGCACAAAGCCGCCGCACGAAGCCGCCGTCAAGCTCGGCAGGTTCATGCATGAGCCATGGCAAGACAAGTCCCGCGGAACAAGTCCACGATGAAGGAAAAACAAGCCCGGCGGATTCATGCAGCGGGCACAAAGCCACCGCACAAACCCACCGGAAACTCTGATGAGCTGCAAATGGTCAAAGCTCGCCCCAAAGTCAAGAAAAGCTGCCCTTTTTCCACCTATTGTCCTTGGAAGTTCTTCTCTCTCTTCCATGCACACTTGCATGTCTTTGTTTTACCACTCAAGGAATGCTCTCGATGGAGAATACACCTAGATTTTACATTTTAGAGATAGAAAGTTAGAGAGAAGATAGAGAGAAGTAGATATTAATTAGATATTTTGTTCTTAGGAATCAAAAGAGATAGTTATTTTCTTAGCCACTTTCTAGGTAGCCAAACACCATAAGTTGGTTACTTAGAGTGATCACTTCAAGTTGCCATAGAAGGCTTAGTTGCTTGGATTGCAAGGAGGATCATTTCCACCTCACAAGCTTGTCTATTGGTGATGTTTCCTTTGTTTGTATATCTTTGTAATTGTGATATTATGTGTAACTAATTCCTCTTGTTAGGGGATTAGATGTAGTTCTTGTATTTCCTTTGTTATTTAATCAATCATATTGAAATAATCCTTTCAAGTTATGCATATGTACTTTAATGCTTACATGAGTGGTGGTTGCAACCACCTCTCCTCTTTATGGTGCAATAACTTGATGCAATTGTATGCATGTGACCAAGTACTACATATTGCTAGTGTAGCATCTATGTGTAGAGATTACTAACTTGTAATTCTCTACTAACATTTGACTAATTTTCCTTTAATCACTCTCTAATCTTAGATTTCATTGTGATTAAGTTGAGAATTTAGTGCTTAATAATTCACATGAATAGATGCATGTTAGTAATTGAGGATTAGGCTTAATGAATGATTGATTAGAAACTAGGATTATACTTGAATGGATCTATTCCTTTAACAACTTTTAATCTAGAATTTGAATCAAGTAGTTGTAATTGTTACTTAGCCAATTTCAATCTTAGCATAGTTAATTTGTTAATCACTAGTTAATTTAAGTAAAACTTGTTCTAGCATGATTAAAGAATTGTAGAATTAAGTGTATTTAAGCGTCCTTATATTGATTTCCTCGTGGGAACGATACCCTTACTTGCTCACTACACTAGTTCAACGACTTGTGCACTTGCAATAAGGTCACCAGACTCGCGCGTCCCTTTAATATAACCGAGTTAGAATAGGTTAATTTATAGTGACATTTGTAGAACCGGTTCGGGCGTGTCACACATATAGAGATTCATTACAAAGCTTAAGCAAATACCCACAACCAAATGTTCCTCAAATCTATCTCCTAAATTAGGGGTTTAGTTACACATAGTTGCAATCAAATAGAAAGCAAGTAATATGTAAGGAAATTACCCTTAGGTCTCCTTCTTTAGTGCTTGCTTCTTCCTTTCTAAGAGTGCTCCTAGTGCAAAGAGTGGTAGAAGAGGATGTGTCTAGATAGGTGGATGGCTAATGGTGAGTGTCAAAGGTATTGGGATGTAGATAATGGTAAGGGAGGAATGATTTAGGGAAGTAATTAAGATTTGGTGTGAGTTTTTGGATGGAAAAGATTAGTTCAAATATAGAAATGGAGGAGTTTAGGAGATAATTGATGGTGATCCTAGGTTGAAAAAGAGATAGGTAGGAGAGAATAGGAAGTCTTTTCAAATTGAAAATAGGGATGAATTTATATTATTTTTGAATTAGGTCATGAGAGGCTAATTACCAAAACATCCCTCGGACTTGTCAAAATTCCATTTTGACCCCTCAAGGAGGGCCTTTCCGTAATTGTCCTACCTAAACCAGCCAATCAGACTTGAATAAGTGAATGTCGCTAGTATGGTTCATGGCGATGCAATTGGCGACCCAATCAGGTGTAGAAAATACTCCCTATCGCCATGGCGACATTGAGAGGGAAGTGGCGATATTGATTTCATGGTGACAAAAGGGAAGCGACGGCTGGATTTAGGGATTGGATTCCGGTGGTTTTTGAGGTCTGAAAAACTTACGATCGAGCTGGCGTTGTCATGGCCATCATTTTGGGCTGGGAAATGGCCACAGATAGGTTGGAAAAGGAGGCGAATCAGGCGGCTGCAACCTAGGGTTTAGAGACGCCATGGTCGCTATACGCGTGAGGAAAAAGAATGTTGAAGAAGAAGATGGGGTGCACTCAGCATGCGACTGGGGTGCGCTTAGACTACTTCTTCTTGCCTTGAAAGGGGTGCAGTTAGAGGTAGCCTAGGGTGTGCTTAGAAGCCACACCTACCCAAAGCGCACCGTTTACTTAAGCTGATGTGGCACGGGCTGCTGGGGTGTGTACAGAAGTGGGCTGGGGTTCATTCAGCAGCCCATTTAACCTTCAAAACGCACCAGATAAGTTAGTGACGTGGCGTGCATGTCTGGCTTGCCTAGCGAATTACAATTACGTCCCTTGCTTTCTTCTATATTTGCGATAACTTCATTCTTCCCTCACATTTTACACTTTTGCCCCCTAATTCCTCCAAATTACTTTAATGCCCCTAAACTCTATAAATACCTTAAAATACTCAATTCACACTATTAAATCACGGGGAAATGCCCGAGAATCAAGCATAAGGAGACGGGAATGAGGGCCAAAATCATACCAATTTTGGTTCGATCATTTACCACTTTACTAATTTTACATCCTAAGTGGATTTTCTAGTGGTGAAAATTGGTTTTCAAAATGAACACATTAAAACGTATTTTGTTGAGTACACAACAACACTCATCACCCATTTATCTAGACACATCCTTATCTACCACTCTTTGCACTAGGAGCATCTACGGAAAGGAATGAGCAAGCATTAAAGAAGGAGGCCCAATGGTGATTACATTATCTATTACTTTCTTGCTTATTGATTGTAACTATGTGTAACTAAACACTTAATCTAGGGGATTGATGTGAGGAACATTTGGATATTGGGTTTTGCTTAAGCTATTGTATTTGAATCTTTATTTGTGTTCTATTCACTTGATAACTAGATCCTATTCATTATATGATTTGCATTGTATACCACTAGTTGATCATACTCTTGTGTAGGATAATTTGTTATGTAATCAATCTTGGATTGACACCCTTGATTGATTAGGAATATAGTGAATATGATAGATTATTGGAGGGTATATCAACCACAATAATCTAAACCTTGATTTGTAACAAACCAATCCCATATTGACCCCCTTTCCTTAATCGGTTAGGCATTTTGGTGGGAAGATGTTTAGGGTTCATAATGATGACCTAAACACATCTAAGAATACAAATAGTTAATATATAAGAGATTGGTCCATTAAAGTGGCTTGAAAAGCATTACCCATAATCCACTTGCAACTCCATCAATTCCCTAACATCTCTCTTAATTGTTTACATCCATTACTCTTATCAAGATTGTTGAGCATTTTATTTATCCTATCACATTTTGGTTACTTTTACTTTACTTGCATGTTTGGTGGTTTATCAAACCATACAACTATCCATTTATCATGATTTACTTTATTGCATTAAAGATTAGTTAATCAATCTAACGTATTACTCCATTTCCCTGTGGAACGAATCTTTTCTTACCATTTATTAAAATTTACATCCTAAGAGGATTCTTAAGTTGTTAAAATACGGTTTTCAAATTATTACATAAAACATTATTTTGAAGAGTACAAAACGACCTCATCAATAGAGCACTTATCAAATAGGAGCATAGTATGCTAGACTTTGTTCTTTTTTATGATATGTTCACATGATTCAATTTGATAAATGTTAGCAGATTGTTGGTTTGTAATGATGAATCTTGAAGATGCAATTTCATATTCCTTGATATGCATGATGATTCTTCATAATGTTATATGCCTTTGTAGTTTTGATCACAAATAATGCATGAAACTTATTTTGCAATAATTGTATGATTGTGTTTGCAATCAACTTCTCCTTGTTTGGGGTTGATAGTAGTCGAGATTGCAATCAATTCCTTCATACTTGAGGTTGATATGATTTAGTTACAATCAATTCCTGCTTGTTTAGGGTCGATTCAATTCCTCCTTGCTTGGGGTTGATATGATTGTGGTTGCAATCAATTCCTTCTTATTTGAGGGTGATAAGATTGTGGTTGAAATCAATTCCTCCATATTTGGGGTTGATATGATTGTTAATGCAATTGTAGAACTTGGTGGAAATGTCTTATGTGTTTAAGAGTAAAATTTATGCATTTGTGATTCATTATACCTTGATGAGTTTATTGTGTTGTATAGATTTGAATAACACTTGCTATGTTAACATGGAGAACAAACAAGAATCAATGGAGAAGATAGAGGAGCTAAACACAAAGGTGGTTCAACAAGATGTAAAAAAATTAAGAACTTGGAAGAAAGCATTTTTTTTTTTAAGCAAGCATCGACCTCTAGATATTATATGAGATCAACAAATCGTTCAACATTCTTTAGTGGTGGCTAGCAAAGCTTATGTGATCTCAAGGTATCTTTTCTTTTTTTCTTTTGGCTTCATTTTATGTCAAAAAAGGGGAGAAATATGATATGCTTTATCCACTACAAGAAAAAATGCCTATTGGGATGAAACTCTATTGGGACGCTTTTTTTTCATCCCAATAGGCAATCTATTGGGAGGAATTCTATATTTCGTCCCAATAGACATCCTATTGAGACGAAAAAAAGTTCATCCCTAAAAGCCTTACCATCTTGGTCATAATTTGTCCCAATAGACATTCAATTGGGACGAATATTTATTTCGTCCCAATTGAATGTATATTGGGACAATTTTTATCTAATGTGGTAAGACCTTTAGGGACAAATTATTTTCGTCCCAATAGGATATCTATTGGGACGAAATACATAATTTGTCCCAATAGACTGCTTATTGGGATGAATTTATTTCGTCCCAATAGGTTTTCTTTTTATTTAAAATTATAATAGTTAATAAATTTTGTTGACCTTTAGGGACGAATTGTTTTTGTCCCAATAGGACATCTATTGGGACGAAATATATAATTCGTCCCAATAGACTATCTATTGGGACAAATTATATTCGTCCCAATAGGTTTTCTTTTTATTTAAAATTATAATAATTAATTAATTTTGTTGAAAATTCTTGATTTATTTTTTTTGAAGTTTTTTCCTTAAAGATAGATTAATAATTAAATTACCATATAAATTAGAAAATGATGCAATATGGATCATTTTGTTCGTCCAAAGTGGTTCTCTAACGAGATGAATTTTGTTTTTTCCCAATAAGTTCTTCATAAGGATCAATAACTATTAGTTTTGAAAGGTTTTCTATTATTTTTTAAAAAAGGAACTAAACCGTTGGAACCGAAACCGAAACCGAAACTGTTGGTTCCGAATCGAAAATCGAAAATCGAAAAGTGGAAATGGTGGAAAATGCCACCTTTTTAAAGTGGTTTTGTAAGAAAGTCACCACTTTAATAACTTAAGTTTAAAAGGCACCTATTATGGTGAACGGACAAAAATACCCTTACTTTACACACATTCTCTTACTTTGAAGTTTTTATTTTTTTAGTTTTTTATTATTCTTTCATCTTCTTCATAGAGGTCTGTTTAATAGACCTCCAATGGAGGTTGAACATTATTGGATAATTAGTTTAGTGGCGCTACGAAGATTTTTTTGGTTTTGAATCTTCCATTGTTGAGCCTTTTCATTTTATTCTTCGAGTATTTTGTAAACCCGAATCGGAAATCGAAACCGCTGGTTACGAATCGAGAACTGGAACCGGGGTCATGTCTAATTCCGAGTACGATTAACGATTGACCCTTTGATCTGACAATATATGATTTGAACAAAATAATTTAATTAAATGTTATAATAAATGTTTTTTAATATCAATTTGTTTATCATATAAAAATAAAATTTAAATTAGTGGAATCAATCTACAAATAAAATTTTGATTGAAAAATAATCAATAAAAAATTAATAACAAGTAGATGTTATATATAAAAATTATGCTTTTGTTATCACAAACAAAGGAGCAGCAATGTGGGTGGGCGTGTGTGTGCAGGGTTCAATTCACCATGAGGACAACAATTAAATTTGGTTTGTGTGGGTGTGCGCAGGTGGGGTGGGTGTGGGTGGGTGGGTGGCTGAGGCAACAATTAATTTTTATTTATTTTATTTTTTTATAATTTCGTCCCTATAGGATATCTAAAGGGACGAAAAATTATTTAAAGGGACGAAATATTTTATCCCTATAGGTTGTCAAAGGGGACGAAAATACAATTCGTTCCTACAACTTGTCTATTGGGACGAATATTTTCATCCCTATACATTATCAATTGGGACGAACAAAAATCGTCCCTATAAGTAGTTTTAAGGGACGAATTTCAATTTTCGTCCCAAAGAAGCTATTGCGACCCACCTGAGGCGACGGAATTTGGGACGAATTTTATTCGTCACAATAGACCTATTGGGACAATTTTTGGGCTATTGGGACGAAAAAAAATCGTCCAATAGCCCTTTTTTTTTTTTTGTAGTGATCCTATCTTCTTTTTGTAATTTGAACTTCTTGTGGCATGTAATAACTTGATTGGGATTTTTTAAATTGTTTGGGATATTTTTGTTGGATATGCATGTATTTAGGGTGAGAATAATTGTATCCATTGTTCTTATTTGCTATATTCCATTTGAACTTAATTGCCATATTTTATATTGAACTTAATTGCCATGTTCTTGTCAAGTATTGCCATATATTCTCTTGTATATTCTTGTGCTTCAAGTTTATTTTAGGCGATATCAAGAGAAGCTCACATGAAGAAGTTCAAGACTTGTTGAAGATTGGTCTATGTGATTAACTCATTGTAATGTGAGAGCGAGTTTTTGTGACCAATCTTCATTTTGTATTTGTAGAATTTTGTATAGGTGTTTTGTCATAAAATTTGCCAAAAGGGGAGATTGTTAGGATTTTGAGTCTTGTTGGCATTATTCTATATCAAAACAACATTTACTTTGTATTGATTAGTTGTCTAGGATTCACGGTTTATCAAGCTTTAAAGAAGTTGGGCAACTCATCAAGCAAAGTGAAACCTTCAAGAGGAGTATGTGTTATTGCACATTAAAGGTATATTAAGACCTCAATCATCTTACAATGCGTTTAGGCACACACACAGTGTATCCATATGTGTCACTACATCGTTGTGCTCAATTGGTATAACACATACACACACATATCATTGTATGCACATGCATTAAATTTAAATTGACAAATTTTGTAAAATGCATGTTCTAGGACTATATCTAGGGAATGGCATACTTGTGTGTTCATATGTTTGTTTGTTTGTGTTTTTGTGATATTGGACTTGAATATGATCTCATATTATTCCTTATTTAGTTTTGGTCATTTTAGTTTCTCATTCATTAGTTTTCGAGTTCCGAGTTGGCAGATGCAAAACTTTCCGTGTGTTTAACATTCATGGTTTTCATCTTTGTATATCGTGTCGATTTCCATATCTTTTGTGAAATTTTTGTTGATGTCCATGTCCGTGAAAGAGTTACGGTTCATAATCTGAAAAAATATTCGAATTCAAAGTTCGGATGCCGGAAAACGGTCAAACAACGCAAGAGATGCACGAAGGAAAGAGGAGTGGCCAAGAGGCCACATGAACTCTTTCTTGTGGAGGCATGTGGCCACCACAGGAAGAAGTTCCCTCTGCCCCCATGGTGGCCACGCGCCTCCACGGGGTGGCCATGTAGTGTGCCACATATGGCAGCCCGTGGCCCACTCCTCTCCACCTTACTTTCCCTCCTATTTGATATAAATATATCTCTCTCTCTCATTTTCTATTCTAAGAAGAAAAAGTGCAGAATTTTCCTAGAAAATTCTCTCAACTTCCAAACACCATATCTCACTCATTTCTCATCCGATTTGAGTGAGTTAAGTTTGAGAATCTTCGTATTAGAGTTATATATCTTCTCCAAACAAGTTTGAAGTCTTTTGCTCAAGTTTTGTGGTGGCTCTACACCAAATTTCAGGATTGCACGTTTTTCTAAGGTAATTGTCTATTCTTTGTGAATTGAGCTTTATAACCCTCAATTACCTTGAGTTTTCTTCTTCTTTATGTGTATGTTGCTTGAACAAATGCTATTGAGAAGCAAAGTTTCAATTATAAGCTAGATTTGTCTAATTAGAGACTTGAATGTGGTCTAGGTTTTTCTAAAATCTAGAATCTCACATGTTTGTGTGTTGTATTGTGACTAGCTTATATCTTAGGGTTATTTGTGATTTGATTGATTTGATTGAGATGATTAATAGCCTTTTTCATGTGCTAGAACTCTTTAGTTGATTATATTTAGGATTAGCACATTTGTTTTTGTATTTAGAGCTAATTAGGTTTTAATTGATTATTTTGTGAATATATGCTCTAATTGATTGCTAGAGTTTTGATTGAACATATCTTGTAAATCTAGCATTTTTGTTTAACACTAAAGTCTTGAATATGTGCTTAATGTACATGCTTTGATTCAAGTTTTAGTTGCGGGAATAAATCTAGGAATTGAATGTGTTTTGATGTTTCACATGTTCTAGGTTTTTATTCATGTATATCGTATAGTAACTAAACTACATTGATATGTGAACTTTTATGATTATGTCTAGTTCCCATAGGATGTGTTAATCTCATATTCTATGTTAAGTGCTTGTTTGCATTTTGCATTCATTGATCACACTTAGGAAGTCCTTGCAAAAGGTATGAAGTCTTGACTTGGATGTTTTCCAAATAGTCAAGCAAGGAAAGTCTTGGCTTGGATGTGTTCCAAATAGTCAAGCAATGAAAGTCTTAACTTGGATATGTTCTAGATAAGTTAAGCAAGAAGTCTTGGCTAGGATGTGTCCAGATAGTCAAGCAAGGGAAAACTTTATAGAGACATGTGATGTCTTGGATAGAAAGTTGGCTATGTCTCTTTTATTGGAAGGCCCGTGGGTTGGAGTAGAAGTAGAGTCCAATAAGGAGTGTAGCATGTGTTGATCACTTATGAGGAATTTCTCTCTATCATCTAATAGGGTTAGGTAGAAGTAGAGTCCAATAGGTAGTGTATCATGTGTTGGTCACTTTTGAGGAATTTTTCTCTATCATCTAATGAAAGATAGTTCGCCAGTGATTGTGGATTCAACCCGTGGATGTTTTTTCTTTTGAGGTTTTACCACATTAAAAAAATATCAAGTTAATTCTTCATATCCCTATCTCTTTTATATTTGTATATGTGTTCTGGTGAATCTTGTTTAAAACATCATCTCTAGATATCTATGTAAACAAGATTTTGTTAAATGTGAAATGTAAGCACTCCATTTGATCAAAGTTGTAATTGTCTCTTGTATCTTTTGTAGTGTTTGAATATTGTATCTTGTGAAATTCTATATCAAGTTGTAAAGTTCTACTTAGTGAATTTGTATTGTAATATTCAAAGTACAACTTGTGTATTTTGCTTTTCATTGAACATATTTGTATATGAGATACATTGTTTCTTGTTATATGTGGTGTAGACTAAGGGTGGTGGATTGAGCCTACATGTGATAATAGTTTTCTCATAACAATCATATTAAAGATTAATTTATATGCTTACCAAGTATTTGACAAAAGTCTCGAAAGGTTGTTTAGTATAATCTTGTAGGTATTTCAGCAGCTTTACTAGTGTCGCGGCTTCGAATAAAAGGAACCAATTGTTCTGTCAGTAAGGCTATGATAGCCCTCAAGATCAACTTGTCTTGTTGAATATGTGCAAAGGTTGTATATGTTTCATTGATATTCTTTCCAATATACACACACTACTGCTAAGGTTTTACATAATGAAATATACAAAGTAAATACCTAAAATAACCGTATAAAACCAGACAAGGAAATAATTATAATTACAAATAATAAATACAAAGATCAATAATTGTTGGATTTAGGCATGATTGGAGGTGTATCCTAAATAATCATATACAAATTTATTTATTAATTTTTTTTTTTTAAAGTGCATCACGGTCTATGATGTATAATAAGATACTGAAATTCATGTAGACATCGAGAGCCAATTTCTACAAATCTTGCATGTTAAGTACCTGCCAAATCAACTTCTTTCACTAGAGAACCTTCGCATCTGGTTTTTCCAAATTGCGGAAGACCTCCGCTTCTCCATGATCTAGAACTCTGACGATCTCCTTAAGTGGAGGAGATCCCCGAATCCCACATATAATAGCGGAGGTGGAATTGTTTTTATTTTTTAATATTTTTATTATTAGATTTTTATATATTTAATATTTAATAATTTTTTTTATTATATGAAATTGTTGAACTTCAGATTTTCTCAAGAAAATCAACGAGAAAAGAAAAGAAAATTCCAAAGGAAACTATTCTAGAGAAATCTCTATAATTAACTTTTTTTTTATTTCGCCAATTGATTACAAAAGTATTGTTGAGCTTTTATATATGTAAATTGACTTTTTCCAACACTAAATAATACAGACTTGTAACTAATTGTGATGAGCTGGCAAAGATAATATGATTCATCTAACTAACTCAGCTAACTAACCTTTGATTAACTAAGTTAATTAACATAAACTTTAAGTTTCAGATGTGCTACACTGATGATAATATCAAAGTTAATGTGTACAACTTTCTTCTTCTATCAATTGACTCATTCTGTTAACATCCTCCCTCAAACTCATTGTTGGTTCAATCACAATGAGTTTGTCTCTTAGAATCTGAAACCGGGAGGTTGAGAGAGGCTTTGTAAAAATGTCCGCAATTAGATCTACAGAAGTCTCTCACAAAGTACAAGTCTAGCTCAATATGTTTGGTTCTAGCATATAGAACCGAGTTGCTAGACATTACCAATGTGCTCAAGTTATCACACCATACAGTAGGCACTCTAGGCAGCTTGTAATTTAATTCTTGAAGCAATGATTCTATCCAAGTTATCTCTACTGTTACTGATTCTAGACTCCTATGTTCAACTTTTGTTGATGACCTTGAAACAGTATGCTATTTCTTTGCACACAAAGTAACCAGATTTGATCCAAGGAAAACACAATAGTCGGTAGTTGATTTTCGATCATCTGGACTTGTTGCCCGCATCAGGGAACCCCACCAAACTAAGATTTTCAGAAGATGACTTTGGTCTTGAAAACTGAAGACCAAACTTCATTGTCCCTTTTAGATACCTTAGTATTCTTTTGGGGGGGTGTATTGAATTAAGATTCTCGAGGACATTTAAAGACTTTATAAATCCGGGTGTATTCAATTCAGACATTTAAAGACTTTAAAAGAGTCTATATTAATCCAGTGGTATTCAATTCAGATTTCTATAGGCTTTTAAAGAGTCCTTCCAAATCCGGGTGTATTAAAGTCGGACTTTAAAAATGTCTGCAAAAATCAAGGTGTATTCAATTGGGAATTGATTTTAAAGGATTTTCTTAAGTCCTGGATTTTCGTGAACTTGATGGTGAGATGTATAAATATCAAAGGTCGTAACAAGTCCAGCCTTCTCCCCAAGGATTTTGAGTTTTTCTTATTACTAGGATTTGTTGCTTCTATTTTCTTATTACTAGGATTCGTTGCTTCTATTTTCTTATCGCGTGCATTTTATTTCTTTATGTTTTTACTTTCTTTTGTTTTATTTTTCTTTTTGTTTGTTTGTTTGTTATGATTTTGCTCGAGGACGACCAAAAGATAGGTTTGGGGGTGTTTGATTGCTTCAATTCTAGACAAAGTGTAGCCCCATTTTCGTATCATTTTGAGTTAGTTTCACGAGTAAAACTGGGTATTTAATATGATAAAATAAGTGTTTCAGGTATTTTTGGAGTTCAGGGGCACTCGCGTAATTTTAGAGAATCAGGGATCAAAGTGCAAATACAGAGAAATTATTAAAGATTCTGTGATTAGAGAAGAGTTTAGGGGTATATATTGTAATTTTCCAGCCAACGCAGCACAACGCGCCACGACATTTAATAAAACGGTGTGTTTCATGATTGGGCCGTTACCTGGCCTGGCCTGGCCCGGCCCGGCCCGGCCCGGCCCAGATCCGGTTCGCCAAGGAGCCATAGCCAGTTGCTGAGTGCACCCACGCCAACTTCTAAGCGCACCCCGACACATCAGCGTGACGTCATCATGACGTCACGTCGTCTTCTTCATGTAGCTGACCCGGTGCAGACCCGACCCGATCCTGACCTAACTTTAACCCGACCGGCTTTCGATGGTTTTTTCGGTAGTTCTCCGCCCAGATCCACAGCCGGCGTCCCCCCTATCCGTTTGGCACCCTTTTCAGGCCTCTATACAACACTTTTCCATCTCCTCCATTTCTTCCAACTTCCATGGCCAACCACCTCCAAACTCACCACCGCAACAAGCAAGCGGCACCCCTCGCGACAGTAACTCTCCAAGCTTACCGCGATTCATATGTCGCTTACGCCAATCGCGATAGTCCATCTTTAGGTCGTATTGGATGAGATTTTTACCCTATTTTGAGCCCATATATATACATCTTTTCGTCTTATCACAAAGGGAGAGACACACAAGATCTGAAAATCACTCTCAAAAAACCCTCTCATTTCACATTCTCTTCCACACAACCAACCACTCCCAAAAATCCAAACACATCTCCCATTCCTTTTACCACATCCACCAATCCTCCACCTTTTGGGCAAAAAGAGAGTGAAGAAGGATAGAAAGAGATGGAGATTCAAGGAAAGAGAGAAAGCTCTCCAAATAGTTTTCTCTAAACTCTTTCTCTTTTATTCTTTATTATAGCCATGTACTCATTTGAGATTATTTGTTGTATGGCTATTAGTTGTAATATGAGCTAAATATTTATTACTAGGATTTAATGAAACCCCACCCTTGAATATCTATATGTATTGACATTTGTTTATTCATTTTGTGCAAGTGTGGTTTGTATGGGTATTTTAGTGTGCTTAAAGCTTTCAATTGATTGTTATCATTTTGAATGAATTTTATGGTGTGTTATGTACTGACCGGAGACGCACACTACGTGTTCGATAAAATGCCTTCTATGCATGTCTAGAAAAGTAGACCTACTTAGGCTAGCGTATAGGATTCGTTTAGTGTACCAATGTTCTTAATGAACTCATTCGTATATTTTGAGTAATCGAGAGATAAACTTGGGTATGTTTTGGGTGTAACATATTCTACTTGACCAAGATTGTAGGTTAATATTAGGGTGCATGAGTCTATGAATTACATGAGCATGTTTTGGGTGAATAATTGAGTCTAGAACGGAAGTCAATATAGGGTGGGGTGTAGTCAAATCCTAGCATATTTCTCTCCATTATTACACTTGTGTTTATTTCTTGTTATTTCTCTTTCGCAATAGCATTTAGCATTGTTTTAGTTTAGTTTAATTTGCTTAATTTGAAAACCCTCCTTTATGATTGTTTGAATAGCATACAAGCTAATCAATTTCGGTAATCGATCACTCGATCCCTGTGGGAACGAACTTTACTTACTATTGTGCTACTCTCCGACCTCGTCCTATTGCGAGTGTCACTAAAAGGACTAGCCAATTTTTGGCGCCGTTGCCGGGGATTGAGCGGAATGATTGATATCGATACTAGTTAGTTTATTGCTAATTTGAACCTTTTAATTTAGTTTGTGTGTTTATTTTATAGGTACCATTGCTCTTGCATGTACCAATGTACAAGAAGCCAAAATCTTCGATTCTTGCACTTTGATCCTGAGATGGAGAGATTAGCTCGAAGGAATAAACAAAAGGCAAGGGTGAACAGAGTAGTGATGGATCGGTGTGCGTAGTAGTGATTAGAGTAGTTTTAATATTATTAGTTTCTTAGTCGTTTTTGTTTCTCTAGTTTCTTTTTATTTCTTTAGTAGTTTTTGTTTCTTTTTGTTTCAAGATTTTATGGATTTCTTCATGCAAAACTCGAGGCCAAGCTACCCACCAATAAACATGTCATCAGAAGATAAGATAAGAGAGCTCTTGCAAGATGCTATAGCCTCTCAACCAGAAATCACACAGAATTTCAATAACATGTCACCTAGCTGGCCAAACCAATCCATAGAGACAACATTTGAAGGGAACTTCAGCAACTCCATCAAGGCCACAACTCAAAACTACAAAGAAGTCTCGTACCAGTCGGAAGAGATGAAAGAGGTGATCGAGTTGAGCAAGGGGGTTATGAATGCTAATTGGGATTTGATATCTAAAATGGATGAGCTGAAGGAAGGGAAGGCTCGACTTCAAGAGAAAATAGAAGAAACTTCCCGAGAAAGAAGAAATGAGGGAAGAATTTGAGAAGAAGTTGCAGCTCATGAAGAAGGAATTTGAAAGTGAGAATGCCTTGGAAATGAAAAAGGCGAATAAGCTTCAAGAGCTAAACAAGAAACTCATACTTGAAGTAATGACGCTCAGAGTTGAAAATTTGACACTAAAGAAGATGAATGGCGAAGTCTCTAAACAGAGTAAATATTTTGAAGAACAAATTGAGAGACTTGAAGCCGAAAAGAGTACAACATCGAAAGAGTTGAAGAACTTGGCGAGGCTATCGAAAGAATTTGAAGATGAGGTAGTTCGCAAGTCGAGATCAATGCAAGTGGAAGTTGTACAAAAGGCCAATGCCCTAGAGGAAGTAAAAGGAGCACTTAGCAAAAAGGAGGAGGCCCTCAAGATAGCACAAATGAAAGAGTGTGACTTCATAGCTCAACTAGACAAAGTAGAGAAGGAAGTCAAAGCGTTACAAGTAAATCAAATCCAACGGCCTCAAAGTCACTCATCAAAAGGGAGTTCCTCTAATTTTAATCTCATTTGCTATATGTGTTCAAGGAGAGAGCATTTTTAAGGCTAAAAATTTCAAGTTTAACCGACATAGGAAAATGAGAGGTCCTAGGAATAGGAGGAGTCCATCTAGGGTCAAGCAAATTTGGGTAAGGAAAGATCAAGTGCACTTATTTAGAAACATGGGAATGGAAAAGATAGTGAAGTCACTCAATTTTGTTTAGGTTGCTAAGAAAAGAGAATTCCCCAACTTAGTTAAACCACCCTTAGTTAATCTTAGCTCCACCCCTAATGCACAATGTTGAAATATTTGTACATGTTATTTTTATGCTTTATTTTGTTTGAAAATTGCACAATTTATTTTTCCTTCTTTAATCTAGTATTTCTCTCTATATGTGAAATTGTGCATTATGATTGAAAGGAGAGAAAGCATTAGGTTTGAGGGTAAAATCTATTGTGGGATTTGTTTAGTTTGTTTCTTTTGAATAATTGGTGTTTCAAACTCTTGTTGGCAATTGCATGTATTGAGTAGACTTTTATTTGCCGGAACTTTCTAATATGCTTTATGAGTGTGTAGATTTTCTAGTGCTTCTTGAGGAAGCGATTTGTGTAGCTTGTGCGATAAAACAAGGTTTCTTTATCTCTTGGGAGGAAACAAAGACAACTTGCGAGTCTTGGAGGGATGAGCAAGCCAAAAGTGCTCATAAAAAGGGCAAGAGCCTTATCTTCATAAAGAAAGCAACATCTTAGAGTTCGAAGAGCATGAGCGCCATACTACGTCTAGCAGAGACGTTAAACCAAACACTTGGTGGGAGGCAACCCACCTAGGTAACTCTTCTAATTTTAAGCTATTTTTGTTTTATTTTAATTTTGTCTTTGTTAAGTCTTATTTTTCTTGCTTAGTTTAAGTGTGTGGCGTTGTATTGTGCCTAGTTTTTAGGTTTGCAACATGCTTGTTTAGGGTTGCGTTTGGCCTCCCTCCCGCTTCTAAGCTTATATTGTCCAATCCGCTTATATGCAAACATTGGGGACAATGTTTCTTTTAAGTTTGGGGGTGCGGCCATTCTTTGACCATTTTTGCATGATTGTTTTGTTTGTGCTTATTTTTGTGATTTTTTTTTCAAATTTCTGCATGATTGTGTGTTTGTAAAGTTAAGTTCTGTCCGTTCTCCTGCTTCGAGCCAAATTTTAGAGCATTAGCTTGCTTAATGAGATGCTTTTAGGTTGTGCCTTATGAGGAAATTTTTGCATGTGTTGAATCCCTAAGTCTAGGCAAAGGTTGTGCTAGTTAAAGCTACACCACATTGCTTGCACGCACCCTACCAGACTCGAAAGTGTCTTAGTAATTGGGTATCGCGCTTAAGATGTCTAGATCATTAGTGGAGACTACCCACGTGAGGCCAGAGCCTATATAGCATCCTTATGAGTGTGATTTATTTCATTGTTTCATCTTAAACACTCTTCTTGTAAATATTTAAGCATAAATAAAAAGGACCTCACTCCATACTTTAGGCTTTAAAGAACGCCATATTAAAAGCATCACCGTAGTTTCGCCTTCGTTTGCTTGCTTAACTCGTACCTATAGAGATGGCGTAGGCTATGTGTGTTAAGTCACTACAAATATCCCAAACAAGTCTCATGCCTTGTGTGTGTGCTGAAATGTCCTATCTATGTTGACCTACACACTAAACCCCATCACTATATCCTCCCATATCATACACATCACCGCATCTTACCTAAACACTAGACCACCCCCATTAGCTACAATTATGGCTTGTTTTCATATCATAATGAAGCTCAAGAAAAGTCAAAAGTGTAAAAATAGCGTGTACTCAGGCTAGATGTGTAAGTTGTGCAAAGATCAAGGCTTATTAAAATAAATAAATAAATAAAATAAATAAAAAGCCTTCTAAGCTCTAAAGTGTAAAAGTTGCCAAAATGTAAAGCAACTTAAAAATTTAGCACAAAATGAATAATTCTTGCCTAGACGCTTTATATTGTGAAGAGCGTGTCAAATAGAAGATTAAAGCATAATCGGTAGCTAGCCCATAATCTCATACCCACTTAGCCTCTCCACCACCAATTCACCATAGCATCACTTGAGCTTTAAAGAAGTCCTAATTGATATTTAGGTGGAGTTTTAGCTTGTTGATGAAGGTATCAAATGGTGCTTTGCTCTTGTTCTTAATGTTCAAATCCGTTCTTGTGGTCCAATTGTATTTAAACATTAGCGTTTTTTTCAAAATTTGTCATATGCGTGTAAATTTTGAAAATTCTTGTGCTTAATTTCCAACCGCATATGTTTGTTGAGTGAGCCTAGGTTCTGTGTGGAAAAATGAGAGAGATCCGGAAAGGTATAGAGTCGAGGTGAAATGCTATCATGAAACTCTTGTGTTCAATGCTTTTTGAAACTTTGTTCACTAAGAAGCATGGAATTGCAATCTCTCTTGTTGTAGCACCTTAGCTTGCACTTCCCAAGCTTTATCTTAGGGGTTTTAGCATGCATGTGCCTCAATTCGGTTCACCCATTATTGCATCTATGTCTATAGTTGGCTCAGTAGGAAAGACGTTTGTGGGTGTCATACTATAAACACTCACGAGACTTCACTCGTCCTACTAGGGATCGCCTAGGGGTTTAAAAGTCTTATCGCGTGCGTTTTATTTCTTTATGTTTTTACTTTCTTTTGTTTTATTTTTCTTTTTGTTTGTTTGTTTGTTTTGGTTTTGCTCGAGGACGACTAAAAGATAGGTTTAGTCGTTTAGAGGTGTTTGATTGCTTAAATTCTACACAAAGTGTAGCCCCATTTCCGTATCATTTTGAGTTAGTTTCTCGGGTAAAACCGGGTATTTAATATGATAAAATAAGTATTTCAGGTATTTTTGGAGTTCAGGGGCATTCATGTAATTTTGGAGAATCAGGGGTCAAAGTGCAAATATGGAGAAATTATTGAAGATTCTATGATTAGAGAAGAGTTAAGGGGTACATATTGTAATTTGCCAGCCAACGCAACACAGTGCGCCATGACATTTAATGAAACGGTGCGTTTCATGATTGGACTGTCACCCGACCCAACCCAGATTCGGTTCGCCAAGGAGCCATAGCCAGCTGGCGAGTGCACCCACGCCAACTTCTAAGTGCACCCCGACACATCAGCATGACGTCACGTCGTCTTCTTCATATAGCAGACCTGGTGCAGACCCGACCCGGTCGTGACCCGACTTTGACCCGGTCGATTTTCGATGGTTTTTTCGGTGATTCTCCGCCCAGATCAACGGCTTGCGTCCCCCTCATCCATTTGGCACCCTTTTCAGGCCTCTATGCAACACTTTTCCATCTTCTCCATTTCTTCCAACTTCTATGGCCAACCACCTCCAAACTCACCACCGCGGCAAGCAAGCGGCACCCTTCGCGATAGTAATGTGCCACGGTTAAAATGCCATGTTCGTCAAACCGCGACACCCCTTGCGACAATAACTCTCCAAGCTTGCTGTGGTTCAGATGTCGCTTACGCCAACTGCGAAAAACCCAGACCACGGCAGTCCGTCTTTAGGTCGTTTTGGACAAGATTTTTGCCCTATTTTGAGCCCATATATTTACATCTTTTCATCTAATCTCAAAGGGAGAGACACACAAGATCCGAAAATCACTCTAAAAAAACCCTCTCATTTCACATTCTCTTCCGCACAACCAACCACTCCCAAAAATCCAAACACATCTCCCATTCCTTTTACCACATCCACCAATCCTCCACCTTTTGGGCAAAAAGAGAGTGAAAAAGGATATAAAGAGATGAAGATTCAAGGAAA
Source organism: Acer yangbiense (assembly GCA_008009225.1). Lineage (NCBI taxonomy): Eukaryota > Viridiplantae > Streptophyta > Magnoliopsida > Sapindales > Sapindaceae > Acer > Acer yangbiense. The sequence goes on from CM017771.1 coordinate 19,293,312, forward strand.
GAGAGGAAGCTCTCCAAATAGTTTTCTCTAAACTCTTTCTCTTTTATTCCTTATTATAGCCATGTACTCATTTGAGATTATTTGTTGTATGGCTATTAGTTGTAATATGAGCTAAATATTTATTGCTAGGATTTAATGAAACTCCACCCTTGAATATCTATATATATTGACCTTTGTTTATTCATTTTGTGCAAGTGTGGTTTGTATGGGTATTTTAGTGTGCTTAAAGCTTTCAATTGATTGATCTCCTTTTGAATGAATTTTGTGGTGTGTTATGTACTGACCGGAGACGCACACCACGTGTTCGATAAAATGCCCTCTATGCATGTCTAGAAAAGTAGACCTACTTAGGCTAGCGTATAGGATTCTTTTAGTGTACCAATGTTCTTAATGAACTCACTCGTATATTCTGAGTAATCGAGAGATAAGCTTGGGTATGTTTTGGGTGTAACTTATTCTACTTGACCAAGATTGTAGGTTAATATTAGGGTGCATGAGTCTATGAATTACATGAGCATGTTTTGAGTGAATAATTGATTCTAGAACGGAAGTCAATATAGGGTAGGGTGTAGTCAAATCCTAGCATATTTCTCTCCATTATTACACTTGCGTTTATTTCTTGTTATTTCTCTTTCGCAATAGCATTTATCATTATTTTAGTTTAGTTTAATTTGCTTAATTTGAAAACCCTCCTTTATGATTGTTTAAATAGCATACAAACTAATCAATTTCGGTAATCGATCACTCGATCCCTGTGGGAATGAACTTTATTTACCATTGTGCTACTCTCCGATCTCGTCCTATTGCGAGTGTCACTAAAGGTACTAGCCAGTTATTCGATTAGTTGATTCTTGTTTGTTTATATGATTAGTTTACTAACAATGAAAATCAGTTAAGATGAGTTATGAATGTTCAGTATTTTCCTCTTAATTTTGCTCTCAAAATGGTTACAAAGTATGTCACTTTCTTTCATTTGTGATTAATTTTAGTAATTGAGTGGAAATTGTTGTCTTTAGTTTTTTATTTTTATTTTTTTGCAACATTTATTCATACGTGAAGTTTTATGTATTTATATGTTATTTTTTTAGGGGTTTATCATAAAAGTTGAGATCTTTTTGAAAATTGAGCTTTGAAATGGAACTTCTCTTCGGCTTGCTGATTGAACCATATATGCATCCATCTATAATAGAAGTCTGAGATAATAAATCCATGAAAGTGACAAGAGGGCTATTTTAAACTTATCAAACCAGGCACGAGGAGCTTGTTTAAGGCCATGCAATACCTTGTGCAATTTGCACACATGATGAGGATGAATATCTGAAGTGAATTCAAATGGTTGTCATATACACATCCTCTTCAATAACACCCTTTGAGAAATGCATTATTTACGTCCAATTGCCTTAAGCTCCATTGTTTTGCAACTGCAATAGAAAGGATAATTCTAATTGTTGTTGGTTTGATGACAAGACTAAAATTCTCCAAAAAATCAAACCCTGTAACTTGACTAAACCCTTTAGCCACCAACCTTGCCTTACATTTGAGCACATATCCATCAGGATTCCTATTTATCCTAAAAACCCACTTACATCCACTAAATTTCCTATCCATAGGTGGTTTGACTAGACTCCAAGTGTTTTTTTTTTTTCTTTTTTTCTTTTTTTTATTGAGGGAGGGCTAATCAGCTCAGAGCAACAAAGAAACTAGGAACTATAAACATGCCTAGCAAAGGAAAAACCCTTGAAATCATCATCCAAAACACCAGCAATCTAGTGAGGAGGGTCTTCAAAAACAATGACCCCCATCTTTAAAGAGTGGCCAAGGCAAGTAAGGCAGTCTGCAGCCCTATTGCATTCTCTGTAAATGTGGAGAATGTAACAACTCCACTCATCTTCAATGAGAGCTTTGCAATCTTGTATGATACTGAAGAGGGGATGATTCAAAGGGCTCTTGCTAGTCAATAAGAGAACAGTAGTTTGCGAATCAAACTCTACCATGACCTTCCTTTGTCCCGCCTTCCAAGCAAGCTTCAAACCTTTAAAAAAATCCCCATAGCTCTGCCTCAATAACACTGCCTGTGCCCTTGTTAAAAGCAAAACCACCCAACCAAGTCTTCTTATGATCTCTGAGGACACCTCCAGCAGCAATGGCACCCGAAACAGTATTAATACTACCATCCACATTAAGTTTGATCCAGTCCTGGGCATGAGGGTTCCACATAAGAAGGCAAGTCTTCAGCTCAACCTTCTTGTCCATATCAACATTGGCATTGCACCAGTCTTCAACAAATTTCATAATGTTCTTACCGGGGCAGTTGGGGAGTTTAAAACTGGGATTGAAGACACAGTCACATCTCAATTTCCATATGAACCAGAGAGCAACAGCAAAAATTAAGTAATTCGGAAACCTACCCATGATCAACTCACTGTAGCTCAAATTTTGACATGGCCAATCCTTCCAATCAGTCACAAACAAACTAGTCTTAGTGACTCCCATGCAAATATATTCCCAATACCAAAAGAACTAGCACAACCTTTAAAAACGTGCTCACTATCTTCACATCCCTCTTTACATCTCTCACAAGTAGTCTCCATAGTGATGCCCCTAGTAGCTCTATGCTCATTCGTGAGGAGTTTATTATGAAGGAGTACCTACAGGAAATGCAAGACCCTAGGAGGTAACTTGAGTTGCCAGATGAAATTCCAACTCCAGGTAGGCTCATTTTCATCATTAAAATGTCCTTCATATGCACTTCTAGCCGTGAAATCACCACCCTAAGATAAGCCTCAGATGGTTTTATCAGATCCACTATGAATGCTGGCAGCATGGATACTTAAGATACGAAGAACAGCATGTTGAGGCAAGACAGAGGACAGCTTTTGCACATTCCAATCCATATTTATCAGATAATCATTCACTTTCTCCTTGCTCTGATCATTGGATAGGGGAAGAGTAGCAAAACTTAAAAGTCTACCAATGTCAGGGACCCAATCATCAATCCAAAAACCAATACTGCAGCCATCACCAACTCTCTAAATAACACCCTTCAAGAGAAGAGAAGCTCAAAAAGAGAAACCTTTCCAAGTGCTCGAGCAGTTTCTAGAGATCACATTCTCAAAGTTATTGCATCCACCTTTGAGATATTTGTCTTGAAGCATTCTAACCCATAAGCCATGATCATCTTGAGCCATTCTCCATCTAGCTTTCGTGAGCAGAGCCTGATTCATTAGTTTAGTTTTTTTAATACCTAAGCCTCATTTCTTCTTAGGCATACAAACAACATCCCATTTCACAAGATGTATCTTTCTCTGCTCCTCATTGTTGCCCCAAAGAAAATTTCGATGAAGTTTGTCAAGGTTAGAACAAACCGCAGCAGGAAGTTTTATGGACTACATAACGTAGATTGGGAAGGTCGAGGTAACCACATTAATGAGAGTACATCTTCCCACAAAAGAAAGAGAGACACCCTTCCAAGAGGCAAGCCTCTATTGAGACTTAACAAGAATCTCATTGTAAGTACTCTTAGTTATTCGGCCATGTATCAGAGGGACCCCAAGATAGTTGCCCAAATTCGTTGTAATCGGGGATCCACAAACATCAACCAAAATTCTAGCATTTCTACAGCTAATGTTACTAGAACAAAAAATTCTAGATTTCGAAAAGCTTACTTGCTGCCTCGAAATATCACAAAAGGTGTCAAGGCATTCTCTCATAGTTTGAGCTTGAAGAGCTGAGGCTTGCCCAAAAAGGATGAGATCCTCTGCAAAGAAAATGTGTGAGATTCCAGACCCTCATCTTGACACCTTCACAGGCTTCTAAACACCTTCAACCAGTTTTTGGTTGATAATATGAGAGAGTGTCTCCATGCAAAGGACAAAAATGTAAGGGGATAAAGGGTCTCCTTGACGAATACCACTTTTGGGAATGAAGCTCTCTGAAAGTTCACCATTGACAATCACTCTATACCGCACACTAGTAACACAACTTATGATAAGGTTTTTCATCTTTCCTTCAATGCCAACCTCTTCCAAAACCTGATTAATAAATCCTCATTGCAACCTATCATAGGCCTTAGCTAAGTCTATCTTCCAAGCAATGTAACCCAACTTCCCCTTAGTATTCCTGAATTTGTGAAGAACTTCTTGAGCCACTATAATATTATCCTGAATATGTCTACCGAGAACAAATGCAACTTGATTGGGACTCTCACAATATCAAGAAGGAAACATCTAATCATTTGCACAAGAATCTTACCCAACACTTTGTAAGTAGTATTGCATAGGCTAATAGGCCTAAATTGAGTCATGTTGATAGGGTTAGAAATTTTCGGAATGAGAGATATTAGAGTATGGTTAATAGCTTCAGGAACACAACCATTAGTAAAACAGTCATAAACCAATTTGATTAGGTCATGTTTACAGTACTTCCAATACTTTTGGAAGAAAATGGCGGGAAATCCATCGGAGCCAAGCGCCTTGAGGCCGCCTATATTGAAGATGCTCCGATGGACCTCTTGTTCACTAATAACATCAGATAAGGTAGAGAGATCAATGGAATTTAGTTTGGGAAACAGCAGGGGCAGCTCTAGGTACTCGCCAATGCAATGCTTCTCTTTAAAAAGATTTTGAAAATAACCAACAGTTTCTTTTTTCATTTAATCAATCTCCCCGGCCCAGCTGCCATCACTTCTTTTCAAGCCTTCAAGCTTATTCCTTCTTCTTCTAATGACTGTAGAAAGATGGAAAAATCTTGTATTTTTGTTTCCCTCCTTGAGCCAACAATTTCTTGATTTCTGCTTCCAAAGAATCTCTTCCTGTTCAAGGATATCATTATAATTCCTCAAAAGAGTCTCCTCAAGCAATCAGAGATGGTGAGAAAAATTTTCACTCAAACATTTTTGAACTCCATGAATATAGGCAAGTAATCTTCTTTTGTTGTGAAATATGTTGCCGAATTCCTCTTTGTTCCATCTTGTGAGAATCCTAGTGAGATGTTGAATTTTCTCAGCAGGATTATTACCTTGTGAGTTACAATTCTTGGAGACAATCTCCTCAAAATTCTTATGCTTCAACCACATTGCTTCAAGACGGAAGGGTTTACAATTAGTATTTGGGATATGGTTACTGTAAAGTTGGATAAGCACGGGGCAATGATTAGAAAAAGACTCTAAGGAGATGTCGCACAAAACTCTCAGCAAAGTGAAGTCTCCAATCCATGGAGCATACGGCTCTATCAAGCCTTTCCCAGATTTCCTCTCCAATACCTCTCTTCATCATCCATGTAAACTTCGAACCAATAAAACCCAAATCAACTAAGGCCCCGTTTGATTTTTTATCTGAAGACTGAACAGTGCTGAATGTTACTGAAGACTGAATAGTGACTGAAAACTGAAAACTGAAAAACATGTTTGTTTTTTTTCACTGAAAACTGAATATAAATGATAAGTTGTTTGTTTTTTAAAGTCATAAATATCTAAAAATAAATATTTTTACATCTATACCCTTCTAACTATTATTTGTTATATATTTACAGTTTAATATATTAAGGACAACTCTAAGATGTAAATTAATTATAAAATAAATTTATTTAGTTATTAATAATATTTTAAATTTATATTATTCTAGATTGATTGGTTTATGGACATGTTGGTTTTTTTTTTTTTGTTCTAAATTGAATATCATTATCAATGAATAACAACATGATTAATTTCTCAATGTAATACTAATAATATAATTCACTCAAAAACTCATATAAAAATAAGCAAAATATTGCATCAGTGAAATTAAATACAAGCAAAATCCTTCAAACTATATATATATATATATATAACAACGCCTATATAACAATGCCTAATTTGAGAATTCTGATGGTCCTATAATTTGCATCAAAAAGGAAAAAGCCTGCATTGAGAATTCCGATGTTGTATATTAAAAAACATGGAGTCTTAAGAACTTGATGCAATCTTAAATTTGAGTACATACCAGCAAAATATATATATATATAACAACGCAAACAAATAAAATAACAACATAACAACTGTCACTAGACAAATTAAAACAAATATCTTGTCAGATAAATATCATGTGAGATAAACAAATATCATAAAAAATATATATATAAATACAATTAGGGCTTTAACAGAAGACAAAATTGGAAAAAGATTAAATTAGTGAGGACAGTTTTGGAAGTAAAACTTTGTATTAAATTCTCCTGGATTTGTGTTAAGTGAAAAGTGAAAATTTTTCACTTTTCAAAACAAGTGGTTTTATGTGCTCATTAAGTGATTTTACCACTTAAAAAATCAAACAAAATAACTGAATGGAACACATTAAGTGTCATTCAGTGTTAAGTGGAAAAATCAAACAGGGCCTAATTCATTACGATCAATCCAATCCGCAAAACCACTGTTAGCATAATTACCTCTACCACCTCTCTTTTCAGAAATATTGGTGATTTCATTAAGGTCTCCAGCAAAAATCCAAGGTAAACTAGAACACTTTCTACTGGAATCGAGATAATTCCAAAGAAGCCTCCTAATAGTGACACACGGGTTCGTGTATACAACAGTAAGGATCCAAAAGTTACTATGGTCCTCCACCAAAGCAGTGATACTATGTCTAGAATGAGCAATAACATGCAACTTAACTTTATCAACATTCCAAATGAGCCAAATGCCCCCAAAAACCCCCGCTTCCACAACATAGCTGTTGGAATAGCCTAGATTTTGAATCACTCGTGAAGCCTTGGTTCCACTAATTCTAGGTTCAAAGATCGCTAAGATTTCAAAATGATACAAGCTACGAAGATCAGCAATGTTCTTAGAGAACATTTGTTTTCCAACCCCTCTCACGTTCCACACACAAATCATAGAAAAAAAAAAGAAAGTATCCTCTATTCAAAAATGACTACCATGGCCTCTTCCAAACCAGAAGCGACCACATCAAATCTGTTCTCATTAAACAATTCAGCATTGTTGTAGAGTTTGCCATCTGTCATCTTACTCAGAAGCAACTTATCTTCAAAATCAGCAACCTCTTTGTGGAAATGCCATAGCACACTACCATTGTCAGCTTCATCATTCTCTTTAACCTGAGAAACTAGTTTTTGGGATGGTTTTTTACCTTTGCAAACACTATTTCCTTTAGAACTACCAACAACACCTTGCTTACTAATCATCTTGCTTGGAGTACTGACATAACCACCCATATTATCATTTTTCCTGGTGCTTTTTTTGCTAGCTTGCGAGGAGACCTTGCTCCATTTCTCACCCTTCTCATAGATCTGGTTGGTGATCTATGTTAGAACATTTTTGTCCTTTTGAATTTTGCCTCCAGTATCTTTATTCTTAATATGGCTGTTAACCTCAGTCATTGTCTCATCCAAATTTTCCAAAAGAACATCAAATCTGGAACCACTTCCTCTAATATTTTCCGAACCAGGAGTCTTCTCCTTATTCCCATAATTCACTTGATTGTTCTTCCCCATCCTAGCAGCAGACTGCTCACCATCCTTCTTCCTAGTAAAGTTGTTACCACCAGGTTTGCCATAACTCATTCTATCATTTCTATCAGTGGTACTAACATTCCCATACCCCATTTTACCATTTCTTCCATTAAAATTTATGTTTCCTTGTTTGCCATAAGACATTAAGAGCCATGGACCATAAGATGATTCATCCTTATTAGTAGTGACTTCATTGGTATCCTTAGAAACTACTTCTTCAACAATTGGTTCCACCACACCCTCTTTACAATTCTCTTTACTATGCACATATCTTCCACATTTGAAACAAATTAGTCCAAGACTTTCATACTCAACCCTAATAGATCTGTCTTCTATGTTAAGAGACCCTAAAAGAGGCTTAGATATATCAATTTCGACATAGATTCGAGCAAACCTACCACGGGCTTGGTTTTCAGTTATTGGGTCCACTTTGCACATTCTTCCCAGCATACCACCAATGTTCCATAGAAGGTCTGAATCCATCTATTCCATTGGTAATTTGGACAGCCTCACCCATATCGGCATACATTGAATGGAATCTTCACCAAGCACAAAATTCGGCTTCCATCTCTGCACCGCTAGGTACTGATTAGCAATCACCCAAGGTCCATTGGTAATCACATAATCCAAATCTTCTTTCATTTGAAATCGAGCAACAAAATAACCCTCTCCAAGGTCGGTCAGCTGCCAATGTCCTATAAGAGACCATTTCAGACTTAGTTTGGAAATCATAAAGTTCAGTGTGTGTGTGCGACCCATGTTTTTCAGAATTAAAGCATTAATCCAAGGTTTATGTTGTTGTTCCTTCAGCTTGGGTGAGAGTTTCATCATCGATCCCTTTGGGCCTTCAGAGATTACAATATCGTCATAATCGATTTTTTTATTCTTTGTCAGTACCAAATCTAGCCCAGGAACTAGGCGTGGACATGCTCAAAAGTTTGGATTTGAAGCTCCCTATGTCTTCTTTTCTTCTAAAATCCATTCCAACATCATTTCGACCTAGTACACCATGCTCTGCCCTAGCACGCTTTGCCGTACTACTGGTGTCCGACCCCTTTCTAGTATCCATATTCACCCTAGTATCCAAACCATCGCCAGATTCAAGCTTCGTGTTGTTGTTCAGAGGTTGTTGAGCAGAAAACATGAAACCCTTGCTTGATGATTCCATACCCACACGGAAAATAAAGGAGAAAACAAACAGAAATGAGAAAAAAATAGAGAGAAAACAGGAAGAAACAACGGCGCGTGAACTTCACTCGAGGAGTGAGGGCACTCCCTGACCACACTCAAAGTGCGTACAAATGTTCATCCCCACGCGCTCATTTTTTTAAGTTTTATTCTTTTGAAGTGCTTAGAATTCATCTGTCATGGCTACATACCACTTCGGGTTGGCAAGAGCCTGATTTAAAGTTGCAAGTTCAGTTTCCTCTTGTGTGACAAGACAAGCCTTCAGCTTATAGATACCATTCTTGGCTCTTGTGATCATTGGATGAGTATTTGAAAAAGTAGACGGCTCTTGTTGTGGATTAGTAGTATTAGGTATAAGTGTATTCTAGAACCAGGGACTGAAGACAACTGATCTTATGTATGAGATGGAGAGTGTGTTAGTGAGAGAGTGACTGCTCAAGAATAGGTGAATTATATGTGGAAGAAACACATGTTGGTGAAAAAGACTTCTCAGGAATAGGGGAATTAGGTGTTAAAGAAACAGGTCTACTAAGAACAGGCTGCCACTTTAAATTGATTGGAAACAAAGAAGGCAGAGAAGAAGAATGTTGAACAACAGACCTTGAAGAAGCAAACTGAGAATTGGATACAAAAGGAAATGTCTGTTCATGAAAAACAACATTCCTTACCATATAGATTCTGCCTTGATGATTAATACACTTATAACCCTTGAAATGATTGTCATATCCAAGAAAAACACAAGGCTGGCTTCTTTATTCAAGCTTGTGTTTATTATAGGGTCTGAGATGGGGATAACAAAGGTAACCAAACACCTTCAACAAGCTATAATCAACTGCAACTTTGTACAGAGCTTCAAAAGGAACTTGACCACCAAGGACTGCATTTGGCATCCTATTAATAAGAAAAACCGCTGAAATAAAAGCTTCATCCCAATAAGCCTTTGGCATTAAAGCTTAGGAAAGCAAAGCCAGACCAGTCTCTACCAAATTTCTGTGTTTTCTTTCAATTAACCCATTTTGCTCGTGTATAGGGACAACTATGTCTAAAGACAATGCCACTAGCTTGAAGATCTGACTTCAAAGACTCAAATTATTTTCCACAGTCGGCTTGCAACACTTTTATCTTATGAGAAAATCGTAATTCTACTTGAGTTTTGAAAATAAGAAAAGCATTAATTGGACTTAAGTAAGCATATCCATGTATATCTTGTATAAGCATCCAGGAAACTAACATAATATTTGTAGCCTTTAGAAGATAAAACAAGGGCAGGACCCCATATATCAGCTACTATCAACTCTAAAGGGTTATGATATAAAGTTTTTGAGGTAGGAAAAGGAAGCTTATATGATTTAGCTAACTGACATGCATCACAAAAATAAGAACCTTTTGAAGAAAACTGAATACCATTCTTATTAAGAATGTGTTTTACAATTGATGAGGTGGGATGTCCCAACCTCATATGCCACAAATGCAGAACTGAATCATTGATATCAACTGCTATATTTACAACAGAATGGTGACCATTTATTTTGAAACAAGTGCTTTGAACAAGTTTGAAAATGAGCAGAATTTGATTGAAAACCTAATGCACCAACTGAAGAAAACCTTGTTGAGTGCCCAATTGGAAGATCAAAAACATAGAGACCATTCTTAAGCACTCCTTGAAGAAGTACCTTCTTCAAATATTGGTCCTTCCCAAGACAAACATTGGAATGAAATTCAAGAAAAACTTTGTTATCCCTAACAAACTTAGAAACACTTAGAAGATTCTTAGTAATATGAGGTATATGTAAAATAATTTTAAGATGAAAAGTGTGCTTACCAATGGAAAACGTATTTGAGCCAGTTGAAGAGATGTTCAAACCTGCTCCGTTCCCCATATAGATCCTCTCTCTGCCTTGATAGTCATCCTTATTAGCTAGATTGCTTGGATCAAGTGTGCAATGATCAGTAGCACCACTGTCTGGATACCAAGCAGCATCTGAAAGAGTCTCTGGAGAAGCAATCACAGCAGTCATTTGGCCACTTATCTGTCCTTGATTCATTGTTGCAACATTAGCTGAATTCTAGACATTGTTAGAAGCCTGAAAAGACTGATCAAATCTGTAGTAACACCTGGGTGCAGAGTGCCCCATTCGATGACATATTTGACATTGAAACTTGCCATTGTTATGTCTGACACGTCCTCTTCCTCTTCTACCTCCATTTTGACCACCATTATGACCTTGATTCTGAAAACCTTGATTCTAAAAATAGTTTCCTCTACCACCATTGTTATAGCTAGTATTGCCTCCTTGAAAATTACCTCTTCCATTTCAATAAAAATTGCTACTTATTTCCTCTTTTATACTGACCAAAATTTTGTGAATTAGCAGCCATATTCACAGTTAAATTTTCTCCTTGATTATGTTGCTCTATACGAGATTCATGAGTTAACAACAAAGCAGAAATCTCAGACAAAGAATAGCATCCATGCAGAGATGTTACAGGTATGACAAAGGAATCGTATTCTGGTCCTACTCCGCTCAAAATACTCATGATCTTATCATCTTTAGTAATAATATCTCCACTATATTGTAATGAATCAATTATAGTTTCTTTTTTTTCATCAAATACTCTGACATTGAAGAAGTACCTTTCTTTAGGGTTTGAAGTTGCAACTTCAATTGCATTATGTTTGCCTTGGATTGAGAAGAAAAGAGTTTGTCTATAGTATTCCAGGATTCACATGAAGTCGAGCAACCAACAAGTTGTGGAAGAATCTCTTAAAGTAGAATTTGGTCTTGCTGCTCCCAATAAAGAAATGCTTCACTCGCAGAACCATATGGATTTTTACGATTCGGAGGCTGAGAGGAAGAATCAATAAAATGTTGAAGACGATTTCCTTTGATTGCTGCAGTGACTTGTTGTCTCCACAACAAGAAATTGTTGTAGTCGAGTTTCACAACTAATTCAAGCTTTAATGGAGTTAGAAGCTTCGATCCATGGAGTGAGAGGTTTGAGAAACTCATAGGAGTGTTTGAAGAAGCAGAAACATCGGTATGATGCTCTGGTACCATTTTGAACTTCAGATTTTCTCAGAAAATCAACGAGAAAAGAAAAGAAAATTCTAGAGGAAAGTATTCTAGAGAAATCTCTGTAACTAATTGTAACACTACATAATACAGACTTGTAACTAATTGTGATGAGCTGGGAAAGCTAATATGATTCATCTAACTAACTGAGCTAACTAACCTTTGATTAACTAAGTTAATTAACAAAAACTTTAAGTTTCAGCTGTGCTACACCGATGATAATATCAAAGTTAATGTGTACAACTTTCTTCTTCTATCGATTGACTCATTCTGTTAACAGAAATGATTTTATTTTAATTTTTAGTTTTAGTTTTATTTACTCAAGTTTGAAAGACTAAAATACCCACGACTATTAATTTCAGTTTGACTAGCAGAAGCCAGAAGGTTATAGAGGGACCAATTTGGTACTAATGGTGGCAAAATGGACGGTCCGACCTGACCGTGTCAGGCCCTTAATAGGCCGGGCCCAAAGTAGCCTGAAGATAAAACAGGCTGGTCCGGGCCCAGCCTTTTAAAAAATGTCGGGGCCTGACCTGGCAAGCCCGCAGGTCGGCCTACAGGCTGCCCGGTTTTTTTTTTTTAAATAAAATAATAATTTATAATTTATAAATCTAAATATCTAATATATAATTTATAAAAACATTAAATAAATAAATTATTCATCAATTATATGAATTCATTGCTTCTTTTTTTTTCCTATTTTATTTAATTGTTTGACTTTAAAAAAAAAAAATTCATCTTATAATATTTGTAGTTAAAAATTTATTTATTATATTTATTTTAACTTATGTATTTTAGTTTTGAAGTTTAAAATTTATTCAAGTTTTCCACACAAAAAAAAAGTTAAAAATTTATTTCTTATTTATTTAATCTAATGAGTATTGAAATAAAATGTAAGAAATAGATTAAATTATATTTTATTTATTTACTACAATTATTCAAAGAATAAATAAAGTGATAAAGATGTAAGAATTAAGAAAGAGCTGAGTTTTATTTACTTATTGACATTTCAGTTTACAGGATTTGTGATTGCCTCGTTAAAAACCTTACCAAGAAAACCCAATGGGATAAAAACTTGGTAAGGGAAAAAGAGTGCAATCGAATTACAAAATTACACATACATGTATAATTAAAAATTAAGTCATCAATCCAGCCGGTTACTAGCGAAACCAGAAGCATCTTCAAAGTATATGTTGGAAAAATTTTGAATTAGTTCTTCATTCACCAGTTGATGCTACATCCTCATCTCTACATGCTCTTAATCATGAAGGCATGTTAATACCTCCACCATCTAAGGGGTCAAACAAGATCTTTGAGCTTCGATTATACGTCCACTGGTGTTGAATACTTGTTCTGAACAAACAGTAGACACATGGATGACGAGTACATCCCGTGCTAGTTGGGAAGATACTAGATAACTCTCGGTATGGTTCTTCCACCATAACAGTAGATCAAATTCTTGAAAGTCCCCTTGATGGGCTATGTCGAATGTAGTTTCAAAGTAAGTGTTCAGTTTGCAACATTGAGATGAACCAAAACTGGATCCGGATGAAGAGTCTTCCATGTTTAGGATTCTCATACTTTTCTTCATCGGTTGGGTGTCCGGTTGTTCCCTCTGTTGCATGTTTCTCCCGCTAAACCTTCACTCATAAAGATGATAAACTTCAAACACCTTGGAGTGTAGGTTGGAGTGTAGGTTAGTAAAATTTTGAGTAAGATCTAAATCCAAATAACGACCAAAAACTGAGTAAAAGATTTTAAACTAGTTAATTTAGTCCTAGGATCTACTATACAACCTAAGGCATAGAGTAAAGGAATGTCAGACCAATATTTCTTGAATTTTTTTACCATCACCTCAACTGCAATTTTTAAAATGACATCATCTTTATAAGAGTGTAAAATTTCAGATATTTCTAATACTTGATGTAATACTAGATGTGATGTGGGGTAATAGAGCCCAAAAAGAAGTACGGTTGAATTGTAAATTTTTTTAAAAAATTTAATAAAAACTTATGCTACATACCAATCCTCGTCGCATATGGTTAAACAGTCCACTCGAGTCATTTTCATATTATAATAACCTATAATTTCACTTGAATAATTAATAGCACTTTCCAACATTAAATAAGTGGAGTTCCACCTTACCGGCATATTTGTTTGGAACCTCCTGGGCTGTTTGTCAAAAGTGTGACAATATCTGGAAAAAAAATTCACTCTTTGATTAGAGTTGCTGATATAGGAAATGGCATCAATGATGTGATCTATATGACCGCTTACAACCTTCAAACATGATTTCACAATTAAATTTATGATGTGACATGCACACCATTGGTGGAAGAGATGACCCCCAGCTTGAAAGACATTGTTGGTTAAAAACAAGTTAATGGATGCATTATTTGATGATGCAGTATCTAATGTGAGGGAAAGGATGTGTCCAGTTAGTCTAAAATCATTTAAAACTTCATAAATAACTTTAAAAATATTTTAAGTGGTATGAGCAAAATCTATCAGACGAAAACCAAGAATTCTTTGTTTGGATCTTCCAATCAGTATTTATATAGTGTCCTGTGACACGTAAATAGTCATGTTTGGAATGTGCATTCCAAATATCGGAAGTTAGTGTAACAAAAACACTTAAACTCTGTAATTGAGCAACCAATTTGACTCGATCGGATTAAAAACATTTTAGTAAATCGATTCTAATGGTGTTTCTAGACACAGCTGAAAATTAGGGGTTAAATGCATTTTTGATAAATATTTCAAAAAAAAAAAAATACTGTTATCGAAACCAATCGGTTGATTGGTTTGTGCAATATAACGTGTCATGCATTCCCTAGCATTGGCATCATCATATCTCTAACTACTAACAGATCCATATGGGTTCCATTGTAGTTGTGTCTGTCTAGTAGTATATACCTGACCGTGTTTAAGCATGCATGAGTCTCTATGCCTTCTCAAATATCATGTTCCTTTCTTAGTATCGGACAATATTTTCTGACAAAATTTACAGCAAACCTTATATAATACCTGACCATCCGAGCCGGTTACGTTTATCAGGTCAAAAGTATCTCATACCATAGATTTTAACTTTCTGGTTCTGGATTTTGATGTCGTTGTCCCTGGTGTCGAGGCAAAAGAACCGGTTATTCCTTCAGTATCTTCCTCAACTTCCTCTTTCGGTGACGAAATAATAAAGTTAACATTGATCATGTTCATCCGTCTGAGAAATAAACAAGAATTTGAGTAGGATCCATTTCCTAGTTCCTACAAAATTAGACATAAATATTAAAATTAAAAACTAAGCAATAAATATTAAAAATACTAAACATAAACATTAACATTAAGTAAAAACTATCCCATAAATATTAATATACTACACATAAAATCATAAATAATAAAATTAAAAACTAAGCAATTAACATTAAAAATACTAAACAAAAACATTAACATTAAGTAAAAACTATCCCATAAATATTTAATATACTAAATATAAAATCATAAATATTAAAATTAAAAACTAAGCAATTAATATTTAATATACTAAACATAAAATCATAAATAATAAAATTAAAAGCTAAGCAATAAATAAAACTAAGCATAAATATTAACATTAAGTAAAAACTATCCCATAAATATTTAATATACTAAACATAAAATCATAAATATTAAAATTGAGAACTAAGCAATTAATATTTAATAGTTAATAAACTAAACATAAAATCATAAATAATAAAACTAACCTTTGTTTGTATTTTGTAATTTGTAGAGAATGTGAGTATTAGAGTGTGTAGAGAGTTAAGAATAAAGAGAGTCAGAGACTTAGAGTAGAGGGAGTAGAGAGAGAGAGAGAGAGAGAGAGAGAGAGATTGAGAGAAATTGAGAAAGTTAAGAATAGAGAGAGTTTGATTTGGATTTTGGGATTTTGGGATTTTGGGAGTATTTATAGATTTTTTAAAAAAGAGGTTAAAATTGTAAATTTGTAAATTTAATGGAATTTTAAAAAAATAATATTAAAACAAAAAAGCCTTATAGCCATTGGCCCAACGGCCGAAAAAATAAATAATAAATAATAAATAAATAAATAAAACTGGATTTTTGACCGTTTGGTCAAAGAAGAAATTAAAAATAAAAAATAAAAAAAGAAAGTGGTCGTTGGCCACATGAACTTTTAGTTTGGTCACCGGGCTTGGGCCTGCTTCGTACCCAGGCTTTAGCCTGTCGGGTCATGCCAGGCCCGGCCTATCACGGGACCGGGCCTAGCTCGGCCTATTTTACCACCACTATTTGGTACAGATGAAAAAGTTTGTTGCATGAAAAGTCACAAACTACTTGGAATTTTTTTATAAAAAAAATGACTTTTTTTATAATTGTCCTTTTTAATGGTTTTTTTTTGGGTAGAAAACAAAGAGGAGAGATTCAGAGAGACTTTTCGGGCTGCAAGGGAGGCACCATTTCCCTATTTGAAGCATTTTTACATGATTTTAAACAACTATTTCCTATAATATATATATGTTGCTTTCACCGATGGCAGTTTTCACATTGAGATTACTTTTGCTCACCCCCTCCTCAATACTTGACATGTGTTAAGGGATGAGTATTTTTATCCAAAAACTGTCATGTGTTTAGACAAAAATACCCTCTCCCTGGACACATGTTATGTGTTGGGGAGGGGGTGAGCAAAAATGGACATATTTTCATTTTATGCAAGAAAATACAACCCATTTGCATTCGATTAGAATACAAAAATGTTCAATGAAGAAATTAATTAATAAAGAGTCAATTCCACAATTGACCTAACTAAGTAATCATGCTAAATGCATTTAACAATGAGAATGGAAGGTAACCTACCACTATTTTACCACTGCTTTACTTCATTTCTCCATTATTATTATTATTTGGTAACCTGCCATTTTTTTTTTTTTTTTTTTTTTTTTTTTTTTTGTTAGTTCTAATTTTTTTTCCTCGGCATCAAAGTTGACTTATTTTTCTTGACTAATAACACAAACTTGGCAACTTGTTTCTAATTAACTTTTTAATGATTTTTTCAAAATTATACCCTTTGTAACATTTTATCTAATATCAAACTTATGATGTGTTATATGTACATGTAATTTGGTCCTTCTCATCCGGATTTACATTTTCTTTCGGACTTAGATTGCTTGACCGGTTGTTTTAGGTTTAAGTTTGGTTATTAATATTTCATTGCTGGTTATTTTCTCCGAGATATGAAACTAGATAAAAATTGTGTGTACAGTTTAAAGAGTTTATATGTAATTACAAATATATAATTATATAGCTACGGCCTACGGGTTCATATTTATTGTTTATTTTTATATATACTTAAATATTCAACGTACATAGTGCAATTACAATACGTACATTATAATATTCATCTTAGCTTATAATTATGGTTTGTGAATCCAATATTTTTTTTTTTTTTTTAAACTCATTATTTTTAGTTCTCAAATTTATATGGCTTTTCTTCGTCCATCTCTTATTTTACTTTTATCTTATTTTGTAAATTATTGATCATCTTCTTCTCTACAAAAACAACTTCCTTGAAAATGCCTTCAATAAACGATTGCCAATAACAAAGAGGCAGGTCACGTTTAAAATTATATTAAAAAGCTTAAAATAAAATTGCCGATTGAATAAATAATTAAAAAAAAAAAAAAAAATAGAAGAAAGTAGAAGAAAAAGATAGTGGACTTTACCATAGCAATTTGGTGGGTCCAAGAAAATCGAGGAACACACACAAATGACACAAATGACAAAACACACAAAACTTTGAAATTGGGAAGTGAGTCAACGTGGGACCCACACGCAATTTGCCCACAAAAAAAGGTGGACTTGGCCAAATATGAGACCTCCTTCGTTCACGTCACCGGACACCAGCGTTGACTGAATCAACTATCTTTCCCTCTCATCGCTTATACACACCTCACCCGTGTGCGACACGTGTACTTCATTTCACTTTGGTGAGGGATTTAACCCACTCAAATGTGAAATGAGGTTCCACTACTTCACACTTTAATTTGATATAATTGGATGGTTATGACTTATGTGTCAACCCAACTTATAAGATAATACAAGTTGATCTTAATCTTCTTCGGTGCGTGACAGTATTCATTCAATCCCAATAGTGTGAGAGTAGATATCTTTCGTTGTTAGTATAGATTTCTAAATGATATATATAGTTTTTAATTTTAGTTATATTTGACATATTTCTCACTCCACGTATTATTATTTTATTTTATTTTAATTTTAGGTATTATAACTATTATACAATATAACTGTTGAAACCAAATTCATTAGATATCAAATTTATTTTAAATAAATTTTGATAAAATTGGATGTATAAGTTGTAAGATTACATATCCTGATGTTAATCTTTTAATTAAATTAGTGGCTATTCTTGCTGCTTTGTCCACTATGATCTTTCAATTGATATATAGGTCACCAGAATTTTCATTTTTATTTTATTTGGACCCATCACTGTTTAAGTGTCACGCTAGTTATCATTAATTTTCTATAAATAAAAAATAAATAAATAAATAAATTAGCCGTTAAAAACCGTTGAAGCTTTAAATTTAATTTATGGGAGAAAATGAAAAATCTAAATACGAGATCCAAATAATGCAACATCTTATTTATAATGGATGCTGATATTATCATCCATAATGATTTACACACTCATATTTTATTAAAAAAAATTAATTATAAATATATCTCAATATAAATTTACCAATAATTAACCGGACCCAGAATTATTCCATTCTGCCTCAACCTGTGCAGTCCAATTAGCGAACAAATCACTACGCGGAAGTGTTGCCGGATAGAACACAAACAAACAATAGCAAAAGAAAAATAAGAAAGAAGAGATAATCAAATCTAATCACACAAAACACAAGAATTTTACGTGGAAACACTAATCAGGGTAAAAACCATGGCCGTCAAGACGACAAGAGAAAGTTCTATTATGTAGTAAATTGTTACAACCACACACTCATGATTCTCTCTCCACACCCAATGCCCACTCTTTAAGATCTATCTAGTATTTGCTATTTTGCTCCGCACATAATAACCTAGTTATTATGGTCTATTTATGTGAGTTACAAGGAGTTTAAACCTACAAGGAAATTTATCTCCTATACATACAAGATTTACTTGTTTCACGTAAATGCTATTTCTTTTTTATGATAAGTTTTCTTATAAGTAGAAATCATTTTCCTATAATCATAAGAACTTCTAAAAACAACATATTTCCTTTTCCACTAATTTTTCCTGATTAAACGCATGCTTGTGATTGACTACGATTCGAGTTGCGATTGGCCACCCACTTCCTAAACCGTATTAGCATCACCAGAATTGACGACTCAGAAAACCGCAATCTACACGTTGCATCACCCAAGACCACTGTCCACAAGGCTGTGCGATGCACAGCGCAATGCACAACGTTTCCGTCTTCGAGTAGGACCAATGTCTATACCACTATGCGTTGCACAATGGTTTCCACTGGAATTGGACTGCTGCATGTACCACTATGCGTTGCACAATGGTTTCCACTGTTCTTCGTTTCTCCAGTTCTTCAAGGTCTTCATGCCTCCCTCAAACATGATCTCATACTTCCAAACATATCTCACGTCTCTAGGAAGTCTCCGCATTGGTTGAATCCTGTTTGGTAACCATTAGAAATTTGAGCCATATCCAACATTGGTAGCACTTGCAATTCTTGGCCAGAGATTAGCACACTCCTTCCCGATTGAGCCAGTTACAACGGCTCCTTTCATTTCTCCTTTAGGATTCACAATGACACAGGCATTCTCTTCAAAATATATTAGGATTTATTTGCTTCGACTACCGATAATGATTTATTTATATGTACAAAGTTGGAACAATGATCTTTTAAAAATAAAAAATAAAAAAGTTAGGAAACTTTATCGAATAAAGAACAAATAACATCAACAAACATTTAGTAAAAAAAGATCATTATATGTTTGACCTTTTAAATATTTCACATTTGGATCTAAAAATAATATGTTTTTTTAAAAATTGGATGTTTTAATATTTTAAGAGGGTTTACAAATAAAATTTATTAAAATAAATATATTCATTTCAATAAGGTACTATTGACATTAAAATGGGTGCTTATGTAAGTCGCGTAACGGAAAAAAAAAGAAGAAAGAAAGATAAGTTTTAAAATTATCTTGGACCTTTTCAGTATACACGAACATGAGGAGAGATTTTATTAATATATTTGAAGCTTTCTCCTTCGTTTGTTTTTAATTTGTTACCACCAAGCCTTCCGAGCTATGACCCGCGATCTGATAACTAGCGTGTGGGCACGTCACAGATGCAGTCAGGACTAGACGGAGGTTTACAGAAAATTAAGAAGACAACACTTTGCCCTCTTCCTTAGATTCGGCCGGCCGCCTGCAAGAGGAAACAAAAACTTCTTTTTTTTTTCCTTTTTCTTCCTTGCCTTTGTCGCACCCTCTGTTCTGTATTAGGTTTTGGTTGTGTTTTGTTTCCTGATAAGTATATCTTATATACTAGGATCATAGGGTTTAGCTAACCAAGTCAAAATAGGATTATAAATCTTTTTTAATTCAGTCACCACTAGGACTTGAACCTTTAACCTCTAGGATTTAAAATAATCTTTATTATTTTTAATCATTTTGTTTTAGTCATGATTCGAACCTGTAACCTCCTATTAATTAATAAATAATTAATAAGTTTCAATTATTAATATAATTCAATTATTAATATACTAATCAAATAATCATATTATTTAATTAGTTTCCTGAATTAATTCATATCACTTTCGTAACATAATTAATTTGGACTATCCAATTAATTAACCGTGACCATTGTTACCAATAACCGTAAGGGCTAGCAAGTAGACTTGGCGCCAATACGATTCGAACCGATGAACTGAAATAGAACCGAAACCAGTTTTTTTGGTTCTGATTTCGGAACCCGAACCGGAACCCGAACCGAAACCGAAACCGAAACTGGCCCAAGGGCAGTTCCGGGTCCAATTCCAAAATATTAGGAACCGCCCGATTTGAACTTAACTGGAACCAACGATTCTGATTCCGGTTAGAACCGGTGGTTCCTAAATTATTATTATTATTTTATAATTGGTTGGATCAGTCGACCGGTGGGCCCAATGGCTTGCTGTCGTCAGCAAACCGTTGGGCCTCCAACGGATCAGTTTTTTTCTTTTTCTTTTTCTTTTTCTTTTCTATAAATACCCCCCCCCCCCCCCCCCCCCCCCCCCCCCCCCCTGCCCCCCCCCCCCCACCGACGGTTCCGGTTCAGGTTAGAACCAGTGGTTCCTACATTATTATTATTTTTTTTTAATTGGTTGGATCAATCGACTGGTGGGCCCAATGACCTGCTAACGTCAGCAGCCCGTTGGGCCTCCAACGAATCAGTTTTTTTTTTCTTTTTCTTTTCTATAAATAAGTTTCCAATTTCATTTATTTGCAATTAGTCAATTACTAAGTTTCCAATTTCATTTATTTGCAATTACTAACTACTAAGTTTCCAATTCCCTCCTAGATTTATTTCCAACCATTTATTTCCATCAATTTTTTAACATCTTTTGTTCAAGGAATTTTACAATTCAATTTTTTAAATAGCAAGTGGAAGTGGAAGGGGTAACGATTCTAGGTGTTCCATTTCGATGAAAGGTAAGGGTTGTATGATGGATAATCTCGGTCATGACAACCCCGCCTATCATGAGTATTTGCAACGCCGAGTCTATGTTGAAGACTTAGACCTAAACTCTCCTCAACCCTCTCTAACAATTTTTGAACCCGATCCCAATGCCACCCCACATTTGACAAGCCAATCAGAAAATATGCCCGATGGCCCTGATCCGTCTCTAGATTTTGAATTTGATCTACATACTGATGATATGGAATAGAAGTTATAGAAGCAGGTCAAATCTGATCTCTTCGTACTCCATATGAAGAAAGTTACACAAGAAGATGGAAGCACTATAATGGTTTGCAATTACTACAAAAAGGTATATAAGTGGCACAAATCTGGAAGATATGGCTCATAATGGAAGCATATAACGAACAAACATCCAGACACAACGGTGAGATCGAGTACACAAACCCAAATTCCCAAGTACGATACCCCTAACCAACAATTATTTAAATACAATGATGAAAAAAATAGGGAAGAATTAGCTAGAATGGTTGCAGTAGAACACTTACCTTTTAATGCCTCACTTTTTGATTGGCTTATTTCGTTGACAAAATCATAATGAGGTTCAAATATGTAAGAGTAGCTTAGGATTGAAGAATTCTCATCAAATGCCAATGGATCTCATCGTGGACTTTAAGTGCTTCATGGAAGGTAGATTACTTGTCTTGACTCTTAATTGAAGAGATTTAGTTGCACACACACACACACACACACACACACTTCTCTAGCATGCATGTGTGATTTTTTTTTTTTTTTTGTATGTATTTCACTATTCACACTTGCACCTTTTTTGTGTTTAATTTGTGCAACTGTATAGTGCACTGGTCCCCTTACTCGCGCACACCTGCGCATTGCACTACTCGTCCAACGCTGGACCAACGCAGGACCAGCGCAACTTGGGCAGAGGTTTGCCGCTGGTCATGCGCTGCACAGCTCATACCAACGCAACTTTGACAGAGGTTGTACGCTGGTCGTGCGCTACTCGACCAACACACATGACGGGAAGCTGAAACGTTTTTCCCAAAACGACCTCACTTTGTCTAGGTCTTATATATATATATATATATATATATATATATATATATATATATATATATATATATATATATATATATATATATATATATGTCTTGATGTTCTTGGTTCGTTTTTTAGAGCAAAAATTACAACTTTTGATAACCAAAGAGTGTCTTCAAAGCAAAGTCATCAAGACTTGATTTTTATCATCCAAAGCAGAAACACCCATCATCCTTTCATGATTCATACATCATCTAGCATCTTCTAAGTATGATTTTACATGGGTTTTCTTTATTGCTCACATGACTTGTATTTAAAACATCATCTTCATCTTTTCACATGTTTTTACTTTACAAGATAGCTCCTTTATGACTTGACTAGTATCAAGATTAGTTTTTGTGTTGTGTTTTGTGATTTGTTTGTGATAGTTATTGCATATAGGGTTTTATTTGCTCATATAGCTAAGTTGTATGCATGTCATATAGCAACATGATATCTAAGAGTGTTTGACATGTTTATCCATGGCTAGATAAGCTTAAATGTTTGACCTTGCATTTATGCACTTTGAATATTTCTCATATTCATATTAGGTTGTTTATCTCTTCTCTTTGAGAGTTAAGTCTTGTATTTACCTTGGGTAGTTTGCAAGCAAGAGCCTATAATCACTATTAAAGGCCTGCGAGTAGAAAAGACGAATTAGTAATGATATAGGTGTGATACAGTCAACCTAGATTGTAATCGTATTTGCAAATAGTGGATTTGAGGGTTCGATTGGCAATTATGCCCATGAGTTTTTTACCATTTTGGGGTTTTCTCACGTAAAACAAATCATTGTGTTATTTAGATTATTTCTGCACTTATTTTACATAATGATTTGTGTTAGAGATTAGGGGTCTTTGCAATTAATATTGACTAACTGAAATAGTTGGCGATTAATTTGGTTAAAACCTATTCCCCCCCCCCCCCCCCCCCAAAAGTTTATTTAGACACTTAGTATCTATATTTTTAAGTTTTTGTGAAAATGTTGGTTTTATTAATTATTGTCGACAACATGAAATCCTGTTGCATGATGTGATCCTAGAGCCGTGCTCACAGAAACACGTGAAAAGATTTATATCAAAGAAAAAAGAAAGTTGGAAAAATATTTTGAAAAATATAATGATCGTGTTTCCATATGTGCCGACATATGGCGTGACCATTAACAAATGCATTCATACTTGGATGTCACTTGCCATTATATGGATAATGCATGGACTCTCCAAAAAAGAATTCTTGAATTTAGAGTTTTGATGATGCACACACTGCTCACTACTCCTAATATTTTTAGACTGCTTAGAATTATTTTTGCAGAGTATTAAATTGAAAACAAAATTTTTGCAATTGGTTTTGATAATGCCTCTAGCAATACCGCTGATATTCCTGCTTTAATTGATTTATGCAAACCTTATCTCGGTGGTAAATTTTTTCATCAAAGATGTGCATGCCATGTTTTAAATTTATGTGTTCAAAAAGGATTACAAACTCTTCAACAGTTTATTACACCTATTAGAAATACCCTCTATTTTTTTATGAAAACATCCTTCTGCAATGAAAGCATGGGCAACATATCGTAAACAAAATGGTACGCGTATCATTAGATTTCCTCGTGATGTTCCAACACGTTAAAATTCTACTTATAAATTGATTGCTAGAAGTTATGATTATAGGGATTTATTAGTTACTTTTATGCAATATCATGTTAGTCACATTAATCTTTATCCAAATCATTGGGATGTTTGTCACAAAGTTTGTAATTTGTTAAAAGTCTTTCATAATGCTACTAACAATTTATCGAATGTTTATTATCCTACAACTAATTTATTTATTATTGAGAGTCTTAATATTGCTAGTGCATTTGCTCAATGTTCATCCAACCCACAATTACAAGAGTTCGTTACTGCTATAAAGGAAAAATGGTTACAATATTATAAAGAGTTTCCAAATATTTATTTAATTGCCATGTGTTTTGATCCATATTGTAGATTAGAAAATTTGTCTAATTATCTAGCTGCTTATTATTCACAAGGTTTACAAATAGAGTATGATGTTGATATGTGTTGTGATAACATTAAGATATTATTGTATGAGTTATATGATGAATATCTTAGAGTTTATGGTCCATCATTGAACATAGATGTTCCACAAACTCAAAATGTATCTCATTCCTCATCATCCTCCGGATTTATGAGTTTAGGGTATAATCTGTTATCCAAAAAAACCAAAAAATTACGAGATTCTTCTTCATCAAGCTCCACCACATGTTCCGAGCTTGAATCTTATCTAGGTACCTCTTTTGAGTTTATAGAGGACGCTGAAACTAAAACATTTGATGTCCAACAATGGTGGAAAGAGTATGAAAGATACTTTCCAATCTTGGCTATGATAGCCAAACAAATTCTTTCAACAAGAGTTTCGACGATGACGGTGGAACAACAGTTTAGCATTGGTGAGAATATCCTGGACGCAAGACGTTCACTTTTGAGTCCAAAATCAATACAGATGCAGGCTTGTGTTGACGATTGGACAAATGCACAAAACAGACAACAAGAATCGATCAAGACGAACCGTATGATTTCTTTAAAGATGACCAACCAAAAAGTGGAACAGATGATCATGACAACGATTAGTCCACGTCATCACCAAACCTGCAATAAAAGGTAAGAGAACTACGTGGTCTTTGATTCCTCTAAACCCCAAGAGGATACATAGGCAACTTAATTGTGGTAACAATAAAGTGCAAGACCAATTTTACATTTTTTAGTTTTATTTTAATTTAATTTTTTAATTTGTCATTTATTTATTTCATTTTATTTTTGGGTGACCCAATAAAATGCATTTACAATTTTACATGTCTATTTTTTTTTTTTATTAAATAAGATTAAATAGAAAGAAGAAAAAAAAAAAAAACTGGTTCCAAACCATCAGAACTAGCATCATGACTACTAGCAAAGGGACCTAATGAACCCACAATTTTAAGCTGTTATAATACTTAGAAATAATTAATTAAACTCAATATTTCATGATTATTAAACTCGAAGTTACTGCACTAAAAACCCGAGGTTGTATTCTCGTAACTATAGATGTTTTACACAAACCAAAATGTTAGTGTCCATCGATATAGATATTACGTATGGTATGATCCTCCACAAGTAGTTCATAATTAGAGCTATGTCATAAAGTCTGTTATACCTCTCTAATTATATCTTTTCCTTTAAGTACTATTGATTCTCTAATGAACAATTATATCTTTCCTTCCTTTACAAAAGAAGGAGAGCGCTCTTAATCGTTCAAGTCACGAATCAACCCTTAAGGGAACTACTCATCTACTTCTCGCAAGAAGGAGTGGATTTCTCTATTGTATGCATACCTTCCCAACCACAAGTCAAACCGTGATTCCAAGATACAGAGTTATTGATCGAAAATATTACTCCGATCTCACCCATGGTATGTCAAAAACCACAATCTAACTTGAAAGGGTAAGAAGACACTCAGGATTTAGATCACCCATATACAGCCATCATTTGTCGATATATATATATATAAATCTCTTCAACTAATGGATCTTGGTGATAGATTCATATAGATCGTGGCCTAGTCCTATATGATCACATCATATAAGGTGCCTCCATTCTCATATCACCATATGAGTAGTCTAGGATAAGACCACCGTACATTACGGAATGGACTACAACTGTAAATTAACCACAAATAAAGTATCCAGCTTTATTTGCTTTCTACGGACTATTTAGATTGCACGTCTCAAACCGAATTCATCTATATATGACATTCATATACTCAGTTTGAGATTACATCTAGCAATCTTGGATGTTTAGCACATATGATATAAGCGTATGAGTTATATTTATTGAATTAAAATACTACTTTTTTTATTAATGGATTTATAACATTTATAAATTACAAACTTTATGGCATAAATCCCAATAGCTTATAGTAATGCTTTATTTTTAAAATTTTAGACATAGGTGTACTTATAAAATGGGTGTGTAAATCATATTTATGAGGGGGTAATATCGACACCCGTTTATAATTGCTGGATATATTATACATTGATGTTATAAATAATGTCGCATTTTAAATAAAATGTCATCTTGTTTAGATTTTTTTTTTTTTTAATAGTTTTAAGTATTACACTATTACATATATTTGGGATTTTTTTTTTGAGGGGAAGATTTGAACCCGCAACCTCGTGGTGCATGTGTGAGAGGTTTACCTCCGAACCAACCTCATCTTGTCGTCATCTTGTTTAGTTGGAAGAGTGGGGATTAGATCTCGAAACCTCAATTTAGTTGAGATATGTGACACCTGTGACCACAAAACAATACATGTGCGGCCCGAATATCTACTTCCATAACGGGAGATAACTACTCCCAACAACCCAAGAAAAAAACTCCCTACACATGCTTGTAAAATACGCATTGTGAAATTTGAACCCCTCACCAGTTATGTGGAAGGGAGATGTACTACCAGCTCTACTAAAAGGTGATGTGCTACACAAATTGGCTTAATATTTAGCTAGAAAAATTAAATTGGTCAATATAAATTACACCTTAGCGGATTTTCTTATGGAAACTCAAGATTCGATCTGATCCAATGGATTTCAAAATTTAAGATCCAATCTAATCCAATCTAATCCAATCATATCCACAAATCCAATCCAATTTAACGGATTGGATTGGATTGGATTCTATAAACCCTTACTTCTAATCCTACTCATATTTGAATATGAAAGGATTTGATTTACATTTATTATAATTATATATATATATATATATATATATATATATATATATATATACAGTCTTTCTATTATCAGTTCGAATTGACAAAAGTTATATCAATTCTTTGTATGTGGGCCACTGGATTTAAATACTTTGACTGACAAGTGCATACATCAAAGTCAAAGTATTTAAATCCAGTGGCCCACATGCAAGGAACTGATATAACTTTTGTCAGTTCGAACTGATAATAAAATTTCTGTATATATATATATTCACATTAAAAATCAAATATTGCTTGTGCAAAAATAATGAATAATAAATAATAAAGGATAAGTACTTGTTTTTCTAATCGTTTTTAGATAATTTCCTTTCCATCAATAGTGTTCACCATCCAAAAAATCATGATACATTCCAAATTTCCAATACTCCAATTTTCTTTTTCTTTCTCAATTTTTTTTTATAAAAAAGTTAGTCAACTGTGAGCCAATTGCAACCGGCTACCGCCTATCACCAGTTACCTAAGCACATAATCTGCCTTATAAATACACCTGGCCTTTACTGAAACACAACTCTCCGATCTTCTCTCCCTCTGTTTTTTTTCTTTTTTTCTTTTTTTCCATAAACACAAAACCAATAAGAAAATGGTCGGATCATCGTCACCAGAACACGGCTCCGGCGCACCAAAGCGGCTAACGCTTGGCTTCTTGATGTCCCTGATGACTCTATGCGCCAAACACGCAAGCCGAGTTTCGAGCAAGCTCAAAGCCATGCCGGGGCCGATTAAATCAAGCCTCAAGCACAAGTACAGTCACAAGGACAAGAGCAACCACAAGACAAGTAGTTCAAGTAGTCCAATAAATCATCCTCCTCCGAAGTCGCCGTTGAGAGCGCGGCCCAAAGAGCTGATAACGACCTTAAGCAACAAGGCCATCACGCTCATGCACAACAAGAAGAAAATCGACGACGGAAAGGACGGCAGCCCTGACCATGACGGAAAGGATTTCGGCGACGGTGGGGTGTGGCAAAGGTCCATCCTTATGGGAGATAAGTGTCAGCCGTTGGATTTCTCCGGTGTAATTTATTACGATAGTACCGGTAACCAGCTGAACGAGGTTCCTCTTCGCTCCCCACGTGCCAGTCCCTTGCCCGGGTACCTGGCTCGCAGAGCAGAAATATGATCGTAACATTCTATCAAACTTTCTGTTTGATCAAAATTGAAAAACAATTACAAGTTTTTAAAATTTGGTAGAAACAATAAGTTTTAAGAATTTTCGGATTGTTTTTTGATTTCGATTTAGAATTGGGGTGAGTTTTTGGAATTAATTCTCTCTAGTTTCTATGCGGTTGTGGTGGTTTTAGTGGTTGGGCATGAAGTGAGTCTCAGGGTCCTGTGTGACCAAGTCATCCAACTATGGAAATTAGTTTTATTTTTTATTTTATTTTTCTTTTGATATATCATCTGTTAATGGTGTCGTTTTATATGCATGTACAAATGTTTAGATACTCTAAAGTTATTTTTGCTTAGTTTAATTTAATTGAGAATCTTGATTTTGTTTTCTATTGTACTTAACAAGAATGTGTCCTTTAATTATTTTTGCTTTGAGATTGTGTAGCAATTGCAGATACGATCTAAGATTTAGAACCTAAACGTTCATCTTTCTATATTATGAGTAATTTTGTTATCAAACAAAAAGAATTTTTACTAAGTCAATTAAAAATTACTTCTAGAAATGCATCTTCAAAAGAATTTTTTTTTTTTTTTTTTTTTGAATTTTTCTTTCTTTGAAAAACGTCTTAGTTGTCCTAATAAAATACAATACAATAGTCATTAATTAAACTGCCATTATTTGAAAAGAAAAAGACGTGAAATATACTATTGAATATATATATATAAATAAAAATCAAAGCAACATTATTGAAACACACTTTAATTTATACATATTAATAATATTTAATATATAATTGCAGGTGATCTTCTCAGTTTCAGAATTATTTTTTTGTAATATGTTTGACATGTGAAACCTGATGTCATGGTTAATTAGAAGTAGTCATACTCATGTATGTATGTATATATATATATATATTTAGAGCTTGACTTGTTCATTATGTATAAATAGAAACACACAAATTAATCGATAAACAGGAAAAGATGATGATCGAATAGGCAAGCACAGTATCGTTACTACAATGTGTTCTTGCTTCTTCCTTCTTCACTTTCCAAAAACCAAAACACCTAAAAATGGTTCCTCCTTTTTCAACATCTGTAGTTTTTTATATTTTAACAGATTAATTATGACTAATGTTAGACATCACAACTAATATCACAACTTTTTAATAACAACATATGCGGTAACTGATGTGTCAATTGTTGAGTTGATACACATTAATAATGATTCATTTCACTTACTCATATATCCACTTACCAATTGACACCTTAGCTGTCACATGTGTTATGATTGAAAAGTTGTGATATTAGTTGTGATGTACAACATTACTCTTAAATTATACACTAGAGACTTGCAGTACTTTGTAGAGAAATACTACCAAAAAAAAAAACGTATAATTTTTTTTTTTTGAAGTACTTATTTATTTATTTTTTTAAGAGAAATTTTGAAGTAATTTTAAAATTATTTTTTAAACTACTTAAAAAAATATA
Organism: Acer yangbiense; assembly: GCA_008009225.1. Classification (NCBI taxonomy): domain Eukaryota; kingdom Viridiplantae; phylum Streptophyta; class Magnoliopsida; order Sapindales; family Sapindaceae; genus Acer; species Acer yangbiense. Next base: position 19,323,248 of record CM017771.1, read on the forward strand.
TTTATTAGGAGTATTTGAAGTCCCTTTCTAGAGTTTATTTTATTTTATTTTATTTTATTTTCTTACAAAATCTCATTCAAATACTTTCTTAGTTTTAACCATAATGAGGAGGGAAAAACTTGATACTAAGATTACTATTTTCTAATGTTAGTAAAACATATAAAAATAAATAAATTATATAAGTAATATGAGAATATGCCATCAGGAGTGTAGTTCAGCTAGTAGATGGACGAGCTTGGGGTTTGGGTAAATGACTCCCAGATCAACGGCTCGAATCCTACCATTGACGAAAGCTTTCAAAAAAATATCTAGGCCCAAATTAATAGATATTGTCAATATATATATATCAGTTTTTCTATTATCAGTTCGAACTGACAATAAATATATCAGGACGAAGAATGTGGACCACAAATTATGGAGAAATTTTGACAAGTGCATACACTTTGAGTCAAAATATGTAAATCTAGTGGTCCACATTCTTTATCCTGATATATTTATTGTCAGTTCAAACTGATAATAGAAAATATGTATATATATATGAGAATACAAAATTTGAAAACGGTAGAACAAAATAGAATATGATATCCCACAAAAGATGATGTAAGCAGACGCATAACAATTGCAACTTTTATAATTCAAGGCACAAAGCGGGACTATATATTTTTAAAACTTTTAGAAAGTGACAGAAAACAAAGTAATATAATGAGATAGTTTTGTTTAATTTGTTCTTATATTATATTGCAAATGTGCAATTTATTATTATTATTATTATTATTATTATTATTATTATTTTTGTAGTTTCGATACCAATTGGGTTAGGGGCGAATGACCTAACCCGATCTATAACAGAGTAATATTATCAGTGTTCTAGTAAGCGCTAGGCGCTAGTTGCTAGTCGGGCGGAGACCCAGCGCCTAGCGCCTAGCGCATAGGCCAATTAATCGGGGATTAATCGGAAAACACAATTACAAAGAAATTCCAATTAGAAATTCAAACAAAATTCTTTCTAAATCCACAAATGCCATATTACCAATCAAAATCCCCAAACACCCATCCAAATGCAATCACAAACCAATCCAAATCCAAACATAAAGTTCAGGGGCATTGGAGTAATATTGGTCAATTAGGATTTAGGGGTATAAGTGTAATTATTGAAGAAATATTGAAGCTATTGTGATTTTATAAGAGATCAGGGAGCATTTCGTAATTTGCCACCAAAATCAGAGCTTACTCCACGAGCCCAAATACGAGCCCAAATGTTGGCCCAACCTAACCACTCAAGTGAAGCCTGCATGAACCCCAGCCCGCTGCTAAATGCACCCCACCTTCCCAACTTCCCAACTTCATCTTCAACCTCCCGCTTGCCTCCATTGCCGACCAAACCTTGCTGGTCCAGTCGCTGGAAACGGCGATCCCGTGCCTTATTCCAGCTGATTTCCGGTGCAAAAGAACGGTAGAGTCAACGGCTTGGACCCGCCTAGCCCGATTACTCGGCCACGTGTCCGATTACACGGCCACCGCGGAATTAGTCCGATTTGCCCCTTTTCGCCGCAGTTGCCGGCCGCCTAACTGTATTGCTTCGAGTAATCGGCCGACTAGGCCGATTACTAGAACACTGAATATTATACAACCCAAAAACTTTAACCTAAAATTTAACCTAAATAAAATGGTAAATGAGTTGTCATCACCACACAAATCATAAGATGATGTGATGATGTGGTGAATGACATGGTAATGACAAATCAGTTGTTACATTATTTGGGTTGATTTTTAGGCTAAATTTTTTGATTGAATAGCATTAATGTAAAGCTAACTTGACTTATTTCTTAAGATATTATATATAAATAAATTTTTCTAGGTGTGGATCGATCTACAATTTAATTTAATTAATAAAAAAATTGCATCACACGCAACCTAAATGTTTTGTTATCACAACCTGATTTGGATAGAATGAAAAGCTACATTTGTATCTAAGAAGGATTCAATACACATGTCAAGGATGTTTATGCTTTGAGAGTATATACAAATTTGACAATAATCGATGATTAAGTGATAAGTTTTTCACAACAGAAGTTGATGAGGTAATTTAGTAGTAAACCCTTTATATCCATGATGTTGTGTATCCAAGTTGTATTCCTCTAAATCTCAAATTTGTATTTATTAAAAAAAAAATAATAATAAAAAAAATAAAAAAAGTGATATGCTTTTCACACTCATACATTAAACCCGTTGGTTCAAGTCACATCCTCCTTTGTTAAATCCTACATTTGTAGGAAAAAAAACAAACAAGAAAATAGTAGAGACAAATTTATTATAATTCTTTTTGTGGGTCTCCTGGGCATATATTATCAAAGAATAAAAGCCAAGTTCTTGGTCCTCAGGGACGTGCCATTTGTATTTGACCCTACATTGGCTTTTGGGTTTACTTTGACTTCTCTATTTGACTTTGATTTGCCCAACTTTCAAAACAATAGAGTTAATAATTCTATTTCAAACTTTTTTTTTTCTACCTCCTTTTCTTTTGTAAATAATTTTGTAAAATACTTTTTTTTTTTTTTCATATAATTGACCTTTATATATATATATATATCTTTTTACACCTTTTTTTAAGACACTACTAAAAAAATGTAAAAATATAGTTTGGAAAACCCTTCTTCTTTATTTTCATTTGTTTTATATTCTATGGATGTTATTGATGAAGAACTAATAAGTGAATTACAAATAAATTAAAGTTAATTTCTATTTACCATTTAGTTGCCTTTATCTAATTGTCTCGGCCTTCAAATTATATATTTATCACCTTTAAATTTAGATTTGTTAAGTCTAGAATTTAATAATTATAAATTAATTAGAGTTATTTTTGTTTTGCAAGCAAAATTTCTAACCACATTATAAATTATATGAGAAAGAGGCATGTGTTTAATTAAAAGAAATGGGCCCGAAATGGTGATGTTTGATTCTACATTGCAAGCATGTTGGGCCCATTATAATCCATTCTCGTGAGATGCAAGTGAAATTTCATTTGATGAGGAGAATTAATGAAAAAAAAATTATAAAAAAAAAAATAAAAAAAAATCTTGTTTCTAAGGTTCGTTTTTAGAGTAATGCAAAGCTATCTAACAAAATTGTTCAAATGATATGGTATGTGGGTTGTGACACCTTATCGTTTATTCCATAATCTCATTATTTACAAGAGGTTGATAACTCACATACCATATCTGATACAAACAAAGGGCTAATAGATGAAGACAAAGTAAATACACTCGGATATACTCAAATAAAAGAAAAGTCAAGCAAAAGTGAGAAGAAAGTTGTATTCCATTTGATAAAGATAATGAGCTTTAACTAGGTCGTACATCAACGGAAAGAAATTAAAAAAATAGCAACAAACGACTGACCACTAGCCCACTAGCTTTAACGTGTAAAGCTGACTCCTATAGACTAGGCAATTACAAGCCACAATCTAGAACAAACTAAACAGATGCCTAGAGATTAGGAAAAACACAATTTATTCAGTTAAACATAAATAAAACAATAAAATTCTTAACACCCTCCCTTAAACTGATATCTGCAGAAATTAGTTTAGGAATAACAAAACTTAAACAATCCTGCAATGCCCTTCCTTAAACAACATCCTTTGAAGAGCATACTCCAAGCATTCTTCGAAGCTTCACAAATGTAGCTTGTTTGAGCGGTTTAGTCATAATATCAGCAACATGATCTTCACTTCTACAAAACACCAAATCAATTATACCATCATTTTAAAGATCTCGCAAAAAATGGTATCTTATATCAATATGCTTGCTCCTTCCATGTAGAACAGGATTTTTCGAAATCTTGATTGCTGAAAAATTATCACAATAGATTGTTGCTGGACCTTGATGTTGATTTTGGAGTGATTCAAGCAGCCTCTTAACCAAAGAGCTTGACAAGAACATGATGCTGCTGTAACAAATTCAACTTCTGTAGTTGACAAAGTTACAGTTTGTTGCTTTTTTTATGACCATGACACAGCTCCATAACCCATCATAAAAACAAACCCAGAAGTACACTTTCTATCATCAAGATCTCCAGCATAATCGCTATCAGAAAAACCAAACAAATTTTCTTTTGGACCTTTTTTATATAAAATTCCAAAATCAGATGTACCTTTCAAGTAACGAAAGATTCTTTTCGCTACTAAGGGATGATTCATAGTTGGATTCTCCATATATCGACTTATTAAACTAACACCATGCATGATGTTAGGCCTTGTTGACGTTACATACATCAGACTTCCAACAATCTGCTTGTAAAGAGTCAGGTTTAGTTTCTTCCCTCCATCACCTTTCACCAACTTTAAACCATTTTCAGTTGGAGTACAAACTGAGTTGCAATCCTTCATTTTGAACTTGTCCAAAATCTCAGGAACAATTTTTTTTTTTTTTTTTGTGAAATAAAAACACCAACAGATGATTGCACAACTTCAATCCCGAGAAAATAATGTATCAATCCCAAGTTTGACATATCAAATTAAGTCATCATACTTTTCTTAAAAGCATCAAACATGGATCTATCATTACAAGTATATATTAAATCATCCACATACAGAGACACAACAAGAACTTTTCCATCATCACCAAGTTTTGTAAAAAATGTGTGCTCATGAGGACATTTATGAAAACTTCTCTAGAAAAATAAGCATTTATATGACTATACCAGGCTCATGGTGCTTACTTTAGTCCGTATAATGCCTTTTTCAATTTATATACCTTGTTTTCACTGCCATGATTTACATAACCAAGAGGTTGTTCAACATACACCTCTTCCTGCAGCTCACCATGTAAAAATGTCGACTTCACATCTAACTGATAGATAGGCCATGAATTCTGAGCAGCCATGGAGAGCACCAATTGAACAGTGTCTAACATTGCCACTGGAGCAAATACTTCTTTGTAGTCAATGCCAAATTCTTGATTGTACCCTTTTGCAACGAGCCGGGCTTTATACTTGTGAATTCCACCATTCTTGTTTAGCTTTGTTTTATAAATCCATTTGACACCAATGGATTTTTGCCCTTTTAGAAGGTCTGACAACTCCCAAGTGTTGTTTTTCTCTATTGATTTGATCTTCTCATTCATGGCTTTTTGCCACTTTGAATATTTGACAGCTTCTTGGAATGTGACAGGATCACAATATGAAAAAAAAAAAAAAATGAGCAGTTGAATCATCATTAGACAAGTCATCTCCACTTACATATTCTATCATCCAAGCGAGACTCTTCCTTGAGCGTGGCTAATCATCAATCAAATCATCTGCTGTTAGATTTTCTTTAGAAGATTGTAGTTGCTGATCAATCCTATGGTATGCATTGGAGGATTGCATTTGCGGTTCAATCCTTCTTCTGCTTCATCAAAAAAAATCTGGAATTTCCTGTAGCCTTGAACCATTTTTAGTCTAATCCTAAGTATTCTCCTTATCAAAAATGACATCTCTGCTAGTCACAATCTTCTTTGTGAGTGGATTGAACAATTTATATGCTTTCGAAGCTTCACTTACGCCAAGAAAGACACATTTTTTACCTTTATCATCAAGCTTCTTTCTTTTCTCATCTGGAAAATGTGCATAGGCGATGCAACCAAAAATTCTGAAGTGATCTATAGTAGGTTTCCGTCCACTCCAAGCTTCCTCAGGTGTCATGTTTCGAACAGAAAAAGTAGGACTTCTATTGAAAACATGAATGCTCCAATTCACTGCTTTAGGCCAAAAATTCTTTGGAACATTCCCTTTTACCAACAAGCTTCTCACCATGTTGAATATGGTTTTATTTTCCTCTCTGATACACCATTTTGCTGTGGTGTATAAATAGTTGTGAGCCTGTGAGTTGTCTTCGAATACCATGCTTATCACAAAAAAACTTCAAATTCTTTTGAATAAAACTCTCCACCACGATCAATACGGAAGTGTTTTAATGAAACTCTCTACTTCATTTTCAATATGTGCCTTGAAGCTTTTAAAGGCACTAAAAGCTTCTGATTTCTCCTGTAAAAAGTGAACCCAAGTTTTCTGACTATAATCATCAATAAAGGTAATTACATATCTTTTACCTCCATTAGAGGATGGGTTTATTGGGCCGCAAATGTCGGAATGAACCAGCTTCAATACTTTCTTCGCTCTCCATGATTTTCCTTGCTAGAATTGATTTCGATGTTGTTTGCTAACAACACATTTTTCACATACTTGAGTGGGAGCTGCAATTTGAGGAAGACCTATCACCATATTCTTTTGCTACAACATTTTCAATCCACCAAAATTCAAATGGCCATAGCGAAAATGCCAAAGCCATGATGAATCCTTCACCTTGGTCATTAAGCAAGTTTGGACATTTTTTATTTGCAACGGAAACAACCTGTTTGAACTCATCTGAACAATAGCAATTACTCCTCTTGAAGGATCATATATCTCATAAACACCATTTTGAATAGTTATGATATAACCTTTTTCTTGCAATTGACCAGCATTTAATAAATTGCTTTTCAAATCAGGAACGTAAAAAACATTGGAGATTGTTTATGTAAAACCATTTTTAGTTATTTTTAGTTTTTATTTGAATATCTCCTTTTCTCATAACAATCACAGTAGAACAATCACCAAAACTCACAGTAGTATGAAAGCCTTCAGTTAAAGAAGAGAAAAAAGACTTACTACCTCACATATGGTTGCTGCAGCCTGTGTCCATATACCAAACATCTGATTCTAGCTTCTTCTTGACATGATAAGTCATCAACAGAGTTTCTACTTCCATTTTCTTTACAAAGTTTGATTTCTCTTATGTTTCTTTGTCTTGTGGCAATTTAACATAACGTTCAGAACGATAATAACCAAACTTATGGCACCTGAAGCACTCTAGCTGCCTTGGACTTGTCAAATTGTTGATCACGTCCTTTGCCTCTACCATGAGTCAAATTGTTGATCACATCTCCTGCCTTTGCCTTGAAAATTTGATTGATCATCATCACATTTTAAGTTTTGATATTATCTGCCTCTATCTCTATTACCTCGACCTCCCCTTCCTTTACCTCTACCTCTGCCTCGTCCTCTTGTATTTGAGGATTCAGAAAAAGAAAAAACCTTTAGGGTTTGTTCATCCGACGTTGTGCTTCGGTTCATGGACCAACAAGGAGCTCGAAGTTCATCAAGTGAAAGAGTATCTATATCTTTCGATTCTCTGATTGAACAGACAACATAATCATACTTTGGAGCCTAAGAACACAAAATCTTCTCAATAATGGCAACATCTTGCATCTGTTCACCATGGAATCGCATCTTGTTTGCTATCCCTATAGTCCGTGCATAGTAATTAGTAACTGACTCACCATCTTTCATCTATAGAGTCTCAAAATCCTTTCTCAAGGCTTGAAGCTGTGCTCACTTCACTCTTGATGAGCCTTGATATTTCTTCTTCATTGAATCCCAAATTTCCTTGGAAGATTCTTTGCTAAGAATTGTTTCCAAGATAGAACGATCAATTTCTTGGAAAAGATAGTTCTTTTCCTTCAAATCCTTTAGCTTTAGTGCTTCCATCTCTGTCTTCTGCGTCACCATCAATACAACATTTTCTGCGGGTTCTACTACCCCAACTTCAACAACCTGCCAATATTCTTTGGACCGCAGGAAGTTTTCCATTAGCATACTCCAATGATCATAGTGACCATCGAAATGAGGAATATTTGGTTGCACAAATTTTTCAAAGGCCATTACTGCTACTGCAAGAAGAAACAAAGTGAATCTAAAAAAAGTTGCTGCTCTACTACTCTTTATCTCACGATTTTTTTTCTTTTTGTTCTGATACCACTGATACAAATAGAGGGCTAATAGATGAAGACAAAGTAAATGCACTCAGATATACTCATATAAAAGAAGAGTCAAGCAAAAGTGAGAAGAAAGTTGTATTCCATTTGATAAAGATAATGACCTTTAAATAGGTCGTACATCAACGGAAAGAAACTAAAAAATAGCAATAGACTACTGACCGCTAGCCCACTAACTTTAACATGTAAAGTTGACTCCTATAGACTAGGAAATTACAAACCACATTTTGGAACAAACTAAATAGATGCCTATAGATCAGGAAAAACACAACTTATTCAATTAAACATAAATAAAACAATAATAATTCTTAAACATTTTGGACATGAGTTTGTACAATCTAACATTTCCTCTTGTTTTTTACCGCTACAAAAATTTAACTGGATTAGACTTTACTGTTACTTTTACATCGTCACAATCTTTAGATACAAAAAACATCACAATCTTTGGATAAAAACAAAAAACAAATGATATGGCTTTGGTCAAGACTTTAAAAATAGATTTGTTTTCTCATTCAAACCAATAGAATTAAAATGAGAATTAGAATGAGGTGGTACGCATGAACTCTCACATCCTCCAAAAATCATTTTACTTTTTAGGGTTAATTGCACTAACATACTCCGACATTTAGCAATATCACAGGAATACTATACTTTTGAGTTTATTACACATACATACCCTTTGACTAACGGTTGACTAGTCAAAAATAATCGTTGAGAATCATTACAGTTTGAAATGACTAGATTGCCCTTCCTTTCAATATTTTATTAATTTAAAAATAAATTACAAAATAATTAACAAAAACAATTACTAAACAATTAACAATAAAAAAATAAAATATTAAACAATTTTAACAAAAAAAAAAAAAAAACTGAACAATTTTAACAATAAAAAAAATGAAATAAGAAAATTAAAAAGTTCCCCTAGTATTTCAAAAAAAAAAATCGCCAGTGAAAAACAAAAAATTAAAAAAATTAGATAACACTAAAAATTATTAAAAATAATGAAAAGAAAAAAGTCAAACGAAATCTAGCAAAGATTTCCATCATCATCTGTTCTTTCATTTTGGACAATTTTGTTCCTTCTTTATTTCATTAAAGAAAAAATACAGACACCACACACAAATCATCACATTTTTATTTTCTCAAACATCACAACTCACAACAAAAATCATTGTTCCACCATAACCCCTTAGTCGTCGGCCACCACGCCACAACTGTCATCGCGCCACCACCGCCTAGTTCGGCTCCACGGTGACCGCAACCTCTCCTACATGGAGATCGCACCAGAGGAGTTTGGTGCGATCTCCGTGACTCCATGGGGAGATCCGGGTGATCTTCATGGAGATCGACTAGATCTACCATTTTTTTTTTCAAATTTTTATGGAGATCTGGTTATCTCCTTGGAAATCGTCCAGATCTCCAAATTTTTCAATGTTTGCAGAGATTTGGGTGATCTCATTGGAGATCGCCAAATCTCTAAAAAAAAATTGTATGTGTTTTTTATAATTTTTTGTTATTTGTTTTTCAGTTATTATTAAAAATATAAAAAAATAAAAAAACTTCATTTGGTGTGAATGACCTTTTGTCCTTCTACTTTTAACTCTACCATTAGATTAATTGTTGGTAAAGGGTATGTATGTGTAATAAACGTAAAAGTACAATATTAATGTGGTATTGCAAAATGTCAAGGCATGTTATTACAATTAACCCTAATTTTTAATTAGGATCCTGTAAGGCTGTAAGGTGACTTCATGACATGTATTTCTTTTTTTTTTTTTTTTTTTTGAACTGGACATAAAACTTGTCATAGCAATTGGACAACGAGACTGCCAAGGATGAGATTATGAGCCACACCATAGCTTGACATTTAAAAATCCCAACATCCCTGCCTTTGGCCAACAATACCAATTGATGATCTTATTTCACTTGGGCATAAAGTTTGTTATATGGATTGAATTTGTTCTCAAATGACCTACAAGCTAGTCTTGTTTGTAAACTTAGAGACCACCCCCTCTCGGTCTTTCCCTAAGAAAATTGAATCTCAAAAACTTGAAAAGCAGCAAAAGGGATCCCAATTAAGAAAAGCAAAATTAACCCAATTCCCACGCCCATTGTTGAATTAGGAGCGATCTCTTGTGCTATAATTTTTGGATGGCTGATTTCAATTTTCTATAGTGAATAATGTCATTTCTTGAAGAATGTAGACTTATATACTTGAAGTAGACATGATCCCGGTTCGGTTTCTACCATGGTCATGGTCATGGTCATGGTCGAACCAGAATCGACAATTCCAACATCGGATTACCAACACACACACCCACACCCCCCCCCCCCCCCCCAATTCATTTTTCCCCGCTCCAAATCTCCAACAATTTTTTCAAATTTATTTCCATCCATTTTTTTCTCATTTTTTTTTCAAGAATTTTTACAATTTAATTTTTTCAATGGCAATTAGTGGAAGTGGTTTCAACAAAGGTAAGGGTCCTATGCGGGCTATGATGGACAATGTCGGTTTTGATAACACTGCCTATCATGAGTTCCTGCAACAACAAGCCTATTTTGAAACCCTAAACTCTCCTCGTTTCCAAACCCGATGTCACCCCCCATTTAACAAGCCAATCAAAAAATATGCTCGATCTTCCTCCAGATTTTGTACCACCTACAGAAGAGAAGTTAGAGAAACAGCTCAAATATGATATCTTCATACTCCATATGAAGAAAATTACAAAAGCAGATGGAAGCAAAAGAATTTAAGTGGAGCAAATCCGGAGGATATGACACATTTCGGGAGCATATAATGAACCACCATCCAGACGAACAGGCCAGATCGAGTTCATAAGCCCAAATTTCCAGATACGCTTCCCCTAACCTTCAATTATTTAAATATAGTGATGAAAAAAGAAGAATTAGCTAGAATAGTTGCGGTAGAATACTTTCCATCAGTTTTGGTGAAAAAGTTGGTTTTGTTAAGTATTGTCAACAAGCATTAAATATTGCTAGTCATGTTCCTAAAACCACTCTCACACGTGCACTTAATAACATTTAAAAAAAAAAAAAAAAAAAAAGAAGGAAGTTGCAATTTTTTTTTGATAATTATAAAGGCCGTGTTTCCGTATGTGCCGACATATGGGGTGACCATTGACAAATGCATTCATATTTGGGTGTCACTTGTCATTATATGAATAATGCATGGACTATGAAAAAAGAATTCTTGCATTTAGACTTTTTGATAATGCACATATTGCTGTTAATATTTTTAAATAGCTTAAAATTACTTTTGAAGAGTATAGAATTGAAAACAAAATTTTTGCAATTAGTTCTGCAGCTATTCCTACTTTAATTGATTTATGCAAACCTTATTTTGGTGGTAAATTTTTTCATTAAAGATGTGCATGCCATATTTTAAATTTGTATGTTCAAAATGGATTAACAATTCTTCAAGCTTTTATTAAACCTATTAGAGATGTCCTCTATTATTTGTGGAAACATTCTTCTACAATGAAAGCATGGACAAAATTTTGTAAACAAAATGGTAAGCGTGCCATTAGATTTCCTCGTGATGTTCTAACACGTTGGAATTCTACTTATAAATTGTTTGCTGAAAGTTATGATTATTAGGTTTTATTAGTTACTTTTATTCAATATAATATTAGTGACATTAATCTTTATGTACACCATTGGGATGTTTGTACAAAAATTTGTGGTTTGTTACAAGTTGTTGTTGGGATTTATGCTCTAAAGCTTGTATTTGTAAATGTTATAAATTTAATAATAAAAAAAGTAGTTATTTCATTCAAATAAATTGACTCATACGTTTATATTATATATTCTAACATCCAAGATTGCTAGATGTAATCTCAAACTGAGTATATGAATGTCATATACAGAAGAATTCAATTTGAGACATGCAATCTAAAGAGTCCGTAGAAAGCAAATAAAGATGGTTACTTTATTTGTGGGTAATCTATAGATGCGGTTCATTCCAAATTATACGGTAGTCTTATCCTAGACTACTCATATGGTGTTATGAGAATGGAGGAAACTTATATGATGTGATCATATAGTGTTGGGCCATGATCTATATAAATCTATCACTAAGATCCGTTAGTTGAAAAGATTCATACATATCGACAAATGATGGCTATATATGAGTGATATAAATCCTGAGTGTTTTACTAACTCCTTCATGTTAGATCGTGGTTTTTGATTTACCATGTGTGAGATCAGAATAGCATTCTTAGTCAATATCTCCGTATCTTGGAATCAAGGTTTGGCTTGTGGCTGAGTAGGTATGCACACAATAGTGGAATCCACTCCTTCTTGCGAGAAGTAGATGAGTAGTTCCCTTAAGGGTTGATTCGAGACTTGAACGATTAAGAGCGCTCTCCTTCTTCCGTAAAGGAATGAAGGATATAATCATTCATTAGAGAATCAATGGTACTTAAAGGAAATGATATAATTAGAGAGGTATAACGGACTTTATGACCTAACTCTAATTATAAATTACTTGTGGAGGATCATACCTTATGTAATAACTATATCGATAGACACTGATAATTTGGTTGTGTAAAACATCTACAGTTACGAGAGTACAACCTTGGGTTTTTAGTGGAATAATTCCGAGGTTAATAATTGTGAAATATTAATTAAAGAGTTTAATTAATTTTTCTAAGTATTATTGGAGCTCAAAACTGTGGGTCCATTAGGTCCCCTTGCTAGCCTTTTATAATTGATAATAACAAGGCTCACAAAGAATTGGATAGTCCAATTAATTGTGTTACGAAAGTAACTTAAATATATATTGGGAATTAATTAAATGATGTGATTATTTAATTAATATATTATTTAATTGATGAATTAAATATTATTAAATAATATTATTATTTAATTGACATATTAATAATTAAGAATTATTAATAGTTATATGGAGGTTTCAAGTTCTTGACAAGAGTAAAAGAATAAAATAATAAGTGATTATTTTTATTTATTCTTAATAGGTCAAAAGTTCAAACCCTAGTGGTAACCAAATTAAAAAAAGGATTTAAAATCCTATTTTAACTTGGATTACTAAACCCTAGGATCCTAGTATATAAGATATACTTATAAGGAAAAATAAAGGACTGAAACTGGAGAGATACATGAGAGGTGAGGCCACCTAGTGAAAGAAAAGAAAAAATTAAGTTTCTTCTTCCACCCAAGCTTGGCAAAAATCTTCAAGGAGGTAAAGGGGTTGTCTTCCGGTTCTCTCAAGCCACCATTCAACTTCTCTCAGAATCCGTAACGTGCCCACACGCACAGTTGCTAGATCGCGAAACATAGCTCGGAAGGCTTAGTGGTGAAGGATCGAAAAGAAAACGAATGGGTGTTCTTCAAACGTATGAAAACAAATATCTTCCTTATATTCGTGTATACAAAAAGGTCTCAATAAGACGATAAATTTTTTGAAACCTATCGTTCTTAAATCTCTAGATTAATTCTTTTTTCCGCTACGCAACTTACAGTTGTTAATAATGCTACTAACAATTTTTATGGTATTTATTATCCTACTACTAATTTATTTATTATTGAGAGTATTAATATTGTTGGTGCATTTTTTGAGTGTGCATCCGATATACAATTACAGGACTGTGTTAATGCTATGAAAAAAAAAATGGTTAGACTATTATAAGGAGTTTCCAACTATTTATTTGATTGCAATTTGTTTTGATACACGTTGTAAATTAGAAAATTTATTTGAATATTTATCTCTTTATTATTGATGTTTAGAAATATATTATGATGTTACTAGTTCTTGTTCTAGAATTAAGACATTATTTTATGAGTTATATGATGAATATCTTAGAGTTTATGGTTCATCACTAAACATAGATGTTCCACAAACTCAAAATGTATCTCATACCCTATCATCCTTCGGATTAATAGGGTTAGGGTATCAACTATTATCCTAAAAAACCAAAAACTTACGAGATTCTTCTTCATCAAGCTCGACCTCGTATTCCAATATTGAAACTTATCTAAGTACCTCTTTTAAGTTTATGGGAGACAATGATTTTAAAAATTTTGATATCTTACGATGATGAAAGGATCATGAAAGGTATTTAACAAATTTTTGCAACATCAGTTTTTACTGCGGCTGTAGAACAAGAGTTTAGCACCAGTGGAAATATTCTGGACGCAAGACGTTCACTTTTGAATCCGGAATCAATTCAAATGCAAGTTTGTGTTGATGATTAGACCAAGACGCAAAACAGACAACAAGAAATCGATCAAGAAGCACCCTACGATTTCTTTGATGATGACAATACCTTTACCACTGAAACGGATGGCAACGATTAGTTATGGTCCCAACTCACATCACCAAACCAGCTTTAAAAGGTAAGAGGACTACATGGCTTTTGATTCCTTTAAGGGTACTTAATTGTTGTATTTAGACCAATTTCAATTTTTTAGTTTTATTTTAATTTGTTTTTTTAGTTTCTCATATATTTATTTTATTTTAATTTTGGGTTACCCAATAAATTACATTTATTTTATTTTAATTTTGGGTTACCCAATAAATTACATTTACATATCTAATAATTTTTTTTGTTAGTTAAAAAAAAAAAAAAAAAAAATTAAAAAAACCGAACGGAGGAACTGATAAAACCGGGCCGGAACTGAATGAACCGACGGTTCGGAATCAAGAACCAGAACCAAACCGGGATCCCCTCTACTTGATAGTCCATTCCATCATGATTATTTTAAATATATTAATATAGAGTTTTGATTTAATTGTTGTGACTTCTTATTCCAGAAAACAGTTGTTGTGACTTCTTATTAAATCTAAGAATTGTCATTTACTCTTGGATTGGATAGATATTAAAGTTACAAATTTAATTCAATTATTATCCACTTTTTTTTTTTTTTTCTTACCCTTTTAGTTTTCAGGAATAAAATATCTAACTTATTTTGTTCTAAATAAAATAGTGATAAGGAATAAAATACCTAACCTATTTTGTTTTAAATAAAAAAGTGATAATTACATGGGGTCACTCGTTTGGACACTATCAAAATGACAATTAAATAAGGATTTTATTTTAAAATGACCATTCCCATCCGTTAACTTTTTTTTAGAGTTAACCTTCTTTAGAATTACATGCCGTTAAATTGGTGGACAGGACATTTTGGTAAACAAGAGGTAAAAAAAATCAAAATTCCTATCTTCTGAACAACGTTCTTCATCACTCAAATTATTTTCTTCAATCTAAAAAAAAGAAAAAGAAAAGAAAGCATCATACTCATATATCCTGTTCAATCAATGGATCCATCCTGCTCCATCAATGGATCCACATGCACAAACAAAAAGAATTTAATCATGAAAAAAAGAAGCGGATCTACACCATTGATGGATCGGGTCGATTCATCAATGGATCTAATTATCAACCGGTTGTCTTGTCTTCACATTGGTTCCCTTTCTAACTTATTAATACTTCTATAGTTTTGTTTTATTAATAAAATAAATAAAAATTATTATAATCTAACATAATTTATTTTGTTAAAACCAAACTTGCTACCAAATCTTCCATATTTTTAGTTGAAGAGAAACTTCTAGCATCTTTGAATAGGAACGGAAAATTTATTGATATTTCTCCTAAGTCTTTTCTATTTATTTTTTTCTCATTATTTTCATTACAATTAGGAATATTTGAACACCAAGTTTAACACAAAATAATAATAAACGCGGTCATTTCTTTCAATAAACATCAACACAATAGAAGAAAAAAAAACACACACATACACACAAAAATTACCGTCCTCATATCTAGCGACAAAACAACGTCCAGTTCATAAACCCGACCCGAAATATTCACGCACCGGGAGCTGCATCCTTCACTTTGCTTTGCAAATACCCACCATATTCTCTCGCATAATCCTTGACATGGCTCGCCGTATCATAAATCCGGCTACGAGCATAGTCGACTCGATCGGACCCGGGTGGGTGCAACCCCCTGAAGTACCTGTACATCCACGACAACCCGGCCACAGTCGCAACCCCGAACCCGCAAAACGACAAGAACCCGGCAACGGTAAGGAAGAGTACGGTCCCTAACGGAACCCATATGGGGCTTGAAACGATGAGCAGAGGCGTGAAGAAGATGAGGCCAAGGACAGTGGCAGTGATCGTGAGACCCGTGAGGAAAAGGAGAATCGACCCGGATATGAAAAGGGTCAAGAACCCGACGACTTGAGCGGAGTTGGGTTTGTGGGTCTGGAGCTTGCGTAGAAAAGAGTTAGCATTGAAGGTTTGGTTGGGTCGTGTAGTAGTTCTCGCGTGGCTAGGGTTTCGATCAGCCATTGTTGAGAGCGAGAGTGTACGTGTGTTTGTGTTTTGTGTGTGAGAGAGAGATGCTGTTAAGAGGTGAGGAAGAAGGGTGGTGTTT
Source organism: Acer yangbiense (assembly GCA_008009225.1). Taxonomy (NCBI): domain Eukaryota; kingdom Viridiplantae; phylum Streptophyta; class Magnoliopsida; order Sapindales; family Sapindaceae; genus Acer; species Acer yangbiense. The sequence continues at coordinate 19,339,518 of CM017771.1, forward strand.
TGTGACAGGTGTACAGGTGGAGACATGCATGGGGACACGTGGAGGTTTTGGTAATCCTAGATGTGGGTTTTTGTAACTTCTGGGTACTGGACTTGACTTTTTCTCTCTTTTGATTTTTTTAGAGGTGAGTTCGTTGGATGTTGTTGAGGTAGTTTTTATTGGTGTGTTTTTGGACGTCCGATCTCCTCAACGTATCAAATTCAAGTATGTGATCAGAGTTTTCAAGCTAGGGGATGCACGCTAACATCTCTTGTTATCATCGCATCACGTGCCAGCGGTGATACTTCTATATCCCGTGTCCCCGCCTCATTAAACTGAAGATGTATGGATGTACCACGTGGAACAATTACTACGGATAGTGCACAGTGCATCTATGTCCCAAAACACTAGTACCGCAACTCATTTTCACGTTATTGGCAGAAAGTTCGAAAAAAATATATATATATATATACGGTTTTTCTTTTATCGGATCGAACTAATATAAAAATATATCAATTTCTTGTATGTGGGTTATTGGATTTAAATGCTTTGACTTGACTGCATGCACTTATCAAATCATCTTTTAAATCCAATTATTCATATGCAAGGAACTTATATATTTTATATCAATTCGAACTGACAATAGTTAGACTATATATATTGTTAAGCTTAAGGCTTGAATATCATTACATGCATTTTATAAATATGTGTTGAAGGTTTTTTCTTTGTTATTATAGAAGTAAGTATTCGGTATACACATGTAGTAATTGATATTGATGAGTCTTAAACCCGTTTAGTGTCATTTTTTTTAAGAATCAAAATTTATTGTAATACTTATTTTAATACTTAAAAAGGGACTTTTTTTTTTTTTTTTTTTTGAAGTATTACATTAATTCGGGGTTATTTTGGGGAGGGGGAGGACTCGAACCCATAATCACATGGTGCAGGTGTAAGGGATTTACCACCAGACTAACATCATTACGTAAAAAATAAAAATAATAATAATAATAATAATAAAAAAACTTACAAGGGGAAGATGACTAATGAGTTATATACCTACAACTAATTCATACTTAGGGTGCGTTTGTGATTTCTTTTACTTGAAAAATAATCATTTATGGCTCGTTTGGCACACCGTATTGTATTGTACTGGACTGGACTGGATTGTATTATCGTTAGTACAATAATGTGTTTGGTGATGTATTGTATTAGACTGTATTAAATAATACAAATGTTTAGTAAGTTATCGGATAGTATTATATTGTATTAAATAAATATTAATGATTATAAATTAATAAATTTATTTTTTAAAAAATAAAAATTTATAATTAAAAACTCTCTTAATCGACCAGTTGACCACAAGTTCACAAATTCACAAAACAAAAAAAACAAAAAAACAAAAAAAAAACCTCTCTGCAATCTGTACAAAACCAATCCCTCAAAAATCCAATCTCCATTGATATATATCTCTCTCAATCTTCAAAATCTTCTCGTGACCTCGTCCTTCAAAATCATTTTCCGATTCTGATTCCAATTTCAATTTCAATTTCAATTTCAATTCATCTTCTTCTTCTTCAACCAACAACGACTTCGACATCACTGCCACCAACAAATCTGCTCCGCCACCTCCTCTTCTTCCACCATCTGCGGCACCAACAAATCTTCTTCGATTGTGTTGTCAAAGTTTTCAAGAAACAGTGGCGGTTTGGGTGTGGATTTGGTGGTTGTTTGGGTGGATTTGGTTGTTGCAAGAAGAGAAGAAATTGTTTGATGTTTGGATTTGGGTGTTTGGTGTGGATGTTTCTGGGTTTGGAAAGATGAAGGTGAAGGTTGAGTTGTGAAAGAATGGATGTTTCTGGGTTTGGGAAGATGAAGATAAAGGTTGGGTTCTAATACAAAACATCATAATACCATCTGATATTATGATATTCTGATATTCTGTATTAGCTAGTACAAAGAATGGTGTATTAGGTGTAAAATTTTGTATTAAATTAATACAATACAAATAACCCCAACTGAACCCCAAAAATAGTATTGTATTGTTTTAATACATTTTAAAGGGCTAATACAATACAATACAAGCCACCAAACATGGCCTTATATCATAAGTTTCGAAAATGAATGTGTTTGATAAACATCTCAAAATCAACTTTTGAGAAGTTGGTTGGGATTGCTTTTGAAATCTGATTATTGGATAAGCTATCCATTACCTTTTGAATGTCCATAATACTTTCACCATTTTCATGGAAAAGACAAATAATACCATCATGTTTAACAATATTATTTTAAAAAACTAGAAATTTTGAAAGTAAGAATTAAAATTCAAAACAAAAAATGTACCGTAAATGGCCATTGGTGGTAGCTACAATAACAACCACCACTAGCGATGGATGTCGGGAAAGAGCCGACATCCCTTAGGGATCTCGGATTCTCCATTAAATGGGGGACTTCCTCTAAGAGCATCCACAATGGTGGATAAAAGAGACCCATTATTTGGATCCAATAGTGCCACAATGGTAAAAAAGTAAATCCAAAAAATAAGACCCATTTGTGGGCTTCATCCCATTAGGCCCAAATTGGGTTCTAAATTTAGAACTCCATTTGGGTTCTAAATTTAGAACTCCATTTGGGTCTTACCCAATGATTGAGAGGTGTTGGGAACCCAACTCCAATCATTGGGTAAGACCCAAATGGAGTTGGGTTCCCAACACCTCTCAATCATTGGGTTGGGCTTATATATATATATCAATTATTTAAACTTAAATATATTATTATTAATTTCAATAATTATATATATAATGACAAAATATAAATAAATTTAATATATATATATATATATATATATATATATATATATATATATATATATATATATATAAATTATTATAATTTAAATATATTATTATTAATTTCAATAATTATTTATAATTATATATAATGAAAAAATATAAATAATTTTAATTTCAATTATAAAATTTTATTTCAATGAAATTAAAATAATTTGAATGAAAACATTAATTTTTTAATTAATTTTACTAGACTTGTCACATAATAAAATAACATTTTATTTAAAAATAAAAAATTATACATGTTACATTAATAGCTGTATTATGGCTCATTACCATAATTTATCCAAACATGCTCCATTAAATCTGATCGTAATGTATTATTTATCCCTCTATGCGTATTCTACCAAGACGAGATGCAATATGAGCCCCTAACAAGGCAAGGTCACGTGCATATGCAGGAAGTTCGATGTTTTTTTCTTGTAACGGTACCCATGGTTGAAGGTTCGTGTGTCGTTCGTCCTCAATTATCATGTTATGCAATATAATGCACGTCTTCATGATCTTACAGAGATCATTTTTCTGCCAATATCTAATAGGATTGTGAGTGATCACCCATCTACTTTGCAATACACCAAATGCACGTTCCACGTCCTTACGAGTAGCCTCGTGCTTCATTGCAAACAATCTTTCTTTACCACTAGTAGGGTGTGAGATTGATTGGATCATTGTTGCCCACCTAGGGTAAATTCCATCAGTTAGAAATATCCCATTTTATAATGGTGCCCGTTTACCTCGTAATTGACTGGTGTGTGTCTACCGTGGATGAGATTGTCAAATAATGGTGAATGCTTAAGGACATTCAAATCATTATGTGAACCGGCCATACCAAAGAAAGCATGCCAAATCCACAAGTCTTTCGATGCAACCGCCTCTAATATTAGAGTGGGCTTATTATGATGACCTCTGTGTGTGCCATGCCAAGCAATGGGACAATTCTTCCATTCCCAATGCATACAATCTAACGATCCGAGCATTCTAGGAAATCCTCTTGCATCTCCTTCTTGTAGCAATCGTGCAACATCTTCTGTGTTTGGTGCCTGCATATATTCTGACTCGTACAATGCAATTATGACGTCACAAAAATGTTTCATACTCTTAACGACCGTCGTCTCTCCAATTTGTAAATATTCATTACAACAATCTGCCGCGCAACCATACAATAGTAAATGAATTGCAGTTGTTATGTTCTGTAATCCGGACAGTCCCGGTCGACTAGTAGCATAATCCCTTTGTGTGAAGTAAACATCGCGAGCTTTGACATTCGATAGGATTCGCATAAATAAGTCACGCCTCATATGAAATCGTCTCCAACAATATTCCGATCGGTATTTACAATCATCTGTAAAGTAGTCGTTCCAAAGCCGATCATGGCTTCCCTTTCGATATCGATTAATATATTGTCTACCATCCCTTTGATCTCTCATTAATATAGCTCGTGTATATAGAGGTTGAAACCCACGTCATTGACGGAGCACAATCAACTCTTCTTCATCAGAAGAGTCCATCCCGTACCCATACTCATACCTATTTGATGGTTCCATTTGACAACAAGATGAAAATTGAAGATAATAATAGGATGGTTGTATTGTGTTTTCTAAGTGAAGTGTGAATGATGAATACTAAGATAATAATAAGATGGTTGTGTTGTGTTGATGAATAATAAGATAATAATGAATATTTATAGAGTTCTTCAAAAAGTAGACGTTGGTAATGCTCTGTACATGGTGTGAAATATAAAGCATGATGTAAAATGTAATAAACTTAAATAGTTAAAGAAGCATGTTGTGTACATGCTTTGAATAGTAAAAAAGGACATGTCATGTCAAAGAAAGCATGTTGTGTACATGCTTTTATTAAATATTTTTGAAACCATGCCATGTACGAATATTTGTCATAGAAAACACTATTAAGTAAGACATGTACAATTATTTGTCATAGAAAGCACTATTCGGTTCAAACCAATTTGAAATTTGAAAACCGAATTGAATTCGGTTTGGTTTCGGTTTTCAACATACAAAACCGAACCTACAAAACCGAACTGAACCAAATAAATCGAATTGTCTTAATTAATTATTTTGTAATGTTCAATTTTATTATGGATTGTTTGTTGATGATGTTTTATTTTGGACTACATTATGTACTATATTTTTTGAATTCTATTTTATAGAAGTTATATAGACTAAATATGATTGAAATTTTAGATTTAGATTGAAAATTGGGTTGTATTTTGTTTAAATTATTTTTTTACAGGATTTGAATAGTAAGAAATGACATGTCATGTTAAAGAAAGCATGTTGTGTACATGCTTTTGTAAAAAAAAATTGAAACCATGCCGTGTACGATTATTTGTCATAGAAAACACTATTAAGTAGGACATATACAATATCAAAGAAACCTAATGTGTACAGTTTGATTTATTAATTAAAAATTTAAAAATAGTTATAGTCGTTTGTTGTCCTTTGTAGCCGTTGCATTGATGTGCTATATAAGAAAGCATGAGCTATATGTTTTTACTCACATATATTCTTTAATGGATAACAACAACTACAACAACTACCACAACTATGAGTATGAAGGCTCACATGGCTACACCCAAGATGCATACATTCCGCCATATGAGTACACACCAACTGATGGCATAAGCTTATTCAATCTGACACCTCCATTCACTACAAATGAACTACCTCTCACTCCAGAAGATACTACACCGGTACAACAAAATTTGTCATTAGCAAGACAAAGAAATACAAGGGAAAGTTGCAAGAACTGGCAATCACACGAGGATGAAGCATTATGCAAGGCATGGTTGCGCGTATATGAGGATGTGATTGTTGGCACTAATAAAAAATGAGATTCATTGTGATCAAACATTGAAAACATTTTTGAAGAAATGTTGGGTTACAAAACGACTCGTACAACATCTGCTTTGAATAGTCGGTTCAAAATGATTCAGTTGGATCTAAATAAATATTCTGCTTGCGTATTGTGCGTTCGAACGGCTCCTACTAGTGGTTTCAATGCAGCAGACAATGTAAGTTACACTTTAAATTTCTTCCAATATAGGAAATTGCACTTTTTTTTTTTTTTTGGTGCAAATGAGGGCTAAAACCCAGAGCAAAAACAAAAAGGAAACTAAGAACTAGAACATAATCTAACAAAAGAACACCAATAAAGTCATCCTGCAAACTCGCCAAAGCCAGAGGAGGGGGAGAATCAAAAACAGTAGTACCAACATCAAGCGAGTGACCCAACAGCGCCATCCTATCCGCCACTCTATTACTTTCCCTGAACGCATGCTGAATATGACAACTCCAATCTCTATTCAGAAAAGACTTGCAATCCTGAATGATGCCAAAGAGCAAATGACAAGGCGGGGCAGGTTTACAAAAGATATCCACCGCCAATTGCGAGTCAGTTTCAAGAATAACCTTCCTAAACCCATGATTCCAAACCAGCTTAAGACCCTCCAAAATGCCCCATAACTCAGCTTCGAGAACACTACCCGAGCCAATATTCCGCGCAAAACCAGTCACCCACAGCTTCATATGATCCCTGACCACACCACCAGCTGCAATAGCTTTCGTCCCTGAAATCATGCTGCCATCAACGTTGATTTTAACCCACTCAACATCAGGTGGACTCCACGAGATGGTACAACTCCTCTTAGCAGCAGGGTTATCATCCACAGCAGTAGCCTTCAACCAATCCTCAACATACTTCCATATGAGCTGACCTGGGAAAAGAGGAGGACTGAAACCAGGGGAGAAGACACAGTTGCACCTCAATTTCCATAAGAACCAGAGAGTAGCACTAAAGAGGAGATAACTAGGAACTCGGCCCTGCACCAGAAGGTTACATTTAAGATTACTAAACAGCCAATCATCCCAAGCAGCATGAAAATTATCAGAATTCGTGCAACCCTTGCTGATATTTTCCCAAACCCAAATGGACCCAGCACAGCCTCTGAAGACATGCTCTGCATCCTCAGTATTCACATTGCATCTCAAACAAGTGACATCAGAAACTAAACCCCTAGAGGCACGTTGGGAATTAGTCAAAAGCTTCCCATGAAGGAGAGTCCAAACAAAATAAAGAACTTTAAGAGGCAACTTTAGTTTCCAAATGAAATCCCATTTCCAAGTGACAAGATCATCGACATTAAACAACCCCTTATAAGCACTTTTCACAGTAAACTCACCATTATTAGTTAAACCCCACACATGAGTATCATCACTAGCCAAATTGCTATCAACATGAATACTGATAATGCGAGAAACCACCTGCCAAGGGTGCACAGCCGACAGCTTCCGCACATCCCAACTGCTGCTAACCAAAAAATCACAAACCCTCTCCTGGACCATATCAGGCGAAATAAGAGAAGAAAATTGACTCTGAAGCGTGCCAAAATTAGGCACCCAATCATCATACCAGAAATTAATTCTTCTCCCATTACCAACTCTCCATTTCACACCATCAAGAAGAAGTTTTGCTCCAAAAAGAATACCTCTCCAAGTGCTAGAGCAATTCTTGGGACTTAAATTATCCAAAGAACTCAGATCACCACCCTTAAGGTATTTTCCTCTAAGAAGCTTACCCCACAAACCCGAATCCTGAGAGGATAAGCGCCAACCAGCTTTAGCAAGCAACGCTTGATTCATAAGTTTTGTTGTTTTGATACCGAGCACACCCAAGGATTTCGGCTGGCACACAACATCCCATTTAACCAAATGGATTTTCTTTTTCTCAGTCGTACTACCCCACAAAAAATCTCTATTAATTTTATCAAGTTGTGTAGAGATAACAGAGGGAAGCTTGATGGACTGCATCGCATAAACAGGAATAGTGGAGGTGACATCTTTAATAAAAGTGCATCTACCAGCAAAGGAGAGAGTGGCACTCTTCCAGGTGGATAGTCTTTTCTGAGTCTTTTCAAGGATCTCTTTATAAGTATCACTCCTAATACGCCCATGAATAAGCGGAACTCCAAGATAAGAACCAAGATTCTTAGTAATAGGAGAACCGCACAAATCAGCCAAGGCTTTAGCAATGCCACCACTATTATTACTAGAGCAGTAAACACTAGACTTAGGGTAACTCACTTGTTGGCCCGAAATATCACAAAAGGTCTCAACACACTCTCTCATGATTTTCGCTTGATGATGAGTAGCCTTACCAAAGAGAATAAGATCATTAGCAAAGAATAAGTGAGAAACATCAGGGCCTCCATTAGATATCTTAACCGGACTCCAAGCCTTCTCAAGGAGTTTATGCTGGATAATGTGCGAAAGTTTCTCCATACACAAAACAAAGATATAGGGGGATAAAAGATCACCCTGTCTAATACCACATTTAGGAGTAAAGCTTTCAGTTAGCTCACCATTCACAACCACTTTATAGCTCACATTCGTGACACAACTCATCATCAACTCATTTAATTTCCCAGTAATGCCAATTTCCTCCAACACATGCTTAATAAAACCCCATTGCAGCTTGTCATACGCCTTCGCAAGATTGATTTTCCAAGCCATATAGCCCATCTTACCCTTCATAGTTTTGAACTTGTGAAGAACCTCCTGAGCAATGATAATGTTGTCTTGGATTTGCCTACCAGGCACAAAAGCAACCTAATTCGGACTAATAAGATCAGGAAGCAACACTCTGAGTCTCTGAACTAGAACTTTGCTCAGAATTTTATAAGAAGTGTTACACAAACTAATAGGTCTAAAATGCATCATAGTAGTGGGGTTGGGGATTTTTGGGATTAAAGAAATAAGGGTAGTATTTACGTCACTAGGAACGCACCCTGTATCAAAGCAACCCGAAACTAACTTACACAAATCAGCTTTGCAGTTATCCCAAAAGCGATGGAAGAAGATAGCAGGAATACCGTCAGGACCAGGGGCCTTAATCCCTCCAATATTGAACAAGCTCATCTTAACATCCTTTTCACACATAGGAGAAGAAAGAAAAGAAATATCCCTCGTAGACAATTTGGGGAAAAATAACGGAAGCTGAGAATACTCACCGAGGCTATGATTCAACGCAAAAAGAGTGGTAAAATAATTAACAGCTTCATTTTTCATCTCCCCACTGTCTTCAATCCAACTACCATTCGCAGACTTGAGACCCTCAATTTTGTTTCTTCTGCGTCTGATAACAGTGGAAAGGTGAAAAAATTTCGTATTTTTATCCCCATCCTTAAGCCAACAATTTCTAGACTTTTGCTACCAGAAAACTTCTTCCTGCTCAAGAATCTCCTGATACTCAATCATAAGAGACTCCTCAAGATTGGAGAGAAACCGGGAGTATCTCACATTGAGATATTTTTGAATTCCTTGGATTCTAGCAAAAATTCTTCTCTTCTTATGAAAAATTTTCCCAAAAATATTCTTATTCCAATTCTGAAGAGTACCAGTGAATAGAACAATTTTATCCGCAACCGGAGAATCAGACGACGGCCAATTTCTAGAAACCAAATCAACAAAATCCTTGTGTTTCAACCACATAGCTTCAAATCTGAAAGCTTTACTATTATTACTTGGAATATGTCTACTATGGGTTTGGATGAAAATAGGGCAATGATCAGATAAAATCCTAGGCAGGTGCTTTACAAACCCCTCAGCATAGTGAATCCTCCAATCCATCGAACAGAGAGCTCTATCAAGCCTCTCCCAAATCCCCTCTCCAATTCCCCTCTTGGTCATCCAAGTGAATTTGGGACCAATGAAACCCATATCAACAAGTTGATTTCTATCAATCCAGTCAGCGAAGCCACTATTAGAATACTTAAATCTTCCTCCTCGTTTCTCAGAACTATTTGTGATTTCATTGAAATCACCAGCAATCAACCACGGCAAGTTAAAACAATTTCTAATGGAATCAAGGTACGTCCAAAGAAAACGCCTAGTAATAGGACAAGGATTAGCATACACGATCATGACAATCCAAAGAGTATTATTATCATCAACCAGAGCAGTAACACTATGTCTTGTACTAGCAACCACATGGAGTTTGATATTGTTCTCATGCCAAAGAAGCCAGATGCCTCTAGAGAAACCTTCAGCATCAACAATAAAACTATTAGAATAACCTAGTTTATTAATAACACTCCTCGCCTTAGTACCACTAATTCTAGGTTCTAAGATCGCCAAAACCTCAAACCGATGCCCAAAACTGAGATCCTTAATGCACCTGGCAAACCCCTTTTTACCAGCCCCCCTAACATTCCAGACACAAATCATTAAGAAAAGGGAAAAGCAACTCCGTTACTCGGAGATCACCGCCAAAGCCTCAGTAAGTTTAGAGGCCACCATATCAAAACTCTTATCCAAACCTGACACAGGAATTATCACTTCCTTGTGAACCATGCCCTCAACAGTTTCCATCGGATCTGCCTACTAGGTACCAAATTCACTAACCTCTTTATGAAGACATCTCAAAACACTAGCACTATCAATGGCCACAACATCAACGTCTATCCTAAGGGGCAAACTACCTGTGGACGTGCTAGCAGTGGCAGACACATCACGAGAACCCACCACATTAGCCAAAGGACGACCAGCAGTGGACACCAAACCACCTTTTTTACGAGTCTTCTTGCTGCCCTATGACGAAACGCTATTAAGTTTCTCTCCTAGCTTACTCGGATAATTGGTAATTTCCGTGAGAATTGATTTACCTCTAGGCTTGGTAACCAAAAATTGTTCATCCTCAATCATCATAGTAGAATTGTCCTCACCAAGAACATCAAACCGAGAACCACTACCTTTACTGGTGTCCTTAGTATGCCGCAAATGAGCAGGGGTGCTCTTACCACCATTCAAAACCTGCCTGTTCTTGTCCAAAGAAACCTCAGCCGAGACACCACTTGTCTTCTTAACATTACCAGTACCCCCAGATTTCCCAACACCTCCCATATCAGCTGCACCACCATTAGCCGTCCCAACTCTGCCATTCCTACCTTTATAATTCGAATTGCCCTGCCTCTCATAAGACACCAACAGCCACGGTCCATAGGGAGAAAAATCCCTCTCCACAGTCACATCCTTATTCCCATCACAGCCTCTAGTCGGTTCAACAATTGGCTCAACCACCGGCTCAATAATCCCATCTCTGCAAGACTACTTGCGATGACCAAATCTCCCGCATTTGAAGCAAACCAAACCCAGACTTTCATACTCCACTTTAATGGTTCTATCCTCAATATTGAGAGCACCCACTAAAGGCTTAGAAATATCTATTTCTACGCATATGTGGGCAAACCTCCCACGAGCTTGATTAACTGTAATTGGATCCACTTTACACATCCTCCCTAGCATTCCTCCAATACTCCATAATAGCTCAGAATCCAGCCATTCCAATGGAATTTTAGAAAGACGAACCCAAATAGGCATACTTTGAATTGAATCTTCACTCGGGACAAAATTCGGTTTCCACCGCTGAACCGCCAGATATTGGTTAGCAATAACCCAGGAGCCGTTTGTAAGAACATAATCGAGATCATCTTTCATCTAGAAACGAGCCACGAAATATCCTTCACCAAGGTCTATTAACTACCATTGCCCAATAAGTGACCACTTGTGAGTTAACTTCGAAATCATGAAATTTAGAGTGTGAGCACGCCCTATATTTTTCAAGATCAAAGCATTAGCCCACGGTTTTTGCAATTGATCCTTCAACTTAGCAGAAAAGTTCATCCTTGGACCATCAGGTCCTTCAGAAATCAGAATGTCCTCTTGGCTAATGTTAAGTTTTTCTTTGTTGGTGCCCAGACCCGACCAAGCACTAGGGCTAGACATATTCATCAATTTGGTTTTGAAACTACCCATACCTTCTTTGCTCACAGTATCAACGCCAACATCAGAGTGCCCACAAGAAACTGACTCTGCCCTAGCCCGTTTAGCAGAGCCACTAATCTCACCTAGATTGTTCAGATCAGGAATCACACCAGAAGGGGATTGTTGAGCTGAAAAAATGAAAGAATCCGCTACCGTATCCATGCCAGAAGAAAAAGAAAGCAGACGAAGCCACAGAAAAACGAAAAAGAGGGACGGTGAAACAGAGGAGAAGAGGAACCCAGAAATCGCACCAAGCGCGTTCAAAAAGATCAACCCCACGCGCCCATAATTTTTGTTAACGTTTTAAAACTTATTTTAATAGTAGGAAATTGCACTTTCAAAGTGTAACTTACAATGTTTTAACCTTCACAATTTTTTTTACTCTGAATCTTGTTTTGCTCCCAACAAAATGAGGTCATTTTGGTGTTAGATGAATTTTTAGGACTTTTTATTTATTTATTTATTCATTTTATTTATACTGGTAGGGTCTGTTTATTTTTTACTGTCTAACTGTTAAAATACAGTCATATTATATTAATTCAAAATTGAAATGTATATTTTATTACTCCAATAATCATTCACCTTTTGCTTTCAATCTAATAGTGAAAATGGCAACATTAAAAATATGATGATGTGGCAAACATTAAAAATGTCAACCCAAAACAAATAAAGAGATTTTTTTCTCTCTGACATGAAGCATGCAAGGAAAGTCCATTTTTACAGGGATTTCCATTTTTATTCAAATTGGCTGGTTTCTGCCGCTAGGGTTGCCTTTTGACAGCGCTCATTACCCATCTGATGGCTTCTCCAATGGTGGGGAATGCTAGGTCTGATGCTGCTGTAATGAAATCTTATGCGCAGGTGGTGAATAAGAAAACAGAGATCTCTGCTTTCAAAATTCCTATGCGTTTTCCTGTTGAAATTAATGGTGAGATGGGCTTTGTTTTTTCAGAATCTGAAATGTCAAAAGCTGCTGAGGATTTTCGTTTTGCTTTGGTGATGAAGTTCATGAGGACTCGACCGTCTATTGACAAAATACGGATTAATGTGGTGAAAACCTGGGGACTGAATGAAATACCAACTATTAGTTTTATGGATGAGTTTCATGTGTTGATTCATATGAAGAATGAGAGAGACTTTGTGCATGGTTGGGCATGTGAAGGAAGAACAATGGAAGGAATTTCTTTTAGGCTATTCAAATGGACCAAAAATTTTGATGTTAAAAAAGAATCCCCTTTGGCACCCCAATGGATTTTCTTGGCCGGATTACCTATGCATCTATATCGAGCATATTTTTTTACAGATATTAGCGACTCGGTTTGGTCGTTACCTCGAAACGGACAATGCTATGCTTAATCATACTCATGCTTCTGGGGCGCAAATCTGTGTTGAAGTGGACTTGACAATGGAGCAGGTCAAGGGTTTTTCGATTGTGTTATCTCCCACGACATGTTTGTGGCAGGAGGTCAAATATGAAAAAATTGGATTTTACTGTTCCAATTGTTTCAGATAAGGTCATACCTCTGTTGTTTGTAGGGTTGGAGAGAAGAGGAAAGATGAAGGAAAAGTGAAGAAAACATAAATTTGGCAACCAAAAATTATTAAGGGGTCTATGGAGGATAAATCTGGTATTGGTTCAAGGGTGCAAAGTATGGCTCTTGTGGCCAATTCTGGTAATTCAAAGTATAAGGAGGAAAGTGTTAATGATGTGGCAACTATCGTTCCTGAGGCTCAGACTACTGTGACAAAGGTGGTTCTGCCTTGCTCCCCAGTTTCAGTAATACAGGTTGAAGTGATTAAGTAAAGAGAAGGTAAACAATTAGAAGAGGTAGAGTGTAGTCAACATGTGGATACATCTATTCAGAGGGAACATGAAAGTAGGGATAATGAGTGTGAAGAAGTATGGCATGATGAGGAAAATGAGGCTAACCCGAGTGGAGTTGCGGGCCTGGTGCAACCTGAGGATATTGAAGCTGAAAATGATATTGATGATTTGGGCAGAGGCATTCATCATGGGGAATTAGCCTTTGGCTATTCATCGAAGAGAGAGGAGGGGGAAATTCTAGTCTTAGTAGGGAAAAAAAAATTGTATGAGTCGGTTGGGGAAAGACATTCAACTGTTGTAAAATCAAAAAAATTGGATGCCCGTGAGGAAATATTGGTGGGGAAGTCTCAACGGGTGCATAACTGTGCTTAAAAATTAAATTTATGAGTGATATTATTTTCTTTTGGAATATTAGAGGGTTGGGCAGGTCTAGAGGAAGGTTGAAAAAGTTTCTCAAAAAATTCAAGGCCAATTTATTTGCTATTTCGGAGCCATTTCTTGCTGAAGATCGCATGTATATTCTGGGGAATTTTCTTAATATTTTCATATTTCAAATGAAGCGCAAGGTGGGAAGTTGTGGCTTTTTTGGAATGACCCTAATATTTTTGAAGTGCTGGTGTGCTCAAGTCAATCCATTTCTGGGTGGGTTGTGTTGGATGGGCAGAAAACCTTGGTCACTTTTGTTTATGCTAAGTGCTCTTATGTGGAGAGAAGAGTTTTATGGCAAGAATTAGAGGAGAGGCAAATGGCGGATTAGCCATGGCTCGTATTGGGAGATTTTAATGAAAACGGACTCTGAGAGAATTGGTGGTTATCCATGACTTCTTACATCTATGATAGAGTTTAATGATTGTATAGACAGGTATGGCCTTATTGATTTATCTTGTTTGGGGCAACGTATGTCATGGTGCAATGGGCATGTTGGGGCTTCTAGAAGTTGGGCAAAACTTGATAGAGTGCTCATTAATAATTCTTTTTCAGCCCGTTTCCAGTCAACTCAATTTACATACCTTAATCGCAAATCATTAGATCACTGTCCGCTGTTGGTTTATTCTGATTTGCTGGTGACCACTTACGGTTCTTCTTCATTTCATTTTCTCAATATGTGGTGTTTGCATAATGATTTCTTGCCTTTTGTGAAGGAAGTTTGGAGTAGACCGGATGAAGCGACGGGACTTCTGAAGCTTGCTATCAGATTAAAAAGAACAAAGGTAGACTTATGTGCCTGGAACAAAAATATTTTTGGCAGAGTGGAAGGCAATATAAGAGCCCTTGAGGAGAGAATGGAAGTCTTGGAGAATCAACTTTAGTCAGAGTTTTCAGAAGAGACTGAGACATACTTTTTAGTGACAAAAATTGAGCTGGAATTGTGGGAGAAAAGGGAAGCCACTCGCTTGTGTCAAATTGCTAAGAAAAATTGGTTGACAGAAGGAGATCAAAATTCTGCCTTCTTTCATTCAAGCATTAACTAGCGATGCCAAAAGAGCATGATTAAGAAAATGGCACTTTCGGATGGTAGGATCCTAAAAAATGCTGAAGTGGTACACAATGGTGCAGAGAATTATTTATGAAGCTTCTTAAATGAGACTTCGGAAACTTCGGAAACTGAGCATTGCAATTTGGTAGATTTGGTGGAGAAAAAAGTTTGGAATGAGGAGAATGTGATGCTTTATGCGGAGCCGTCCGAGATGGAAGTTAGACAAGCCATTTTCTTTATTCCAAAAAATAGCAGTCCAGGCCCCGATGGCTTCGGGTCCGAATTCTATATGTCTTGCTGGGATATTATAAAGGAGGATGTCATTGATGCAGCAAGAGATTTCTTTAGGGGTGCTCATCTATCCATGTTTTATTTATCATCATTTATTGTTTTGATTCCGAAAGTGCATGAGCCGATGAGTTTTGATAAGTTTCATCTTATAAGTCTTTATTCCGTGGCTTATAAGATTTTTTCCAAGATTTTTGTTAACAGATTGACATGTGTTATTGATAAAGTGGTATCGCATGAACAAGGTGCGTTTCTTTCGGGACGTAGTATTTTTGAAAATATTACTTTGGCACAGGAAATGATATATTCTTTGAATAAAAAAATTATCGGTGGAAATGTGATGGTGAAAATAGACATGGCTGAGGCTTATGATAGGGTGAATTAGAACTTTCTTTTAAAGGTTTTTCAGGCCTTTGGTTTTTCGGAGAGGTTCTATGGGCTGATTGAATATTGTGTAAAATCTCCTTGGTTTTCTATCTTGATGAATGGAACTTTAAAAGGTTTCTTTCAATCCTCAAGGGGTTTACGTCAAGGGGATCCTCTCTCTCCATATTTGTTTATTGTCATAGAGGAAGTTTTGACGAGACCGTTGAGAAAAAAATTTGAGGTTGGGAGGATTGGAAAATATCATCACCCAATTGGTGCTCCTTTGGTTTCCCATCTTCTTTATGCGGACGACATCCTTATTTTTGCTAACGGGGGGAAACAATCCACCAAAAATCTTATGCATACGCTTAAGTTATATGAAAAATGGTCGGGGCAGAAAATTAGCAAGGAGAAGTCAGCTCTATTTATGTCCAAGATAATTGCACCAAATCGGAAGCGTGTTTTGTTCATAATTACGAGTTTTAAGGAAGGTAATTTACCTGTGATGTATTTGGGGGCTCTTTTGAACTCAGGCAGGTTGACAACTAGGTTATTCGAAACTCTTGTGGAAAAGGTGAGAAAGAAAATAGCTGGTTGGAAATTCTGGCTACTTTCACCAGATGGAAGGTTGATTCTTGTAAAGCATGTGTTATCGAGCATGCCTATTCATTTGATGTCTGTGATGAATGTTTCGGCAGCTATTTTATCTCGTATAAATTCACTTGCAAATTTTTTATGGGGGGAGACGGATAACAAAAGGAAGTTCCACTGGTTGTCATGGAAAAAAGTGTACAAGCCTACAAAGGAAGGGGGCTTGGGTGTACGCGATTTTAAAGAGGTGCAAAAGTCACTCCATATGAAGTTTGCTTTCCGTCTTTTATCTGTTAATAACTTGTGGACTAATTTTTTTCGGGCCAAGTATTTCCGTAATGAGCATGTTTCAGTTCAAAATAGGCATCCTACGGATTCCCATTTTTGGAAATCAATTATTTTAGTTTTACAGAAAGTGATGGATAATGTGAAGGTTTTGCTGAGAGGTGGGAATGTTTCCTTCTGGTTTGATAGATGGCTGTCATCGGGCTTGTTATCAGCAAGAGTTCAAGATATTGCCAACGTCAAGTTGTGTATTAGTGACTGCTGGCTGAATAATTCTTGGAATATATACCTATCAAGAGATTTAGTTGGTATTGATACGCCAATGGAGATTATTCAAAATGTTCCAGCTGTAAAAAGAGGGTCGGATATAGTTGTTTAGAAACCATACCTTGATGGTAATTTCTCAACAGCTACGACATAGGAGGTGATACGGAACAAATGGTAGATTCTTCCAGGCTATGGATGGTTTTGGCATAAAAGTTTGCCTAAATAGATATCTATTTGTATGTGGAGGATTTGGTTTAACTCTTTGGCTATGGATGAGAGAGTTTAGACAAAATGTGTGTCTTTAGTTTCTGCTGGTGATTGTTGCTCACGGCGTCAAACTGAAAGTATCGATCATATTTTCTCCTGGGGAAAGATAGCAGCTCAGGTCCGGTCTTATGCCAGTAAAGATTTAGGGGTTCCGTCGACGCACCATTGGCCTTGGAAAACAAGAGTTTTGAACTGGTTTTGTTATGCTAAGAAATCTTCAATCACAGGTACGCTTATTGGATTAATTCCTTGGTGTCTTTGGAAGAGAAGATGTAAAGTGAGAATGGAGGGGAAGTCTGAAAATGCTGAACAGGTTTGGCGTGCCGTGCGGGTATTGATGAAATTATTGGGCGATAACATTTGCTCAGCCCGTAATCTCTCAGATCATGATAGAGCTATCCTTGAGAGTTTTTGGTTGCAATGTCCAATAAATGTTTCAAGACCAGGTAAAATTGTCAAATGGTCTAGGCCTCCTGCGGGTTGGATAAAGCTTAATTGCGATGGTAGTTGTCGTGGTAACCCAGGAAATACGGGAGGTGGTGGCATTATTAGAGATAGTAATGGCATGGTGAAAGGGGCTTTTTCAACTCATTACGGAGATGGCACTAATAATGGTGCGGAATTGAAGGCTATTGTGGATGGTATTCGGCTATGTAAAAGGCTTCAAATGGTTAATAATATTATTGAAAGTGACTCTAAAATTGTTGTCGATTGGATCCGCAAGGGAAGGTGCACGTTGTGGTATCTCTGGGATTTTTGGGAAGATTTATGTAGGGAGCTGAGGGGGCTGAATTACATGGTTGCACATCAATTCCGTGAAGCAAACTCTGTGGCGGATTTTTTAGCACAAGAAGGAGAAATGGGGAAAAAAATGAAATATACGATAGCAATCAAAGATTCCCTCAGATTTTAAAAGGCATTGTCCGGATTGACTATTTGGGACTTCTTTCGTTTCGTTTTTAATTGTTTTTGGGTTTGTTTATTTCTGTTTATGGTTTTGGTTTTTGGTTTGTTGGTTTTGGTTTTTTCTAGGCTTGCTGGGTTCTTTAGCTTTCCTTTTTTTGGTCGATTTTGTTTCTTTGGTTTTTTTGGGAGGTGTTTTTTTGTTCTTTTTTTGTTTCTCCCAGTTGCTTGGTTTGTTTCCAGGGTTTTCCTCTGCCATAAGTGAGGGCTCTTTAATAAACTTGGGACGGGGCCTCACTTCCGGCTTTTTTTTTTTAAAATCTATTAGTGAAAAACAATAAATTAAAAGTAGATTACAATAGATGGATTGAAAGCAAATCGATGGATGTATACTAATATTATAAATTTAATTATAGTCTAATCTGTTGACATATATATATATATATATATATATATATATATATATATATATATATATATAACATAAATTATAAAATAATCATATTTTTAAGTCCACATTCAAATTCAGATTTAAACTTCATGATAAAAGTTATGTCTAACTCACAAATTTTACATATGAAATCGGTGTGATGTGAATGAGTTTAAAGAGAAAGCATGGTGTTTGATAATGTTGGAAATTAGCTTTGTATTCACATGCATGTGATCCAAACGGAATTCAAAGTGTAACTTACATTGTTTTAACATCTTCATAAATTTGTAATACATCTTCACAATTCTTTTTATTTTGTTTTGATAGGAAATTGCAGCGAAACACATCTTCCAAAAAACTCATGGTAAACCGTTTAGATTGGAAGCATGTTGGGCTATTGTGAAGGACACTGCAAAGTGGTATCATTATGTGGAAGGTGTGAAAGGACGACAACATAAGGGTGATACTAACAACTATCCGTTTGACCTGAACTCAGAAAATTCAGGTGCCGATGAGTGTTTGAGATCACCCCATGGACGTCCATCGTCGAGTTCAGTCAACCTTAGTGATGATGGTTCACCATTTAGTCAATCTGAAGACTTGAATGTCCCCCTGGACGTAAAACGTCAAAAGCTATAAAACAATAGGCAAAGCCTTATAACGTAAATTTGTTATCTGAGGATATTCTCGGATATGAGGCTCGGAGTAATGAATTATATGAACGTGATGTAGCATTGAAGGCGGCCGCAGAAGAAAGAAAAAGAAATTTTGTTCGTGAGATGGAAGAAAAAAAATTAGAATTTGCAAGAAAAGACCTTGCAGAGAGGGAAAAACAACGAATAATAAATGAAAAAAAATTTGAATAAAAAATTATGTTTTGCGATCCAAACTCATTGTCCTCACCTGAAGCAAGAATTTGGCTAATATAGCAACAAAGGGATATAATTAGAAAAAATGGTGGTGGTGGTTGTAGTGGTAGTCGATTGTAGACACTGTTTTGTTTTAAATATTTATTTTTGTTGATGTAATTCGGCTGTGCTAATTTTAAATGAATAAATTGTTTTATTTTAAATTAACTATAATATGTTAAATAATTATAATTTTTTTATTAATATACATACATACATATATATATATATATATATATATATATTTTAAAGAAAAGTAATGATTGTTTGGAAAAAAGTTAAAAAAGTGGATCCACTTTTACTTTTCCAATTTAGTCCCATTGTAGGGAAAAGAGACCCAAATTAAGTGGATCCAAATGGTAAAACCCATTTTTTAAAAAGAAGACCCATTTTTGATGATGTAGCAACAAATGAGTCTTGTTTTTTGGTCCAACCATTGTGGATGCTCTAACGCTGCATGAGTTTAGCTCCTCTTTCGATGATGTCACAAGAGGAAGGTCTGTCCTTCTTACTTCGGAGGAAGCTAGGCCTCATCTAGCGATGTCACTAGAGAACGGTCTATCTCTGACTCTCGCAGCAATGTCGTTAAAGGAGGCCCAATTTCCTCTAGCAATGTGATGCGTAAGGTGGCGACGGTTATTTATTTGAAAAAATATAATTTTTTTTACTAATTTATAAATAAATCTGTAAAAAAAAAAAAAAAGTTTTCTTTTAAAAAAGTTTGAATGAAAAATAAGAAATAAAAGAAGAAGAATATATTACATGATGTCCTTTTGAGTCTTTTTACATAATCAAATCAAGTTTATCAAACACATTTCGCTTGTTTTTTTTTTTTTTTTTTTAATTAAGTTGATTATTTTTAAAACTAATTTACCAAATACATAACTACTTTTATTTTAAACATTATTTCTCAAGGTTACGTTATAAGTGATTATTTCATAAACTACAGCAATCTCAAACATCGATCTGAATCCTCTCCTCACCTTAATTGTCCGCACCTTCCTAATCTAATGTCACGTGTTCAATATAGCAAATCATTGGTCTGGATTATTTCTATTAATTTTTATGTTTTTATTCTACGAAAAGTAAAATTAATTAAGACCATTAATTTAGGTGATGACATGGTGAGGAATTGAGGATAAAATGAGGTGATGAGGGGATCCAAATCCCTCAAACATATCCTTAGCCATAGATATGTGCTATTTATAAAATTATCAAGATATCCTTTCATTTGTTAATTTTATCCAAAATTGGCTCAATCTATTTGTTAAATATTTTATTTTAAATTGTTCGGGTTATTCTATTCTCAAAATTACAACGTAGAGATAAAAAAAACTTTTTTGCAATATAATGTTAGTAAAGAAAATTCAACTATATAATATATTGTTTATTGAAAATCTCGTTGGTGTTCTTTTGACGGTTTGACCGTTTAAAAAAAAGAAATTTAGTTAAAATTTAGAATAATGCTAAACATTCCACCTACAATCCTACATTTTCCATCCCCTCACGTGGCAGATGAGGTATCACTTAGTAAGTGAATACACATTAATTGGTGAGTGGATATATGGGTAAGTGAGATAAATAATAATTAATGTGTATCTATTCAGCAAGTGACATCTCAGCTATCATATGGGTTGAGATGAAAAATATGGAATTGTAGATGAGATGTCTAGCATTACTCTAAATTTTATATTGTTGGCTTGCTAAAGTTTAACTAGAACTTATAAAAAAACTCTAATACCATGTTGGCTTGTTAATGTTATTGAGACTCTTGCATAACTTATGAGAAGTCACTAAAAAGACACGCTTTTTTTTTTGAAACTAGAAAGAACATTAAGCAGAGAAAGAGCATGAAGGGCTGCAATCCAGCCAGAAACACTCCCTCGCAGAGGAGAAGGCAAGAGAAGCCAGATTCTGTGCCAGCACGTTCCCTGACTTGGAAACCAGCTG
Organism: Acer yangbiense; assembly: GCA_008009225.1. Taxonomy (NCBI): domain Eukaryota; kingdom Viridiplantae; phylum Streptophyta; class Magnoliopsida; order Sapindales; family Sapindaceae; genus Acer; species Acer yangbiense. The sequence continues at coordinate 19,360,740 of CM017771.1, forward strand.
GCACTTACAGGAACCCATTTCTGAAACTAAAGCCTTAATATCATTTAAGATAAACATGGTATCTTCCATTCTAGGAACCCTAGACACCAGAGAAGAAACAATACTAGAGGAAACGACCTCTGCCACCTGAATGTGAAAATTATAAAATCTAGCAAGCAAGAGGCCTTCCCTGAGAGCCAAAGAGAGACCCACATCTGTGCTGTAAGAACCCCTGAGGAGACTTGACTTAGCAACAAGGACTTTTCCTTTATCATCCCGAATAGTCACCCCTATACCAATAGAGCCAGCATTAGCCCTCCTAGCCACCCCCGTATTAAGTTTCAACTGGCTAGGAGGAGGAGCAATCCAGTCCCGAAACAGGCCCACCCCAGGCGGGACAAGAGTGGGAGAGAAGACCTTCATACTATCCTTGTACTCTTCTAATAAAACCTCCACCCAGGAAACAAGCTACCCAGGCTCTCTAGTCTTACCACAATTAACCAGAGCATTTCGGTCATCCCAAATCGCCCAAACCACCAAACAGACAAGCTCAAAATCTGATGAACTAACCTGGGAGACGAGCCTCTGAAGCACTTCCACAACAGGGAGGATCCTTAAGACTGGCAGAAGGTGGGCGAACTTGGTCGCTTTCCATACATTCTTTGCTGCCTTGAGAGAAAGAATTAAATTACAACAGCGGTTATTTTGGGTTAAGTTTATATTTGATGATTGAAAGTCAATCTTCAAATTTGATTATTGAAGAAGCAATTTAATTATTGATTAAACCTGTCGTTGAATTTTAATGACTTAGTTGGACGGTGTTTTTGGGATAAATAATTAAATTTTGATTACTCTCATACTTTTTAAGAATACCATTAAAGATGTTCTACGGGCCTATTCGGTAATATTTTGTTTTCTGTTTATATATATATATATATATATATATATATATATTCATTTGAAAATGAGAATTAATTTTCATGTTTTTAAAAGCTAAAAATGCGGCTAGTAGCAATAATTGAAAACAATAACAATATTCTAAAAAGAAAAAAAAGTTTAATATTATAATTTGTATTAAGTGAAATTTTTAAAAATATAATTTTCAATATTGTAAGAGTATAATAATATTGTTTGTAGTTAAATTTTATATATACAATATTAATAAAAACAATTTAAAATAAATTTGTGTTTTTAAAAAAAATAAATTCTAAAATAATATAATACAAAATATTTTTTTCAATGCATAATTAATTATTATACATAATTTATATTTTTAATTATTGTATCATGTGATTAAATGTTAATGAGAAAATAAAGTATTTTTTTATTTCATTTCAATTTTTAATAAATATACAAATTCCTTGGCTTAGTAAATCCCAGCAGTAAGATTAAATAAGAAATAAAGAAGCAACATGAACAGCATAAAGAAGAACAAAGCAGCAGTGAAACTGAAATGTGCTACTACTACTATGTCTGTGTGAGTATCCACTTGAATATCATTGCTTGAAATTGAATCACTTGGATAGTCATCATGTTTTGGCACAGTGATCACTTCAGGCAACTTGAATTTGGGGCTGAAATCTATATATATACTTGAGTTTTCATCAGATTTCTCACTACACATTTCCTTCACTTCTGAATCACAGAAGGAAACTCTCCTTGCTCGTGGGAAGTTTTGTGTACATGGGGACTCAGTCGATTCATGCCCCGTTTTCTTCCCAGAATATGGGCTTAGAACTGCAACACTGTCCGCATTATTACTCAGCACGGATGGCCTTGAAGGAATCATCGAAGCAGAATACCATCCAATTCGGCCAATCCCTCTTCGGGAACTCAAATCATCCTTGCTTCTACTACCCCACCTTTTTATTCTCTGCATAAAACCATATTTCTTTCCAATGCTTCTTTGGCTATTCAAAGAGCTTCCAGTAGTACTAGAACTATCAATATCATTGCTCTCAGTTGATTAACTAGCAATTCTTGATATCGATGGTGTTCGATAATCCTGTATTTCAAACCTCAAGCATGCATTAAGCCAGCGTTGGTACACTAGTTCTTCCACCATATCATATCTGTTCTTCTGCAATCTCTCAACTTCTTTCGAAAGATCTTCATTGGTATGCCTCAAAATACTCATCTCCTTTGCGATCTTGTCAATAATTTTGGCCTGTGAAACAAAGATTTCAGTCATCAGTATTCAACAATAATGAGATTGCTGTGTCTTTATATATACATTAACATACATACATCTGTCATGGTAGAAATTGCAGTAATTCTAGCTTGAGCACCAAGTAACTTGACTGCCAGTTCTCTCTTTTCTAATTCAAGTTCTTTGTTCCTCCTCTTCATCTTCACAGATTCTAACTCAACTTGTCTAGTATCTTTAAGCTTCTTCTCAATCACGGCGTCACTAATTGAGATTTCATTTCCCCGAAATCCAGAAACTTGTTCTTCAAGCATCAGCAACTGCTTTCTCATATGCCTTGTATTGACATTAATTTTCATCTGCAATTCCTCTATCATACTCTTTGCCATGCCTAGCTGCCTCTCCGTCGATTTAGCCTGTCTCATCTCCTCTTGAAGCTTATTTATCTCATCCTGCAATGAATGGACGGTATCGTTAAGCATCTCAATATCCGCCATCTTCTCCTCCAAGTGCCTGCCCAACTGAGCAAAGTATGATTGCTGCTGCTTTAGACCATATAGTTGAAGCAATTTTCCCTCAACAACCAACCTCCTCTTCTCCAGTTCCTTCATTAAAGTATGCAATAACTCCATCTCAGAAACAGTGTTTCTCTGTATATCTGGTTTCGAATTTTGTTTCATTTTCCTTGTAACCATTTTAGTCTCCTCCTCTTGCTGCACTTTATCATCCGATAAGTTATCTGTAAACTTTTCTTCTTCTTCTTCTTCTCCTTCTTTTCCTTCAATCTGCTGGAAGTTTGAGCCATATCTCCCTAAATAAATATAAATTAACACAACCAAGACTTAGTAAAATTAATCTAAGCCAAAAGTAACGCAAAACCATTAGAAAACAAATGAAAAGGGCCTGGGAATTGAAGGTGACCTGACCTGAGTGATTGTTAATCTGGGAAAGAAATAAAGCAGCAACTGAGGCCAAAACCAAAAAGCTGAGCCTGAAAATCATGTAATTAGCAAGTGGGAAGTGGTGGTGGATCATAATTCATAAGATGTTTTCACCATCATAACATAAGATGAATATATATATATATATATATATATATCTTCCTCAGCTCAGTTGATAATAAATCTCATCACCATTCACCAAGCTGTGGTTGATCTTTTCCCACTTCCACTCCAGAGTTCAGACACTGCTATTCAATGAATTTTGGAACAACTGGTTATTTTGCATGTAAATATCTGTCTTCCAGATATTTTTCATGAGGTAGACACATGTATGTACAGCAGAAAAACAACAACACTTGGGCAAATTCCAAATATTTAATTTTCCATAAAACATGGAAGAAGAGAGCGATATCAGTGGTGGTACTGATGCGGTCTATCAATTCATAATAAAACAATCACTATTATATATGCTTACGAAATAAATATATTATTTATTCATTTATTCACTCAAATAAATATTTTCTCTTAACAGTACGTGGTCTGAAACCGGAAAAAAAAAAAAAAAAATCGTTACAGGAAATTTATTATTCCCAAAATAATTACTACGGTAGTAAACAGGAAAAAAGGAATATATACGAAAATCGAAAGCAAAAGTCAAAAAAACTCTTCAACTGATATTCGTATTCGTTTTATCAGCGATATTCGTAATAATAACCCTAAAATCCCAAATCATCGACTACTCAACACTCATCAGCGACTGACCACCACGCTCCCATGGACGCGCGCCGTGGCGTTCGAGCCGTTCCCAAGGTCCGGCAAGTCGGTTTCTTCACAGCCAACCCGCCGCCGCCCAGTCGCTCTCACTCAGTCCCCGCCGAGTCCATCTCGCCTCCTCTCTCCGACTCTCCGGCCAGCGGCAACTCTCTCTCCCCCGTTATGATTCCTCCTCCGCGCCACCTCTCCGACAACCTCTCCCACCTCCGCTCCGCCGCCGTTCCTGTCCCTGATTCTTCCTTACGCCGCCCCATCGCTGAAGAACACGTTACGGTCGTTGGCAGTTACAATCCGCCGGATTCGGTGCTCGGTGAAGTGGTTTCGCCCAATTTCTCGGAGAACTCCGAGGCTTCGACTACTTTGGGGTGGTTTGGTAAAAGCGGTTCCGGTAAATTCACTGCGGGTTCAAGTTTTCCGGGTGGCGGTTTCGACTTGACCACCGTCAAGTCTGAGAAATTTACTGCGAAAAAGAACACTGGAGGAGTGCCTGGTAAATTCAATTTTCATCGTGTTTTCCTACTTATATTCATATTCAATCTACTTCTTATTTAATTTAAATAGAATTTCGTTTTGAATTGTTGAATCAGATGGTTGATAGATGAGGAAATCAATGTAATGGTTGGTTTCAGTTGTTGTTAGGATTTTGTTGGTGAAATAACAACTTAACAATACAAGGAATAATAGTTTTTATCTTTTTCGATGGAGTTGATAGATAGTGAATCGTTTAATATGGGAGTACAGATGCTGTAAAGAAGTTAATTTTCATTATATTATAGCTTTTAATTGACAAAATAAATTTCATTGTTTTTGTTTTGGGGTGGATAATAGCTAGTTTGACAAAATAACGTATCTCATTGTTGCACAAAAAAAAATTAGTTCGAATCTAACTCACGGTATGGTTTGGGGTGGAGCAGAGGAAGACAGAGTGAGAGAGAGCAAGAGGTTTTGTTTTTGGGTGGGAGGTAGTAAACATAATTACTGTCAAAGTTTAGCAGAAAAGCCGAGTAATGAGTAATTTTAAGGTTATAATTATTTTGAGGAGAGTGTCTCGAGTGTTTATGCTATGAGTTTAGAGAATGAACAAAAGTAGAAATATGATGCTACACAGAATTATGCTGAAGTTCTGCGGTTGCTCAACAACAGAAACTCAAACTGTCATCTCTTCCCAACTGGCAACTACTATGGGAAGGAAACACAATTTTTTGAGACATAAGGGCTGGCCTTATACTCAAAAACTTTGATCTTTTCTTCAATTAACTAATTCAAATGGTTCTTTTTCAATTACGCTTTCTGCTTTGACAATGAATCACTATATGCTATGCTAAATGATAGGTAAAAAGGACAAAATGCAACAGAGGTCAACTTTAAATCTCATTTGTTCTGTTAACAAATTGTAGTTTTCCCTTGCTATTATCATTTTTCTGTTGACAAGTGCTGACTGTACTTTGTAACCTTTGTTGTTATATCAATTTTTTTTCTTCTTCTTTGATTTTGCTGCTCATGATTAAGATAACATCATTTCAGAAAAAAATGGAGGGGTTGCTGTGGAAGCACAAAATGATATCCCGTCTAGTTCGAAACCAATAAAAGCTGAATCGAAAGCAAAACCAACAAAAGCTGAAAGACGTGCTCTGCAGGAATCTCAACGAGCCGCAAAAGCGGCTGCCAAAGGTTCAAATATTTGAATGTTCCCCTTAAATTTGAAATGATCAATGCCATCACATCGCTATTGTTTGATCTGAATCATTAAGAAATTGAACTTTTTATGATGTTTATATTATTCTGTTGCACTTGCACATAATTATTTTTAACGCTATGTATTGCTTTCCCTTGCAAGCTTCTTGTCTGAACTCTGAAGAATTCTTTCTTAAAGGCCTTTGCAAAAGCGAAAAAAATCAGTATTGTTTTATCATTTCTCTGATGCAATAGCAAATAAATGTTGAAAATGTAAATCCAATAACTTTGGTTAGTTATGTGCAATACACACAATTGTTTCATATGTAATTTTCTTATTTGCATTTGGTGGTTTACCACGTTGTTATGTTATGTTCTGCATGCTCTTGATACATCATGTTTCTGCAGGCGAGGGAAATAAATCTGCTGCGGCATCTGGGGGAGCAACCTCTGGTAAACCTACAAAGCAGCCTTCACAAAAGAAAGATGATCCTTCGGTCGTGTCTTCAATTGTAGGCGCTGACAAGAAAACAGGCGATCGGTCAGTAGATAAAGAGAGGAAGAAAGATGTCCCTCCTCCACGCATGCAGTTTGATGACAAGAATCGAGTGGAGAAGGCCAAAAAACGTGCAATGTTCAATCAAACTGAAGCTAGAAACAGGGTTGAACTGTTTCGACATTTGCCTCAATATGAACATGGATCGCAGCTTCCTCATCTTGAATCAAAATTTTTCCAACTTGATTCAATGCATCCTGCTGTTTACAAGGTATTGTGCATAGTCAATTAACTATTATTTGATTCTTTGCATAATATAGCTTGCAAGCATTAAAGTAGCTAACTGAAACATGTTTGTTCAGCTTCTAATTGCAGGACAAGCTTCCACTTATTTGACGCTAACATGACAAGTGTGCATGTCTATATAATTAGATTCATATTAAAATTGTATTTATTGAAGTGTCTCATTTTTGGTTTTCCATCAAATGGTCCAAGTTATCTGCAATTTAGTTATTAATGTATGCAGAAATGTATCTATGGTATTTTGTTTCTTAGAGTTATACATGATGTCAAATATGTTTTTAAGTGTTCATTTCATGTTTAAGACGTCCTGCCTAAGTGCTAGCCAATTGTTTGTCATTACATCTTTGTGTTGAACAAGTGTCATAAGCAAGAGATGTACTCTATAAGAGTATGACTTTACTGTAGCAAAGAAAATACAATTAGGGGGTCACCAGAGTTGTATTTGGAGAATATCAGATACATTTAAGTTACTTTTCAGAGTAAGAATATTAAAGAAAATGGAAAGTAATTGATGTACTTTTAACCTGTTCTCCATATGAATTCATAATTATAGTTTTGTTTTGAAAATATTCTACTTGTTAAATATTTCAGCAAAAGAAGTAGACTGCCACATATTCAACACACAATTGATAGAAATTTGATAAAGCTGAAATAAGTCCTATGTCCAAGACAGGCATATAAGTTGGAGATAGATGTTATATCCTTTCTACCCTTGCTTAAGCAAGCCTAGACCTGTTTTCAATAAAGATCGTACACAAGCTCTCTACTTATGTATTATTATGTAACATAAAGCATGAATTATTGTGCCAATTTCGACGTCTTAGTACTTTTGGTTACTAAAATAATGGTTAAGCTGAAACATTACACTATATCTGACAAATGGTTTTCTTGGAAATTAGACAATCGCATGAAAAGGAATTTTTCTGGATAAACCTCTGACATTGTCTTATTGTCTTTTTTTTGTGTTTTAAGAAAGTCATTTTTCCTAGCCTCCATATCCTTAGAGTACATCATTACATCTTGTAGTTTAGGTAGTCAATTCATTTTTTCATGTCAACAAGAACCAAGAATAGAACATGGTTGTAAATAAACTATATATTTATTCATATATTTTTCTAATTCAAGGGAAAAAAAAAAGAAGCTCTTAGTTCCTGACTATATTATGAATTAATACAAGAAGTACACTGTATATGTGAATTGTCAGGTTGGACTGCAGTATATGTCAGGAGATATATCTGGGGGTAATGCTCGTTGTATCGCAATGCTTCAGTCATTTCAAGAAGCCATTAAAGACTACTCCACACCGCAAGAAAAAACTCTTGTTAGAGACTTAACTGCAAAAATCAGTAGCTATGTCTCATTTCTGATTGAATGTCGACCACTTTCTATGAGCATGGGAAATGCAATTAGGTTTCTGAAAAGTCGTATTGCCAATTTACCTTTAACTCTCTCTGAATCAGAAGCAAAAGCTGTCATTTGTAAAGATATCGACCGATTTATATATGAAAAGATAATAGTTGCAGACAAGGTGATTGTTAGACATGCTGCTACGAAGGTCAGGGACGGGGATGTTCTTCTCACTTATGGTTCATCTTGTGTTGTTGAGATGATTATGTTGCATGCCCATGAGCTTGGGAAACAGTTTCAAGTTGTGGTGGTAGACTCGCGTCCAAAGCTTGAAGGCCAAGCATTACTTCGTAGGTTGGTGGCAAAGGGCTTGAGTTGTACATATACTCATTTAAATGCTGTTTCTTACATTATGCATGAAGTTACACGAGTCTTTCTTGGGGCATCATCTGTATTGTCTAACGGAACTGTATATTCGAGGGTTGGGACTGCATGTGTTGCTATGGTTGCTCATGCATTTCGAGTTCCGGTCCTAATATGCTGTGAAGCATACAAATTTCATGAAAGGGTACAGCTTGATTCGATTTGCTCTAATGAACTTGGTATGTCTGCTTTTTTTGGTTGCTAACTACATAGTCTTTAGTTTCAAAAATGACTGCATTGAAGCATCTTGAAGTTGCTTGCAGGTGATCCAGAAGCTATTGCAAAAGTCCCTGGAAGAACAGATGTGAATTATCTGGAGGATCGGGCCAATAAGGAAAACCTCCAACTGCTTAATTTAATGTAAGGTTTCAGATATTTTATCACATAGAAGAAAAAAAGGAATATACAACTTTTGTGTGAATGTTTCTGATTCTCTTGTCTTGGTATGATATAACAGGTATGATGCTACTCCTTCAGAATATATCTCTATGATTGTCACAGATTATGGCATGGTAAGTTGTGTTTTGGGGGAATATTTAGTCATTTTATCATTTATTGAATAGCATGCTAGGGTCGGATTATTGTTCACTCTTATCTTTACATGTCGTTACAATTTGCAAATAATGGTTCCCTAGGTAGATGTCATAGATGTTAGAGATATATGTAATTGTTAATTTCTTTATTTTCTTCTTGTTCTCATATGTAGATCCCGCCCACAAGTGTGCCTGTCATTGTGCGTGAGTATCGAAGGGAGCATTTGTTGATCGGATAAAGAGAGTTGTTCATGTTTCAGAGTCCAGTGTCCAGTGTCCAGTGTATACAAGTACGGCAAGGGATCTCATAGATACCATAATAAAAACTCTAGATTTTTCAATATGGAAATCGCTAGTAACCATTCTTTTTTGCATAAATGATAATTTCAGGTCATGTCATATTAGCTTGTATGTGAAATTCTTTGGTGAGTGACCAAGTGAAGAGTGCGGTTTTCCGCCTCTCCATGCAGTTTTGGAGATGCTTTCTTGATTTATATATATATATATATATATATTTTTCCAGCTTATGTTATCCTTTCTAACCAATAGATTGACATGATTAATTCAATCCTTAGATGAACAATTTGATGAATTGTGTATATGTTAGATGTAATTATTTAATTTAGGGAGAATTGTAAATAACTCTCTGACTTTTAATTAGATACCAAATCGAATCCTTTGGTTTGAACAATCAGCCAAAAAAAAAAAAAAATCCTACTATTAGTTAACCGTTAGCTGACTTTACATATATATAATATTACAATTTAAATCATTTATTATAAATAGAATTTTTATATATTTAATTTTCATTAAAATAAATTTTTTGTTTTTTGTTTTTTTTAACGTTTTTTTAGTATTTTTTTTTCATTATTTTTTTAGTTCAATTAACGAAAAAAAAAAAAACAACTTAAATAATTATATTTCATTAGATTTAATTAAAGTCAACTTATGGTTAATTAACTGTCAATTAATGGTAGGGGTGTGTTACTGGTTGTTCAAACCAAAAGGTTTGATTTGATATTTAATCAAAAATCAGGGGTTATTTACAATTCTCTCTTTAATTATTTATGTCGAAAAGGTGCCCAGATCGACATATATAAATACAGTACAAGGAACATTAAACATATTGTCAGTTGAAAAACTCCAAGAAAATGGTATACTCTATCTAAGCAAGTCCAAGAAGACCCAACACTGCTCAATATGAGGCGGGGTTGAACAACATAAATCAGTTTGGGCGGGTTCAGAGCCTTGGAGTGTGTGTAGTGGTGGCCACGGTCCAGTTTCGGTTTGGTGGCCATCTAAAACCGAAACCGAAACCGAAACCGAAATCGAAAATTCGGTTTAGTGGCCGGTTTCAAATCGGCGGTTTTCGGTTTCGGTTTCGGTTTCGGTTTGGGCGGTTTCGGTTTCGGTTTCGGTTTCGGTTTTGAATGATTTTTTTCAAACGTTGTGCCACGTGGCAGCGTCTCATTGGTCTTTTTTTTTTTTTTTTTTTTTTAATTTCCTTCCACGTGGCAGCGTCTGATTGGTTGAATTAATATTTATTTTTTATTTTTTTTAAAACCGGTGGTTTAAACCGCGGACAAAACCGTCGGTTTTGGCCGGTTTTTAGGATTCCCAAGCCGAAACCGTAACCGTAAACGCTGGTTTTCAAACCGGCGGTTTTGGTTCCGGTTTTGGTTTCGGTTTGGGCCGTACGGTTCCAGTTAAACCGACGGTTCAACTGGAACCGTGGCCACCTCTAAGTGTGTGTATATATATATATATTCTTAATATTTTTTATTGTGTGTGTCTATATATATATATATATATTATTTCTATTTTTAACATTTTTGTATTTGTGTTTGTATTTGAGTTTGTAATGGATTGTTTTTTTTTAGTTTGTAATTTTTAGTAAAACGGAGGAATGGGGAAAACAGAAAAATAAGGAAAAAATAGGGAAAATGGGGAAATGGGTATAGGGATACCTCCCCCCAAAACTCCCTCATCCCAAATGGGGAAATGGAGAAGGGTTTTGGAAATAGGGATTGGGATGAGGAAACCTATATCCATCCTCATTTCTTTAATGCCCATCATTACCTTTATGAGTTTCACAATTTACTTTTATTATTGTTTTTTATTTACTATTTTCGCGAGTTTTATTCTATAGTCAATTATGAGCGTTTAAAATCTATTATGATTGTTGTTATTAAACTCTTTTTTTTTTTAATGAAATATTAATTCGGGATTTTTGGAACCCACAACCTCATAGTGTAGATATAAGGGGCAAACCTCATCTTGTCTTTATTATATTGAACTTATTCAAAATATAATAATTTATTTTATAAATAACAGAAATTCTATTATCAGTTCGAACTGATAAAAATTATATCAGTTCCTTGCATGTAGGTCACTGGATTTAAATACTTTGACTTGGCTGTATGCACTTGTCAGTCATAGTATTTAAATCCAGTGGCTCACATATAAGAAACTGATATAATTTTTATCAGTTCAAACTGATAATAGAAAGACGGTTATAAATAATAACTATTGAATACACAAAAATTGTGTAATATTAATATATATATTTTTTTTGGTTGTGAAGGTGGACCAATGGTGGGGACGGGGTGAGGTCAGAGCCACCTCCCCCGCCTCGGAAAGTCCCCAACACCACACAGCCTTCAATTATTGGGGTTGGGGTGGGTTTAGGAAATATAACTTCGTTCATGTATGGATTAGGAATTACTATACCCGTACCATTGACAATTTTTTTTTTTTTTTTTTTTTTTTCCAATGGATTCAAAATTCATATACGTAATTGATTAAGATGTCGATATTAATGATACAAGAGGCTCTTGGCTGGCTGGTTGAAATTTGAAAAGGGTAAAGATTTTACTACTAATCAAACATGACTTCTCTACTAATGCAAGTGTAATGATCAATATGATGTAGGCTGATCATATTTGCTCACAAAACAATAGAAAATGACTTCTTAATTCTTATGGATGTGTAGAAAAGCAAGAGATCTCCCATGTCCATCATGAATCAAAACAAGTAATTAGTTTATCAAAATTATAGCGACAAATATCTACTCAGCTGTTCATTGTCCTTTTTCAATTATGATGACACTAATTTGTTCCACTCTCTCTAGTTAGCATTTTCACAATTCTTAACAATATTTATAAAACTCTTTCATGATTCCGTAGAGTTTATAAAAAAGTCAATAGAAATCTATAAACTCTATAAAAGTCTTATTTATTATTATTATTATTTTTTTTAAGTTTTTGAAAGTCTAGATTAAATACAACCGTTTAAATGTAAGTGGTAATTCAGGATTTTTAATTTTTAAGTTTGAGTTATTTTTGAGAAATTTTCAATTGTTTAATCACTTAAAAAAAAATAAACGAAAATAACTTAATGAATCAAATTAAGACCTATTAAATGATAAGTGGAAAAAACAAACAAACAATACATTATAATAACTTATATATCATATTTCGATATTATTTTATTATTTATTTGATTATTTTAAATATTTTATTTATTCAAAAAAATAATAATTAAGAAAAACAATCCAATCTTTTGGAATTGCATTATTTCTCTTTTCTTTTATTAAATCCAATATTTTTTTCTTCTAGAAATACATTCTTCATAAATATCAGTTTTTTTCCTTCAATTTAGAAAAACAAATTCCATCTTCTTCGATGAAATTCCAACAAAAAAAATAACGCTCTTCAACAATCCAAATCCAAATTCTCTGCCCCCCCCCCCCGTTTTTTATCCTATCTTCTTAAATTAAATTCTACAAATAGGAGCACAAACAAATTCACATAAAAACATTATTTATAAAAAAAAAAAACAAAAAAAAACAAAAGCTTTTGGGGTTTCTCTCGATTTTATTATTTTATTTTGCTTTTGGGGTTTCTCTCGATTTTATTATTTTAAAAATGGTTAATATTAAAAACCTCCCCTCACCTTTGAATTTTTATTGAATGTATAGTTACAAATACGTTTATTTTAGAAACCTCCCTTATAAACTAACACTGTTAGCATTCCATTTGTGTTGACTGAGTTTGACTATTAAAAAGTCTACAATGTCCCTATTTAAATTTCGATTGTATGAATTGACCATTATACCCTCATACTTTTACCAAATAAATTAATAAAATGATACAAAATGCGGAAATGTTAATTTGCAATGGAGAAGTTATTTGTGGACAATTTTATCCTTAAAAATAACAAAATTATAAATGAACCTAAATGAGTATTTGCTTGGATTTATAAAAAATAATTTAAAAAGACAAATAAATACATATTCTAGTTTATTTTCAATGTTTTTGATTCATTTGTAATTTTGTTATTTTTAGGGATAAAATTGTCCACAAAATAAATTCTCCTTTGCCAGTTAACATTCCCACCTTTTATATCATTTTATTAATTTTTATTTGGTAAACGTATGAGGGTATATTGGTCAATTCATATGATTAAAGCTTAAATAGAGACATTTTAGACTTTTTAACGGTCAAACTCAGTCAATACGAACAGAATGGTAACGGTCACTAGAAAAAAAAAAATTGGCTATTGGGACGTTTTTTTTTCGTCCCAATAGCCCAAAAATCGTCCCAATAGGTCTATTGGGACAAATAAAATTCGTCCCAAATTCCGTCGCCTCAGGTGGGTTGCAATAGCTTCTTTGGGACGAAAATTGAAATTCCTCCCTTAAAACTACCTATAGGGATGATTTTTGTTCGTCCCCTTTGACAACCAGTACAGACGAAATATTTCGTCCCTTTAGATAACCTATAGGGACGATTTTTGTTCGTCCCCTTTGAGAACCTATAAGGACGAAATATTTCGTTCCATTAGATAAATTTTCGTCCCTATAGGTATCCTATAGGGACGAAATAAAAAATAAAAAATAAATAAAAATGTTACCCACTCAAGCCACCCACCAGAAATTACAAATAATATGTGTTATCACTAGGTGTTGAACCCAGCTTGCCAACGCCCACCCACCAACCTTATTCACCTTGCTGCTGCTTTGAATGTGATAATAAAAACATAATTTTTATATATAACCTCTAATTGTTATTAAATTTTTATTGATTTTTTTTCAAACAAAATTTTATTTGTAGATTGATTTCACTAATTTAAATTTTATTTTTATTTAATAAACAAATTGATATTAAAAAACATTTATTATAACATTTAATTAAATTATTTTTTTAAATCATATATTGTCAGATCAAATGGTCAATCGTTAATCGTACTTGAAATTAGACATGACCCCGGTTTCGGTTCTCGGTTCTCGATTCTCGATTCAGAACCAGTGGTTTCGGTTTTCGATTCGGAACCAGCGGTTTCGGTTTTCGATTCGGAACCAGCGGTTTCGGTTTTCGATTCGGAATCAACGGTTTCAGTTTCGGTTCTAGTTCTAGTTCCGACGGTTTGGTTCTTTTTTTTTTTTTTAATAATAGAAAACCTCTCATGACTAATAGTTATTGATCCTTATGAAGAATTTATTGGAAAAAATAAAATTCATCTCGATAGAGAACCACTTTTGACGAACAAAATGATCCATATTGCATCATTTTCTAATTTATATGGTAATTTAATTATTAATCTACCTTTAAGGAAAAACTTAAAAAAAAAATCAAGAATTTTCAACAAAATGAATTAATTAGTTTGTTTGTTTTTTTTTTTTTTTTTTTTGGATTTTTGAATGGATAACATATTTTATATCATAAATTCTAGTATTTTGATTATGTAAAAAAAATTCCAATAAAAAAAAATTCCAGTACTTTGAAGAATTTTTATCAACTATGTATTTATTTTATTTAAGCATTTCTATCAATAAATAAAAAAGAATGCCACAAGTGAAAATATAAAAAGAGATGAAATAAGAAATGTTATAAGATGAAAAGAAAATAATAGTAATAAGAGAGGAAAGAGAGAAATAAATGACTAAAGAGAAACAAATAAAATGTTTAGGAAAAGAGAAAAAATATGAGAGAGATAAACAATTAAGATAATTAATGATCATGAAATCTTGACCATTCAGACAAGTATGATCTAATGGATACATAAGTGTGACAAATCTTGTGTAAAAAAAAATGGTTAACATGCACTCATAACCATAAATACAATAACTATTATACACATCAAAATAATATATATTTTTTTACCTCTATTATTTACCTCATTTTCTCTCCTTTCATCTTAAAGTAATATTTTCTTCATTTTCGTCTTCTAATACTTTTTTCACGTTTCTTTCTTCACTCACATTCATCTAAGTTTTTTGAGGATTAATTGAAAACACTACCAAAAAAAAAAAAAAAGGCTATTCGGATGATATTTTTCATCCCAATAGCCCTAAAATCGTCCCCATAGACCTATTGGGATGAAAAAAATTCGTCCCAATAGGCAGTCTATTACATTCGTCCCAATAGACTGCCTATTGGGACGAATTATATATTTCGTCCCAATAGGATATCTATTGGGACGAAAAAAATTCGTCCATAAAGATCATACCACATTGGACAAAATTTGTCCCAATAAACATTCTATTGGGACGAAAATCTATAGGGTGAAATTTTTTTGTTCCAATAGGCTGTCTATTAGGACGTTTTTTATTTTTCGTCCCAATAGGATGTCTATTGGGACGAAAAAAAAACGTCCAAATAGATTTTTCGTCCCAATAGGTCATTTTTCTTGTAGTGGTGTTAATCCATAGGGGAGGTTTCTGAAATAAAACCATTTATAACTATACATCCAATAATAGTTCAAAGGTGAAGGGAGGTTTTTAATATTAACCCTTTTAAAAATCCAAAATTATTTTATTAATTTTGTTTACTTCATCTTCAAATACACACAACCCATAAGCTCAGTATTTACAACTTGTTAGATATCAGTAGAAGGGTTGAGAAAAAAATTGATATCTAGAAATCTGGAAAAAGAAAATTTTTACAAAATATTTGGAAATTTAGAAAAAAATTAAAAAAAATCATCTCATTTAAAGCCACCGTTTTTTTATCCAAAATTGTTTTGCTTCTTCTCTTGCTTGGTTTCTCTTCTTTTTCTCTGCATTGAAGTGAATTGTCAGTTTGTTTTGTCTAATTTTAAACAAATAAAAATTTACACATATTAAAATTTACGATGATTAGAAACACAATGACAATGAAAAGACAACAAAAGAATCCCAAATTAAATACACAAAACCCAGTACTCACAACTTGTTAGATATCAATAGAAGGGTTGAGAAAAAAATTGATATCTAAAAATCTGGAACGAAATTAAGCAAAATATCTGGATATATGGAAAAAAAATTATAAAGAAATCATCTCATTTTAATAATATATATATGAGATCTCAATCTCCATTTGATATCTGAAAATCTGTGAAAAAATTTAAAACAAATCCATCTCATTTTCTCTCCAAAACAAACCCAAACCATGACTAAACTCCAAAAAGTTTACAAATTCAAAGTCGAATCCCAAGATCTAATAAAACCCAATCATTCTTGTATTTTTTTAAATAAAAAAAAAATCAATCAATCAAGCCAAGGATGTGATCGATCCACAAACCGGTGAACCAAAGAAAGTTTGTGTTCGAATTTCGATTGACCGAGAATTGAGATGTAGAGAAGAATGGTGATATTGTTATGGTTGGTTATTGTAAGTGTAATTATTTTGTGATTGGCTTATTTCTGTGTCAAAACCTTTGAGGTGTTTTTGAAAATATATATGTGTCTAAACTAACCTTGGGGGTGGTGAATAGGTTTTAATCAAGTTAATTACCAATTTTTCTTGATCAGTCAATATTTAAAAAATAACCAAATATAACAAGCAATCAATTGACAATTTAAAGGCGGAAAACAATAAATGACACATCAATTGATTTACGAGAGAAACCCTCCAACCGGGCAACTTAAATCCACTATTTGAATAAAAGTTTACAACTTAGGTTGACCTCAAATCAAACCGTTCTTGATCATTAACCCTTCCACTCTACCCGACGGACCTTTAATAGTGATCCTAGACCAAATTGCTTGTACACTAATCCACTTAATCACAAGGCTTAACACTCAATGAAGAGGTAACAACCTATGTGAATATCAAGAGTATTCTAAATGTATAAATGTTAGGTCAACACATTTAATGTTTATCTAACCATGGATGAACAAGTCAAACAATCCTAGATATCATGTTGCTATATGACATACATATAACTTAGCTATATAAAATAAATACAAACCTAGATGTAATAGTTATCACAATACAAAAACCAGTAATCAACACAAAATCTCAACTTGTAGATAAAAACTTAATCTTGATGCAAACAAGTCATAAAAGATATTTCTTGTTAAGCAAGAATACTAAAATGAATGAAGATGGTGTTCTACTTATCAAGTCATGTGTGTTGATGAAGACCCATGAGAGAATACAACTTAGATGATGCTAGATGTGGGTATTTAGGTTTTGGTCAATAAAGATTGAATCTTGAATAGGGATGTTAAAAATCCTCATGGGTACGAGGACCCACCCCGTTTGGGGCGGGTTTGATACATGTTAACTGGGGTATGGGGCGGGGATGAGATTTGATTTGATTTAATTTTAAAACCCAATTAATTTTGGGGCGGGGAATGGTATTTTGGTCCCCACCCCATACCCCAATTAACATGCTGCATGGATGATTAAGAAACAAGAAACACAGTTATGTTACAATTTTTTTCTTCAATTTACTTTCAAAATATAATTGGTAAGAAACATTTTTCTTATAAACAACTAAAATGTATTTTTTTTTTTTTTTTTTTTTTTTTTTTTTTTTTTGGATATAGGTATACATGGAGATGGAAGATGCATGATCACATTTTTGTCATTAGCACTTGTTCTTAGACAAGTATCATGAGTTAAATATTCAATCTTTATTTTCTTTTGGCAAATTTAATTATGACGATTTTGTATTTCAATTTCATTTTTATTGAAAAAGAATGGTGTAATATTCATATGTTTGGTAATTTAGTTTGTGATAGACTTACTATGAATTAAAGTTTATTTACTTTTTAACTAATTTTTTTTCTTCAATTATTTAATATTTTTATAGACCGATTGACATTTGTAATTGTGGCTTACAATATAAGGTATATAATTATTAATGTTGTCTTAATCAAACGGAGCGGGGCAAGGTGGGGTGGGTACCGGGAGCCATGTCCCCAAATGTGGATTCCCCGTCCCCGCCCCAAGTGGGGAATGGGGCAGGGACGGGAATTCTAGTTATATTTGGGTTTGGGGAATGGGGATGGTATCCCCACCCCGTACCTGCCCCATTGACATTCCTAATCTTGAAGACTTTTCTTGCAAGGCACACTTAAGCTCTCAAGAATCTCAAATTTCAAGCTCTTAGACAAAATGGGGAAGAAGAGAAAGTATATATAGCAGGTCAAAAAGAAATGGTATCATTTTGACAAAACAAGGCTCGACCGCTGTAAAAGCCATAGCGGTTTTCACAGCGGTAGACCACATATGAAACAATCAGGTCAGACCGCTGTGCTTACCACTGCGGCTTTCACAGCAGTCTCCACTGTTACGCCAACGCTGTGAAAACACAACAACGGTGTGGACAATGGTAGAGAGCGGTCATCACTAGACTAACACCGCTATGAAACTTACAGCGGTAGCTAGGCAAAAAACACACAAGCAAGAAAACATGCATTCTAATACCAAATATGGCATGACAAGGATAAAAAAAGATACAATAGAATGAGCATGCATGAAGAGAGATATAGCATGAATGAGCACCAATAACAAACACACAAAGATATAAAGATATGAAAATGCATGAGATGTGTGTGTGTGCAACTAAATCTTTTCAAATAGATGAGCACAAGCGATATACCTTTGACGTGCTCTTAAAGTTTGATCAACACAAAGAAAGCCTAGTCTACCCTTACAATATAAACCCCAAATGTGGTTTGTCAATAAAATAAGCCAATCAAAATATGAGGAACTTACAGTTTTGTAAGGGTTGCTTAGGTTCTTCATGTGGTCATCAAGTTCGTGATCGTGTTTGGAAAGCTTCCCAGTATCCCAAGATCTTCAAGAGCCGAGCTTTAAAGGTAAAACTACTCGACCTATTCTCTTGAAGAGATTAGGTGCACACACACACAATTCATTCATATGTGTCCCTGCATCGTTGAGCAACCTTATGCGCACACACAAACAATTTGTGTGCAACACTTATACACACACATATTGATCATATGTTCAAGCATTAAGCATTTAGATTGATATCTAGGCTTGTTGCATCATTAGATTGTGTTGTGTTCATTCACGATGTTTCTTCGCGATTTGTTCATCATACTAACACACTCACACATTTGATTTGTGTGATCATGCATTGCATTTTATCATGTGATATCTTATTGTGTGCATGTATTTGATATGTGTTAGATATGGTTTGGTCATTTGAAGTAATGTGTCTAGTTTCGAAAGATTGATTTTCAGTGATTTAAATGTTTTTCAAAAACTGACATTTGTATGGTCTTATGACCATAATGTTTTATATAAAGATTCAAATTGAGTTTTGAAAAATTATGGACAAACTAAAAACTCATACCTTTCCAACAGTATATTATTTGTAATATTTCATGACCGTTTGAATTGGTTTTGAAATCTCCAAATAGAACACTAAAATAGGGCATCTTTATTGTTGTCCGAATCTAACTTTTTGGTGCGCTAAAATATTGAGTTGTGCACTGTGGCGCAAATTTGGCGGCCCTGACCACCGTTTTTGACCATCGTTTGAAACCATAAACCTCTGGAACTATTCGACGGTTGACATTCGACGGCCATGAGCGCCGAATGGCTTTTTTTTTTTTTTTTTTTTTTTTTTTTTTTTTTTTGTTATAGCAAATTGGCCAAAACGATGCCGTTTTGATGGGGCTTATATATAAGCACCCATCTTCTTCCTTTAGCCGAACTAAGAGCCCTAAAACACCATTTTTACACCTCTCTTCATCTCTTCAAGAAAAATCTCTTACAAGAGAGAGAGGTTTGGGTTTCTAGTGAGAGAAAGCTTAAGGAAAGCATCTTTAACTCTCCATCCCTCATCCCATGAGCATTTAAAGCTCATATCATTCATGAGTCTTCATTAATGGTCTCCATTGTTGGTAAGAACAAATTTCCCCTTTCATTAATTGTTCTTTACTTGTTTAACTTCATATTTATTGAGTATATTTTGAAGTTTGGAGATTGTTTGAGGGATTAGATTATAACTAGGTTGTTAGAGCATCTCCAACGCAAATATCCATTTTTGAGTTTCTAAATAGTGTCATATCAACATTTCTATTTATTATGGGTCCACTTTTGAAATTTTTTTTAGAGAAATGCATATTCACATCTCCAATGCAATTATCTAAAGTCAAATATGCATCAATTTTATGTCGAATCATAATAAAACAATTATTACACTCTCTCTCCTCTTTTATTTTACAATTAAATGAGGTTTAATCGTATTAGTGGAAAGAGTTGAAAGCTTTAATCTTATCGGTGGAAAGAACTAGAAATCCTAGTCAGCATTTCTAGGAGAGTTTCTAGAATTAGAAACCCAACTCTATATTCTCTAACTTTTTTTTGGCCACATCATCTCCATATTCAACTTAGAGCATCTCCAATGCAAATATGTTTTTTTGAGTTTCTAAATAGTGTCACATCAGCATTTCTATTTATTATAAGCCCACTTTTGAATTTTTTTTAGAGAAATGCATATTCATATCTCCAATACAATTATCTAAAGTCAAATATGCATCTATTTTATGTCGAATCATAATAAAACAATTATTACACTATCTCTCCTCTTTTATTTTACAATTAAAGAAGGTTTAATCTTATTGGTGGAAATAGTTGAAAGCTTTAATCTTATTGGTGGAAAGAGTTAGAAATCCTAGTCAGCATTTCTACTAGGAGAGTTTCTAGAATTAGAAACCCAACTCTATATTCTCTAACTTTTTTTGGCCACATCATCTCCATATTCAACTTAAATAATAACTCTGGAGAGAGTTTTTCTAACTTTTTTAATATCTATCCTATGTGGCACTCCATTTTCTCCAAATGCATAATAGCATTGGAGATGCACTTAGATAATAGCATTAGCGAGAGTTTTTTTAACTTTTTAAATATCTATCCTATGTGGCACTCCATTTTCTCCAAATGCATAATAGCATTGGAGATGCTCTTAGGTAGATTTCTCTACATCTAGTTGAGAGAGAAGCTCTTCAAGCTTCATTGATTGACTCTCCAATCCTCTCCCATATGCATTTATATCATTAATCATTCATGAGTTTTTATTAAACATCTCCTTTGTTTGTTAAGAACAAAAACCCCTTTCATTAATTATTCTTTACTTGTTTAACTTCATTAATTGCATATCTTTGAAGTTGTGGAGATTGTTTAAGGGTTAGTTGATAACTAGGTTGATGGGTATTTATATTCACATCTAGTTAAGCCTTTGTGTTGTCTAGCATATTTTGCATTGTGCATTTAATATACATGAATTTCGTTACATACATACAACAATGAAAACAGAATACCAAACACAGCCACTTCTATTTCCTTTCTATTCTTTTCTTTTCGTGGCGATCATTTTAAATAACAAACACATTTGTCTTCTCAGTAGAAGCTAAATGACTAAATCGATCTTCCTAACTCATGCTCCATGGCTGTCTCTGTTATAATTTCGGCTTTTTCTCAGAACCAGAAGCACTACTATCTACAGCAGCAGCAGTTGCCAATTCCATCAACCTCTCATAGTCTATCTCAGTGGACTTGTACTTCAGCTTGATTCCGCCCTGAATCCACGACCTAATACAAAGAACAGCTTGTGTGCTGTCATGTGGCATACAAAGTCGTTGCTTATCAATCTGGTCACCTTTGCTACAAAACAATTCTTCAGGAGTCACTGAAGTTGCCTGCACAGCTAGGAAATCACGAGCCATCACAGACAACCGAGGGTATCGGGTGCTGTTCACCTTCCACCACTCCAGAACATCTGTTGGTATCGGAGCTGGAGATTCTGACAGATACTGAGTGAGTTCATCCGTGGAGTGACTTATGCTTCCCCTTCGTTTCTTTCGGGCAATTTCCTCCGCAAAAGAGACACTACCTCCATCTTCAATCTCTTGAGAACCATACCCACTTGTCATTGATGAGAAATGAGTGGTAGAATAATTTCTAAGGAAATGGGCTCTTGCTTCTTCAAGATAATTTTCTGCGTTAAGGTTCTCAGGAATGAGCTCACTTTTGATCCGTGGATCAAGAATGGCTGTCATGAAGGTAAATATATTGCAAACCTGGTTATTGTAACTCCTGGCCTTTTTGGCCATTTCTTCAGCTGCATTCTTTAGCCAGTCTGGGCTATGACGGGATTCTCTGCACGCAGCAATCATCTCAGAAATGTGATCCATGAAGAAGAGAACCAGCCCAACTGTGGGTACTTTATGTGTACATATGTTATTAGTGGTCTTATAGAAGGGTTCTAAGTATCCATGCACCATGCTGACAGCAGTTTTCTCTGCAGAGCTTAGCAGCATCCTACTGCCTAATGTTTCTTCATGCTTCCTGATCACAGCATCCATCGTCTTACCAGCCTGCAAATCCAAGTTGTCAATATCCGCTAAATTCTCATCCGGAGTACCAAAAGAGAAACATTGAAAGTGCATGTAATTTTCTCATAACTCAAGTAGGAGTTCTTAGAAGCAAGAAGTACCTTATGCACTAGGTCAAGCATTTGGTAATTGCCACTCCACCGTGCTGAAGTGTCAAGTGGAAATTTCCAACTGCCTTCTCGATAAGCTGTTGAAAGCTGAACAAAATCATCTGACATATCTATTGATTCATTTAACTCCAGTGCAAACTCCCTGGTTTTAGAGATCACAGGTTTAGTGGTTCTTAATCCATCTTCTATGATCAAGTTCAAAGTACGTGCAGCACAGGGGATATAGCAGAAGGGACCGATTTTCTGACCATCAAACTCCTCTTTTAAATTATGGCATGCACGGATAGCATTTTGACTGTTATCATGGGTACATGAGAGGACTCTATTGTCAACATTGTACGTCCTAAGAACCTTTACTAGGGAATGATAAATCTCTGAATCGCCACAAGGATAAGGTATGTGACATATATCAAGGAGCAGCTTGTGAAAGGACCAGCTTTCATCTATCCATTGACACGTAATGCTCATATAAAAAACTTGCTCATAGGAAGTCCAGAAATCTAGAGTGAGGGAGACTTTAGAAGAAACCTGTTCCAAAGATGTCTTTACATCTTCCCACATGCTCCTAAAAACTTCACGAAGCACTGCTTTGTACTTCTCACCTGGCCAGAGTTGTATTGATGGATTTAGAAACTTAAAGGAGTTTGCTAACCACTTTTCCTCCATGGTTGAAGGAGGGAGAGAAGTTAATACGAGCCACTTAATGAGCAACCAGTTGAGATGATCGTAGTCCACTTGGGATGCTTTAACCTGAGGTTGTGTTTTCTTAACTACAACAATCGGCTGTGGTACTGGGCTGGTGACAACATCCCCTGCCTTATCGTATCCTGGATGTCGATTAGCAAGGTGCCTTCCCAAATTACCTTTGACAACAAAAGGAGATTATTATATGTTTGAAACTACGTGAAATTTCATAATATAATGTTCCTAAGACTGCTATATACTTGCTATATTTCAAAATAGCTTGTCCTTGTGTATAAGACTGAACAAGAGAACCCGTAGATTGCAAATCCAGATCCTAATGAGGCCAATCTGAATGTTATCCATCTGCTAGTGACCTCCAAGAAAACTTCAAATTCCTCATAGCACGTCATCATAAATAAATAGTTTGGTATTGCTGGATCTATTTGGATTAATTGCACTTCCAAAATATCCACAGAACCTAATCTGCTCCATTCCGTAAGAAGATAATAATAGGGGGGGAAAAAAGCGATTGCACAAAATTTACCTGTGGCAGTTGCAATAGAATAGCTTTGTCCACAAAACTTGCACCTCCGACTTTTCCCATCAGGGGCTGTCTCAAAAAACCTGAGATAAATGGATGTCATTGTCTTCTTTCTTGGTTTCGCTGAAGGGACAGTATTTCCCTTTTCTGAAGAACCCAGTACGATATCTATTGGATCAATACTTGGAATTAGTGCCATATCCATTACCTGTTTGGGTTCCATATCTACTCCTAGAAGCAACAAAAAAGAAAAAGGAATTTTAGATTCATAGTTAAAAGCAAGATTTATTTTATAAATGGAAAAACATAGTAAACCAGTAAACCTGAAATCCAGTATTGACATCTAGAAATACATATAACAAGTAAACTGCGGTTCGGAATCTGGAGATCAAGCTTCATCTTCTGCCAAAGATCAACGTTCTTTTCTTTCCTTTTTTCTTCTATAATGAGTTAAAAAAAAAAAAAAAAAAAGACATTTCTTTTGTTACTATCCTAGTATCCTGGCATTAAAGAAATTTATAAGATCCTTCTAAGAAATATAATATGCAAATAGACAAGGAAAATCCTAGACATAAAATGTTATTGGTTAACTAACAAACTGGAGTCAGTAGAATCAATGAAACTGTGCGTAAAACTATTGGGATAATGACTTGCAAGTTATCTCAATAGCAGAAGATTTATTCAAGCATAGATCTTCACCTAAGTCCTTCAGATAGCAAAATATTTATTTCCATGGATTTTGTCTTATTTCAGAATGAAAAACAATATGCTAATATCAAAAAAGGGCGCCAGTGCTGAACAGATCTTGCATTTTTTTTCGGGGATTATAATTGTCAACAATGTCCAACACTCCAACTCAATCCAACTAGTAAAGTTCCATTGCTGTTTTATTGATCCATTATAAACTCTACTATATGCTGCTCACCTCAAAAAGGTCTCTTGTATTAATTCAACATAACTAGAAAATGTCCTATATCTCAATATCGTCAATACAAGACCACGAAAATAAACAGCTATTAGGAATCCAGTGAGAACAATTACTCCTACTCAACCCTTTGCAAGTCTTTTGATCCGTATCTATTCAGATATCATTAAATCTATAATTGTCGGCGAATTTCACTCCTTTCTAAGTCCTAACTTACTATATAATTCATGTCAATCTATAGCATTTGCATAACATAGACTTTGTGACGGCTAAGTACTATGAGCTATGCAGTATATAACTGATATGTTAATCCATTACTCTTTCAATAACTGATATGGCCATGATAGACAAAACCGAAAACTTGTTTACAAAAGATTGTTTCTGTTTTTGCTTCTAGTTTGATCAAATTCAAACTGAACACAACAGCTAAACAAACCAACATCAAATAAAACAGTGACAAATAATCAGGATCAGGAATTGAAGAACCTTTATAAGGCTTATATGCATTATTGGCACTCCAATCCATCGAATTCACAGCTTTTCCACCAATTATTCCTGTCTGAAAAAAAAAAAAAAAAATCAATCAACAAATTAATTAAAAAAAAAACACAGACTTGAATCAAGAGCAAACATAAATCTTGAGTTTGGTCTTACCCCGAAATTCATGAGCCGACTACTACTGATTTTTCATAATCTTAAACTCGGTTTTGTGTGGGTTTTTTTGGAAGTTGAAAAATTAGTAAGAGTCACTGATGATCGTAAATCAATGAGTGACTGACTTGGATTTTTGAAATGTTAAGAGAATAGAATTGAACAAGCAAAGAAGCTTCAAAACGACAGTGTAAAAATTGGAGGGAGAAGGAAGGTAGAAAAAAGAGAGATGGGCGCTGGATCTGAGCCGGATCTGAGCCGAGCGAAGAGAGAGAGAGAGAGAGAGAGAGAGAGAAGAAGAGAGAAGAATGAATGAGGATCAGCTTTTACTTGACAGAGCCGCGACGCCTACATACCTGTAGTCATCTATATCTCATTTCTCTCTTTCTTTCTTTTTCGGTTTTGTTTTCTGTGGGTGGGTGGGTGGCTCGGCTGGTGGGTCCAACTCGAGCGAGTGGCTCGGAGCGGGTTACTCACTAGACTCAGGTAACACAGGGTAAGGCTGAGCCACTTTGGTTCGCCTTTTCTTTTTAAAAAAAATAAAATAGCTTGGTTTTTTTGGAATTGAAAATCATCAAATGATAATCATAATAATAGTAATAGTATTAATAATAAAAATAAATTAATATATTTTCTCTTTTTTTTTAAATGAAAATATATTAATAAAACAAAAGAGGAACAGACAGCTAATCTGACATATCAGCCAGAACAAACAACTCCATATAAAAAGGAGGATTTTCTCATCAAATAAACTCAGAATCTAAAGACAATGACAACTTAGTTAAGGAATGAACTACCTTATTAGTACTTCTAATAACAAAACACACACAATCAAAATTAAAAGATTCTTAAAGATTAAGAATATCATAGATAAAAAGACCAATTTCAAAGTTAAGACGGTTGCTGCAAGTTTATAATTGAATTAAAATTGATAATACCTAAAGGCTAGAGCTAACATAAAACTTGAAGTTTTTTTATCAATTTTTTTCATAATTACCCATTAATATAATATTTTTATTGTAATTAAAAAATATACTAGAAATTTGAGTGAAAATTAGTTATTGAATTATAAGGTTAGAGTTTACAAAAATTAAAATATCAAAAAATAAAAATTTAATATATAAATATATAATATTTGTCCGGTAAGAAAAATATATATAAATAGGATTATGTGGGTGTGGTGGGCTAGACTCTAGAGTGAGCTGATGGCGACTGGTTAGAGTTTGTTGAGCCCAATGTCCCCTTTGGCTCCAACTAACTTCGCTACTTGGTGCTCTTCGCTCCATTCACTCTTTTTCAAATCAAACGTTTTTTTTTTTTTTTTTTCTCTTTCTCTTTATTAAAAATAATTTTTATTATTATTATTTCTTTTTTTGAAAGAAATTACATATTAGCTTTGGTACAATCGATTATGTACTTGGCCTTCGCCTTTCCAATGAGGGTTGAGTAATACTTATAATTTTTTTTTTTTTTTTATAGTTAGAGCATCTTCGATACTAATGTGGGTTGTAAAAAAATTAGATGGTATATAAGATGAACAATCAGTTAGTTAAAATATTCATCTCCAATGCAACTGTGGTAATACAACTTCAAACTGAGGTGGTAAATTTTTTTTAGAGGCTGTCAACATGATTCTGATTTCAGAGGGTTTATTGGACAATAATCTTCTTAGCTTAGTCAGCAACCATTCTTTTCTTCTACTTTACTTTGTTCAATAATTTTAAAGTATATTCAAACAATTCTAAAGTATATTCAATGAGACCAATAATAAATTGTCATGTTATTAAAAATATGTATTTTACAAGTGAAGCATTGAAGACCAATTTTTTCATTTGGAAACCAATAATAAATTGTCATGTTGTAGATTGTTTATTAATAAAATTTCAGAACAAGTGTGATACTCTCCGATCCGCATGCTACTAATTCGACATTCATGCCACCGAGAATTTCAATGAGCTTTGGCCTTTGGCTAAGGAATACATGATCAAGTAATTCTTCAGGGAACTGTTAGGGACGAGTTGCACAGCTCTCCAATTTAGGTAACAATTTTTTGGGTAATTACTTTAATTAATTTATCAATTAAAAAATTTGATCATCTCATTAAGTCAAGTTGTCAAATTCTAATTGGTTGTTTAATTTTTTTTGGGTTGCACCGTTATAGATTTAAATGAGAAACGTTACATGCAAGCATGGGATTGCCAAAGGCATTAAGTGTAACCACCGCGAAAGTCGGAAAATTAGAAATTGTGGTTCGTGTATTCTTTATTTTTTTCTTTCTTAAGTTTGATATTCCAATATTTGATTGATAATTTAAGATGTTTGATTGTTATGCAAACTCAGTGGCTTCTCTTTGGTGTCGGTAACCATCTCTCTGCCTCTTTAGAAAAAAAAAATTATTATTGCAATTAATAACTATAGAAAAATAGAAAGAAAAAAAAAAAAAAAAAAAACTAATTGTGCCCATATTAACTTAACAATACAAACACACGGGCCCTATGCCTTGGTGGCCTGGAGTCTTCCTAAGACTCTTGCCACCAAGGTTCGAATCTTGGCTTGGTGTGTATATGGAGGTTTTCCCACCATGTGTGTGTGGGTCTTGTCCCACCTTTGTGTGGGTGCGCTCTCCCCTATGGGAGTTACTTGTCCGGGCCGTGCTTATAGAGCTCGATCTCGCTGGTTCCGGTTGTTGTTGATGTAATAAAAAATAAATAAATAAATAAAACTTAACAATACAATATTATTAATAATAAATTCATATTTATCTCTAAAAAACACAACACAAGGAAAATGAAACGTACGGAAGTTACGTAAGTCACATTGGAATCCAAAACAATACCACATTCCTTACATTTTTGATGCTGAATAATATCTTAATCAATTTAAAATAATAATTATGTATATAAGTTTGGCATTAAATTCTGTTTACTAATATTCTTTATTGATTGCTTTCTTTCTTTAGTGATTACTATTATTCACTTTCTATGGTTGTTATTCTCATTAAAATTAATGTTTTGTTTATACGATGGGTGTTAAATTTTGTATACAGAATGCCCATTAAATACAAATTATAAAAAACTTATCCATTAATTAGTTGCTTTGGATATTATATATGAACCTAGATATTTTATATAACCACTCCCTTTAATTAATTAAACTTTTATTAGTATTAATTACTATTAATGATTTTCATTATCTCATTGAAAAGAAAACGTTTTAACTTTCCATTGCCAACTCTTAATTTGAGTTTTAAATACACATGTTTTCATTGATAGCTTATTGAGCATGTATTATATATCAAAATGATACGAAACTAAGGGTAGTGTATTGGATTGTAAATAATCAAAATTAGGCATCGCTTTTCTTTTTTTCCATCCAAGGCGATATCTACTCCGCATTGGAATTCGTCTTCCACCGGTACACATCTTATAGTTTATAGTTTGTAAATTCTTCAGTTTTTTTTTTTTTTTTTTTTTTGTTCTGTTTTGTGTATTTTAATTTTTTTTCTTTATGGTTTGTGGCATGGGTTGATGATTGTTTGGTTGATTTGTATTTTATTGTTTACATGCTTTGTTTTATTTTTTTAAATTTTATTAGAAAAATAGAATGAAGATTTCGTGTGATTTAGATATAAATTATGTGATTGCCTCTTGAGTCTTGATTACCTATAGAATTACACTAAACTTGGCACACCGGTAACATTAGGAGAATTATTCATTTTCCCATTAATTATGGGATTGACTCTTGATTAGCTATTGATTATATAGATATATTCCCTATTGGACTCAAATCAGCTGTCAAATTTTGGTGTCCCAATTTGTGTCCAACCAACCAAATTGGGACATGTGTGCACATTTAATTATTATTTTCAACTGGTTCTATAAATGTGCACATATGTTCTAATTTGGTTGGTTGGACACAAATTGGGACACCAAAATTTGACAACTGATTTGATTCCTTCTTTATTTTAGAAGATTAATAAGAATTTAATAAAATAATTAATTATATAGAAAAATCAAGAGCCAATCCCATAATCAATGGGATCATGAATAAAAGTCAAGAGTCAAAATAAGAAATTAATAAAATAATTAATAATATAGAAAAATCAAGAGTCTATCACATAATTAATGGGATAAAGAATAAAAATTAAGAGCCAATTGGCTTGACCATTAATGAGTTTTTTTAAAAAACATTATATTCAACCCTTCAGTTTTATATTCAACTTTCAATTGACAGTTGATTTTCTAAATTTAAAAGCATCTCTAATGCTATTATGCATTTGGAGAAAATGGAGTGCCACATAGGATAGATATTTAAAAAGTTAGAAAAACTCTCTCCAATGCTATTATCTAAGTTGAATATGGAGATGATGTGGCAAAAAAAAAGTTAGAGAATATGGAGTTGGATTTCTACTTCTAGAAACTCTCCTAGAAATGCTGCTAGAAATACTGACTAGGATTTCTAACTCATTCCACCAATAAGATTAAAGCTTTCAACTCTTTCCACCAATAAGATTAAAGCTTTCAACTCTTTCCTCTAATAAGATTAAACCTCATTTAATTGTAAAATAAAAGAGGAGAGAGAGTGTAATAATTGTTTTATTATGATTGGATATAAAATGGATGCATATTTGACTTTAGATAATTTCATTGGAGATGTAAATATGCATTTCTCTAAAAACAAATTCAAAAATGGGCCTATAATAAATAAAAATGCTGATATGACACTATTTAGAAACTCAAAAATGAATATTTGCATTGGAGATGCTCTAATGAAAATTATTGCTATCATTAAATCCTATATTTTTCCTTTAATGCTTAATGAATAATATATTATCATAGAGCCTCAACATATCACATGTCAATATGAGAAGGCTTGACCATTGGTTAATATTTTTAAAATTATATTCAACCCTTCATTTTTCAATTCACAATTGATTTTCTAGATTTAATGAGAATTATTACTATTCTTAAATCATATATTTTTCCTTTAATGCTTGATGAATAATATATTATCATGTTTATAAAATATAGTATAATAGAGTCTCAAAGAGCAACAAAGCTTTTGCTACTAAGTAGTTATTCATAATTGTAATAAGTTTTAATAATATAATTTTTTTTTTTTCATAAACCACATATCAATAGATAATCAAGAGGCAATCCTGTAATTAATGGAATAGTGAATAATATCTCTAAAATAATATCAAATTTTATTTTTAATTATTAAGTATTATTATTATTTTTTGAATTATTACATTTATTTGGTAAGTTTTAATAATATAATTTTTTTTTCTTCATAAATCACATATCAATAGATAATCAATAAGCAATCCTGTAATTAATGGAATAGTGAATAATATCTCTAAAATAATATCAAAATTTATTTTTAATTATTAAGTATTATTATTATTATTTGAATTATTACATTTATTTGGTAAGTTTAAAAGACAAGCAATAAATTCTTTTTTTTTACCAAAGCTATTAAGTAGTTACTAAGTTTAAAAACTTTTAATAATATAATCTTTTTTTCATAAATCACATATCTATAGGTAATTAATGGGCAATCTCATAATTAGTAGGATAGTGAATAAATTGACTTTTAAATTTTAAGTATTTAAAAAAAAAAAAAAAAAGTATTCCATTATTTGGTAAGATTAAAAACAAGCCATAATTTATTTTACCAACAAACCATAAATTCGTATTAATTAATTTTTTTAAGTATCATTAATTATTTAACTATATAATATGTATATATAATATTTGATAAGTTATTTTATTTTATTTTTGGTTCATTAATAAAATTTATTAATTATCTCATTAGTTATGGAATTGACTCTTCATTCTATTCATTATCCCATTAATTATGGGATTAACTCTTGATTTTTCTATACTATTAATTATTTTATCTTATTTTGAAGCCTTAACATGCCACGTGTCGGCATGAGAAGGGCTTGACTATTAATTAGTTTTTTTAAAAAAATTATATTCAACTCTTCAGTTTTATATTCTTCAACTCTTCATTTTTTTTTTTCAATTAACGGTTGATTTTCTAGATTTAATGAGAATTATTACTATTATTAGATTATATATTTTTCCTTTAATGCTTGATGAATAATATATATATATATATATACAGTCTTTCTATTATCCGTTCGAACTGACAAAAGTTATATCAGTTCCTTGTATGTGGGCCACTGGATTTAAATACTTTGACTGACAAGTGCATACAGCAAAGTCAAAGTATTTAAATCCAGTGGTCCACATGTAAGGAACTGATATAACTTTTGTTAGTTCGAACTGATAATAGAATTTCTGTATATATATATATATATATATATATATATATATATATATATATATATATATTTTGAAAAGAAGAAACAAGAACAAAGACAACTAGAAAGAAACATCACTCCAGACAATCCGCTCCACACAGGGAGGGCAACAATCAATCCAGCAAAAATCAAACTCAACGCCCAGAGCCTTTTTAGCTAAAATATGAGCCGCAACATTTCCTTTACGAGGAACATAGGAAAGAGAGCAGTTTGGCAACTCCTTAAGCAAATTTGAGATCTCCACCAACACAGGACCAACAATCGAATCCTCATAGTTACCTTTACGAAACATCTCCACAGCCTGGAGGGAGTCTGACTCAAACAGGAAAGGAACAAGTCCATACTCACAGGCAAGCTGAATACCAAATTTAATTGCCATGGCTTCTGCCACCAGGGGAGAGACAGTAGCAACCACATTTCGTGAAGCTGCCAGCTTAACCCTCCCAAAACTATCACAGCAAATAACCCCTAGACCAATCATCATGTCCTTATAGCAGGAACCCATATCTGAATTAATCTTCCAAAGACCCTGCAAAAAAGGCCTCCATTTAGGAGCCATCACAATACTACTACCAGTGGCAGCAGAGCCTCCATTATCAGACATACGCCACTCATCAATAAAAGAGATAGACCATTGATAAGCATCAGCCGACTCCCACCCCTCCACATTATGAACCAGCTGGTTCCTATCGAACCAGATTCTCCACAGAATAACACACAAAAGCTCCAAATCAGAGATTTTAAGGGAATTAGAACAGACCATCATAAACTCCAGAAAATGCATACCCTCAACCACTTGCAAGTCCTTCGCAAAAAGGCACATATTTCTAACACTAGCTAGCCTTTTACAACCCTATAAAGCGTGAACCATAGATTCTTGCTGGTTGTGACAGCGAGGACAACGACCGTCCAAGGCCATACCACGCTTGGCAATGTACAGCAAGGTAGGGAGCCAGTGATGACACGCCCGCCACATGAAAATTTTTATTTTTGAAGGGATTTTCAACCTCCAAAGTATTTTCCACCAAGACACCGAATCATCAAGCCCCGAAGAACTCGGATTCATAGCAAGCAGTCTACTTACCCTATACCCACTGCGAACAGAATACGATCCTGACTGCTCAAAATGCCACACCAGATAATCAGCAGTATACAGGGAGGAGGGAGGAATAGAGAGGATAAGGTCCACATCTTCAGACATGAAATTTTCCTCAATCAAGCTAACATTCCAGCTTCCCAAATCCATTTTCAGGCAGGCCACAATATTATTCTCATCAATAACCATTGGCGAAATAACTTTGAACGTGGATGGCCTAGGAATCCAGCAGTCTTTGTAAACCTTTACTGAGTTCCCATTTCCCACCCTCCACCTTGACCCTTTCTCGATAATTTCTCGCCCCCAAATCAGCCCTTTCTAGATTAACGAACCTCTGCCATTCGGCTTCACCTCAAGGAAAGAGGTATCAGAGAAATAACAACTCTTTAACACCTTACTAGCCAGCGAATTTGGCCACTTAATAATCCTCCAAGCTTGCTTCGCAAGGAGAGCTTGGTTAAAGATTTCCAAATCGCGGAAACCCATTCCTCCCTCATCCTTCGAGCTACAAAGTCTCCTCCACGCACCCCAATGCACCTTCAATTTATCATCTGAACTACCCCACCAAAACCTATTACACATCCTATAAAGCTCCGAAAAAAGGTATTTAGGGAACCTAAACAGACCCATTGTGTACGTGGGAATAGCCTGCACCACTGCTTTCAGTAAAATTTCCTTACCCCCTATCGATAACACATTTCTCTGCCAACCTTTAATCCTTGACCACGCCCTATCCTTGACCACGCCCTATCCTTGATCCCCTGAAAGAGCTTCATCTTATTACGACAGTTCATACTAGGTAGGCCCAAGTACCTCTCATGGCACTTAACATGCGAAACACCCAGTAATCTAGCCAACCTATCCCCCTTTGCCCAAGGAATGTCGTTACTAAAACACATTGTTGACTTCTCATAGTTAATAACCTGCCCCGAAGCATCAGAATAGGCGTCAAGCAGACCACGAACAGCAATACACTCCACGTCTAAAGCTTTGGAGAAAAACAGGGAGTCATCTGCAAAAAACAAATGAGAAAGGATAGGACCAGGCTGCTTACACATGAAACCAGACAACTTTGAATCAGCCACAGCTGACTGAATTTTACTGGACAGCCCTTCCGCACACAAAAGAAAAAGGTATGGCGAGAGTGGGTCCCCCTGACGGAGACCTCTGGTCGGTTTCACAGTGCCACTGACTTCCCCATTGATGATAAAAGAAAAGGAAACCGAAGATACACAGTTCATGATCTTAGAAGTCCATGACTCAGAGAAACCCAGCTTGATCATCATCCTTGCTAAAAAATCCCACTCAACCCGATCGTAGGCTTTGGACATGTCCAA
This sequence comes from Acer yangbiense, assembly GCA_008009225.1. Lineage (NCBI taxonomy): Eukaryota > Viridiplantae > Streptophyta > Magnoliopsida > Sapindales > Sapindaceae > Acer > Acer yangbiense. The sequence continues at coordinate 19,394,670 of CM017771.1, forward strand.
CTTTAGAGCAAAAGATCCCTGTTTCCGCTTCCTAGTTCGAAGAGCGTGGATACATTCGAAACCAATGATAGCACTGTCCAAGATCAACCTCCCAGGGATGAAAGCACTATGGGAATCAGACACAACCTCTCCTAGAACCAACTTGAGACGATTAGCTAACGCCTTTGCAATAACCTTATATACCACATTACATAAGCTTATCGGTCGGAACACAGACATTTGAACCGGCTTTTTAACCTTAGGAATCAGGACCACCAACGTCTCATTCACCACCTCCAAAGAAGTACCATTATTCAGACAACGCAAGCACTCGGCAATAACTTTCGAACCGATTACATCCCAAAACTTTTGGAAAAATAGCCCTGGAAGCCCATCCGGACCTGGCGCCTTATTGGTAGCAATATCGAAAACCGCTTTTCGAACTTCCTCAGCATTAAATGGTTGATCCAGTAGGCTAACACTGTACGGGGACAGTCTAGGCTGAACCTTATCCAAGACTCTGCTTATAACCTGATCAGGAACCCTGTTAAAATTGAATAACTCCGAGAAATAGTGAACAACCACCTCAGTCAGCTTCTCGGACTCACATTGCCAAACCCCGTCTCTATCAAAAAGGCCATGAATTCTGTTGCGCGCCTTTCTCTCTAAGGCCTTTAAATGAAAATACCTAGTATTTTTATCGCCAGCCTGTAACCACTCAATACGTGCCCTCTGATTCCAATATAATTCCTCACTCACCAAGAGATTATCCAACTGATCTTCTACCACCTTAATTCGATCCCAAGAACCCGGCACATTCACATCCGTAGCCATCTTCAATTCATTGCGTCTATTCTGGATATCAGAAGTCAATTGCCTTCTATTGGTCTTATTCCATCTGTCTAGAACTTTGGTACAATTGCGGATATTCCACACCGTCCCTTGAAGACCATCCCCTCTAGACCCCGAAACCCAGTGATTCTCAACAATCTTTCTACAATCCTCCTTTTCAGCCCAGCACGCCTCAAAGTGAAAACGACGACGACCCCTTCCATTTCTACTTCTTCCGTCCCTTTCAGACAACCCGAGCATATCAATCAACAAAACACGATGGTCAGAATTCCAGAAATCCAAGTGCCTAACCATCGCATTTGGAAACAGGTTTTTCCATTCCACAGTACTAACCCCTCTATCTAGCCTTTCATGCACAGCGGCCACACCCATCCGCTTATTACTCCATGTAAACGAAAGACCCCGAAATCCCAAATCATCAAGCTTACAGTGATCGAGAATCTCTCTAAAATTATCCATCAACAATCTATTACGAGCCACACCACCATGCTTCTCATCATCAAAAAGAATCTCATTGAAATCCCCAGTAACCAACCAAGGAAATTGGTACATATCACCAAGCCGTCTCAACAAAGTCCACGCATGTCTCCTTTGGTCCGGTTCCGGGTTCCCGTAAAAGTCGGTAAACCTCCACACTTTATCATCATTTGAAACCACCTTAACATCAATATGAAATAGAGAAAAAGAAAGAAGAGAGACAACCACCCTATCAGACCACAACAAGCACAAACCCCCTTTTGTCCTAACACTATCAACCACCAACTTAGCCGTAAAACCAAGACACACACGAAGCTTCTCCATCCTTGAATGGCTGGATTTTGTTTCTGACAGAAAAATAACATCCGGAGAGAACTCAGCTTTGTATTGCTGAAGAACTCGGAACGCCCGATCGCTCCCCAGACCCCGGGCATTCCAAACCAACACATTCATTGCTCCCGGCAAGCCGGTGAAAACCGACTCGCCGATCCTACATTGTTACCCGCATCAGTAGAATCCTCAGTAGAAGAAACCAACCTCTGCTTTTTTTGAACATCCAAATTACCCCCTGTACCACCACCCTCTTTCTTCTTCCCCAGAATATGACCACCTGAATCCGAAGAGCCCGAAGAGATGATCCGGTGCTGGTCTCTAGCTCTGCGTTTCCACTTGCTAGTGAGGTTAGGGTTTCCATCACTGAATTGGGGATCTTGATCTCTTAAAACACACCGTTGTGGACTCCCTACACACTCGCTATTAGTATCGCAACCGCTGAAGGATTTTGGGTTGGGTCTCCACTATACTTACCAGTCCTAAAATCAACTTCATTTGGATGAGTGAGAGCCTCTGTATTCTTAACCAGCCCGAACCCACTTTCCAGGAGGCCCGTAGAAATACTTGGAGACATTGGGCCTGTAAGAGCAGATAGGCCCACTATATTGTCACCCAAGGAAACACCCGGGTTCACATTATTAGTGACCCGTTTCTGATTCGAATTTAAATTTAAATTATCCAATCCATAAGATTCCGCCAACTTCGGGTCAACCAAGAAATCAGGCACTCCCTCCAATCTCGTATTGCAATCACTCGCCTTCGTAACAGAGATTTCCTTCCTTATAAGTCGACTTTCCAAACATGGTTCTATCTGGTTGCCACCGTTCTCCACCACCTCCATTGAAGGCAGTCTCCGACCATCCTCCCTACCAGCGCCCTTCCGACTCATCATTCTCCAATTTCCCCGATTATTGGATGCATCCTTAGTGCTCCAACCATCAGCTGTCCATCTTCGACCCCCATAACCGCCTTTATGCGGAACAATAGCATGCATCCAGAAGCCAAAGAGGAACTCCTCCTTCTTGTTCTCCAGATTCTTTGGTTTTTCAGGACAATCTTTCATTGTATGCCCCAATAATCCACATCGAAAACAAAAGTTCGGAAGCCGTTCATACTTAATCAGCATCACTGATTCTACCCCGTCCCCTAACACATCTACCCTAAGACATCTCCGTAATGGTTTATTGATCTCTAACAACACCCGAATTCTTAAAAAATTGGATATGTCTGATCAAAAAACACCTCCATCAAAATCCATTACTTCACCTATCATACACCCCAGAAATCGTCTTATTTCTTCCGACATACATATCAGCGGAGCATTATGTATCTGCACCCAAAACTCTGCTTTATTGAACTTCATATGTTGGACATTCCCCATCCCTCTTGGTTCCTCCATCACAATTAGCGCATCATTAAAACACCAAGGTCCACCCGAAATAATCCTCTTTTTGTCCTCCGTATTTCCAAACTGGAATGTGAAAATATTTCCATCAACTGTCTCTATTTCCACCCCATCTCTCGTCTGCCAAATCTTCTTCATCACAGCCTTAAATCCATCTCTGTGTACTATCTTAGGGGATAGCACCTTCCCGACCAGACTATTAGCCAGTCTCTGGAGAACAGCTTCCTTGAGATTTGATTTCAACGTTCTCACTGGACCCTCACGGTCTTTAAGGGTCATACATGGACATAGTTGTGCGACCTCATCTGCGTTCATCATCTTAGAGAGATCTGATAAAGCAGAAAGAACACCAAGCAACTAAAATGAATTCCTAAGAAAAACGAAACCCTACTAAAACCCTACTAGACTCTTAGGAAAACCTACAGAGAAAAGAGGTACTCTTTTAGATTTATATATGTTACCAGTACAATGCTTGATGAATAATATATTATCATAGAGATTCAACATATCACATGAGAAGGCTTGACATGACCATTGATTAATTTTATATTGGAGATGTCAAAGAAATAAATCTAGAGAAATGCCCCATGATTGTTTTTCATCACCGATGTATCTAATATCTTAGACCAATAAATAAAATCATTAAATTATTGTTGCGTTACATTTTATAATTCCCACACATCGTGTAGGATGCAATCTAGTAATCTAGTAATATAGTAAAATGGAACCCTCACGGTGCCATGTGTCGTCGTGAGGGAGCTTCAGCCATAAATTCCTTATATTCTAGCTTTTCTCTCATTATTAATCCACATGTTTAATTGAAGTGAAATGAAAAGCCACCATATATATCCATTGAACTCATTTGAATTAATGACCCCCTTATTTAATTGCATGTTAATATTAATCATCCACCTATTTATAAGATGTAAAATGAAAGGGTCTCTATATAATACATTGAACTCCTTCAAATTAATGATCTACATATATAATATGTTAATATAAAGGATCAAGATCCCCTACCCATCTTTTTTTTGCTCATCTTTCAAGCATCCGCTGACATGTGGCAAACAAGCAAAAGAATGGCTGAGATCACTTTGCTTTATTTTTTTTTCTCTCTTTCTCCTGAAATGACACCGTATGTGTCTTTCAAACAAAAAAATTAACCCTTGTCTGTTCGGCTATTCCCCACACCCTCCACAGCAATGGCGCCGTCGTGAACCACCTCTGATTTGGCCACCGCAAACAAGTTAACCCTCCTCTCTTCTCACCGGCGATTAGACCCAGAACCACCCCTCCGTCACGCCACCGGCGATTAGGTTTTGCTCTACCGTATGTTTCTTTTTACTTTCTACTATTTTTTACTTGTTTTCTTGCTGCAATACTTCACTGAATCTGGTTTAGATGGGGAAAGGGTCTCATCTTAAAACCTTTACTTCTTGATTATTTCGACTAGAAGCTCATAAAATGTTTCTTTATGTGGTCCAATTATTTTTGAACTATTTTGTGATTGATTTATGCTCATTCAACAGCCAACTAGTTGTGAATTTTAATTCTGATGTGTTTTTGTTAGGGCTGGTTGGGGTGCTCTGTTTTTATGAGGTTGCGTTTGCCTTTGGTGGGTCTGATGTTGCTTGTCTTCTATGCTTCTGGTGGTCCTTGTGTCTCTTTTTTCTTGTGTTGTTTCGCCTTGCTGATGTTTGTTTGGTGTATTGGGCGCTTGCTGCTGTTTGTTTGGTGGGTCTGATGTTGTTGTTTGTTTGGTCTGATGCTGCACTGTGTTTTTATTTTTATTTATTTATTTTTGTTATTGATTAGAAATAGTTAATAGTACTTTTTTTTTTGGATGATTATATGTTTTGGATAGCAACCTATGTTCAACGTTAGCAACTGATTGTATGTTTTTGTTACAGGTGTATTTAAACTTTTAGATAATATTCTTGTTTTAAAATGGATACCACTGATTTGATTGGAAGCCTAGATTTGGTATGGAATTTGACTCAGGTGAATGTGCGTATGAGTTTTATAATTCGTATGGACGAAGAATGGGGTTTAGTATTAGAAGAGACGCAGTTGCCAAGAACAAACATACAGGTGAAATCACCTCTAGGATTTTTGTTTGTTGTAAGGAGGGTTTTCGACCGCAAGATAAACAAGATGTTTTGGTTATAAAACATAGAGCCGATACAAGGACATGTTGTGATGCTAAATTATGCATTAAGTTGGATAGGAAGAAAAATAAATTTTTTGTCAATCATTTTGTAGAAGGGCATAATCATCCACTTGTAATACAAGAGTGTACTCATATGCTTCCTTCTCAAAGAAAATTAACCAGTTCACAAGCAATTGAAGTGGATTTGGCCGAAGAAGCTGGACTTTCACCTAAGTCTACATATGAGATAATGGGTAGGCAAGTGGGTGGAAGAGAGTGTCTTGGTTACACAAAACAAGACCAAAAGAATTATCTCAGGTCAAAAAGACAAAGAAAATTAGCTTATGGAGAGGCAGGTTGTGTATTAAAATATTTTTCTGATGAAACATTGAAAAATCCATCATTTTTTCATTCGGTCCAATTAGACAATGAGGAGCAAATCACAAATATTTTTTGGGCAGATGCTAGAATGATAATTGATTATAGTCAATTTGGGGATGTTGTAAGTTTTGATACAACTTACAAGATTAACAAACAAAATCGACCATTTACGGTGTTTGTTGGGCTAAACCATCATCGAGAGACCATTGTATTTGGGGCATCTTTAATGTATGATGAAACCATTGATTCATTTGTATGGTTATTTCAAACATTTTTGCAAGCAATGTCTGGAAAGACTCCAAAAACAATTTTCACGGATCAAGATGCGACTATGGCCAAAGCTATTTTACAGGTGATGCCTGACACATACCATAGGCTTTGTACATGGCATATAATGCAAAATGCCTTAAAACATATGAATAGTGTGTTTAGAGGTCCTGGTGGGGTGAAAAATGTGTTATATGCTTTTATGAATGATATTGAGGAGGAAGAAGAGTTTTTAACTACTTGGAGTCAAATGCTTGATCTATATAATGTTCATGATAATAATTGGATGAGTAGTATTTTTGACGTGAGAGCGAAATGGGCTTATGCATATGTCAGGAGAGCATGGTCAGCTGGAATGAGGAGCACGCAACTTAGTGAAAGTTTCAATGCTAGTTTGAAAGATTATTTGAATTCTGGTATTAATGTGGCAAATTTTTTTATGCATTTTGAGAGATTAGTTAATGACAAACGATATAAGGAGTTAGAGGTGGAATATGATTTGTGTTATAAGATGGTGAGTTTGAAAATTCCCTGTAAAATGTTGTCTCAAGCAAGAGAAGTTTACACAAAGGCAATCTTTGAAGAATTCCAAGAACAGTTTGTAGAAGCTATTGAATTGGTTATAACTAATTGTGTTGAGGATGATGGGAAGTTGTTTTACACGGTTGATACGGAAAACAGTCCGAAGAAGCAACAAGTAATACGAGAAAGTGATGATTCTTTATCTTGCAGCTGTAGGATGTTTGAGATTAAGGGAGTCTTATGTAGTCATGTCATTATAGTTCTTAGAGAACGAATGAGCATTAAAGAAATTCCTATCAGTTATATCTTAAAAAGGTGGACAAACCAAGCTCGAGTTGAATCTGTGCAAGACATGCATGAACATAGTATTGCATGAACATAGTATTGAGGCATACCCAAAGTTGCAGCAAACATGTCGGTACAGATCCTTGTGTTCTGTCTTTACTAGGATATCAAGTAAGGCTTCTGAAAGTGAAAAAGCTTATAATATAGCAAATGAGCATGCAAACAACTTGGCAAAATTAGTTGAAAATATTTTATGTTTAGAATGGAAGGAAATATTCATGAGAAAGACCGTGAACCTCAAGATCTCAATAATAAAGTGAATTGTACTCAAGATTCCAATTTGGTGAAAGCAAAAAGTTTAAAGAAGAAGGAAATATCAAAAGGAAGACGTAGAATTAAAAGTAGTTTGGAAAAAGCTTTAGCCAAAAGAAAAAAGTTATCAAATCCTCTTCCACACTTTCAAGCATCTAAAGAGGTAAATCATTTTTAATTTGCTTAATATCAGTTACTTCATTTGATAAATTTGTAATCTTGAATACTACTTTTTGTACAGCCGCCAAGTCAATTGTCTCCTAAGGTTGTTGACTTTCCTTATCCTCTGTCACACTCTCCAACATATAAGGTAAAACATTTTTAATTTACTCTATTAGTTAATTTTTATTGATGTGTTTTTATTATTGAATATTACTTTTTGTCTAGTCACAAAGTCAATTATCTCCTATGGTTGGTGATATTCAATATTAATCAACAGTTTATAATCCATATTCTGTAAGTATTTTTCAATATCTTATGTCCTTCAAATTTAAGTAAATTTACATCTTATTTTTTTTACTTAATAATTATTTATCACATGTGCTTTCACAGTTCCAACAACAATTGCAAAGTTGTAGTGCATCCAATCCAATGGCAAATACTCCCTATGAGCGATCTCAACAGACAAATTTTCAAGCATTGCTTCAACAAAATATGCAGAATTTCACATCTGCATTTCAAGATTCTCCGACTTCAAATAGCTCTTCTTTATTGGAATGATTTTTAGTATTATTTTATTCAGAGTTGTAAGAATTCAACATTACAGCTGTTTTGTATACATGACTAAAGTTTTTTTTTTTATCAAACATAAAAGTTGTTGATGATCATCCTTGACAGAGTTTCCCTTCTTGAAGAGACTAAGAAGATCTTAACATCTTTGTTTTTGATTTCATTGAAGAGATTGAGTGTGTGCTCAAGACCTGGTGCCTTACTTGATTTCATCCATGCTTCCAAAGAGCTTGCATTTACCTTCTCTCCTCTTTAATAATAACACACAAACAATTAGTGACACTTAGCTTATAATAAAAAGAAAGAAAAATAGATGGACGACATGATATTACTATTACATACCCAAAAGCATGTTTCTTATCATAAGGAATGGTAGAGAGAAGAGTGTCATCAACATCAAAAATCCAAGCATCTTTACCGTCACCTCGGAGAGAGCAGCAAGGTGATGGTAAAAATGCTTGGATTTTATGTTGTTCACCTCAACATTTATCCTCCAACTTTCACAGTAGTTTTTCAAGCTATTTGCTACTGCTTTTGATCTGGTTCAAAATGTTCCAATCAGCAAGTACTGAGCCAATGCAGAGGGTCAACAAAGCCAGTATCAGCACTGCCACTGAATTTGTTGCCATTTTTTGGAGTAAAATGATTGTGGGGAAAATAAAGGGGTTCGATGGGGTATTTTAATTTCCTAACCCAGTTAGATGCCATGATCTACGAGTATAGAAATGTCACACGGGTTGTAAATCATGTACTGTTCAATCAGTTGCCAACGTTGAACATCAGTTGCTATCCAAAACATACAATCACCCAAAAAAATGTACTGTTAACTATTTCTAATCAAGAAAAAAAAAATTCAGTGAATTATTGAAGCAAGAAAACATCAAGGATCCAATTGGAAATGGAAATGGTAAGACTTCACTTTCCATTCAAAATTCTAACTGTTCTCTATACATTACTCAAATGCTCTGCTTCTAGCCAATCACTACTATTCAATTATCAAATTGACATCAAATACTCTGCTTGTAGCAAATCACTACTTTTTTTTTAAACCATTTTCATTAAAAGAAGAGGGCAAGCACCCAATACACCAAACAAACAGCAGCAAGGCGAAACAACACAAGAAAAAAGAGACACAAGGACCACCAGAAGCACAGAAGACAAGCAACATCAGACCCACCAAAGGCAAATGCAACCTCATAAAAACAGAGCACCCATAAAATACGAAAACAGAGCACCCCAACCAGCCCCAACAAAAACGCATCAGAATTAAAATTCACAATTAGTTGGCTGTTGAATGAGCATAAATCAATCACAAAATAGTTCAAAATAATTGGACCACATAAAGAAACATTTTATGAGCTTCTAGTCAAAATAATCAAGAAGTAAATGTTTTAAGATGAGACCCTTTCCCCATCTAAACCAGATTCAGTGAAGTATTGCAGTAAGAAAACAAGTAAAAAATTGTAGAGAGCAAAAAGAAACATACGGTGGAGCAAAACCTAATCGCCGGTGGCGTGACGGAGGGGTGGTTCCGGGTCTAATCGCCGACGAGAAGAGAGGAGGGTTAACTTGTTCACAGTGGCCAGATCAGAGGTGGTTCACGACGGCGCCATTGCTGTGGAGGGTGTGGGGAATAGCCGAACAGACAAGGGTTAATTTTTTTTGTTTGAAAGACACATACGGTGTCGTTTCAGGAGAAAGAGAGAAAAAAAAAATAAAGCAAAGTGATCTCAGCCATTCTTTTGCTTGTTTGCCACATGTCAGCGGATGCTTGAAAGATGAGCAAAAAAAAGATGGGCAGGGGATCTTGATCCTAATATTAATGATCCACCTATTTAAATGAAGCAAAATGAAAGGTCACTAAATTAAAATATTATTTAACCGTTTGACCATGCTTATTTTGCAAGCATTTTCTATTACTTTCTTTAGAGAATGGGGTGACAAGAGTTAGGTATCTACAAGTGACTTTCCAAATAGCTACAAATGCTTTGGCTGCAGATGAGAACCCATATATCAATAAAAATCTTCTCTTTATAGTATCTTTCGGCTAATATTATTTTTTACTACTATTATTGTAGGTTGGATCTATAGTAGAAGGTCAAAGTGGTGGAAAAAGGATTTACTGCAATATCATTGAGAATGATGGATGGAAAAACTCTGGCCACAGTTCCAATTTCAATGTTGATAACTAAGGTGAATTCTCTTTTTCCTTCTTCTTTCTTTTTGATCAATTTTAATCATGTGCATATCTATTTGTAAGTTATGGGATCGATTTATTTAAATCAATTTCTTTGTAAAACTTACAAATTAATCGAATCACTAATGTCAGTTAAACAAAATGAAAATTACCTTCCAAAAACTTCCAAGCTCCAACAAGCCCTAAAATTATATGGATATCGAGTGCACTGTAACAACCCTATCATGGAAAGTGAGGATTTATTAATGGAAACTTTTTTAAGTTTTAATTGCATGAACTCTAATCCACAAGTTTCGAACATTTGCTTTTTTTAACATCCATTATATTTAACTTATTTCTTTACGCATACATCAATTATGTTCACATTAAACTTGTAGCAATGTTTTTGACTTAGACAACATTGGTGATCAAAGTAAATCCTGTCTCCGGTAGACTCTTTGTCGCTTCTGGGGTGAATTCTTGCAGGTGCAAAGAATGTTATGAACAAAAAAAAGGAAAAAAAAAAAAAAGAAAGAAAAATAAACATTATTATTCTTATCGGGGAAATTTACTGGGGAAGTTTAGTTTAGATGAGTAATTTGTATGAAAAAAATAAGAATAATAAACATTATTATTTGTATATAGTATATACCGTACAGCCACATGAATGAATACATATTATGTTATGAACACAAAAAATGTTTTATGATCTTTTTTATTTCTAAAGCATAATGCTAAAAAGCAATCCCCAATAAATTAATATATATTCTGATATTGAGATATTGCTACTATGGTATTACAATTCGAATTGGAATTTTGAAGGGCTTTTTTTCTTTTTTTTTTTTCTTTTTTTTGAAAAGTGAATTTAGAAGGTTTTTAATGATTAACAATTTAACATTATCTAGACTTAGAATTGTCGGCCTTTCAATCACCCATTGAGTTTGATATATATATATATAGGGTCATGATTTGATTAGTACTGATTTTTTTTTTTTTCCAATGACGATCCTAAAAATCCTGGCTAGGCTAGAAAATTATTATTATTATATTTAAATGACATTTTTTAGAATTCACATCTCTATGAAAAAATTTACTTAGAAAGTGAAATATTTTTCAACCATAGTTAGATTTGAAGTTTGACATTTAAATAAAGGAAAACATGGAAATGTTTAAGAAAATCACCCTTTTTCTGTATTGTATATTTCAAACGGTAGCACTCTTGCTAATTAATCATAATTAATCTTTAAAAAATTAATTAATCATAATAGGTATAATAGGTAAGTTCAAAAGACATTAATTAATCCAACTTTATTTTCAAATGAAAAAAGATGTTAATATTCTTTTCAAAAATGATATTAATAATTGATTAAATTATTATATTATCATAAGAATATCATAAACATTAACAAATTAATTAATTTATTAGGTAATTTTGGGGGTCAGTAATTAATTAATTCAAAGGATATTAATAAATTAATGTATCATATTATTATATCATGAACATTAACTAATTAATTAATTTTTTTAAAGTTCAAAAGATATTAATTAATAGCAATTGATAATCGGTTAGTTTAACAAAACAAAAAAAACATTAATTAATTATTACTGGAGTTTAGAAAATTTAATTTTTTTAGAATTTTTTTTTTTTTTTTTGTATAAATTTAACTAACAATAAACTACTCAAAATTCTACAGTACTTTAATTTAATATATATTTTTGTTATAATTTATTGTTCTTTTTCCTTTTTAGTGTCGCGAGAGTTTTAATGGTTATTTATCGCGATATATAATGTAAATATGTTAAAAAGAACTATGCAATTTGCAGAATTCATGTTATGGATTGTTGTAAGTATACTATTAGTGCAATTTGTAGGAAATATATATATTATAAATCGTTGTAAGTATTTTAATAACAATTTTATAACTGTTGATGTGTTTTACATCAAAATTGAAAAATAATTTTAATTTTCTAATTTCAAGATATATAATTTGATTGTTTTCCAAATTTAGTCAAACGGGGATTTATAGAGCTTTTGATTTTGATTTGTTTTGTTGTTTTTGGTTATATAGGCACAGATTGTCAAGTAAATCAAGATAATACCAGTATACCACAATCCTAAAGTACCGGAATACCATGAGTATGACGATAATTAGATTTGTTACTTTTAAGTATTTGATTGTAAATTTTTTTTTTTTTTTCTTCTGAGAAGTTCATTTCATTAATTCTTTGTTGCTATTCTTCTTTTCTCACATATTTTAGTAATTGATGATCTTCTAGAACCGATAGTCATTTACGTACAATAATTTTATAAAACGTTTATGAAATATTTTATTTAAATCGTTTTCCATATTTACAAAATAATAATTCAATATTATTAACATTTATGAATTATTTTGGTCCACAATCTATCATGATATTCTCTTATATAAGCATATAAATATTAATAATTTTCAATTTAAACAAACTATGACATTGAAATTTTGAATTACGATATTGCCTAAGTTATATGATTTTTCAAAATATATTTTACGATTCCCGCACATCGTGCGGGTTGCAAACTAGTAATATAGTAAAATGGAACCCTCACGATGTCACTTGTCGTCGTGAGGGAGCTTCGACTATAAATTCCTTATATTTTAGCTTTTCTCTCATTATTGATCCACATGTTTAACTGAAGTGAAATGAAAAGCCACCATATATATCCATTGAACTCATTTGAATTAATGACCCCCTTATTTAATTGCATGTTAATATTAATCATCCATCTATTTATAAGAAGTAAAATGAAAGGGTATCTATACATTGAACTCCTTCAAACTAATGATCCACATATTTAATATGTTAATATTAATGATCCACCTATTTAAATGAAACAAAATGAGAGGTCACAACATTAAAATATTATTTGCAATCATTTTCTATTACTTTCTTTAGGGAATGTGGTGGCAAGAGCTAGGTATCTACAAGTGCCTTTCCAAATAGCTACAAATGCTTTGGTTGCAGATGAGGACCCATATGCCAATGAAAATCTTCCCTTTATAGTATCTTTCGGCTAATATTCTTTTTTATTACTTGATCAAGCCATTTTATACATATAAATGCACCCCTTATTTCCGGTGCTTGTGTTCAATTTTCGAGTGAATTCTTGTATTTTATGGCTCGATTTTGTTGGTATAGGTACTTTTGGGATTCTAGGCTTATCAACGAAGAAACTCGGTGTTTTTCGACTAAAGGCGACAAAAGAGAAGCTTTTGGGGGCAGAACAGTCATTTTACAAAAGAAGAAGCAATTGGCGGTTCAATTCGGCGGTTTGGCCGCATATTGAAACCGCTGTTTTCCTCCAGAAGTGTCAGGTGCATTCGGCGGCCATAATTCCCTCGCAGATCCTAGCCGCAGATTCTTTCCAGAATGTTTAGTTCCAATTCGGCGGTTTGAATTCGGCGGCTGGTCGCAGATTGAAACCGCCGATTCAACGCCACGTCAGTAAAATCGGGATTTCAACCTTATCTTTTGTGGTCCATATAAAACCCTTTTTTTCTCCTTCTAAGAAGGCAGCCCCTACCATTCTTAAAACCCTAACCTCTCTCTAATCTTCCATTAACTCAAATCTCCACCATTAATCAATCCCACCAACATCCTTCCATCTCTTCTTGGAAATTAATTAAAGAGAGAAGAGGAGATTCACCAAGGTCAAGGGAATCTCAAGCACATCAAGGAACAAGAAGACTTGTGAAGGCTTTCATGGGTTTTCTCTACAACTTTGCTCTCTTTATTTATATTTCCATTATGTGTAACTAAACCCTCATATTGGGGAATTGATGAGACAACTTTTGTGATATTCCCATGTATTTGAGCTAGTCATATATTCTATACATCCTCTCTTGGTATATTCTATTTTCATTGCATTGAAGATGCCATTTTACTTTACTGAGTTAAGATTTGGGATCAATTTAGCTTGTTTGTGAAGTGGTTCACATATGAAGGTTGTGGTTTAGAGTTAGAATAGCTTTCAACTCACTCTCCAACCTTTAGCATCCATGAAATTGAATATATGTGATTTGAATGTTTTATATTGTACAAGACCTTAAATTTGTTCTTCAGAATCTTGTTTGGGTAAATACTTATAGTGGGGTTCACTTGAGTATGAGCTTGAACTTATATTTTTGCCAAGACTCATAGTAGGGCTTACTTGAGTTAAGGTTTGAATTTGCATATTAATGAGTTAAATCAATTTAAGAACAAACCTTGAGTAGGATGAAAGTGTTTAATTGGGCTAGTTCATTACATTAGGAAATCTTTTAGTTGTCAACTCAATTCCCCAATATCCATCATCATATATCCATTCCTATCACCTTAATTACTTGCTTTTAATTTTTGCTTGAATTTAGTTTAGTTTTCAAAACAATCTTCCAAACCAAAAATGAATTTTACTTTTCCGCACATAGTAGATTAGTGTAAATATCTTTAATATAGACAAGTATCCTCCCTTTCCCTGAGAACGATCCCGCTTGCCATTATACATCTCATTCAATTTGTGTATTCAAAGTGTGGAATTTTGGTATTTGCAAAACTCTGATCAAAATTTGGCGCCGCTGTCGGGGATCGGCAGCGTTATGTTTAGCTATTTTAGTTTAGGATATAGTTTAGTAGTTTTAATTGTGTTATTTTTATCTTTTTACTCCTTGGTAGTTTTTGTTTTTGGTGTTTCAGGCTTGCTAGTGTATGCACGGTTGAAGTATTCTGTTTCCCTTCAACGATCACATTAATCAAGTTGGAAGACTAGCAAGAGCCGCTGAAAGGGCACGGTTGAATCAATGTCATACATTGAGCATGGAAGACGAAAGAGAAAACCAAAACCCACCCATAGTTCCACCCCCACAAATGAATATCCCACCAAATGTACAAAACCTACAAATGGACATCCCTCCAAGACAGCTCACCATGGGACAATATTCAAGACCTATCATCGGAAGCCAACCACCGTCCATTGTTCTTGATGAGCTCACGAAGTCATATGAGCTTAAGACCATGCACATTAGTCAACTACCATTCTTCTATGACAAGACACATGAAGATTACTCACAATTCATGAAAGATCTTAGTAAGGTGGTGGAGACCTTCCCCTTTACATCAAGGATGGGTACACTCTCAAGGAAACAATTACTAATGAGGTGTTTCTCAACTTGTTTGAAGAACAACGCAAAAAAATGGCTAAATACCCAACGGTCCGGATCTCTTACATCATGGGACGTAGTGTGTGAAGCATTCTTCAACCGATTCTTTCCATCAAACAAGAAGAGAGAGCTGCGGATGCAAATTACGAAGTTTCAAGAAAAGAGTGGTGACTCATTTCATGAGACATGGGAAAGATTCCAATCCTTGTTGGCACAACTCCCTCCCCACATGCTCCCCGACGAATAAAAGGTCTCCTCATTTCAAGAAGGACTCTCTCCTCACACACAACTCTTGATTACTAATGCTTATGGAGGCTCAACCGCGGACAAGACGGCGGCCTTTATGATGGATGTGTGTGAGAGGCTTGTTCTTATGTCCCAACAATACAATTTTAGCACAAGAGCAAATGGTAGACATGATCTAGGAGGAGGAACCGAGACGGCAATTGAAGTTTCGAAGTTGGCCAAGCAAATGCAATCCATGCAAGCCACAATGTTGTCCATGCAATCATTCATGACCAACCAAGGGAATACGAGCCATATTCAAGGAAGAGATGGAAGTGGGGATATGTCTTTTAATGGAGAAGGATGTGTTGGATTCCAAGAGGAAGTCCAAGCAATGGGATATCAATAAAGAGACATGGGTGGTGCTTTTTCTTAAACCTACAATAAAAAATGGGGGAACCATCGGAACCTTTCTTGGATAAACAACAACGCCTTGAACTCGGACATGCTTAACAAGGGAGCAAATCAAGCATATAACAACAACCGAGGATATTATCAAAGGGAAGGCTCGGGGAATAATCAATCAAACCAATGGAACCAACAGGGAAATTTCTACAACAACTAAGCAAGGCAACAACAAGTAAAGCCTATTTTACCGGATGGGCAACGGTTTAGTTCTCTCGAAGCCTTAGTTACTAATATGGGCGCATCAATGAAGAACTTGGAAACCCAAATTGGTCAAATTGCCGAGGCTTTGAATAAACAAGAAAAGGAAAAATTCCCTAGCCAACCCGAACAAGTTAAGTCCATCACCGTACTTTCCAATGGCAAAGTAATGAATGATGAAGAGAAGAGTGGAGGTATGACTCCAAATACCTTTCACATGACCTTACCTCCTAAACCCAAAGACCTTGGGAACTTTGTTATCAATGTGTCAATAGGTGGAAGAAATGACCAAAAGGCAATGTTTGGTCTTGGAGCCAGTATTAATGTGATGCCATATGCAGTGTACAAACTCCTTGAGCTCCAAAACCTCAAACTAAGTTCAGTGTTGTTAGTCTTGGCGGACCAATCAGTTAGACATCCCAAAGGAGTTGTGGAAGATGTGCTAATTAGGGTTAGTAAATTGAGTGTCTCAGCAAAGTTTGTTGTTTTAGAAATGGATGGTGAGAATAAAAGAGACGAAGAACTGCCAATATTGCTTGGGAGACTTTTTATAGCGACTACTGAAGCGGTCATTGATGTGAAAAATGGAAGATTGTCCATAAAGGTGCTTGGGGAAGTCGTCAACATCAACATTAACATTAACATTTTCAACTCTTCAGAACTTCTTGGTGTGGTTGATTGTTTCACGGTAGATGTGATTGAGTCGGGGAAGCTTTCAAATTCCCCAAATGATTATTTGGATGAGCTACTTGCAATCTTTGATGACAAAGAGGAGATCCATGTTAAAGAAGCCCCCATGGAAATGGACGAATTAAAGGGCCAAATTGTGAAGTTAATGTTAGAGATGGATTTGCTCAAGAATGAGAAGATTTTGCTTCAGAAAAAGGTGACTGAAACTGTGCAAGAAAAGGAAGAAATGAGGAAAGATTTTGAGAGAAAGATGCGGGTCATGAAGGATGAGTTGGAAGGCAAAGGCAATGCTTTGAAAATTATGAGGGTAAAAGAATGTGATTACCTTGTGAAGCTTGACAAATTCGAACAAGCAATCAAAGCCTTAACCAACAAACCAACCTTGCTTAACAACACCCATGGGGGTGGGAACCCTCTTGCAACATCAACAAGGAAAAATATACCCAAAGGGAAGAATCAACCACAGCCGAAAATGCCTTCAAGGTATGCTCCAACAAGGAAGAGAGAGAGTCGGGAAGAAAGGAATAAACAATCCTTTGTATCGAGAAACACTCACCTAAGAGGTAAATTTTCTATCTCTTCACCAACCTGTTATTTTTGCTCTATAAGTGGACACAAAAGGTCACAATGTGATGATTACTTCAAGAGTCGCACAAGGCACAATAACTTGACTTGGAGGAAAGTGAGGTTAGTGAAACAAGTTTGGGTTAGAAAAGATGAGGATGATCCATTGAACAACACCTTTGGATGAGTTTAGCAAAAAGCATCCCACTTAGGTATATTTAATTGTGTATATTCGGGTTTTGTAAAGTGTTAAATTTGTTGGTTTTGTGAAATTTTCCCCAAGTTTGTTTTGGATATTGGTTCATGAAAACTTATTGAACTAATGAGTTAAAGTCCTTGTCCATGATAGGTTTGGGGGTTTCTTTTGGCATGATGAGTGTTGTGTAGTGTGCAGTTGCAAGAAAAGGAAGCCAAGAATGAAGATTGAGCCATTTTCAGACAATCGGCGGTTAAATCGACTGTCTGGCCGTCGATTGAAACCGCCGATCAACAAAAGGAGTTTCTGCCAAGAATCGACGGTTAGGAACGGCGGGCATAATTCGACCGCCGATTGAATCAGGTCTTCAAGCCATGAAAACGACAATTTTGGATTAGCGGTCAAACCGTAGAATACCAAACCGCCAAATAGAGAACTTAATGAAACGATCGCGTTTTACCCAAAAATTTAAAATCTACGGCCACATTCGGCGTCCTGGCCACCGATTTAAACAGATCACGCGATATCATGTTTTAAACGGGCTGTCTCTTTCACGAGCACACACTTCCCTCTTTCAATATTTTCAAACACTCCCTTCTCTAAGGTGCATTCTCTCCCCTTCCCTTCTCACTCAAGGCTTCAAGATATGTTATTCTCCCCTCTAAACTTGCTCTTGCATGATTAACTCTCTCCCTTCTCTCAAGATCACATAAATTTTGAATAATAATGTTAGGGTTAGGGTTTGGTCCAAAATATTGGGAATTTTGTGATTAGAAGCCAAAATAATGGAAATGCATGCTTGGGTTTTGCTTGTTGGTAGTATTATGATGCTTCTAGGGTATACATTGAAATTTGATAGTGCTCTAACTTGCAAAATTTTGTTTTAGCATGACTTTTGGATGAAATTTCTCTATTGTGTGTGTGTAAATCACTTGTTAAGGCTAACGTTGTTGCTAAATGATATATGAATGATGTGTAATGCCATGTTAGTCTTAGGTTCAGCTTGCATTTTTGTTATGCAAGTCATATTCCAAATTCTGAAAAAAAAAAATATATATATACATGAGGCATGTTGGAACTTGACTGGGCTGTATGTGTTGGGTGGATTATATGTGTTTTGGGTCCTGCTTGTGTGCATAATTTTTCAACCTCCAAATGGCACTTAAAAAGAGCTAAGGCAAAGGCAAAGGCCAAAGAGTTGATGAGCATAGCCGGCGCAACGCTCTATATGCCGGTCGTCTCCAGAACTTTCTCACCAGAACCATCCATCCTGACATGGCCATTGATTTGAATGATGTGGGTGGATGGGACATTAGGCGTCAGGTTGATGGAATGGGGGTGGTACCAGTTTGTCACCAAACCCCGCGAAAAAGCCAATACGAGCATTGTTCCGGACTTCTATGCGTCCATGATCTCGAGTGAATACCTATAAGGGAAGTCTGTGAGGGTTAGGGATGGGGATGTGTTCATTCGTCCCCAAGATATCAATCAGTACTATGGGACCACTCCACATGATTTTCTGGACGGGATCCCGAAGAACAACATCTTCAGGCTGTACGATTCTACACTTGCCGAGTCTCTCAGTAGAGAAATGGATAATAGAGGTTTGTGGGACGTACACCATGACCTTCGCCAGTCTGAATTAGAGAGAGACTTAGCATTTTGGGTCGTCTTCATGTCTCATTCTCTGAAGCCTACACAACAGCGAACAAAGATCGTGCTAGAGCTTGCTCAGATGTTGTACTGCATCAAGTTTTAGTTGCCAATGGACGTGGGAAAGCTGATCCATTTAACAATCGCCAAAGCTGGAAAGACAGAAAAGTCAGTTATTCCCTTTCCATGCCTGATTTCTGATTTATGTGCACAGGCAAGGGTTCCTGAGCGGCGCGTAGATAAGGATTACACAATGGGCGATCCTTGCAATTTCAGAACTTTCAAAGACTTGTCAGTGCCCCAGGATATGGAGCACCTCCTGCCATTGGGATCGAGGAAGAGACAGAGGGTATTGCAGCAGCAGCAAGAAAGGGATGAGGGCAACAATGATGAGGAGGATCCCGAAGCAATTCCAGTTGCCACAGAGGCGCCTTCAGAGCAGAGACCGGCATGGTTTAATGCATGTGAAAAGAATACCGTGTGTTCTAAATATGTAAAGCTAGAAGGGGGGGTGAATATATTTTAACGATTATTACCCAATTTTCGCATGCAAGTCAATTTTATGAAAATGCCCCTACTAGTCAAAAATACATACAAGTGTAATATAGTGTGGAATTTAAATAACACTTGATGTATACGTGGAAACCTAACTACTGGGAAAAACCACGGGCTGTATAGTGCGCCACACTCGGAACTCGAAATCACTAATTGAAATGAAGTTTACAACCTATGTAGACCTCGTCTAACACTCCGGTCTGTAACCCCTCACTTCTACCCAGCGGGCCTTTATTAGCAACCCTATTCCAATTTGCTTGAAGCCTAAGCACTCTTAGCCTCAAGACTTACTTCTCAGTGAAGAGAAACAACCTATGTGAATATATATGAATATTCAAATAACAAACAAGGCTAGGTAACCTTAGATGCTTATCTAGGATGATGAGATAATCAATTTAAATCAATCCTAGATATCAATTGCTAAATGACATGTCAAATAGCTTAGCTAATCAAGATTAATTAAAAACCTAATTAGCTATCACAAACAACACTCAATCAATTCATCACAAATAATCTCTTTTCTTGTATTTAGCATATGATCTAAAACATATAAGTAAATTAAAAGAGATGGCTTGGTATTTAAAAAACTACAATAAGATGAAATTAATCAAAATCTTACCAAGCAAGTTGTGATGATGCAAACCCATACATGGATGCACTCTATATAGACATAGGAGATGCAATATGAAAATTGATGCAAAAGGGGTTTGATTTGAGTGGTTAAAGGTAAGTTTTTGATTTGATTTTCTCTCAAAATCTATCTTTTAAGTTTAGGGTTCTTAAGAGTCAAAGAACTTAATCAGATAATGAGAAAGTGTGATATTTATAGACATCAAGAACAGGGCAAGTGAAAAGACAATTTTACACCTGAAATCGCACGATCGACGGTTTCATTCGGCGGCCAGGCCACCGAATTGAACCACCGAATGGCTCCCGAGCGGAACAGGGGAACTTCGGCGACTTCGTTCGGCGGTTTCTAAACCGCCGATCATAACCGCCGTTTTGGACCCGAGAGATATATTTCAATCAGGTCTCATTCGGCGGTTTCGAACGGCGGCCAGGCCGCCAAACGTAACCGCCGTTTCACCAAAAATGGTGAAACCAAGGAGAAGCCAAAGGCATCTCCACCGGCGATCATCGCGTAAAACAAAGCACATCAACGTGCACGCGCGGACGTTTTCGAACATCCTTCGGGAAATGAATTACTCCACACTAAAAGCTAACATACATGAAGTGCAAGTGTGGGTATTGAATGCATCCTAATGCCTATCATGTCATGGCATTTCATATAACAAGATGCAATCAATTTAATGCAAGAAGAGACATTGAATAAACAATAAAGCACAATGCACACAAAATATAAACACAACATTCAAGAATAAGAGTTATGCATGTTGTGTGTGTGTGCAACTATATCTCTTCAAGGCAAAGTAAGCACTACAAATATACCTTTGGTGCTTGTCCTCTTGAGGTCTTGGAAAGGGTCTTTGATCTTCAACCTTAATCACCTAGACTACCCTTACAACCAAACCCCAACATGTGGTTTGACCACGAAATAAGCCAATCAATTAATAGGAATCCTTACAGCATGGGTGACAGAGTACTCTCAGCAGACGCCCTCATGGGCTGCAACCATAATTCAGGGCCAAAAGGACCAACAGGCACAGATAGCTGAGCTGATCAAAGTCCTGCAGGATAGCACATTCACAGCTTCAGAGCGTCATGGCGGAGCAAGCCCCAACTCAGTGCCCCATAAGCAGCAGCAGCAGGATGAGCAGACAAGTCCAGATCACGATTATGATGCACACTGAGATTTGTTCATCCGTTTTCCATTACTTATTTCCGTTTTAGCTTCGTACTTACTTTTGGCATTTTGGCACTTTACATTACTTTTAGTTGGATTTTAGTTTAACTTTTTAGACTTATTTCAGTTTGCTTATGCATGTTTCTTGTCTACTTTTGGGAATTTTATTGTGTTTCATTGAATATCTTGTACATGACTTTTAGAAGTACCTTTTTGTTTATAAAAATTTTTGGTGCCTTCCTTGCCGGGTCCTCATTGTCAACATTGGGGACAATGTTGGATTTAGGTTTGGGGTGTGGATGTGAATGATATTACTATGACTTGACCTTACTTTTTGTGAAAATAAATTTTTTGAAACAAAATTTTTGACAAATTTTTGCGATATGGGCCATAATTGAGCATATTTTGCTTGGTTTGATACCTCTGTCATGTGCTCATTGACAATCTAAGAATGCATGCATGTCATGAGTTAGTCCCATACTTTCTTGATTTTAGTATAGGTGGCCATTCGTTTGAGTGTGTTGGTCTATTAGTGGAGACTACCCTAAGTTCACGTGCCTTAAAAAGTGAATCCATGAGGATTATGTTTCTTCCTTTTTGTACTCCTAAACACGCCTCACATTTTGTTGTGCATCATTGAAGTCTTATTACATCACTTGCACCACTAATCATTGAACATTCATCAATTGTGGATATCATGTCATTTGTTTGCAATTTCTTATGGTTGGCTTACTTAAAGGGATGATAGAACTTTTATAGAATATGTCTAGACACTTTCACCCAAATTCCTACCCGATTTGTGCTTCAAGGTCTAATAATGGTGGCCAAGCACCCAAGCCAAACACTTTCCCAAACACTAATGAACCTAAACACAAGCCATACCTAAACTTTCCGATCTTGCCTACTCAAGCTTTTGTAATATGTATTTATGAATATTTTGTTCAAGGCTATTCAAAAAATAAATAAATAAATAAAAATGATTTGAGCATTGTATGCGTCTAAATTGTGTGTTGCTCTCATTGAGTAACAAAAGTTGTAGCAAGTTGCTCAAAATGAGCTGAGTTGAAATTTTTGTAGTTTTTGAGCTCAAACTTAGCTCATTACTTGAGTCGTAAGCTTGATCGGAAATTTCCCACATTTCCTGTATCTACCATTCACCACACAACACCCACAGCCCCATCAATTGGTAGGAAAAGTCAATTTGATCTTGCAGGTCTTCCATTTAAGAATGCAAACTCTTGTCAGGCTCTACCACATTTATGGTTTTTGGTTCCTTTCATGAGACTTATTCACTTAAAAGAGCGTTCAATTTTTGAAATACATGTATACGTCTTAATTTGTTCCCATTGCATAAACTCATTCGCATACGCTTGTATAAGTGTTAACCTAGGTTCTGAGAGGAAGAATAAGAGTGAATCTTATAAGGACCTAGAGTCGAGGCAAAATATGGCTGAAGCGCTTGTGCGGGTGGTCGCTAAAGCAAGGACATTTTAGTGTGGGATTCATGACTATCATTGCACTCATTGGATTGATTTTGGGTTATTTCAACTTTAGCACATCTCTCATGGTATCTCATCATATTTGGCATTCACAATCTTTTGGCTTGTTTTTCATAATTGTATATATCGGCGGCTTTAGTACTAAGTCTTAGCTAGATTAGTTTTGGGTTTATCGGATTTTCCAAATTTTGTTTTGAATTTGCTCGGGGACGAGTAAAGGCTAGGTTTAGGGGTATTTGATCAAGCCATTTTATACATATAAATGCACCCCTTATTTCCGGTGCTTGTGTTCAATTTCGAGGTGAATTCTTGTATTTTATGGCTCGATTTTGTTTGTATAGGTACTTTTGGGATTCTGGGCTTATCAACGAAGAAACTCGGTGTTTTTGGACTAAAGGCGATAAAACAGAAGCTTTTGGGGGCAGAACGGTCATTTTACAAAAGAAGAAGCAATCAACAGTTCAATTCGGCGGCCTGGCCGCATATTGAAACCGTCGTTTTCCTCCAGAAGTGTCAGGTGCATTCGGCGGCCATAATTCCCCCGCAGATTCTTTCCAAAATGTTTAGTTCCAATTCGGTGGTTTGAATTCGGCGACCTGGCCGCCGATTGAAACCGTCGATTCAGCGCCACGTCAGCAAAACCGGGATTTTAACCTTATCTTTTGTGGTCCATATAAAACCCCCCTTTTTCTCCTTGTAAAAAGACAGCCCCCACCATTCTTAAAACCCTAACCTCTCTCTAACCTCTCTCTAACCTTCCATTAACTCAAATCTCCACCATTAATCAATCCCACCAACATCCTTCCATCTCATCTTGGAAATTAATTGAAGAGAGAAGAGGAGATTCACCAAGGTCAAGGGAATCTCAAGCACATCAAGGAACAAGAAGACTTGTGAAGGCTTTCAAGGGTTTTCTCTGCAACTTTGCTCTCTTTATTTATATTTCCATTATGTGTAACTAAAACCTCATATTGGGGAATTGATGAGACAACTTTTGTGATATTCCCATGTATTTGAGCTAGTCATATAATCTATACATCCTCTCTTGGTATATTTTATTTTCATTGCATTGAAGTTGCCATTTTACTTTACTAAGTTAATATTGGAGATCAATTTAGCTTGTTTGTGAAGTGGTTCACATATGAAGGTTGTGATTTAGAGTTACAATGGCTTTCAACTCACTCTCCAACCTTTAGCATCTATGAAATTGAATATATGTGATTTGAATGTTTTATATTGTACAAGACCTTAAATTTGTTCTTGAGAATCTTATTTGGGTAAATATTTATAGTGGGGTTCACTTAAGTAGGAGCTTGAACTTATATTCTTGCCAAGATTCATAGTAGGGCTTACTTGAGTCAAGGTTTGAATTTGCATATTAATAAGTTAAATCAATTTAAGAACAAACCTTGAGTAGGATGAAAGTGTTTAATTGGGCTAGTTCATTACATTAGGAAATCTTTTAGTTGTTAACTTAATTCCCCAATATCTATTATCATATATCCACACCTATCACCTTAATTACTTGCTTTTAATTTTTGCTTGAATATAGTTTAGTGTTCAAAACAATCTTCCAAACCAAAAATGAATTTTACTTTTCCGCACATAGTAGATTAGTGTAAATATCTTTAATATAGCCAAGTATCCTCCCTTTCCCTGAGGAACGATCCCGCTTGCCATTATACATCTCACTCAATTTGTGTATTCCAAGTGTGGAATTTTGGTACTTGCAAAACTCCGATCATTACTATTATTGTAGGTTGGATCTACAATAGAATGGCAAAGTGGTGGAAAAAGGATTTACTATATAATATCATTAAGAATGATGGATGGAAAAGCTCTTGCCACAGTTCCAATTTCAATGTTGATAACTCAGGTGATTTATCTTTTTCCCTCTTCTTTCTTTTTGATCAATTTTAATCATGTGCATATCTATTTGTATGTTATGGGATCAATTTATTTAAATCAATTTCTTTGTAAAACTTACAAATTATTCATAACACTAATTTTTTTAATAAGTATTTTCCGATAACTATATTTGTAAAATCGAGTCACTTAAACATAATGAAAATTACCTTCCAATAACTTCCAAGCTCCAACAAGACCAAAAATTATATGGATATTGAGTGCACTTTAACAAACCTATCACACAAAGTGAGGATTTATTAATGGAAACTTTGTTAAGTTTTAATTGCATGAACTCTAATCCACAAGTTTTGAACATTTGCTTTTTTAACATCCATATTATTTCACTT
This sequence comes from Acer yangbiense, assembly GCA_008009225.1. Taxonomy (NCBI): domain Eukaryota; kingdom Viridiplantae; phylum Streptophyta; class Magnoliopsida; order Sapindales; family Sapindaceae; genus Acer; species Acer yangbiense. The sequence goes on from CM017771.1 coordinate 19,419,818, forward strand.
ATTTCTTTATGCATCTATCAATTATGTTCACATTGAATTTGTAGCAATGTTTTTGACTTAGAAAACATAGGAGATCAAAGTAAATCTTGTCTCCAGTAGACTATTTGTCGTTTCTGGGGTGAATTCTTGTAGGTGCAAAGAATGTTATGAACAAAAAAAAAAAAAAGAATAATAAACATTATTATTCTTACCGGGGAAGTTTACTGGAGAAGTTTAGTTTAGAAGAGTAATTTATATGAAAAAAATAAGAACATTATTTGTATATAGTATATACCGTACAGCCACATGAATGGATACATATTATGTTATGAACACAGAATGTTTTATGATCTCTTTTATTTCTAAAGCATAATGCCAAAAAGCAATCCTAGTAAATTAATATTTTGATATATATATATATATATATATATATTGCTACTATGGTATTACAATTCGAATTGAAATTTTAAAGGGTTTTTTTTTCCCCTCTTTTTTGAAAAGTGAATTTTGAAGGTTTTTAATGATTAACATTATCTAAATTTAGAATTATCAGTCTTTGAATCACCCAATGAGTTTGATATATATAGGGTCATGATCTGATTGGTACTAATTTTTTTTTTTCGAGGACAATCCTAAAAATCCTAGCTAGGCTAGAAAATTATTATTATTATTATATTTAACTAACAATTTTTAAAATTCACATTTCTATGAAAAACTTACTTAGAAAGTGAAAAAATTTTCAACCATAGTTAGATTTGAAGTTTGACATTTAAATAAAGGAAAACATGGAAATATTTAAGAAAATCACCCTTTTTATGTATTGTGTATTTCAAACGGTAGCACTCTTGCTAATTAATCATAATTAACCTTTAAAAAATTAATTAATCATAATAGGTATAATAGGTAAGTTCAAATGACATTAATTAATCCAACTTTATTTTTAAATGAAAAAAGACGTTAATTAATCTTTTCAAAAAAGAGATATTAATTAATTAATTTGATTAAATTATTATATTATCATAACAATATCATAAACATTAACAAATGGAAAAAAGATTATATTCAATAAAAAGATTAATCGGTTGATTTATCTTCTATTAGTTAGCACTGATTAATAAGTACATTTTAAAGAGATTATAAAAGAAAAATGGAAAATTTTAATATTTAATACTAATGTCAATAATTAATGATTTTTTTTTTTTATAAATATAATAATTAATGAATTGAACATTAAGCCAGCATATGAATACCTTATGTTATAGGGAATTTAAAAGGACCACAATTCAAAATTTTAATATAACAATAACTTTAAATACTATGAATTTAAATCATATTGCCTCTGTAGCGGTAATATCAAAAGGACCACAATCCAAAATTTCAATATTAAGTAATAATCTATCTATATAATAATATAATAAAATGGAACCCTAATGGCGCCACGTGTCGTTGTGAGAGAGATTTGGAATTAATTGGTTGATTTGTCTTCTATTAGTTAGCATTGATTAATGAGTACATTTTAAAAAAATTATAAAAGAAAAATGATATTTTTTAATATTTAGTGCTAATGTCAATAATTAATGATTTTTTTTAAATATATATATATATAATACTTAATGAATTGAACATTAAGCCAGAATATGAATGTCTTCTGTTATAGGGAATAGAAAAGGACCACAATCCAAAATTTTAATACAACAATAACTTTAAATACTATGAATTTAAATCATATTGCCTCTCTAGCTTTCACGGTAATATCAAAATGACCATAATCCAAATATTTTAATATTCAATAATAATATCAATAATTAATAAACTGAACTTTAACCCATCATATGAATACATGAATGAATTCTGTTATAGGGAATGTAAAAATTAAAGAACCACAATCCAAATTTTTAATACAACAATAATTTTAAATACTTGGAATTTAAATCATGTGGTCTTTCTAACTCTCACGATTTGCAAATACTATATTTTAATGGACCTTTAGTTTTGTCCCTTACTTATATTCTTTTAGTTTAGTTTATTTTATTTTATTTTAGTTTATTTTATTTTTAAATATGTTCATACATATATGTTTAATCTCACCGAAAAATAAATTCTTTTGTGTAAAGGTACATTATTTTAGTTTAGTTTAGTTTTTTTTTTTTTTTTTTTTTTTTAATTTTTTTTTTCATCTTTTAATATGTTCATACATGTATAATAATATTTCAATTTTTGTAGGTTGATATCATTCCTACAACCATTCATCGAAATGTACTTTCTTTTTGTTTTGTTTTGTTTTTTCTATTTTTTATATGTTCATATATATATATATATATATATATATATATATATATATATATATATATATATATATATATTTATTTATATAGTTTAATATTTTGAATATGTATTGACATTATATTAACTTGGGAGGTGAGTGTTTTAGCTGGAAAGTGAATACAAAGAGGAATTTGAGCCAACAGATGAGGGCTCTTGCATTGTCAACATTCGGAAGGTAAGAAGATTGTTTCACAAGATGAACCAATTCGTAACACTCTTATAAACAGTGAATCTGAAAAAGTCGTTACAAGATGAAGGTCATACTTATCCTACTATATATGTATTGATTTGTTTAAAGTGGGGCTTCTCCGGAAAAGTATGAGAAGACAAGGTATACTTGAATTTAAACCCATTATCTATTGTTTTATATATAATTATAAAGAATTTACAATAAAGCAATATGATTATTTAAATATGTGTACGACTTTGAGACGATTGAAGAACATGTGGCATCATACGAGGGTTTGAAGCAATGTTGAAGTAGTTACCAGGTTAGTTAAATAATTTGTGGGTTGAATTTGAAACCTAGCTAGCTTCTTCAACTAATTTTGAATAAGTCATTTATTTAATATTCTCTTAATTAATGTCATGTACAGTATATCTATGTTCACTGCTTCTTTCTATTGATGTTGTTTTTCCTATCAACTATTCTCTTCTCTTTCATTTCCTATTATCTTATATTTATAAGAGATTTAAAAAATGAAATGGCAGCTGCTGGTGATGACAAGAAGGAAACCTGTTCAAAACAGGTTGCTGGAAAATTACAAAGAGTGCAATTAGAGACTTTGAAATGTTTAATTTTTTGTTTTATTCATTAATGAATTTTTTATCGGCTTTAGCTTTTGTACAAATTATATTTGCTAATTATATCTTTGAGTGGATTGGAATTGCAATTCAGATCAATATTTCAAATTGTATATTATATAATTTTAGGGGGAATTGCACAAACATCCTTCGAGATTTGATAAAATTGCACGAATATGGCAGTTTTAGCCATATACAAACAAACTTCCCTTAACATTTGAATGTTGTTGCACAAATACCCCCCTACCATTAGATGGATCCGTTAGTTAATGGTCAAAACAGTAAAAAGTTTAAAATACCCTTTATTTTTATTTTAAATAAACTTAAAAATTTAAAAATAAGATAAAAAATATAATATTAGAAAACATGAATGTATTTTAAATCTAAAACTTGGAAAAAAAATCATCTTTACAAATAAAAAAAAAATAGTTTTTTAAACAATTTAATAATAAATAAATTTTAAATTTTAAATTTATTTAAAATCAATGGGGAATTGCACAAACTGATTTTTTTTTAAGATGAATTTTTTTTTCCAGGTTTTAGATTTAAAATATATTCATGTTTTCTAAAATATTTTTATTATATTTTTTTATTTTTATTTTTTAAATTTTTTTAGTGTATTTAAAATAAATTAAAGGGTATTTTAGACTCTTTACTGTTTTGACCATTGATTAACAGATCCATCTAATGGTAGGGGATGTTTGTGCTACAATTTTCAAATGTTGAGGGAAGTTTGTGCATATATGGCCAAAACTGCCATATTCATGCAATTTTATCAAACCCCAAGAGATGTTTGTGCAATTTCTCCATGATTTTAAGAATTAATTTGAAATTTGAAGGAGAAAGGGAGGTATATGATATCTAAATTCGATCACAAACTTTGAATGTTTTGAATATATTTTTTTATATATAATTTTTTGATTTTTTATATTCCTATACACATTTTCAAAGAAATTAAAGGATCACAAATAATCAATTCTATTGTGGGTTTGTTACATCTACACCACTTAAAATTGATAATAAAAAATAAATTAAAGATAGGAACCATTTGAACCAATATAATATAAAGTAACAAAAAAAAAATTATAAATTTTATTGGCATAAATTTAAATTTTGTTCACTGCATTTATTGAATTTGGAATAATTGTCACAATCCGAATTGAAAATGTTGATATAACAAGCATTTGAAGAAATTAGAGCATTGGAAGCAAATATAAAACAATAAATCCGTTGACAATTGCGTTTTATTTTACCGTTCCCACACATCGTGCAAGCTACAAACTAGTAATCTCCTATAATGGAACCTTCAAGTGTCACGAATCGTAATGAGAAGCTTTTGGCTTTAAATTTTGTCTTTATTTTCTTCCCAAATCTATAAACACATTGAACTTTATAATTCTCAATTTTATGTCAATGTGAAGTAAAATGAAAAGTCATCCTATATATACATTGAACTTCATTTACCTTTAAAAAAAAATGATTGAATTAATAATCCACATTGAACTTCATTTACATTTGAAAAAAATTAATCAAAAATTGATTATTGATTGAATTAATAATCCTATAAATATAAAATTGATTGAATTAATAAATAATTCATTTATTTTCCGATCTATTTATATATATATAAATTTAAACTCTAAAGGGCCATAGTGTCACGCTCCTGAAGAGAGGATCCTCTCATATTTGTCATGTAGATCAGGAGATCAGATGATGACTTTTACTGCACATCCTTGGCATGCATGATCTTGAGATTGGTAAAGACACAATCCATTTTTTAATTAATACAATTATTAGTTTATTTGCTTATCAAAAGGCTTGAGTAATTAATTGTGTTGCAGTACATTTTATTTTCAACTGTGTGCGATAGCCTTTTTTACTTTAAGATTTCCTCTGAGCTTCATCTTTAAGATTTCACCTTTTTTCTATTTCAAATTTTTTTTTTAATTTAAATAAACTTAAATTTTCCTGTGTTATATTTTGTTGTGTCATTTTTTTTTAGTACTTATTTAGGATTAATGAATATCCATGGTACATTCTAAGCGTAAGTGAACATATGATTTGATTTAGGTATTCAAGTTTTCGTTTTTATTTTAATTCTATATATGTGTATATTTCATGTGTAATACAACAGTACTATCTCATATTTGTTCGGTCTTAGATCATATTCGTTTGATTTTATATTCAAAATTTTTGATTAACTTTTTTATTCAGGTTGGCCAGAGCATTCATATAAATGGTTTCGACTGCAAAACCACCTTAGTATTTTTTGTTTCAATTTATATATAAATATTTTTTTAAGTTTTAATTGAAGGAAACTATAGTGTTGATGTTATGATGTGATGTTAGTGACCACACAAAACGAGGTAATATTAATGAACTATTTTTTTCTTTCACTTTTTTTTCTTTTTATATTTCAAATTTTTTTTTTAAATGCTTACATTTTCCAGTGCTATATTTTGTTATGTCCTTTTTTTTTTAAGTGCATATTTATGATTAATGGATCTTCATGATATGTTCTAAGCGCAAGTGAATATATGATTTGATTTGGATATTCAAGTTTTTATTTTTATTTTTATTTATATATCTGTGTATATTTCATGTAATACAACGCATATATCTATGTACTATCTCATATTTGTTTATCTTGGATTATATTCGTTTGATTTCATATTCATAATTTTTGATTAAATTTTTGATTCAGGTCAGCCAGAGTAATCAAAAAAATGGTTTCGAGTATTGCTGCAAAACCACCTTGGTATTTTTTTTTTCAATTTATATATAAATTTTTTTTTTTTAAGATTTAGTTAAAATTACAGTGTTGATGTCTGTATTCAACAGGCTTAGGTGATTGATCAGTCGATCTATAAAATTATGTCATGATGTTAGTGACCATGCAAAAGGCGGTAATATTAAAAAAACAGATTAAATCTTGAATTTCAATGTTTATTTCTGGTATCGAAATCATATGCAATACTCACTCAAGGATTCGAATGTGTTTAGAGTTCTAGCTACCATTGTTTTTCTGGTATTTGTACAAATAAGATAGGTTTTAATATATGCAACTCTTATTTATTTTTAATTTTTAATTTTATTAATTTTAAGTTGTGATTGATTTGTTAATTTGTTTAACTTGATTTTCTTTGCGTAAAGACTTGGGATTGAATTAGTTTTAATGATTTGAATTATAAATTTCGGCAAAGGGTAAATTTTGAAATTTACTATTGAAAGCTTTATTTCGTAGTCAATTGGTTTTTTAGTGCCTTTTTTCTTTCTACATGTTAATTCCAATTGTAAAATTATATCTATTATATTATACTATAATAGTAGTTTAGTAAAAGAAGAGTTGTTTTATGTTTTTTTTTTGTTTATTCCTCTTTCACAAAATCAAACCGTTTACATCATAAATTGTAAACAAAATGATTAAAAATTATCATAATTCGAGTTGAAAAGGTTATATAAAAGAGACGTTTGAAAAAATTAAAACATTGAAAATAGAAATAGAAGAATACATGAAAAAACTATAAATACTGTTGGATATGGCTTGAATATTCCAAAGGTACCAAACACGATTTACCAATGCGGAGACTTCCTGGAGACGTGAGAGCGTTTGAGAGTATGAGGTTATGTTTGAGGGAGACTTGGAGGCGAAACGAACTGAAGAAGCGAACACCAGCTAAAACCGCTGCCAAGCCGCTGTGGCTTTGGCAGCGGTCATGGCAGCGGTAGGACACCGCTGCCAATTATTTGGCAGTGCTACGGCAGCGGTCTCATTCCAGTTTGTACCGCTGCGGTGACCGCTATGGTCATGGCAGCGGTACCGGCAGCGATCGTGATGAATCTTGGTGACATGGCGTATGGATCACAGTTTTCTGAGTGGTCAAGTTCAACACGGTTTAGGAAGTGGGTGGCCAACCACAACTTGAGTCGTAGTTAATCACAAGCATGCGTTGAATCAGGAAATACTCATGGAAGAGGAAATAGGTTGCTTCTTGAAGTTCGAATAGGAAAAGGATTTCTCCTTGAAAGAAAACTTATCTTAAATAGGAAATAGTATTTATGTGGAATAAGTATTCTTGTATGATTAGGAGATAGATTTCCTTGTTAGTTTAAACTCCCTATAATACATATAAATAGACTATAATAACTAGGTTATTAGTGTGTGAAAAACACCTGAGAGTGGTGGAGCAAAATATCAAATACTAGAGAGATCTCAAAGTGAGCATTGGGTATAATTGGGTTTGGGGTATTATTTAGAGAGAGAACCTGAGAGTGTGTGGTTGTAACAATTTACTACATATTGGAACTTTCTCTTGTCGTCCTGACAGCCGTGGTTTATCCCTGATTTGGGTTTCCACGTAAATTCTTGTGTTGTGTGATTGGATTTAAATTGCTTCTCTTCATCTTATCTTTTCTTTGTTACTGTGTTTGTTTGTGTTCTATCCGGTAACGCTTCCGCGCGTATTAGTGATCGGTTCGTTTCGCTAACAAATACAAATCCGATAACATTTACATTGTCTTTACGATGCCCGCACATCGTGCTAGTTGCAAACTAGTTAATAGTAATATTAAAAGATTACTCAAAAAAAAAAAAAATTGATTATTGTAATTAGTCAATGATTGTTAAGTTGTTTTAAGTCCTTTCTTTAAATACGTTTTAAGTCAAATTAGATGTTAAAAAAAATCAAAGTAAATAAGTGAAGTAACTAAAATTAAAGCTTATACTGTACCTATTAAAGAAAATTTCATATATCTACTTTTAGCACCTTTCCTTATAGTTTATTCTCCTCTACTGATTTATTTATAATCTAAATAACAATAAACATGTTCTTATTTGCATTTATCATTGTCTAATATAGCTTGATGGTCAAAAAATGTTTATTCAGCCCAACAATATTCCAAGTTTGAGTCGTCGTAACCACATATAATAAGAAGTTTGGGATGATCATAAAAAGTCCTTCGCCAAGGTTAAAATTTTTATTTTGGGGGTAAAATTTTTTTTTTATAAAATTGGATGAGCTAAAAATATGTTTATTAATAATGTTTCCTCATTTTATCAGCATCTCTTTTCAGATCCTGGCAACACTAGTTCTGACTTCTCTATAATTTGAGAGCATGTGCCTTCACTAGTTACTGTTGATGAGAACGCTTCGATTCTCCGAGTTCCCTCTTTTGATGAAGTGCGGAGTACGGTTTTTACCATGGATCCTCTGAGTGCTCCTGGTCCTGATGGTTTCTCGGGCAGTTTTTATTCTCATTGTTGGGATATTGTGGGACCTGATGAAGTTTTAGCTGTGTAGGAATTTTTTCATACTGGTCGAGTTTTTCCAGGTTTGAATTCTAATTTCTTGGTCCTTATTCCGAAGACTCCGAACGCTTTACTGGTAGATCAGTTTCGCCCGATTGCTCTTGGTAATTTCCTGTTTAAGGTTATCACTAAGATTATTGCTGACCGTTTGGCCAAAATTTGCTCTCGTATTATCTCCCAAAATCAATTTGGTTTCATTAGGGGTCGTCAAATTGGAGACTGTATTGCCGGTGCTTCTGAATGTTTTAATGTGTTGAGTAATGGTAGTCGTGGTGGGCATTTGGCTTTAAAAATAGACATTCGTAAGGCTTTTGATTCCATTAGTTGGCCCTTTCTCTTCGAAGTCCTTCGGTGTTTTGGCTTCTCTGAGAGTTTTATTGGTTGGGTTGCGGCTATTTTTGATTATGCTAGGATCTCGATTCTTATTAATGGTTCCCCTCGGGGCTATTTCCCCTGTTTGCATGGTGTGCGACAAGGTGATCCTCTCTCCCCCCTGTTTTTTTGTTTGGCTGAAGATTTTTTGAGCAGATATCTTACTCATCTAATAGACTCGAGATCTATGACTTCTATCTCTTCTCCGGTTGGAACGTGTGCCCCTTCGCATTTTCTCTATGTTGATGATGTTATCCTCTTTTGTCGGGCTTCTCCTCAGAATTTACGTGTGATTTTAGATGCTTTTGCAGTTTATGGTTCTCTCTCAGGTCAACAAGTTAATTTGGAAAAATCTTTCATCTTCTTTGGTAGAGGCATCTCTAGGCCTCGAATTACTAATTTTCTCTCAATGTCTGGGATGCGTAAGGGCGGTGATTCAATGACTTATCTAAGGGTCCCTCTTTTCATTGGAGCGCCTAAACGTCGATGGCTGATCCCATGGGCTGATAATATTAAAAGTAAATTGAAATCGTGGAAGGGTTTCTCTCTTTCAATGGCAGGCAGGTTATGTCTTATTAATTCTGTGATTATGGGTTCCTTCCTGCATTCTTTTCAAGTTTATCGCTGGCCTTCGTCTCTTTTGAAAGATTTAAATGCTGCTATTCGGAATTTTTTTTAGAACGGTTCAATCGATGGTTGTAAACCTGTCCAAGTTGCTTGGAAGTCTTGTTGCAGGCCCAAGGATAGTGGTGGTCTTGGTGTTAAAGACCTTGGTATTCTTAACAAAGCCATGCTTAAAAAGTTCACATGGAGGATGTTGACTGAAGAGTCCTTCGTTTTCACTTATCTTCGGGCTCATTTTTTCACCCAGGATCACAGACCTAGAACGTGGTACATTGTTTCTTTTGTTTGGCCGGGGCTAAAATTGCATTATACTCTCCTGATGCTTAAGTCTAGGTGGTTGGTTGGTCGTCACTCTAAGGTTTGTTTTTGGACGGATAACTGGTTGGGAGATCCGCTGATTGACCTGGTTGAGGATAGGTCATCGTTACATCCTCCTCTGGATTCTGTTGTGGGTGATATTTATTCTGATGCTACGGGTTGGGATATTCCTGCTTCTTTTCACGCTTCTCACCCCGGAGGTTGCTTCTGAGATTGAGAAGGTGGTGGTAAGCACTGACCTTGACTCGTTAGTCTAGACTTGTTCCCTGGATGGTATTGTTTCTTGTAAATCTGCTTATGATTCTCTTTCTGAGGTTAGAAGTTCTGTTTTTTGGGGTAAGCAAATTTGGGCGTCTTTTATTCCTCCTTCTCGCTCTGTCCTAGTTTGGCGCTTGTTTCATGGTAAGATTCCTATGGATATTGCGTTGCGCGCTAGAGGTTATATTTCCCCATCTCGATGTCGTTTTTGTTGTGCTGCAAAGGAAGACTTAAGGCATCTGTTTCTTGATTGTTCTTTTGTTCGTGGGTTGTGGGATGCTATATCCTCTACTTTAGGTCATAAGCTTAAGTTGGATAGTACTTGTTTGGACCTTTGGCAGGAGGCGATGAGGGTTGTCTTTAGCACTCAGCTGAAAGCTCTCTGGCGGGCTTCTATCATCACGGTTTTCTAGGTGGTGTGGTTCCTTCGGAATCAAACTACCTTTGAGGGTGGCAAGCCTGTTTTTACCGATGCTCTTTCCTTGATCTGGCGTTCCGTTCGCGAGGTAAACTCCCTTTAGTCTGGCACTATGAAGAACTCAGTGGATGAACTTCAGACTCTTCAACGGCTTCATGTCTCTAGTCGTCCTCCCAAGGCTCCTCGCATTTTAGAGGTTAATTGGCGCCCTCTACCGCCAGTTTGTCTAAAGGTTAACATGGATGAGGCTGCTTTTGGTAGTCCTGGTCTTGCTGGTTGTGCAGGAGTTTCGTTAAAGGTTGCTTTGCTATTCCTCTTGGTGTCTGTTTTGCTTTTGAGGCTGAATTGGCCGCTGCCGTCCACGCTATTGATTATGCTTGGACTTTTGGCTGGCGTCGGTTATGGTTGGAGAGCGACTCAACTTTTGTGGTGGATATCTTTCGTTCTAGGTCTCGTAAGGTTCCTTGGTGTTGGCGTCAAGCTTGGGATAGGTGTTTGAGCTTAATCTCTCAAATGGATTTTGCTGTCACTCATATTTATCGGGAAGGTAACCAAGCTGCAGATAGTTTAGCTTCTAAAAGCCCTAGTATCGTCTCTCCTACATAATGGTGGACCGCTCCGAACTTTTGCAATTCCTTTATTTTCAATGATTTTTGTAGCAGACCTTCTTTTAGGTTTTGTTGATTTGTTCTCTTCTTCTGTTGCTTTTTCTCTTTTGTTCTCTTTCTTTTTCTTTAATAAAATGTTGGGATGGGGTTAATTCCAATCCCCAACAACCTTAATAATAATAATTAAAAAAAATACTAGATAACCCAAAAAAATTAGCTCACCCACAAAAATTATCTCAAAAACCAACTCAAATGATGTGGTAAGTGATCACATCATCCCATGATTTGTGTGGTAATAACAAGTCACTTGCCATATCATTTAGGTTATATAGTATTACTCAAATGTGTTATTGTGTTATTTTTTTGGCTTTTATCTTATTGAAAAAGTTATCTGGTAGAGTCTTTTAGTAAATTTCCATAACTGTTTTATTACAATTCATACATGTACAATTTTATCCACACATAATAAAACTCTAAAAATAAATTTTCCAAAAATTCCCAATTTTGAATAAACCCTGACGCAACCTAACCAACTCCAAAGGGGGCGACGGTTGTCTAAAAAATGAAAAAAACAAATATATCATATATCTAAAAAAAATTAAGGTCTTATAAGACATCAAGATAAAAAATAAAAAAAAACAAACAAACAAACACCACCTTAGTGTCTAGTTCTATTGAAATTTCAGGAAAGAATTGGTTAATCTGAAGAGACCAAAGTTGATATATTGTTCTCAATAATAATAATAATAATGATCATAAAGAATAAATGTATTAGAAGGCAAAAGCATAGCTGCATCATGTGGCCAGAAGAGAAATAAATAAAGGAAAGCAAATGCTGTGTCACTCTTATCATGATATCACTTTGTGTAGAAACTACAAAGCCAAAGACATTAACAGATCAGAAATTTGTAAACCCCAACAACTCTATGATATCCATTCCACTACTATTCTTTTTTCTTTTTTCTTTTTTCTCTATCTAACTTTGTGGTGTAAAAAAAAAAAAAAAAAATGAAGGAAAAAACAGGCGGTGAAGAGCAAAACAAGCCTAAAACTTTGTAAAATTAAGTCTGGTTTCGAAGAACTCCTCTTCTCTTTGATTTCCTTGATCTCCAAATAATTGCAGATGGGTCGGGGCAGATCCGATACGGGATTTTTGGCGGATGAATATCAGGGACACTGCAACACGAAATTCATGGAAAAAGTTTAACATTTTGATTCTTGAAACACACGTGATGTAATTTAATTTTGTGGAGCAGGTAAGGTTAAATTAGGAAGGAATCTTACTGTAATGAAGCAATCTCGATCTGAGAAAAGTCCATGTTTGTTGAACTGTCTGCAGTCTGAGTCTGGAGTGGTACTACTGTGGGCTGTTTGATGGCAAGTACTCTGCAATTGAAGTTGCTTGCTATATTGTTGTGGGTCATTGCCAACCTATATATATATATACACCACATGCCACTGTTTTCAGTTTCTATAATTTCACTATATCCAAAAAAAACAATGCCATATGAATATCCCATATAATTAATCATAAAATCTTCGAAGCTATGTCGTATGATAAGAAAATACACAAATGTCCATCTTAATTCTTAAATTATCCACCCGCTGCAATACAGATTTTCTCTTAATTATAAGGTCAGTTTTTACTTACTTGTCGTGTCATTCATCGAATATAATTGGTGCCGAAAATCAAAGTTGTATTCTAGCAGTGACCAACTAAATATAGTCAGTAATTTGTAGTTTAGAATTTTCAATTTGGGAGATTAATTCAATACCAATCTTTCCTGAAATGATAAAATATATCTTAAACGTTGGATGCAAACTCTCCTCTCTGGTTACAGCTCAGCTCCCATAATTTTCATAAATATTGGATTGAATCTCTATTTCTATTATCTAAAAGCTGTTGATTCTTGAATGGATTGCATATTTTTGTAAATGGATTTTCAAATCTCAAATGTTATTAAATCAGACGCCCCAGAATCACACAATCAAACCAATCTCTCTGTCACAGATCATAAATCATTTCCCTAAAAAAATATATACATGCCCAGGTGCCATGGATATGGAGTTTAGACAAACAGAGTCTGAAATGAACCCAGAATCCAGAAAAAGACTTTTTCAAAAAAAAAAAAAAAAAAAACCCGGAAAAAGAGAGTTGACCAATTTGCTTCACTTTATAAAATCAGAGCCAAATGATTAAGACCCTTTTCAGTCTATCAAAAGATAATGATGATAATATGATTAGAAAAGGTGAATATTTAAGATCATCCAACAAAGTATTAAATATTGAAAATTGAATAAATAAGAAATGAAAGAAGTGACCTGTGAAGAAAGCTGTGATCATGGAGACCAACAACAAGAGCAGAGGCACCAATCTCTCTGACCAGAGCAGCAATTCTGGTACCCTCCTCATCTCCTTCAGCTTCAGCGACAACAATCTCGACGTTTGTCTGTAACACAATTCCCCTGATTATTGATTACTGACATTAGTGAGTCATACAAGCAATAACTCAGATACCAATCAATCAATTAAAATGAAAAATGAAAAATTCATTTAGTTTGTACATTGAAGAAAGTGTTGCAGATTTCTTTAAAGGAGAGAGCCAATTGAAAGCCCTTCAAGCGAAGACGCCTCATCTTCTTCTTGCTTCTTGATTTGATAGAAGGGAAAACATGGAGGAGAGTGATGATATCTCCATAGCGAAGCAGATTGTGAAGAGCCCACAAAAGGGCTGTTCTTGAAGCCTCTACCTCTTCCACGATCACCACTATTTTCCTCGCATCCATTTACTTTCTCACTTTCTCTCTCTAGAATCTCAGTTTTATGAAACAAACAGTTCAATCACTTTAGTGTTTTGTGTTGTCTTTTCTCTCTCTCTCTCTTCAGTCTTGACTTAGTCACCAGCTGGGTTTTTTCTTTTTTCTTTTTTTTCTCTTTTTGTCTGGTTTTCCTAATCCGTCAATCTTGATAATTAAATTGCTATTTAATAAGTTTTTATTCTTGAATCTTGATTAGAAAAGTTGGGTTGGGCAGGTTAGAATTTATAAATAGAATGAAATAATGACAGCTTACTATACCTCAATTAATTAATTATTTGTTAACACAGAAAATAAAAATCAAAATAAAAATTGGTTACATATCTCATCATCTATAGTAAACCAATAATTGTTCAAAAATCAAAATTTGAGTTTCGAATGGTCCATATCTTGAATTTCTTATCTATAAATTTCCGTTTTTTTTGTGGTAACAAAAATGTATTAGAAAAATTAAAATGAAAATTATTGTTAGTTGAAAATAGTGCATTATTTTTTATGATTTTTTTTTTTTTTTAAAAAAAGAAAACTTTCTATAATGCAAGTCAATTGCCAACATACCTCGTTTTTATAATTTATTTTTGAAAGAAATATTACTATAATGCATGATTTTATAACATACCTTAACACGATTTAATTAAAATAAAAAATAAAAAATAAAAAATAAATATAAAAACATGCCATTTTTTGGCCTTAAATATAATAAATGGCAACACGTCCTCATCATTTTCATGACCTATCTAAAGTCTAAACATGTATTCTTCATTATTTTCCTTCTTTTTCTATGCTTTCTAATCCAAACCAAAAGGATTGACTCCAAACCAATCATGAAACGTAGTCGGTCAACTATCAACCCCTTAAACGCGCTTGATTCTGCCACGTGTCACGTCCTCTATCAAAATTGATTTTTTTTTAAATGGAGCGTGTCATCAGCTGACAATACATATGACCCACGTGTACGGTTGTTAACTCTCTGATTAAAAAATGATGATACGAATCAGCGGCTGTCGTGGTATTTTATTTTTAAAAAGGGCCATTTACAGTTTGGTCCCTAATATTTTTCGATTTTTCATCCTTTTAACTATGGTTGCATTATTAGAATATGGGAATCGACCATTTTTCTCTTGTTAAAAAAAATCATGGCTATTTGAATCTGAGAAAAAAAAAAAAAGTAAAAAAAAAAAAACAAAGATAAAAATAAAATCCATAACCAATATTAGAGCATCTCCAATGCAAGAATAGCTTGTGAAAAAAAAAAAAAAATGCCACATAGGATTAATAGACAGTCTATTAAAAAATGTATCTCCAATGTAGCTGTGCATATTCAACCTCACGCTAATGTGACAAAAAATATATTAGACATTGTCAACATGACTGTCTACTTTCAGACGGCTTGTTGCACAGCTATATTTTTGGTTGATTCAGTAAGTATTTAAAATTGACATTAATTTTTCATCTATTTTTGGTAAGGAAAATTTTTTTTTTTAAAAAAAAATGTACACTTCATTAAAAAAAAAAGTGTTTTAAACGTAAGTATTGGAGATCAAATTTTTAGTTGATTGTCTATCAAGTCTATCTTTATGCCACATAGGAAGAAAGCCTTTTGATATTATTGCAATGTTAACGTTTTTTGGTATACAAGTCACTTTTGCATTAGAGATGCTCTTACTTACACATTTGATTGAACTAAAAATTTGTGTCAAGTGAAACCGAAACCTTCAAAAAAGTTAACATACTAATGCATAATAGTAGAAAATTAACTCATACCTACTAGTCTACTACTATTGATATCAAGTGTTATTCATACAAGAAAAATATGAAATTCAAAAGATAACAAACAAACGAAATACTAGATAGAATGAAAATCGTATCTAATAGGGTTAATTGTATTGACCTACCCTTACTATAGTGGTTCTAGCAAGATTTTAAAAAGATGTTATAAATTAACACAAACACCCCTTACCATCATGTCAATCTGTTAACTTTAACGGTTGACTAACTTTGACCATTGGAAAGCCAAATATACCCTTGCCACATCATCTCAAACATAAAATATTTTTTTAATAAAATTGAAATATCAAATATATTTAAAAAAAAAAAAAAAAAACAAGATAATCTACAAGTGATGGAGTATGAAACAATTAGATCTTTGACGATCTCCTACTTACCGCAAGAGATCTTCACCAATCTTGGAGATCGACCTCATACAATTTGCAGAGGAGGCTCCTTTGCGAATTGATGATGTTTTCGTAGGCAGCCGATATATTATCCTTTTAAAAAAAAAAAATTTATCATTTTTAATTACAAATATTCATTTTAAATTAAAAATATTTTATATCTGGGATGATGTAGCATGGGTATATTTGGTTTTTCATTGGTCAAGGTTAGTTAACCGTTAAAGTTAACGGATTGACTTATTGACAAGTGGTGTTTATGTTAATTTAGGACATCTTTTTGAAATCTTGCTAGATCCAATAAAGTTAGGGTAAGTTAGTGCAATTAACCCTATCTAATAACAACCTATTAAAATTTAAAATTAAAACTAACTTTTATTTTTTATTTTTTTCGTGATAATAACTGTATGTCCAGACTCCAGAGAGACCGATAAACCGTAGAGATGCACGTTTGGGGAATGGGGATGGATATAGGTCCCCCCATCCCCACTTCCCATACCCGCCCCCCCCCCCCCCATTTGGGGAAAATGGGGATGGGGAATTTTGGGGGGACCTATATCCATCCACATCCCCAATTCCCCATTTTTCCCGTTTTTCCCCGTTTCCCCATTTAACTAAAAATTACAAATTAAACTAAAAAAAAAAAAACATTCCATTACAAATACAAAATAAAATTCATTAGTGCATTTTATATAAAATGTGTATATATACTTAGGGAGTTAGGGTTTTGAAAGAATAAACAAAAAAATTAAAAATATATATTATAATTATATTTATATATGTTTGGGGTAAATGGGGAAATGGGGATGGGGGACCTCCACCCCATCCCCATCCCCATCCCCATTTCAACATAATTGTGGGGGAAATGGGGAGGGGGAGGGGGAGGGGGAGGGGGAGGGGGAGGGGTCCCTCCATCTCCATCCCCATCCCCATATCCCCATCCCCATTTCAATTTGGGGATGATTTTCATCTCCATCCCTCCCCATTTCCCCATTTTTTCCCAAAAAAAATCCCCAAATGGGGATGGGGATGGGGATGGGGATGGAGACGCGGGGAATTGTGGCCCCGGGAAAAAATGTGCATCTCTAATAAACCGTGATATAACAATAGTTAAAAAAATTATAACTCGAAAAACGTTAGGGGCAAACTGTAAATTGGCCTTTTAAAATGATTTTGTTTGAATGAGAGAGAAAGGCGGTTGCGTCGTCGTCAATTATTTTGTTGTCTTCGTTTGTTTTTATCACCTTTGTTTTGTTGTCTAAATCAGTGTGTACGCATTGGCTGTCATAGTCCACTTGCCTCTATGCTGTCCACGTCAGCGTTTTGCCACAATTGTTGGGTCCCATCTTGACGTGGACGGCCCAAATTTCATTAAACATGTCCAGTAAATTGGGCCATACTACATGCTTCAACTTCAAGTGCGCCTTTTTTCTTTAATAATTCTTTTCAATTACGAGATAATTATTATTAAAAATAAAAAACATTTACGAGTAATTTTATTTAAATATTGCTTGAAAAATGAATAAATAAAGTTCTCAGTTTTAATAAAGTACGAAGTTTGTGTTTTTATATGGAAATCTCCCTTTTTCAAGAGTGTTCAATTTTTTTTTTTAATTTTTTTTAAGACGACACTAGTTAGATATTTATCGGAATTGATGAGATTATGTTCTATAAGTACGGTCCGGAATGCAACTCTCACCTAAGAGGAGTGTTCTCTTTATACTTTACGGTTTAATAGGCAAAATGCTCAAATTTTTTTAATCTTTATAAACAAAGAATTTTATGCTCTATGAAAATAAATTAAATATTTTACTAAACAAATATTTAAATGAAAACATAATCTAATGTCTAGCTATCTAATATAAATTAGACTAATAGATATAAATCTCAGTTGATCTTATAGTGTTTGAAAATTGAAAGATATCAGAAATATCTCTTTTGTTTGTAACTTGGATCGAACCTTTCGTTTAGATGAATAAAACATCAAGTTATTATCATGAAATGATAGGAACACAAGGAAAAAAAAAAAGCACACACACACACGAAATAGAGTTGAAAGAAATAAGCCTTATGAAAAAGACATATATTTCACTAAGGTACGCACAATGTAATAATCTAATTTATCCGCCGTTCAATGTGACTCAAGGGGCAAGGTCCTACGTACACACCTACTTGGACCCGCGGAGGAATAGACATGGCTAAGAGTTGAGCCGTCCAAACTGAGGATGGAGTGTAGATGAGATGTTAATTGGATCAAGAGTTAAGACTTGAGTTAGACATACCAAGAGCATCACATGATTACAATCTGCATATCAATATATATATATATATATATATCCTACTTGGACCCGGAGGAATAGACTTGGCTAAGAGTTGAACCGCCAAAACTAAGGATGGAGTGTAGATGAGACGTTAATTGGATCAAGAGTTGAGACTTGAGTCAGACATACCAAGAGCATCACATGATTACAATCTACATATCAATATATATATATATATATATTGAGTCTCTCCTGAGGGATCCCCTATTTTAATTTTGGTAAGGATCTTACTAAAAATATATCGATGTTAATGAATTTTATCTGAATTTTATTTGTGGATGATGAGTTCATTGAAATTTACCTATGAACAAAATTTGAGAATTTTTTGAATACTAAAACTATTTTTCTTGAATTTTCCTATATTTCGTCTATTTTCCGATGCCTTCATATTTAACAAAATTTGGATAACTAGTTCTAGTGCTCGGAAAATTCTCAAATTTTGCTCATATGTAGATTTCATTGAACTCATCATCCATAAAAAAATTCAGATTAAAATTCATTAAAATCGATGTGTTTTTATCATAATCCTTACCAACATTAAAATGAAGGTAGTAGGTTATTTGCAACACCTTCGCACCATTTTGACACTACCCTGAAATCATGCATTTTCAGCCCTTGCTTATTGTGTTAAACGAAGTTTATCTCAAAAAAAAAAAAAAAAAAAAATCCTGCAATTTTAATGTTTATATGCTCACTCATTTTAATGTCAAAATTGTTTCCAGAAATACTATTTCTAGCTACAGTGTTGAAATTAGGTTCACAAATCAATAAACTCTTTATTAATAATTTTTACTTTCCAGGCTCCATCGTTTTAAGAAGACATTTTGATAATGTTATTAAACTTCAAATAAGAAATACTCAGATGTAATATTAAATTTTATGCAGTTTTTATTTGTTGAGAAACAAGGAGATAAGACAATAGAAATATGCTGTTTGATAGTTTAGTCCCACATCGAAGAAAACAAGCACTCAACGACTCTATATAATACGAGTTATAACACTTGTTAATCGTCGAGCCAAGTCACGTTGGCTTGTAACCAAGTGGTGGCATTAAGGTGACAGAACATGTTGTTGGGCTGGGCCGTGTAGACTTCCACATGTGTGCTGTTGGAGACGGGGGAGCCAGCATTACCACCTAGTGAAAGGTTGGGATTTGAGTGGGCCCCCAATGAAGGGAGGCACCACAGTTTGTGGCTTGATGGGCCGGTGATTGTGCCCATCCTCAGTTGTGCTGCGTTGAGAGTCAGCAAGAAGCTTGGAAGCAGAAGTCGACTTCCAGAGCCATTTCCGTCAGTTTGTGCACACATGTGAGTCCCGACCTAGTTTGAACTGCCATTCTTTAGTGAAAATGCTATCCTTTTGTTGTCACTAGCTACCATTGTTTTTTTTTTTCGACTTTCTGAAAATTATAATTTAATTTCTTGGTGATGATCCTTTAGTGAAAATGAATAAATGACATACATGTAATGTTGGAAGTTTTCATCCAAAATGTTAAACATGTGGACTGTGGAGACACACATAGTGTCTTGGTTTGGATAATTTGAACATATTTGGACCCAACTTTATTAAATGTGGCATGTCTATATGTTTTGTATACCGGAAATCATCATCACTGGCCAATTATGAACATTCAATTCGGTGTTTGATGAAAGATGAAAACTTTAATTTGATGATCTATTAGAGGGTAGATGTGTTAAAAGTTTAAAAGAAATATATATATATATATACAGGGTATTTGATTTGTAATTTTTACTTATGAAAATAAAAGAATAGGAAAAAAAAAGTTATTTGGTTTTTTGAAAGTGAATATAAAAGAATATAAGACAGCCGAATGTTAACTATTCTCACCATGTCCATAATTTTTAACTGATTCTTTAAATGAAAATGCCAAAAGAATCATATATGATGCCAAGCCCCAGTGTAATTCCCTGAAGAAAAAAAACACTTGATAAAAATGTTATAAGTTCCAAAAACAAGTCCATTGATTTGGAAAGAAAATAAAAAAGTCTATATTGAGGATTGGTTAGGGATTTATAAGAACCTAATGAGATTAGGTTCTATAAGTACGATCTTGAATGTAACTTCCACGTAAAGGGAGAGGTCTCTCCCTAAGATATGTGCATAAAGTAAGAAGGCCATGCGTGAGAGACCTGATCATGAGAAGTTAATGAGAGACCAAGTCAATTGTCTTTATTTCTTCATGTCTTTATTTTAGTTCCCAAGTTTTCCTTTATTTCCTTTATTTTCGGTCCCATGTTTCCACGTTATTTACCTTCAGCATATTTCACATTAAGTTATTTAGTAACTTCCTTATTTAGTTATTATGATAGCTGTTAATTATATTGTAATGTTTGTATTTAAGTAGGAAACTAAATGAAGATATGGCAGTGATTATGATTGCAAATCTCTTCTGATTTCTTCTCCAGATATTTCTCTTTCTCCCTAAACTGTATTTCTTAAGTTTATATGTATCATTTGGTATCAGAGGGCAGTTCCGATAATGGATACTCGCGGCAAAACCAATACTGTCTCTCCAAATTAACGCAACTCTACATAAAATCCTTATTGAGTTGCATGCCCTGCGAGTCACCGATACCCATAACCTGAACCTCATTGAGAGAGACATCAACCTTTTTGCCCAAGGCGAAACTTCCCAACAGCGCAGCACACAGTGCAACATAATATATGATTTAGACTTGGCTCGATATAGGTATTTTTTTTTTCTGTTTTATGTAATCGAATTCGAAGAACACAGTGCAGCACGCAAGAAAATAACTAATTATTTAATTAAGTCAACTACTATGACATTTTAGAATTTGTTGAGCTTTTATCCCATTTTTTAATTTTGATTCATTTACAGAGAGTTTAACCAAATTGCAAAAGCATGCACTCAACTCTATTTTGTAAGAGTAATGCTATACAACCCAAAAAATTAACCCAAATTTTAACCCAAATGATATGGTAAGTGAGTTGTTATCATCACACACAACATGGGATGATGTGGTTAATGAAAAAACCAATTGCCACATTATTTGGGTTGAAATTTGGGCTAAATTTTTAAGTGGTCTTGCATTAGTGATTTTGTAATCCACTGTTTGTTGCTACGATCTTTTAATTTTTTCTCACATAAAAAAAAAAAGTTGTAAAAATTATAATATCTTTTGATTAAAAGATTAATAATTTAACTTAATGATAATTTTGGAATTTTAAAAATATATAAACTTGGGGTTTTCATGCGGTTTTAGAGGGGTGCAAATATCGCCACTCTTCATCAATCTATAATAAAAGTCTGAGATAACAAATCTATGAAAGTCTGAGATTGATGTCTAAACATATCTATAAAAGTCTGAGATAAATGTCTAAACAAATCAACGAAAGTCCATGTGGATTTATAAAAGTTTGTAAAAATCCATAAAAATCCGTTACTTAAAAAATGTCTTAAAATGTCTTTAAATGTCTCTAAGAATCCTAATTGAATACACCCCCGCCCCCCCACCCAAATGAAGATATCAGTGTTATGATTGCAAATCTCTTTTGATTTCTTCTCCAGATATTTCTCTTTCTCCCTAAACTATATTTCTTAAGTTTATACATAACATTGGTATCAGAGCGCAGTTCCGATCATGGGCACCGAGTTTTGTAACGAAGTTTACGAAATTTTAGCTCGTCACGAGTCTAGTTTCGACAAAATAAACGTAACCCTTCATAAAGTCCTGATTGAAGTACAAACCATGCATGTTAACCATAACGGAAACACCATTGAGAAGAAGCTCAACCTATTTGCACCAGTAGAAACCTCCCACGGTTCCCATGTCACACAAACAGTCACCCCGACCAACCACACCATGCATGACCACAACAATACCCAACTGAAATTGTCATTCCCAACCTTCGGTGGCGACGATCCCATCAGATGGATTTTTAAGGTCGAACAATACTTTGATTTCAAAAATATCACTCATCCTCAATAGGTCCAACTGGCATCCTTCCATTTAAAGGGAATTGCTCTCCAATGACACATGTGGTAAACCAAATTCAAATGCCCTCTCAGTTGGGGCGAATCTAACGATTTGGATTTGGAACTCCTACCGAACTATCCGGATTTTACCCTTACAGACAAGGATAATTTGAGTAGGAGGGAATGATATGTGTATGATGCAAGTACATGCAATCATAAGCTGCCAAATCACACATGCATAGGAAGAGACTTAGTCAGCATTAGTAATAGTTGTATGAATAAAATGGGTGCTTAGTGGCCCTTAATTCACGTTCATCATGCAGAGTGTGTTGCATGAGTGCACCCATTATTTCTCCATTATTTTCTATTATCATGTTATGTTATTTCCCATTATTTTAGTGATAGGTTGTTTGGCTCATTCGTGAAGTCTGGCTTATAAATAGCCAACAACAGTTTGAATGAGATTATGAATAAATTATTACTTCTTAATACTCATTCTCATTCCTCTATTTTCTCAGTTCTTCTCCTTTCTTGCAACACTTCTTTTTATGTTCCCAAATTGTTACGTAACATCAACAAAATTAATACAACCCTTCAGAAAGTCCTGAATGAACTCCAACCCTATGTGTTAAACATAACGGCAGCTCCGTTGAGAAAGAGCTCAACACATTTGCACCAACGGAAACCTCCCACGGTTCCCGTGTCACACAAACAGTCACCCTGACCAACCACACCATGCATGACCACAATAATATCTAGCTGAAATTGTCCTTCCCAACCTTCGGTGGCGACGATCCCGTGGGATGGATTTTTAAGGCCGAACAATACTTTGATTTTAAAAATATCTCTCCTCCTTAACAGCTCTAGTAGGCATCCTTCCATTTAGAGGGAATTGCTCTCCAATGGCACATGTAGTTAACCAAATTCAGAGGCCCTCTTAGTGGGGGCGAATCCAACGGGTTGGATTTGGAACCTCATGCCGAACTATTCATATTTTATCCTTGCGAACAAGGATAACTTGAAGAGGAGGGAATGGTATGTGAATGATGCAAGTGTAGGGAAAAACATGTGCACGCAGAGGAAGCGAGACTAAAATAGGTTTTAGTATGTTTTAAATTTTTTCCATAAGTTGAACCTTAACCCTTTAATTAATTAACATATATGATTAAAAGTATCGTACCTTTGTCACGTGATCCGATTGACGTTGCGTCGTTGGTAATCCGTAAGATCTTCCAATCCAATCATGAACGTGAATCATCCTAGGAGCGTGGTCTCCCTTTTCTTTGAATTGTGTACCTGAGGATGGATAACAAAAGCTTTTTCTTTTTCGTTAGTCACTATAAGTTCCAAGAGATTATAAAGAACGTTCCGGTCACTTTTGAATTCACAATCCTTAAATCAAAATTCGCGTGAACCTTATTCGAAATTGTGCACAAAACATTTTGATGAAAAAGCTATTAGTGCACTATCGAAATAAGAACGATCTCTTCTCACTTTTCCTCTTGGCCGAATTCTCACACTATTGTCTAGAGTTGGATTTTATTTTTCAAGCAAAAGAAAAATAACTCTCAAGCAAAGCAACTAGGGTGCCCGAATTCTATCTCTTCCCATATATTGAGTGGCCGAATTCCTTACCCTAAAATAACTAGGGTTGCCGCATTCTATGACGAGGAGCCTTGTAGGTGGCCGAAATCCTCACTATAAGAGGATTTGTGCTTCACCCATACTCCTATCATTCTTTAGAATCTAAACCCTAAACCAACTCTTTAGTGTATTATTCAATTATGACTATATAAAAGACTTCCTTATTTGACTAGATAAATAAATCACTTATTTATCTACTTACCAAATAAAGTCTTTTATATTTATTATACCACCACCAATAGTATAACACTAAGAAACATATTTCCTAGTCAGAAAAAGATTTTGATTCTTAATTAAATAATTAATCAATTAATTAAATAATTTCCATTTAATCAAATAATAAAATAAAATAATATATTAGGCTATTTTTTAAGCCTTGCACACAAAGATAGGCCCAAATATTATTTTTTTTTTCATTTTATTAAATCCATTGGACCTTTAATTAAAAGGCCTACATGTGAACTAGGCCCATTTTTACTAAAAGAAACAAGCACACATGCCTTAATACAATTCTAGATGGACCCATAATTAGTCCGGTAGAATATATCAAGTGATCCATGCAAGTCTGTGTGGATTGGGGATCTTGGTGGGCTTATCTAAATTTAAGCTTCAATAGACATAACCCAATCTCAATAAACAAATGATTCACTTAGGTTCAATATATTAATTTTAGTTCATTTCACTAATGAACTAAAATTGCACTCTTAAATAAAGATAGAATAAGTAAATGATTCTCATTCATACCCTAGACAATCTTATAGGAGATAGTGAATCCTCGTGAAGAACATCAGTAATCACCAAGAGCTCATAGACCGCCTATAGCTCTCCAAGTTACCATTTTTATTCATATGACCACATTTTGAACTTGGATATATATTATGACTTGTCCAGAAGTCATCTTTCAATAGTCACTATTGAAAACTCAACGTTAAGATTTAATATCCAATACCTCAAAACATCCATATGATGATATTCTACTCATATTTAAAAAAAATGGAGCCACGATGTCCATATCTATAAATGAAGTCCTCTATCGATTAGCAAATGAATACCACCAAACTATCGAGGATAGACTATGCTATATAATCGTACTCATTGATAGCTCAAATGATAACACTTGTAATCATAAGTCCATCATTTATCTCAGGATTAAGATAGACTCTCTGATTGTTCTAATAATGAAAAAACTTTTATCTACTGACGGTTCTAGATAAAGTATTTCATTGTGATTCTATTCAATGTACCCAGTGCACTAGATTCTTTTACTCGAAGACCCTTCGATGATTTTAGACTTATCATAACACTTTTGATCCCACTCAAATGCTAGAAAAAGAATTCTAAAACTTTAACAAGATAAATGTGTCCAACCTTTAACTTAAGTTGTGAACATTATTCAAGACTAACTAAATAATTGTGTCTACCTCATACATATCCAGATGTACAAACAATTCTTCTTTTCTCATAGTCTTTTGACCTCATGATTATTTACTTTGACAATTATAATTATAAATGCTATAAGATTTTGTTAAAACAAAAATCACTTTATTAATATGATAAGATTGTCAATTACAATATTACACTCTTGCTATTGAGCATAATCCTAACAGCAAGTATATGCAATCACAAGCCGCCAAATCACACATGCATGGGAGGAGACTTAGTCAGCATCAGTAGTAGTTGTATAAATAAAATGGGTGCTTAGTGGCCCTTGATTCACGTTCATCGTGCATAATGTGTTGCATAGGTGCATCCATTATTTCCTATTATCATGTTATGTTGTTTCCCATTATTTTAGTGCTAGGTTGTTTCGCTCATTCATGAAGTCTAGCTTATAAATAGCCAATAACAGTTTGAATGAGATTATGAATTGATTAATGCTTACGTAAATGTTGTGTCTATTTTTATCACTCAACAGGAGATAAGTAGAGAGGAAGGAAGAAAGGAAGAGAGTTGTGGATTATTATCATAATATTCAACATAAAAACTCATTAAAATCTTGGTTGACTATTTATAAGTCATACCCACGAATAAGCAACAGATATGCTTGCAAGTTAATAGGAAACATTCTACATGTTGGCTCCATGATGGCCATGTGTTGGGATTTATGCCATAAAACTTGTAATTTGTAAATGTTATAAATTCATTAATAAAAGAAGTAGTTATTTCATTCAGTTAACATGACTTATACGTTTATATTATATGTGTTAAACATCCAAGATTGCTATATGTAATCTCAAACTGAGTATATAAAAGTGTACACTATTTATACATGCATTTAGTTAACCTAGCCCTGATGTACAAGTGGTTGACTCGTAAAATCCTTATGTGATTCTTCTCATTTTAGTCTTCATGTTTGTTTCTGTTGGGAAAAATACGGTCAACGCAGCGGAAGCAAGACTAAAAATGATTTAGTATATTTTAAAAATTTTCCTTTGATGAACCTTAACCCTTTAAATTAATTAAACATATATATATACTAATAAAAGTAGAATACCTTTTGTCGCGTGATCCGATTGACTTGCGTCGATGGTAATCCGCAAGATCTTCAACCCTAGCACGAACGTGAATCACCTAGGAGTGTGGTCTCCCTTTTCTTTGAATTGTGTACCTGAGAATGGATAAACAAAATCTCTTTTTCTTATCGTTAGTCATAAAACATCTAAAAGACTACAAAGATTATTCCGGTCACTTTTGAGTTTTCAATCTAATGATCGAAACTTGCGTGAACCTTATTCGAAGTTGTACACAAAAGCCTATTGATGTATAAGCAATGAGTGTACTATCAAAATAGAATAATCTCTTCTCTCTTGTGTCTTGGCCGAAAAAATCAAAACCTTGTCTATGAGAATTATTTAAGCTAGAAGAAGAAGAAGTTGATCAAGTGAATCAATTGAGAGAGCTTCAAGCTTCAAGTGGCCGAATTCTACTTCTCTTTCTACTAGGGTTGGCCGAATTCTCTTTGTGATGTAATTAGGGTTGGCCGAATTCTCTACTAAAGAGAGTTTGTGCTTTACCCTAATTCCTATCAACTTTAGAATCCTAACCCTAATTCAACTCATAAGTGTTTAATTCTTAATAAAAGGCTTTCTTATTTGATTTAATAAATAAACCTTATTATTTATTTTCTTACCAAATAAGTCTTTTATCTTTCGGATACTACTACCAATAGTATTTAACCTAGGAAACATATTTCCTAATCAGAAAAAGATTTTGTTTCTTAATTAAATAAATAAATAAATAATTAATTAATTCTCATTTAATCAAACAATAAAATAAAATAATACCTTAGACTAATTTATTAGCCTTGCCGCCCACATCATATATATATGGGCTTAATATTATTTTCTTATTTTGTTTAATCTATTAGACTTTACTTAAAAAGCCCACATGTGAACCAGACCCATTCTTACTAAAAGAAACAAGCCCACATGCCTTTCATTAATATATTAATATAATTGATCAGCCCATTAAATAAATAATGTGCAAATTATATTCTTAATATATTAAATACAATTCTAGATGGACCCATAAATTGGTCCGGTAGAATATATCAAGTGATCCATGCAAGTCTGTGTGGATTGGGGATCTTGGTGGGCGATCTAAATTTAAGCTTCAATAGACGTAACCTAATCACAATCAACAAATGATTCACTTAGGTCCGATCCATTAATTTTAACTCATTCCACTAAAGAGCTAAAATTGAACTCTTAAATAAAGATAGAACAAGAAGATGTTCCTCATTCATACCTTAGACAATCATATTGGAGATAGTGTATCCTCGTGATTAATATCAGTAATCGCAAAGAGTTCATAGACCGCCTATAACTCTCCAAGTTACCATATTTACTCATATGACCACGTTTTGAACTTGGATACTTTGACTTGTCTAGAAGCCATGTTTTCAATAGTCACTATCGAAAACTCAACGTTGAGATTTAATATCCAATTACCTCAAACCATCCATATGATGATATTATACTCTCATTTAATAAATGGAGCCACGATGTCCATATCTATAAATGAAGTCCTCTATTGATTAACAAATGAATATCACCAGACTATCGAGGATAGACTATGCTATATAATCGTACTTATTGATAACTTAAATGATACCACTTGCAACCATAAGTCCATCATTTATCTTAGGATTAAGATAGACTCTCCGATTGTCCTAATAATGAAAAGACTATTATCTATTGACGGTTCTAGATAAAGCTTTTCATTGTGATCCAATTCAATGCACCCAGTGCACTAGATTCTTTTACTCAAAGACCCTCCGATGATTTTAGACTCATTATAACTCATTTGATCCCACTCAAATGATAGCAAAAGAATTTTACAACTTTAACAAGGTAAATGTGCCCAACCTTTAACTTAAGTTGTGAACATTATTCAAGACTAACTAAAGAATTGTGTCTTCCTCATACATATCCAGATGTACGAACAATTCTTCTTTTCTCATAGTCTTTAGACCTTATGATTATTTACTTTGACAATTATAATATTAAACTATAAATGCTATAAGATTTGTTAAACCAGAAATCACTTTATTAATATGAAAAGATTGTCAATGACAATATTATACTCTTGCTATTGAGCATAATCCTAACAATCTCCCACTTGCGCTATAACAAATGTGTCATATCTCTCATGCCCATGTTCTCTAGATGCCCATCGAAACTCTTCTGAGGTAGAGCCTTTGTGAAGGGATCTGCTAGATTTTCTACTGACGCGATTTTGGTAATCGTCATGTCACCCCTTTGAACAATCTCCCTTAAAAGATGATACTTTCTTTCAATGTGTTTTCCTCTCTTGTGACTTCTTGGTTCTTTCGAATTAGCCACTGCTCCACTGTTGTCACAGTAGATAGTGATCTGCTTATTCGCACTAGAAACCACTTCCAAGTCCATCAAGAATTGGCAAAGCCAAACAGCCTCTTTAGCAGCCTCGTATGCAGCAACATACTCAGCTTCCATGGTTGAATCAGCAATACAAGATTGCTTGATACTCCTCCATATGAATGCTCCTCCTCCAATAGTAAACACAGCTCCTGATGTGGATTTTCTAGAGTCAGAATCTGATTGAAAATCAGAATCTGTATACCCAACGGGAATTAAATCCCCTCCAGAGTATACAAGCATATTATCTCTCGTTCTCTTGAGATACTTGAAAATATGTTTGACTGCCGTCCAGTGATCAGGATCAGGTTTCGACTGAAACCTGCTAACTATGCCAACAGCAAAACAAATATCTGGTCTAGTGCAGAGCATTGCATACATGAGACTTCCAACTGCTGAGGCATATGGAACTCTACTCATGAATTGCTCTTCATGCTCATTCTTAGGAACTTGTTCCTTAGAAAGTTTGATTCCATGTCTGAAAGGTAACATACCTTTCTTGGAATCCTGCATGGAAAACCTAGACAAGATCTTATCTATGTATGAAGCTTGAGATAATGCAATCGTTTTATTCTTTCTATCCCTTATTACTTGGATACCTAGAATAAAACTTGCTTATCCTAAGTCCTTCATATCAAATTGTTTTGCTAACCATTCTTTTACTAATGTCAATACACCTACATCATTTCCAATGAGTAGTATATCATCAACATAAAGAATCAGGAAAACCAACTCGTCGCCCTTAATCCTTTTGTATACACAAGGTTCGTCATGATTCTGAATAAATCCAAAACCTTTCACAGCTTGATCGAACCTTATGTTCCAGGATCTGGATGCTTGCTTTAATCCATATATGGATTTCTGTAACTTGCATACCTTTTCCATTTGGCCTTTTTCAATGAATCCTTCTGGTTGCATCATATAGATGCTGTCGTCAAGACTTCCATTAAGGAAAACTGTCTTGACGTCCATTTGCCAAATCTCTAGATCTAAAGATGCTGCAATGGATAAGAGTATCCTAATGGATTTAAGCATGGCCACATGAGAGAAGGTTTCCTCATAATCGATACTTTATTTCTGTGTATACCCTTTAGCTACCAATCTAGCTTTAAAGGTTTCCACCTTTCCATCCATACCTCTTTTCCTCTTGCATACCCACTTGCACCCAATGAGTTTTATCCCTTTAGGCAAGTCTACAAGGGACCAGACTTTGTTATCGAACATGGATTCAATCTTAGATTGCATTGCCTTTTGCCAATGGCGACTATCAACATCCTCCATTACTTCCTTATACGTGTAGGGATCATCGTCGTCCGGGAGATTCTCCACTGATTCTCCCAGACTGATGAATCTTTCGGGTTGTGTTCTAACCCTCCCACTACGACGAGGAATGGTAGGTTGTTGATTTTGTGTTGGATTGGAACTTACAATTAGGTTAGGTTGTGTAACCTCTCGTGGAATTGTATCTCCTGACATCTCATTCAGGACAATTCTACTTCTAGGTACAAAATCATTCATATAGTCATTTTCCAGAAATTTAGCATTTGTCGAAATAAATACTTTAAGATCTGAAGGACTATAGAAATAATATCCTTTAGTTTCTTTTGAATACCCTACAAATATGCATGTTTCCGAACGGGACTCCATCTTTTCTGTCTTTCCTTTTAACACATGCGCAGGACAACCAAATATCCTTAAGTGCTGTAAACTAGGCTTGCGCCCAGTCCACAACTCATGCGGTGTTTGAGGAACGGACTTAGATGGTACATCGTTTAGAATGTATATTGCAGTTTGTAAAGCATATCCCCAAAAAGAAATAGGAAGTGTTGAATAACTCAACATAGACCTAACCATATCCAAAAGAGTTCTGTTTCTCCTTTCTGATACCCCATTTTGTTGAGGTGTACCTGATGCAAAAAACTGAGAAACTATCCCATTATCAATAAGATATTGCTAAAACTCACTAGATAGATATTCTCCACCACGATTAGATCTCAAGATTTTTATGTGTTTCTCAAGCTGATTTTCCACTTCAGTTTTAAATGCTTTGAACATGTCAAAAGCATCCGACTTATGTCTCATGAGATACACATAACCAAATCTCTAGTAATCATCTGTGAAAGTGATAAAGTACTCATATCTACCTTTAGTTTGAATGCCCATAGGACCACATACATAAGTATGCATTAATCCTAAACATTCAGTGGCTCTTGTGCCTTTGGTCCTGAACGACCTTTTGGTCATTTTACCTTCTAAACAGGATTCACAAGTTGGTAGATCATCAACCTTTAAGTCACTTAAAAGTCCATCACTAACCAATCTTTTAATCCTATTAAGGTTAATATGACCTAGGCGCAAATGGCATAGGTAGGTTTCATCTTATGATAATTTTCCTCTTTTATAGTTAGGTTGCGTTAATTCTGTGTCTAACAAGTGAGAGATATTTCTATGTAAATAGAATAGACCATTTTCCAATGTACCTTTGCAAACAAATTTGTCATCCTTACTAATAATAAAAAATTTATTAAAAGTAACCGAATATTCAAATTTATTTAAACAAGAAACTGAAATTTAAATTTCTCTTAAATTGAGGTATATAATAAATGTCTATCAAATCTAAATGCCTACTAGAATCTAGATTAACTCTAATATCTCCCACTGCACTAGCAGAGATCAACGCTCTGTTGCCTAAATGCAAGTTGATTTCATTCTTATTCAGCCTTCTCCTTCCTTGAAAACCCCCATAAGGAATAACAAACACGATTATTGGCTACTGACTCTACGATCCAAGAATTTGTAGAATCTGCCAGTAAACATGTTTCAAGATAATTCACATTACCTTGTTCCTTCTTATTCTGAGACTTTGGGCAATTACTTTTCCAATGTCTCTTTTCACCACAAAGGAAGCACTTCCCTTTGATCTTGGTTACTTTCTTGGTCTCTTTCTTGGTAGGCCCAAGTTGCTTTTTCTTCTGTTGTTTCTTGACATTGTGACGGGGTCTTAACAGTAGCAACTTTACCAACTATATGAATCTGAGATTCATAAGTAGGAGCAGGTGGTTTAGGAGCAGACAGAACAAACTTATGTTTTTCAGCTTACAGCAACAACCCAATTTTCCTTTTCCATGTGACATAATTATCTCCAATTAAAGTATTATCTTTTAAGATATTCATTAGGGATGGGGTCATGATTTCTGAATATAACAAAAATATATATGAGTAAATAATCATGATAAAGCACTTTCGAATATTTATCTTGATTTAAATAAATAACTCAATCATAAAAATTCAACGGTGATCTAACACCCATAAATGTTACGCCTCCTTTGGGAGTTCGCACCATTTACTAGTTAGACTAGGTCCCACCTAATTGTTAACATAACAACCAGCGTTTTCAATTTTAGCCTTGCAATTTTACTGACAAGAACTCTTGGGAGGATATCAATAAAATTACATTGAGTGTGTTACCAAGATATCGACCCTCAATATATTCTCTCATGAAAATCCCTCATTGGGGAGTAGATCTCGTTTGAGTCAATTGTCTTGTCTAGTCTATCCTTGTAAGGAAGTATATTGCTAAATTCCATTCATGGATGCCCCTTGGGGGGATTACCAATAAATAATAAAGCTCAACTAACCTTGGAGGCCATAGGTGTTACAAAACACCTTCTCCCACTCAATTATTTAAGGCGTGTGATTAAATCCCATAGAATGATTTACCAAGTTATCTAGATGCCAATTAGATACCTAAATCATTCAATGCATGTTCATACCAAAAGAGATATATGAGTGGCACTCATATTCTATATGACATGTCATCAAACAATAACAAATATTGTAATATTTATGCAAAAATAAATAGCCACAATTTTGGTCCATCCTAGAAAAGCAAGTAAATTACAATTGTTTAGGAATACAAGATCTTCAAGTGGCCATCGACCATCCGCGCATCCCTCGACTGCCTCCCATGGGCGTGCACACCCCACAACCCCACAACCCCACAAAGGGCTGCCGTGCGCAGCCCATGAGAACACTAGGGCTGCCGTGCGCAGCCCACCATAATATGGGCTTGCCATGCGCAGCCCAATCCACTCCAATGGTGCACATGGTGCTCGTTCTAGGTTCCGGTTGCATCCAATTCTTCACGTCTTCGAATCTTCAATACTCGAACATATTACAGCAGTATTTAAACAAATAAAATACTGCAGTATTTTTTTTTTTTTTAATCAATGCAGTATTTAATACAATAAAAAACTGCACTATAATAAAATAAAATAAAACTGCAGTATATTTTAATACATAAAAACTGCACTATTTAATTACAATAAAAAAAAAAATTAAGCAACTATCAAGAAGGAATTATGGCGACGATAGACCACCCTTCTTGTTACAATTCCGAAACAAAAAATACATTGAAATTGTAGGACCAAAATCGAGCAACAACAATCCACATAAAAACATATATAAACCCATACATTCACATGTAATTATATATGCGAATACCTAGAGTGCCATCTCTTTCTAAACATGCATAATCACAATAAAAAGAAATAGATTCACGTATATATACGTTAATTAATTAAAGGGTACAACCAAGGCTCTGATACCAATTGTTGGGAAAAATACGGTCAACGCAGTGGAAGCGAGACTAAAAACGATTTAGCATATTTTAAAAATTTTCCTTTGATGAACCTTAACCCTTTAAATTAATTAAACATATATATATACTAATAAAAGTAGAATACCTTTTGTCGTGTGATCCGATTGACTTGCGTCGATGGTAATCCGCAAGATCTTCAACCCTAGCATGAACGTGAATCACCTAGGAGCGTGATCTCCATTTTCTTTGAATTGCGTACCTGAGGATGGATAAACAAAATCTCTTTTTCTTATCGTTTGTCACAAAACATCCAAAAGACTACAAAGATTATTCCGGTCACTTTTGAGTTCTCAATCTAATGATCGAAACTCGCGTGAACCTTATTCGAAGTTGTACACAAAAGCCTATTGATGTATAAGCAATGAGTGTACTATCGAAATAGAATAATCTCTTCTCTCTTATGTCTTGGTCGAAAAAATCAAAACCTTGTCTATGAGAATTATTCAAGCTAGAAGAAGAAGAAGTTGATCAAGTGAATCAATTGAGAGAGCTTCAAGCCTCAAGTGGCCGAACCCTATAATGTGTGTTATATAGGGTGGCCGAATTCTACTTCTCTTTCTACTAGGGTTGGCCGAATTCTCCTTGTGATGTAATTAGGGTTGGCCGAATTCTCTACTAAAGAGAGTTTGTGCTTTACTCTAATTCCTATCAACTTTAGAATCCTAACCCTAATTCAACTCATAAGTGTTTAATTCTTAATAAAAGACTTTCTTATTTGATTAAATAAATAAACCTTATTATTTATTTTCTTACCAAATAAGTCTTTTATCTTTCGAATACTACTACCAATAGTATTTAACCTAGGAAACATATTTCCTGATCAGAAAAAGATTTTGTTTCTTAATTAAATAATTAATTAATAAATTAATTAATTCTCATTTAATCAAACAATAAAATAAAATAATACCTTAGACTAATTTATTAGCCTTGCCGCCCACATCATATATATATGGGCTTAATATTATTTTCTTATTTTATTTAATCCATTAGACTTTACTTAAAAAGCCCACATGTGAACCAGACCCATTCTTACTAAAAGAAACAAGCCCACATGCCTTTCATTAATATATTAATATAATTGATCAGCCCATTAAATAAATAATGTGCAAATTATATTCTTAATATATTAAATACAATTCTAGATGGACCCATAAATTGGTCCGGTAGAATAAATCAAGTGACCCATGCAAGTCTGTGTGGATTGGGGATCTTGGCGGGCGATATAAATTTAAGCTTCAATAGACATAACCTAATCATAATCAACAAATGATTCACTTAGGTCTGATCCATTAATTTTAACTCATTCCACTAAAGAGCTAAAATTGAACTCTTAAATAAAGATAGAACAAGAAGATGTTCCTCATTCATACCCTAGACAATCATATTGGAGACAGTGTATCCTCGTGATTAATATCAGTAATCGCCAAGAGTTCATAGACCGCCTATAACTCTCCAAGTTACCATATTTACTCATATGACCACGTTTTGAACTTGGATACTTTGACTTGTCCAGGAGCCATGTTTTCAATAGTCACTATCGAAAACTCAACTTTGAGATTTAATATCCAATTACCTCAAAACATCCATATGATGATATTATACTCTCATTTAATAAATGGAGCCACGATGTCCATATCTATAAATGAAGTCCTCTATCGATTAACAAATGAATATCACCAAACTATCGAGGATAGACTATGCTATATAATCGTACTCATTGATAACTCAAATGATACCACTTGCAACCATAAGTCCATCATTTATCTCAGGATTAAGATAGACTCTCCGATTGTCCTAATAATGAAAAGACTATTATCTATTGACGGTTCTAGATAAAGCTTTTCATTGTGATCCAGTTAAATGCACCCAGTGCACTAGATTCTTTTACTCGAAAACCCTCCGATGATTTTAGACTCATCATAACTCATTTGATCCCACTCAAATGCTAGCAAAAGAATTTTACAACTTTAACAAGGTAAAGGTGCACAACCTTTAACTTAAGTTGTGAACATTATTCAAGACTAACTAAAGAATTATGTCTTCCTCATACATATCCAGATGTACGAACAATTCTTCTTTTCTCATAGTCTTTAGACCTTATGATTATTTACTTTGACAATTATAATATTAAACTATAAATGCTATAAGATTTGTTAAACCAGAAATCACTTTATTTTTATGAAAAGATTGTCAATAACAATATTATACTCTTGCTATTGAGCATAATCCTAACAGTTTCAATCACCTCTTAATTTGGTGTTATTTAATGTGATTGACAATCATGCTTGATTTGAACTCTAATTCCAGGTGATTGATTTCTAATTGAAGATTTCTCTTTTGGACCACTCGATATTAATGACATGCTGAGTCCCAACTCGGGCGAATGACCTTTGTCGGGAGGACTACTCGGCTGACCAGAACCCTTGGTTAGACTTTCTTTGTGTCCCTTGATCACCCACTCGGCGGGATTTCTTGACTCGGACGACGAATTCTTGATCGAACTTTGCTGATGTGGTACTCCTTTTGATCATTTTGTTGTTTTGATGACGTGTTAATGCTCGTCGGAAATTCACATACAACAAACTAATAATATGACCAGGTCTTCCCACAATGCATGACACTTGGATCATGCACATATCACCCTACTTTGCAGTTTAATAGGCAAAATGTCCAAATCTTTTTAATCTTTATAAACAAAGAATTTTTTGCTCTATGAAAATAAATTAAATATTTCACTAAGCAAATATTTAAATGAAAACATAATCTAATGTCTATATATCTAATATTAATTAGACTAATAGATATAAATCTTAGTTGATCTTATAGTGTTTGGAAATTGAAAGATATCATAAATGGATGCGGATATTGATACCCATAAATATGATAAGCACACCCATATTTATAAGTACACCTATGTCTAAAATTTAAAATTAAAACATTACTATAAACACCCATCTTAATACCAATAGTATCCTTATTTAAATTAATGTTTTCATTTTAATACAATTTATTTATAAACCCCTTTAAGTTATTAACACACCAAATTTCATAAATTATAAGTTCTTAAGTTCTCTAGGCTCGAAAACATTGTGACGCTGTAAGGAAATTCATTGTCAACGGAGAGTAAATTGTGACACCGTAAGGATTGATCGAACAATAATAGTTCTTGATCCAAATTAAAACCCCAAACCTGTCTGATTTTGACT
This sequence comes from Acer yangbiense, assembly GCA_008009225.1. Classification (NCBI taxonomy): domain Eukaryota; kingdom Viridiplantae; phylum Streptophyta; class Magnoliopsida; order Sapindales; family Sapindaceae; genus Acer; species Acer yangbiense. The sequence continues at coordinate 19,456,507 of CM017771.1, forward strand.
AATTCATCTTTGAATTGCAGGAAGCAACAACAAAAGCGAAAAGAAATCTTTAGAGAGAGAGAGAGAGATGAGAGTGAGATATAGAGATGTTTGCAGTTGTAGCATAAGAACGAAAGCAAAAAGAAAACTTTAGTCTTAGAGAGAGCAGAGTCCAACACCCAATTTATTTATACCTCGTAATTTGTAAATTCACTGCTATAGTCCATAATACTTTCGACTCCAACATTGTTCATGCTCGGTTGAGAATTCAAAAAAATTTGATAATTGTTCTAACAATGGGATAGGTACTGCCATCATTTAAAAAAAAAAAAAAATTACTAATCACTTTTTTTTTTATTGATAGAGTTGATAAAAAAATTGTTAGGATTATGCTCAATAGCAAGAGTGTAATATTGTTTTTGACAATCTTTTCATAGTAATAAAGTGATTTCTGTTTTAACAAATCTTATAGCATTTATAGTTTAATTATTATAATTGTCAAAAGTAAATAATCATAAGGTCAAAAGACTATGAGAAATGAAGAATTATTCGTACATCTAAATATGTATGAGGTAGACACAATTTTTTAGTTAGTCTTGAATAATATTCACAATTTAAGATAAAGGTTGGGCGCATTTACCGTGTTAAAGTTGTAGATTCTTTTGATAGCATTTGAGTGGGATCAAATGTGCTATGATGAGTCTAAAATCATCAAAGTGTAGTAGTGTTTTTGAGTAAAAGAATCTAGTGCACTAGGTGCATGGAATATGATCACAGTAAAATACTTTATCCAGAACCGTCAGTGGATAAAAGTTTTTATTTTGAGGACAATCAGAGAGTCTATCTTATTCCTGAGATAAATGATGGACTTATGTTTACAAATGTTATCATTTAAGCTATCAATGAGTACGATTATATAGCATAGTCTATCCTCGATAGTTTGGTGGTATTTATTTGTTAATCGATAGAGGACTTCAATTATAGATATGGACATTGTGGCTCCATTTATTAAATGAGAGTAGAATATTATCATATGGATATTTTAAGGTATTGGATATTAAATCTTAATGTTAAGTTTTCGATAGTGTCTATTGAAACATGTCTTCTGGACAAGTCAAAATATCCAAGTTCAAAATGTGGTCATATGAGTAAATACGGTAACTAGGAGAGCTATAGGCGGTCTATGAGCTCTTGGCGATTACTGATATTTTTCACAAGGATACACTATCTCCAATAAGATTGTTTAGGGTACGAATGAGAAACATACTTATTCTATTTTTATTTAAGAGTTCAATTTAAGTTCTTTAGTGGAATGAGCTAAAATTAATAGATCGAACCTAAGTGAATCATTTATTGATTGTAATTGGGTTATATCTATTGAAGCTTAAATTTAGATAGCCCGCCAAGATCCTCAATCTACACGGACTTGCATGGATCACTTGATATATTCTACTAGACTAATTTATGGGTCCATCTAGAATTGTAAGGCATGTGGACTTGTTTCTTTTAGTAAGAATGAGTCTAGTTTACATGTGGACTTTTCATTAAAGTCCAATGGATTTAATAAAATAGAAAAAACAATATATTGCTCATATTTTGGACATGGGCGGCAAGGCTAAGAGTATTGGCCTATTATATTGTTTTATTTTATTATTTAATTAAATGGAAGTTAATTAATTAATTATTTAATTAAAAGTCAAAAAAAAAAATTCGGACTAGGAGAAGGTCTCTTAGTTTTATAGTTTTATACTATTGTTGGTAGTATGATAAGAATCAAAGACTTTTTTGATAAGTAGATAAATAAAATAAATTTATTTATCTAGTCAAATTATGAAGTTTTTGATTAAGTTACAATTTAATTTATATTCAATATATTATTGGATAATACACAAAAGAGTTGGATTAGGGTTTGGATTCTAAAGTTGATAGGAGTTTTGGTGAAACACAAATCCTCTTGGTGGGAGGATTTCGACCACAACATAGAATCCTCTTTATAAGAGGATTCGGTCACCACCTTGTAAGCCTATCATAGAATTCGGCCAACCCTAATATTTTTGGAGTAAGGATTTCGGCCACCCTATATATTATATGATATAGAATTCGGCCAACCCTAGTTTTTAAGAAAGAGTTTTTCTTTTGCTTAAAAAAATAATAATCCAACTCTAAGCATAGTGTGTGAAAATTCGGCCAAGAGGAAGTAAAAGGGAAAGAACGTTTTGTGTTCGAAAGTGCATTACTAGCTTTTATATCAAAAGGCTTTGTACACAACATCGAATCATGTTCACGCGAGTTTCAATCAAAAGATTGATAATTCACAAGTGACCAAACGTTCTTCGTTTTCTTAAGGAGGGTTATTGTGACTAACAAAAAGAAAAAGTTTTTGTTTTCCATCATCAGGTACACAATTCAAAGAAAGGGAGCTCACACTCCTAGGTGATTCACGTTCGTGATTGGATGAGAAGATCTTGTGGTTTACTATCGACGCAACATCAATCGTTATGTTGAAAAATGTACGATATCTTTTATTATATGTTAATTAATCAAGGGTTAAGGTTCTTCTTTTAAAGGAAAATTTTTAAAATATGCAAATCTATTTTTCGCTTCCACCGCGTGTATTTTCCCTACAAAAATAAATAAAGAAATACGTAACTTTGTATGATCAAAGTCCTCTCGAAATTCTTTTTCCATTACTTTGTTATATGATAATGAGAGATTTTGATATTTGAAATATAATTAGGGTTTAGTTTTTGATTTTTTAATTTTTTAATTTTTAATAAAGTGATATAGTTAAAGATACGTGTGTATATAGTATTAGGTTTATTTTTAATTAAACTAATTTGTCCTTATTGATAAATTTCTATTGAGATATTTTGTAATTAATTTTTTTTTTTTAAATATGAGTGTATTTATTATATTTATGAGTGTCAATATCGATATCCTATCAGAAATATCTCTTTTGTTTGTAACTTGGAAGTTGTAATATTAAACCTTTTAGTTTAGATGAATAAAACATCAAGTTATTATCATGGAGTGACTAGGAATCCAAGAAAAAAGAAAACAAGTAAGGTATGCAAATATAATAATAATCTGTAATAATTTAATTTAACCGACGCTCAATGTAACTCAAGGATCAAGATATATATAAAAGTTGGGATTTTTCAGCCCTTGCTTATTGTGTTTAACGAAGTTTATCTAAAAAATAAATAAAAAAATAATTAAAAATAATAATAAAATTAAAAAATCCTGCAATTTTAATGTTTATATGCTCACTCATTTTACTGTCAAAATTGTTTCCAGAAATACTATTTCTAGCTACAGTGTTAATTTTTGAAATTGGAGTTCGCAAATCAATTAACTCTTTATTAATAATTTGATAGTTTAGTCCCACATCGAAGAAAACAAGCACTCAACGACTCTATATAATAAGCGTTATAACACTAGTTAATCGCCGAGCCAAGTCACGTTGGCTTGTAACCAAGTGGGGGCATTAAGGTGGCAGAACATGTTGATGGGCTGTGCCGTGTAGACTTCGACATGTGTCCCGTTGGAGACGGGGGAGCCCCAGTGAAAGGGGGAGCCAGCATCACCACCTAGTGAATGGTTGGGATTTGAGTGGGCCCCCAATGAAGGGAGGCACCACAGTTTGTGGCTTGATGGGCCGGTGATTGTGCCCATCCTCAGTTGTGCTGCGTTGAGAGTCAGCAAGAAGCTTGGAAGCAGGAGTCGACTTCCAGAGCCATTTTTGTGCACACATGCGGGAGTCCCGACCCGGCTTGAACTGCCATTCTTTTGTTCCTTTAGTGAAAATGCTATTCTTTTTGTGCCATCCTCAGTTGTGCTGCGTTGAGAGTCAGCAAGAAGCTTGGAAGCAGGAGTCGACTTCCAGAGCCATTTCCGTCAGTTTGTGCACACATGCGGGAGTCCCGACCCGGCTTGAACTGCCATTCTTTTGTTCCTTTAGTGAAAATGCTATTCTTTTTGTTGTCACTTCCTGCACCTGATACAACCTTGATACAAAACATGCTCGTTGGTTGCTTCCATTGAGCACTTCAATATCACAATCTTGAGCATTTCCCCACAGGTTGTGATCAAGACTGCATGATCAGAATGCTCTTAGTTTTGTTTGTTTGGGCTGTTTAGCCTTCCTTTTCACCAATAAAAAAAAAAAAAAAACTCAGCGAGTTAGGAGAAGTTTCCACATCCCACATCAAAGAAATCAAGATCTTAATGACTCTATATAATACGCGTTTTAACACATACTGATTCTTGGGCCAACTGGCCAAGTAATGTTATATATTTTAATGTTTTCTAATTAATGTAAATTATAAAAACATTCTTGTGTATTATTTTTCAGATCTATGGATTGATTTGGCTCGGAATTTGCTCTGTAATTTAATTTCATAGCGATGATCCTTTAGTGAAAAAGAGTAAATGGCATACATGTAATGTTGGAAGCTTTCATCCAAAATGTTAAACATGCGGAGACACATATGGCCTTGTTTGATTTTTTGATTGAAGATTGAACAGTACTGAATGTTACTGAAGACTGAATAGTGACTGAAAACTGAAAAACATGTTTGTGATTTTTTTTCACTAAAAACTGAATATAAGTGATAAGTTGTTTATTTTTTAAGTTACAAATATCTGAAAAATAAATACTTTTACATCTATACCTTTTCTGACCATTGTAAGTTATATATTTACATTTTATTATATTAAGGATAACTATAACAAGTAATTTAATAATTCTAAAATAAAATTATTTAGTTATTAATAATAATTCAAATTTATATAAATAATTAAAAAAAACCAAATAATTTAATTTAAAAAGTTTATTTATTTATTTATTTATTATTTTTTATATTTTTTTTATGACCAATGAAAGAATGCAGAGTTATCATATATAAAACAAACTAAAAACATGTGAATTTTGGATGATAAGTCTCATATTTATTGCCATTTGCAGGCATTTATGTTTAATTTCCTTTAAAATAGTGTTACTAGGTAATGGACCTTGATCTAGGGTCTGGGGACAATATGCAATTTCTCTTAAATTATAAAAGCATGACTTATTATCTATTTTGAACATTGAAAAACAATTTGCATTGTTTTTGCTGACTACTAAAAGTTTGGAAATAAGTTATATCAGTGAGCATAGTTTTGGAAGTAAAAAATTGTTTTAAATTCCAGTAGTTTTTTTGTTAAGTGAAAAGTGAAACATTTTCACTTTTATAAATAAAGGATTTTAGGGGTTCTTTACGTGATTTTATCACATAAAAAATCAAACAAAATAATTTAATGAAACATATTAAGTACCGGCCATTAAGTATTAAATTGAAAAATCAACATGAGGTTGGATAATGTGATCATATTTGGACCTTATTAAATGTGGCATGTCTATATATGTTTTGTATACCGGAAATCATCATCACCGGCCAATTATGATCTATGACAATTCAATTCAGTGTTTGATGAAAAATGAAAACTTTAATTTGATAATGTGTTAAAAGTTTAACAGAAATATATAAAAAAATAATGGGTATTTGATTTGTAATTTTTACTTATGAATATAAAAGAATAAAAAAAAAAAAGGTTTTTTTTATTTTTATTTTTATTTTTTTATTTGTTTGAAAGTGTTATTTGGTTTATTGTATCTATAAATTATTACAAGCAATTTAAATCTTTCTTCTGTTATTTTTCTATTTGTCTTGTGAACGATTGAACCAATAATTTAATTTATGATTTTTTTTCTATGAAATATTACAATAATTCAGGATTTGAAGAGATGATGAGACTCGAACATACAACCTCATGATATAGGTGTGAGCGACATATCACTAGGCTAATATCATCTTGTCAATTTAATTTATGATTTGTATGTTGCGTTTTAAGTAATTTAATTTTTAAAAAATAAACTAAATACGATAATTCATTGCAAGTCATACATGTTTCTTCCCCTCATTAATTTTTTTGATAGGTAAATATGCTCTTAATTTCAAGAAATTCCATCTACCTTTTACTAATTTACTCTTTTATCACCTTTTAGCAAAAATGGTGGTGCACTTCTTTTCCACACCTGGTGGTTAGGGGTTCGAGTCTCACCATGTGCGTTTTACAAGCATATGTGTAGAGTTTTCTCCTGATTGGCGGGAGTAGTTATCCATGCTGCACATGTATTTTCTGATCTTGGCAGGTCCCGGTAACCCTTTTGTAATAGTTGTAAATGTAATACTTTAAAAAAAAAAAAAAAAAATAACTATTTTGATGATTGGAAATTAAAGATAAATTTAAAATTAATATATCCATATTTTTGGATTTAAAGTATATGAATATCTAGTTAATTAAAAATGAGTAATGCTAGACATTCCGATTTTTTCTTTCCTAAATGATGTGGCACGTGAGGTGTTGACATCATATTAGTCATCACATAATCTCATAATTTATAAGATGCTGACACCTCACATGCCACATCATTTGGGATAAAATTTGAGAAAAAAAAATTGGGACGTCTAACATTAATCATTAAAAATATTACATTTACGTGTAATTTTATATAAATATTATTTGAAAAATAAATAAATAAAGTTTTAAATTTGAATAAGGTACGAAATTTGTGAGTTTTAAGCTCTGTTCAAGTAATTAATTAATTAATGACCAACATTTGCCTCACCTTTCTCTTTTCAATTCATTGGTTCTTTTTTTTAATTTACCAAACCTACCAAGTACTACTTTACACATCTTTCTCATCTTGTGTATTAGACAATTAATTAATTACTCACTTTTTAGTTTTTGTTCAAATTAGTATTTTTAAAATGATTCAATTGTCAATGGAGAGATCTTATCGATGAAGAAAGCTATTGCAACAAACAATTAAATAACAACAAAGTTGGCATACTGAGCATGTAAACAGAAACACAGCAGACATCAAAAGCCTTGTGTTAAGGATCCAAAGTTGAATCCCCAGCAAACATCAAAAGTGAAAACTCCTCCTTGTAATACACAAGTGGTTTAACTCTCAAGGAAGTCCCTGCATATGGGTTTCTTCTTTCAAACAAAGATGTTTTCATGAAAGCTCAACAATCTCTGACCTCTTTTTCTGCAGATTTACTAACGGGTCTCAGATCTTTTGAGTTTCATGGGAGACCCTCAAAGTACCATTTCAATAACGTACTGCAGATTCATCTCCATCATTGAAAATTTCATATGCCAAGCCTTAAACAATGAAGTTTCAGTAGAATCATAATAAATTGAAACAAGTAAAGAAAAGAGTGCATATGTACACCTATGGAGGAGATGAGGGACTTCTTGTGATGTTTACTTGTATGTTCCATCTCTTTCTTTCTTTCTCTCTGTACCTGTAGAGGCAGAGTTCACATATAAGGAGACAAGACTATTGAAACCTAATTGCAGATTTCAATACTTTCAAGACAAAAAGATAAAATTTAGTCAATAACAACATTGAAAGAGACAAGTGTATTTAAGTATTAACTGGTAACAGTCACTCAGTCAGGAACCTTTGAGAGAGTTCACTTTCGAGGCTTTTCAAATAAAGAGCTGATCAGCTGAGCTAGACAAGAAATATTTTTTTGATTTTGGATTTTAAAAATTCCTATGTAGTTTGATCTACTCACCGTTTTCTCCCCCTTTTGTTTCATTAATGGCGAAAACCTCTAACATTTACTATTAATTTTAAGATTGATCACTTATGACCTTATATAAAATAGATGTTGACAAATTTGGACTACTTGTGAATCAGAAAAAAATAAATAAATTATGAGTTATGATATGATCAATCTAATACGGGTCATGTCTAGATCAATACACACATTAACATCAATTGCCTCTCTTTTGTAGTAATTTTTGACACGACATGAATTGGTTAAAATCGTGAGTCATAACATAACATGACTAGAAATTAAATTAATTGTGCTCAAATTAACACATATATAACACGATAACATAAATTGCCATCCCTTTATCCAAAATATTTTCAACTAGATTGACTGTAATTAAGAAGATTTATATTCAATTTAATTTTATAAGTGATAAATAAATACATTTAGTTTTGATGTGGTTGGTCTAATTGTATTCCCCTCACCTCCACATAATCAAAATTGTATGTTTGAGTTATATCCCTGAATTGTAATAGTTCAAAACATAACTTCATACAATTATGAAAACAATAAAATAAAATAATGTTTGGGGCCTTTTCTTTTATGGCCATCTCCATGTTTGAAAGAACAAAAATATACACTTATGAAAAAAATTGCATTTGTGTTCTTTTTTGAGTTGGTTTTACCAAATTACCCTCTAATTCATTTATTTCAAAATTACCAATTTGCCCTCCTTTATTCCCTCAACCCTAACACATTACCAAACTATTCTCCCTCCTTCATTAACCCTTATTTCACTACAAGAAAAATGACTTTTAGCAACATTCAAAAGGCAACGTGCATGCTGTGCGTGTTGTTAAAAGTGGTCTATCGCAACGCGCAGACTATGAACGTTGCTAAAGGTCATTTATCGCAACGCATAAAAAATGTGTGTTGTGGAAACCACCTACGGCAACACACAAATGAATGTTGCAAATAATTGAACACATATGGCAACGCACAACAATTGCACGTTGTCGTATTTAAAACATTAGACTATGCACATTTTGTGCACGTTGCTATAAACATGCTTTTAGCAACATACAATTGTGCTCGTTGTTGAAAAACTAATATTTAGCAACACACACATCATGGATATTGTCATAGGTCTTGCACGTTGTGAAAAAAGTCTAAATTCCACAACACACATATCATGCACGTTGTTGTAGGTGTCTTTAGCAACAAAAAAATGTGTACGTTGTTGAAAAGCTAATATTTAACAACACACACACACCATGGATGTTGTCAAAGGATTTACACGTTGTGAAAAAGTCCAGTATTTCGCAACAGACATATCATACGCGTTGCCGTATATGTATTTTTAGCAACATACAGATGTGCATGTTGTTGAAAAACTAATAGTTAGCAACACACACATCTTGAAAGTTGTCATAGGCCTTGTGTGTTGCGAAAAAGTCTAATATTCCGCAACACACATATCATGCATATTGTCGTAGGTGGTTTTTTAGCAGCATATATACAAATGTGCACCTTGTTGAAAAACTAATATTTAGCGACACGCACATAATAGATGTTGTCATAGGTCTTGTGCATTGCGAAAAAACCTAATATTCCGAAACACACTCATCATGCACGCTCATATGTGTCTTTTTAGCAACCGTTGGCTTGCGTGTTGCTAAAAAGCTAATATTTTGAAACTCACATATTATGGGCGTTGCTATAGGATCCTCTTTATCAACTATTGGCTTGCGAATTGTAAAAAGCTAATATTCAGCAACACATAGTCTTGACCACGGTTCGGGTTCGGTTTCGGTTTGGGAACTCACCAAAACCGAAACCGGAAAACCGGTTTGGTTTTCGGTTTATAACCGACGGTTTTTCGGTTTCGGTTTAGGTCCGGTTTGGTTTCGGTTTGGACCGGTTTCGGTTTCGGTTTTTTTTTTTTTTTGTTTTTTTTTTGTTTTTTTGTTTTTTTTTTTTGTTTTGGGTAAAGCTTGTTTGTATTTTGTAAATTGTAAATTAAATATAAAATCAAAATCTTGACTAATATAAAATCATAAAGTTGTAAATAAAAAAAAACATTTACAAACATTTTCATTGATGTATTTAAGTATTTCACAATATTTAAAAGAAAAGAAATTGACATTTATTAATAAATAACAAAAAATTAAAAAAAAAAAAAAACAAAAAATTAGCCTTGAAGGCTTGAATTCAAATATACAATATTACAATGTAACAAAGTTAAAATTAAAAAAAAAATACCAGCCTTGCACTTAATATTTTACCACAATTAAGCTGCCTACGTATCCTCCACCAATGTAGAGGAATCAAAGGCCACGTAGTTCTTTTACCTTTAATTAGTTGCTCGGTGTTGGAGGTTGGAAGTTGGAACGGAATCTATTCGCTACCTTCCGTTCCCGTGGTTTGATCACCTTCGAAGAAGTCGTTCACTATATCCGGCTGGAGTTCTTGTTATCTATATTTTGCCTTTGTCCAATCATCAACACACGCTTGGATTTCAAGTGATTGTGGAGACATAGCCGACCGTCTTGGGTCCAAAATATTTCCACCTGTACTAAATTCTTGTTCCACAGCAACTGTAGAAACCGGCGTTCCAAGAATTTGTTTGGCAATAATAGCCAAAATTGGATAATCCTGTTAATGACTCTTCCACCAAACCTGGAGATCAAATTCTTCATCTGGAAATATATGATTGTCTTCTAAATACCGGTCAAGCTTAGAGGCAGATGAGGATGAAGAAGATGTTCATAATTTTTTGGATCTTTGGGAAAACAGTCGATCCCCCAAACCCCTTAATTGAAATTTTGCAGAAGAACTACTACCACCAGATGTGGGTTGGGGTTGTGAAACCAGCACGTTGAAAGACTGACCATACATTCTAACATATTCATTGTATAATTCATAAAGCAAAGTTTTAACGGAAGCACAACAATGAAGAATATCAACCTCTAAATCTAAACATTTGTAATAATTGTCTAAATAATCCTGCAAACAATCTAATTTAAAGCGTGGATCAAAACACGGTGCAAGCAAGTAAATATTTGGAATCTCCCCATAATACGAAACCCATTTTGTTTTCATGGCAGCAACACATGGACTCAATTGAACATCTAATTTATAATCATTAAATGCACCAGCAATATTAACACTTTGAGTAAGAAATAAATGAGTAGTGGGATAGTAAACACCAGATAAAGCAATGGTAGTATAATTAAAAACACGTAACAATTCAAGAATTTTTATACATACATCCCAATGATTCAATTCAAGAGAAATTGAAGGAACGTTATAATTAATAAAAGAAACTAATAAATCCTTATATTCAACACTTTCACTAAGCAACTTATAAGTTGAATTCCAACGAGTGGTAATGTCACGAGAAAATTTTTTAGGTCGCATATTATTCAAAGAGCAATACTTTAACCATTGTTTCATGATTTTGTTATGCCTCTAAATATAGTTAATACTATCTCTAATTGGTATAATAAAAGCAGAAAGCTCTGTTAATCCAACTTGAACACACAAATTTAAAACATGGCATGCACAACGTTGATGAAATAATTTATCCCCAAAATAGGGATTGCACAAGTCCCGTAAGAAAGGAATAGATGCGGTATTGCTTGCAGCATTATCAAAGCCAATAGCAAAGATTTTGTTTAAGATATTATACTCTTGAAAAATGATTTTAAGGAGTCGAAAAATATTTTGAGCTGAATGCGAGTCATCGAAAACACGAAATGCAAGAATTCTTTTTTGCATGTCCCAGTCATTGTCCATATAATGACATGTGACACCCAAATATGAATGACTACCAAAATTGTCAGTCCATATGTCGGCACATACGGAAACGCGACCTTGAAATTGTTCAAAAAATGTTTTCAAATTGTTTTTTTCTTTTCTGTAAATGGCATTTAGTGTACGTGTGTGAGTGGATCTAGGAACACGTTGCATTGCAGGATTTAATTCATTTTGGCAATAATTAACAAAACCTACTTTCTCACCAAAACCAAAAGGTAAGTGTTCAGTTGCAACCATTAATGCTAATTGTTCTCTATTTTTTTCAGACGTGTAATGAAATAATTGATTATAAGAGGTTGCGTACCTGGCGATTTGGGCTTGGTTATTCGCTCTCGCGAATTCGGACGGGTGAGATTTTTTGACATGGGTCCATAACGTGCCATATCCGAAGTTTCTTGGAACATCGTATGTTTTGGTGTAGTGATTGCATTGTATATGGAAAGATCCATCTTGTAACTTAGTTTTCTTCATATGCATTTTGAAGAGATCGGACTTCGTCGGCTTTTCTTCTTCACCTTCACCTGCAAAAAAATCATCTGAAGGGGGTGGTGGGTTAGATACATTTTCATTAGTATTGGGAGTATTGTGAGTGGGGTCGAGGGGGATTAGGACTAGAAGGGTGATCGGATCCAAATCGATCTTGAAGGAACTGGTGAAAAGTCACATCGTCGTAAGTGACAGCATCACCAATGGTTTCCAACAAGTTTTGCATTGCACCCTTTCCTCTGTTCACATTTCTTGAACCATCTTCCCCACTTCCACTTCCACTTGCCATTGAAAAATTAATAATAATAAAATATAGATATATGTTAAGAAAAAATTGTTGGAATAATAATGGTAACAAAGTAAAAAAAATAGATGATTGAAAAAAATATATTGTTGGAAATTTGGAATAAGAGTGGTAAGCAACTAAAAAAAAAAAAATTTGAATGAAAAATATATATTGTTGAAATAATAGTGGTAAGCAAGTAAAATATATATATATATATATGATTGAAAAAAATATATTGTTTGAATAATAGTGGTGAAAAAAAATATATGATGGTAAAAAATATAAGAAATATATATTGTATGCTAGAAAAAAATAGAATAAATAATAAATATATGATATGAGAATTAAAGAAAATTGTAAATGTAGAGAGAATTGAGAATTTGAGACTGAGAGAGATTGAGAGAGATTGAGAGAAGTTGAGAGAATGAGAGTGGTGTGAAGAAAAATGAAGTGTTGGGGGGTATTTATAGTATAATAGAAAGGGGTGGCTTTGCAAATAGAAAAAATTAATGGGTGAAAAAAAAATATATGCATGGCCGTTGGGGTCATCAGAACGGTCGTCTGATGACTGCCACACGGCCAAATTGTAATTTTTTTTTCAAACTGTGTGCCACGTGTCAATCTTTTATTGGTCCAATTTTTTTATCTTTTTTTCAAACGGTCGCTTTCAACGGTAACTTTTTGAAAGACGCTGCCACGTGGCAGCGTCTGATTGGTGGGTTATTTTTTATTTTTTATTTTTTTTAAAGGTCGCTATCAACGGTAATATTTATTTAAAACGCTGCCATGTGGCAGCGTTTGATTGGTGGGTTAATTTTTTTTATTTTTTTTAAACGGTCGCTGTCAACGGTAATATTTTTTAAAGACGCTGCCACGTGGCAGCGTCTGATTGGTGGGTTAAATTTTTTTTTTTTTTTTTTTAATATGAAAAACCGATTGTTTAATCGGTTCCAAAACCATTGGTTAAACCGTTGGTTTTGGTTCGGTTTTGGCACCCCCCAAACCGAAACCGAAACCGAAACCGAAACTGAAACCGAAACCAAAACTGGAAAACCGATTTTGGACCGGTTTTGAAACCGCTAGTTTCAGTTTCCGGTTTGGTCCGTATGATTCCAGTTAAACCGCGGATAAAACCGTCAGTTAAACCGGAACCATGGCCACCACTAGCAACACACATATTAGGCACATTGTTGTAATAGTCTCATTAGCAATTGTTTGCTTGTGTGTTGCGAAAAAAGGCTAATATTCCGCAACACCTATATAATATGCATGTTAACGTACGAGAAATTGTTCACTTGTGTGTTGTAAAAACGTTAATATTTGGCAACATGTCCATTGTTATCGCAAATCCATCATTAGCAAAGTGATGTACTTTCTCTTCTCTTCTATGAAAAGAATTTGAATCTTACTTTTGCTCATTTAATTGTAAAATGTGGAGGATGTCTTCATATAGTGGGAGCTGCATTATGAGTCATTAGGTTTCGATAGACCCTTAACTTGATTGTTTTATTTATTTATTTATTTATTTATTTTTTAAATTTCAAATAAATGATTTAGTTATTATACATAACATATAAAGTTACATGGGTAGTTTTGATAGAAAGTTATTTTATTTTTAAATCCTTGATTTTTGTAGATTATTGAAGAAATCCAATGATAATATGAGGTTGGCCTAGTGGTTTGCCCTCATACCTACATCATGAGGTTGTGGGTTCAAGTCTAATCCCCCTCCCCCAAATCCCAAATTATTGTAATAATTCAAAAAAAAATTAACTTGTAACTATAGGGAACATGTATAGTAACCAAGCCCTTTGATTAAATGTTGGGTTAAAATTTATAATATTTAATTGTTTATCATAAAATTAATTACAATGATATTATAATGAGTCTAAACAATTAATAAAATTAATAATTTTTTCAATAAAATGTTGAATTAATTTTTTCTGTATCATATGTTATATATAAAAAAGTGTGTAATATATAACAAAGTTAAATTCGCAGTGGAATGACAAAGACTCTCATGGTGGAGGTGTTTGTCATAGGTTCAAACCCTCATTTGAACAAAAAATGAGATGTAAGGTGGTCAATGAGGGCTCGATAATGATTAGGTAGGGGGGTCGGTCTAAAGTGATCAATTTTTTTTTTATTAACCTAAGGCAACGTACAATACACATTGCAAAAATTATCTAAGGCAATGTACAATGCATGTTGCAAAAATTGTCTAAGGCAACACACGGTAAAATTGTTAAAGATGACGCATAGTAAGGCAATATACATCAACCATGTGTTGTGTTAAATGTCAATGACAATGCGCATAGTACGTTGTTATTATTCTACGACTACACACATTGCGCGTTGCCAAAAGCTTTTAGACTTTTGGCAACAGACGTATCAACAACATACACCCGTGCGTTGTGAAAACCTTTCACAACGCATTTTGCGCGTTGCGAAAGGCCAAATTTCTTATAGTGTTCCCTCTAACACTAAACAAATCCCCAAATTTAAAATCAGATGAAGAAGAAAACGCGTTGTCGATTGAGAGAAGAGAAGCCCAGAAGATGAAGAAGATGAAGAAGAAGAAGAAGAAGAAGGAGAGGCGACTCGACAGAGAGAAGAAAAGCGACTGAGAGAACAACGAAGAACGAAGAACAGAGGTAGGCATTTTGGTTTGCTTTTCTTTTCTTTTTGTTTTTGATTTTTTTTTTTGTTTTTGTTTTTTGTTTTTTGTTTTTTTACAAGTGACGTTGTATCTGTGTGGCTCTATTTCTACGTTTGTTTTTATTATCTTTGCATGTTTCTGGCTATGTTTATGGGTTTGTTTGTTTTTATTACCATTTTTGGAAGACTTACCTATGGCCAGGCTATTGGGTTTATGTTGTTATGCACAAAGTTAGCTAATGATTTGTCTAAGAAGGCTTTGTTTTATTGTTCCATTCATAGCCTTCTTTAGAGCTTTTGGGTTTGTTTTGTATCCACTCAGCATCTATATCCACTATCAAGCATTTGCTGATAAGCTTTTGGGTTTCTTGGTCCACTTGCGATTCTGAGGATTTGAAACTTTTGTTTGTTCTATGTTATGGCTGAACTTTGGGGGAGTGTGGTAATTTCTATTCTGTTTTTTGTTTGTTTGTTCAATGTTTGTTGTATGTTGTTTCTATTTGTAAGGATTCCCGTTGTTTTTAATTGGCTTATTTCGTGATCAAACCATATGTGGGGATTCTTTATAAGGGTAGTTTAGATGTTGTTGTTATTGTTTAGGCCCTTTGAAGACCTCATTATTGACAAGCACCAAAGGTAATACTCTAAGTGCTTACTTGTCTTGAAGAGATAGTTGCACACACTCACAACTCATGCATATGTTTAATCTTTGTATGTTGTGTTTCTTTTTGTTGTGCATCAATGCCTATCTACATCTCTTCTTGCTTGTTATTATGATTGCATCTTGTGTTTATAACATCATAGCATTTAGGCTTTTAGGATGCATCTTAGTTTACCTTTGTTCCTCTTGCATGATTGCTTGTGGGGTTCAAAGTTGTGGGCTGTGCGCTGGTCCACCTGCGCCTGTCGTCCAGCGTCGCTCACCGGCGCAAAACGCCCAGTGGCGTGCCGTTGGTCATGTGCTGGTCCACACCAGCGTAGGCCACCAGCGCAGATCGTCCAGTTCTCTGTCGCCGGTCGTGCGCTGGTCCACACCAGCGCAAGGCCACCAGCGCTGATCGCCCAGTATGGCTCCGCTGGTATGGCGCCTGTGTGAGCGCATGTCGTCCAGCGCCAAAGCAAAAATGTGCGTGTGCGCTGGTCCTGCGCCTGTCGTCCAGCGCAGGTCCACCAGCGCACAGAGCAATTTTCTGGCTCGTTTTCAAAACGACCTCACTTCACTTATGGCCTCTATATATATGCTAACTTGATTTTAGGTCATTCACAAGAGTTCTTATTCATGCTTCATACTTAGGATATTTTTCAAGAGAAGAAAAATACACAAAGAACTCATTTTTAATCACTCAAACACTTTTTCATGATCATCAATCATCATCTAGCATCATCTAGATGTCATCTTGCATGGAATCTTCATCATACTTTGCTTGGTAAGCTTTTCACTAATATCTTACATGTTTTGTGTTTCTCTTATCTAGCAATCTCAATTAATTACTTGTTTGTTATTTTGTATGCTTTGGATACAATATTGAGATGAGTATGATGTATGTTTGAGAAGTTGTATTGTGCTAGCATATTAGGTTTTGTGCTTAATATTGATTAGCTAAACTAATTGACATGTCATTTAGTTTTGATATCTAGGATTGTTCTTAATTGCATATTAATCATCTTAGATAAGCATATAGGGTTTCCCTTGCTCTATGTTGCATTTTGGATATTCACATATATTCACTTAGGGTTGTATTCTCTTCTAGAGAAAGTAAGTCTTGTGTGTAGCAACCGGGATTAGGTTGCTTAGATCGCAAGCAAATAGGACTAGGTTCACTCATACCGGGATTAGGTAGGTGTGTGATTACTTCCGGGATTAGGTTGTAATCGTTTGCACATTTAGTGGATTCGAGGTTCGAGTGTGGCTTACTTACATAGCCCGTGGTTTTTCCCGTGAGGGTTTCCACGTAAAAAACAAGTGTTGTTTTAATTTCCGCACCATATTACACTTGCTTGTTTATATTATCTTGAGGGTATTTTCGTAATTTTGACTAACACGAAAAATTGGGTAAAAAGCGTAAAATCTATTCACCCCCCCCTCTAGATAGCTTTATACACACCGTGCTATAATTTGTTTCACTATTTCTATTTGTTCTATGTTTATTGATATCAATATCAATATCAAACCTTTGATATTGATATCAATATCAATATCAAACCTTTGATATTGATATTGATATTGATTTTGTTTAATTTGATAGTTGTGGTTTTGGTTTCTCGTTTTCTTCGTGTTTTTTGTATGTTATTTCTATTGTTGGGCTATGTACGAATGAATGTGAAATGAAAGGGCCCCATGAAATGTGAAATGAAGGGGAGGGGCATGAATGAATGGTGAATGACCCTTGGTGACTTGAAATGTAGGTAAGTGCTAGGAATTCCAGGTGTTGCCCATGCATATGGTGAATGTTAATCTTAGGCTTCACACTTGAATTTCCTGAGCTGCAGACTAGATTACCAAGCCTTACCTGAATTTCCTTGGGCTTTACTTGAGATTCTTGAGTCTTACATAAATTTCCTTGGCTTCTTACGCTGCATTTTGTTCTATTTTGCTTTGTTTAATCTCTGTTTAAGTTTGTTTGTTTTTCTTGCTTTGAAATGACCTTAAGTATTATTTTTGTTTCATGTTTGAGCAGATGCCTACAAATCCAAATGAAAGACTATGGCGGTTCCCAGACCATAAATAGTGGGTGGTTAATGTGAGATTAAACTCTCAGAATAAGCGATATCTAATTAGAGATATTAAAGAGGTTCTAACGAGTTGTGGCATGCTACTAAGATTTAGGGAAGACCTGTTTGCCCATTACTTGGATTTGCCACAACCCTTGAAGATTCACGGCATACTTATTCATAACCTTTTTAAAAAAGGAGATCATTATTCCCGAACAAAGAGATGATAAAATATGACTGGGTTTGGGGAGGTCGAAGGTTCATTTTAGGAAGGAAGAGTTTTGTCTTTGTAGTGGGCTGAAAATGGGCCCGTTGTCTCAAGGTTTCAATAATAACAAAAAAAAGATGTCGAAGAGAGTTTGATGTAGAAAATATATTTCAAAGAGAAAAGGCTGACGACTGAACTGTTGTATGCCACTATGAAAAAGCTCACAGGCGAGGAGGGTGAAGACGTATTAAAGATGTTGTACATCTTTATGGTTAGCCAATTATTTGGCACAGATGTCGGATAGAAAACCATTCCTGAATGGCTGTTTGCATTAGTTGAGGACGAAGAAGCTTTCAAAAAATTTCTGTGGGGGTCTTACATATACAGTATTACACTGTTTTGGCTCAAGAATTCAACTAAGAAACACCTTTCCACACTGAGAGGTAAAAATGAGGAGGTAGAGAAGAAGAAGAAGAAGAAGAAGGCAGTAGGAAGGGGGAAAAATAAAAGGAGAAGATGGAGAAGAGGAAGATGAAGAAGAGGAAAATGAAAAAGAGGAAGATCAAGAAGAGAACAAATAAATAAAAGGGCAACATGTGGATGAAAACAAAGAAGGAGGGCAACTCAGGGAAATTCAGGTGGATATAGAGTAGAACAAGATGAAATCCAAGTACTATACCATAACTATATTCGGGTTTTCTCTAGCATTTCAGGTATGACTATTATATTTTATAGTCATTTGTACATTACACACAATATTCATGTATATAATAATAGAATAACAGTGTTTGATATTTAATTTTATAGGTATGGGGCGTGGAGAGAATTACTCATTTGATAGATGTCGTTGGGAGACGGATTAGTACCGGGTTTCCACGATTCAGGAGATGGTTGGGAGACAGATTAGTACCGGATTTCCACGATTCAGGAGATGAGATTTCAATATAAAGGTTACCAATATCAAATCCAAATTCATATCAACAGTGTGTATTTTACTAGTTTTCCCTTTTTAGTTCTAAAATAATACCAAATTGTTGTAAGATCGTAACATTGATTTTCCTTGCACATGCATATGTCATTGCTTCCTTGGGAGGTTCACACATATGAGAAGGGGCTGGATTACTATAAGTCATTGAAGTCGGACTATGTGTGTGACCCACTAATACACAAGGGGAAGGAGTTGGTAAAACCAGTTCAAAGTCTACTTGAAGAAGAAGAAAAGGTTGGTTATGATGAGGACCATGATCAAAATTTTAAATTGGATGTGGGAGATGAATCTATTTACAACCACCATACAGCAACATCCTTCGGGAGATCACTAGATGATCCCCTATCTAGGAAAAAGTTGTTCGATGATACTGATTTCCAAACTCATAAGGTATGATTTTATTTTACGAGAATATTAAATATAGTTTAGTATAATTGTTTAGTGTCTTTAGAACATCGAAGTATACTTGTTTAGTATATTTTATTATTATTTGAGCTTGTGAGCTTTATATATTTTGAACGGCTGATATTGTGGCGGGCAAATCAATGCTTGAATAAATATACATACTATTGAAATAATTTTCTTTCTTTTTTATAAAGACATGTATATGTAACTGTGTTTTAATTGTCTTGTTTCCTTATTGATGTAAGTACGGTGCTTAGTACTGATGACATGATGCAATTCTATCACTAATGGCTGAAATCAATGAAAAGTTTACATGTTTCCTCAATATGAGGATACTTTTACATTTTTTTTTTCTTATTTTTTTTTTTGTATGATATGGTCAATTTGGATAGTATTTTATAGTGTTGAAGTGATGATGAAGATTTTTTGGTGTTGAATATTCATATGATAACAATTATAAATGGTAGTGTTAATGCATTTTATGGTCATAGACCTTTTTTCTACATTTGATTAACAACCAAATGTGGATTTTTATTTGATTTTATATTTTATTTCTAATATTGAAATGTCATCTTAATTATTTGGTAATAGGTGTTGTGCATGGTGCTGTGCCTACCAATTGGAAATTATAATCAAAGTTATGTCCTAGTTTTTCTTAAAATACATCACATGCATTGACCTTTTAAACTTGAGAGATATCATAGGCTTGTGGTTTTATTATGGATTTTGTTTTTATTTTTGTTTTTGTTTGGAACTGCTATTTACCGGTAGAATTCTTTTGTATAACCATTCACTGTGTGTTATTTCTATTTGCAGAAAATGATCTGACCCAGGGGAGGTAACTCAATTGCTGGTCGCATATATTTTATTTTCATATATCTCAAGTTGTAATCTTATTTCTTCTGAATTTTGATTGCATAGGATGATATAAATAAACTAAAGTCCTATTTCAAGAACCCCCCAGAAGCTCTATGCATTTTGTCTGCTACAGCACCTGTCTCCTAGGTGGCACTCAAAAAACCTATGTTTAATGAGATTGATCATTTTTAGGTAAATTTCGTTAATGTTATTTTTTACATCTTTTAATCTTTCTAATAGAATTATTGAATGTCATCTGATTATTGTAGGGGTTTTTTTGAAATCCTTTCCATGTTGGGTAAACTGACATGTGATCAAATCAGTACCTCACTAACCATGCAACTAAGTATACTGTTGGGTGGCTTAAGGTGGGTGGCTTTCAACTTAGCCATTTCACGGTCGGATTCCTCGACACCGTACATATACGTATCATGATAGTAAATCTTGATCATGTCATCTCGTTGCTTGCAAATTCTTTTTAGATTCTATGACAAGTGGTATGCACATAACCCATGTGCTGTATCGGGGAAAATTACTTCCATGCCTACAAAGATACCTGCGTGCCGGTCCGAAACTAACATCACACGTTCAGGATACTAGATCACTATCCGAAGTTGCTTCAAGAACCATATCCACGACTCTTTGCACTCACAATGAGCAAACCCAAATACCAAAGGGTATATCATCTCGTTACCGTTCTTGCACACTGCAACTAACAAAACACCATTTGTCTTGGCCTTCAAGTGGGTAGCATCGATGGCGATAACCTTTCTAATAACTGCATTGAATCCCTCTATACAAGTCCCAAGTGCTAAGAATCTATAAGCGAACCGATTTTCCGAGTCGGTTTCAATCTTAGTTACAATTTCAAGGTTGGATTGTTTCAACATGTAAAATAATTCCGGCAACATCTTAAATGAATCCCACGGATCACCGAATGCCTTATGCAAAGTGCATGTCCTAGACTTATAGGCTTTGTTGTACAAGAGGTTTATGTCGTGCTGATCCCTAAACTCAGAAATTATATATGTATGACGGATGGTGCATCCGGGATCGGTAAATTTTCTTGCAAACAATTCCCCTATTACATAGGAACTTACTTGTGTAAAATCAATGTTGTAGCTGCCCGAATCACCACATGTATGCTCTTTAACGGAGGACTTAACATGCTAGTAGGTCCCATTTTTCAACTTCCCTACTGTAATAACCCATTCACAACCTCTGTTTCTACATGTTGCGATGAATTGTGTATGGTTCGATCGACTAACCTTATACTCAAACCTCTCTTCCAATGTATACAATCATAAAGCCTCTTTTAAGGTTTGCTTGTCCTTGAAGATCTGTCCTTTGCATATTGGACCTTAGTCACCTTGGTCTTCAAACCAGTCCTTTGACCGAAGGGGCTGAATTGAATAGAGTTCTGACCTTGGTATTGTCCACCGTGATGTCATAGAAGGTGCAGAATTGTTGGGTGCTCCACTGCCCCTTCTTTGTTCTTCTTCACCATCTGTTGGGGCTTCTCTAGCACCAGTTTCCTCTTGCCCACCACATTGGGGGAACATCCAAAACACCATTTGGGTCATTACTAGTATCACCGTCAGTACCACTCTTATCCTCCGTATCAGATGTTTAAGAACCATCTATGCCATCTACCTCTTCATGCTTGTTTGTTGATGCTGGAGTCCCCTAATTATTTCATGCTGATGTAGTGTTAAGTGAAGGCACAAACCAATGCGAATGGTTACTACCACTCACTTATTTGTAATGTATAGTACCAGCTAGGGAGTGTAGATTACTGGTGGGTGTAAAAGGCGGCGGTGTGCATTCTAAGTTTATTGTTATATTTCTTGCCTTTCTTGGAGTTTCATGTACATATTTGTCGCCCACTTCAACATGAATTTTGGGCTAATCTGATTTGTTGTGCATAAGGATAAAATTTACCTCGTCGTTAGTATTAATAAGTAATGAAATTCCTGTAAGCTATGATGTAATCTTCAGCTCAAATCTGTCCCTACCGACTCTAATCTGATTGTAAAACTTTTCCACCATTTTACTATATATTCCCTTTGCATTATTGGAAACAAAACATGCAAAAGTGGTTAGACCAACAAATTGGTTACCCTTCCAATAACCACTGCAATGCACTAAGAAGTAAGAACCCAATCATCGAATCCATAGGACCTGAAAACAGTATTACAGTTATTCAGATAATGAAGCAATACATCTTTATTAGCAGACACTTTTGTTCAAAGAGATGACATTAGAGTCGGTGTGTGTTTGTTTTGTGGGGTACTACTATATATATATATATAACACCGTTAGCCTTGTGTTGTGTGTGTCAGTCACTCCACAAATTTATATGGCACCAACCACAATCATTCAAACAATCCACTTCTAACATTTTCTAGTCTTCCAAACAACATTATTTTTCTGGTTAAATTTCTTCCCTGACAACATTTCCAGTTTCACCAACCTCCCAATTCCTATCTTTATAACTTTCTAAAATTCCACAAACAAAAATACATGCCACATGCCAAATGCCAAAACCCAAATTACATCTCTTATGCATAACACTATTCTAATTAACCCACAAGCCAATTCATACCTAATAAAATCTCTATTCTGTCTTAACAATTTCCAAAACTTTTAAACAGCAAGATATTCTCTTAAAATTTACATATGAAATTAACAAATACAATGATTAGAATCACATCCTGTATTACCTAAATGACATCTTTATCAAGCATTGATAGAAAAGCACTCCAAATTAATATATTATTATAGCCATGAACCAACAAGTATGTTGTTTTTCATTTCTAGACTTACAAAGATCCATCTAGTAAGCCATTTCCAAATATCATTGCCAAAAGTACTACAAGAAATATCAAAGGTGAAAAACATAATTTCATATCTCTTCATGAGTAGCTAGCTAGTTTACACAAAAAAAAAAAAAAACATAATACTAGTCTTTTTGAACAAGTTGAACAAGTAATAGAGCATAAGAAAAGAAAAAACATCACAAAATTTTGAAACATCTCTCATTTCAGTTGAATTTCTAATTTTTCGGGAATGTCTCACCCATACAAGTTAGGAGAAAACTAAAAAAGTTGCAAGCTTGTCTAGGAAATTGTCCTATTTTGCTAACCCAAACTTGCACAATGAACGTGTCAAACATTGACACCTTCGAATCAGATGCTATCACAGTTTTATCACCTAGCCGTACTTCGTAACTTTGAAACCAATGTCATATGACAAACACCAATAACCAAGCTAAAGTATAATACAAATGCATCTGAGCTACATGCTTGCTATATGACTATTTCAATCATAGAAACAAACTAATCTTCAAGTAGAACTATAATGTAATGTAGTAAGACTAAGCCATGGAAAATTTGTCATAGTACAAATCACCAACTGCATTTCCTAGTGGTACAATTTCAATTCAATTAATAATCTTGTGCCTCACACGAGATTCCTATAAAGGAGAAAATAAAGGAGGATCTCTTATAAATCAAAGGCATCAATGAGTTAATGAGAAAGCGTGAAAAATATACCAATAGAATCAATCTTCTTTACAAACCAAGATATTTTCAATCTCTTAAATTCCTTTCAAGTTTCCTCTGCCTTCCAAAAATGTTTGAAACAATGGTATGACCGCATTGAATTCAATATATTATTACAAGTTAGAACAAAATAACAAATGGTCCTCTAGGAACAAGTTAGGATCCAAAAATTTAACAAAAAAAAAAAACTGAATAATCAATTAATGAGATTGTCATAGTTCATATAAACCGAATAATCACATTTGCCTTCCATTTCTTGCTGGAAATCAACAGAGGAACTAAATGGTTAAACGCCGGGTGTAATTGCTTGTCGAAGAGAGGAGTCGAAGACCCACAGGATGACGAACCTCGCAAAGTACAATATCGAATTCCTAGGCTTCAAAGAGAAATCGGGAATGAGTGTGTTGATGTTGTCAAGTGTGAAAGATGAAGGTGGTAATGAAGATGAAGGGGGTAATGAAATCGGGTTGTCGCCAAGAATGGTTTTGGGAGGAGGAAGCAAAAACCACAATTTCAATTTCAATTTCGGGGGAGTTTGGTTATGGAAATCAAGGACGAGGAAGGAAGAGGAATTGTGGTGTTGGAAGTGTCGAGATTGAGGGTGGGGAGATGGAGATTGGCGCCTAGATTCAAGAGAGGGTAGTTTGGTCCATTATTACATGGAAGGGGTTGTTGGGTCATTTTGCTCCATTTAAGTGGAACATGTATTTTGGTCCCCAAGTGGACACTTTAGAGGAAGTGAACATCAAGAATGGACATTATTGCAACTTTTTTCATATGTAGACATTTTTGCTCTTTGAAACATAAGAAAGGTTATTTCTTTCCATTTCCACGTAATGTTTAGAGTAAACCGATTAATATGGCATAGTGCGCTTTTAAAAAAATAATAATAATAAGGCATAGTACGGTTTGGTATTGGGCAAAACCGAATTGGCTGTGAAATATTCAATTTTCATTATTTTGAATAGATTTGAATCATATTAATATGTTGAACTGAATTTAACCAAACATAATTGATTCGGTTCTGTTTAATATAATTTTAGGTCTTTTGGGTTGAATTTTTTTTTATGTATTCTTTTAACTTATGGACCATTTAAACCTAACCATAAGCCCGTATTTATAATTTATAATCCAAAAAAATAAATAATTTCAAAACAATTAACATATGCATGTTGATAAATATTTCAATTTTGATAAATAAATATATATTTAATTTTAAAATAAAAAATATACATAGCTTAAGTGCTTAATTCGATGTCCACAACCAAAACTAGAACGCATTAATTTGATTTTCATAAAATTGAACCCGTTTGAACCATATTAAAATTGAAAACCGATTCGGTTCGATTTAATTTGGTTTTTTTGCCCCCACCCCTAGTGATGACAATTTCACTATGCTTATGCGGTGTGAATTCTTACTGTCTTACAGGATTATCCGTACCTATGCTATCTAACTGAATGATTTTGTAGAATAAAAACTTCACAACAATTAGGAGTTTCTCTTGAGGAAGTATTTCCAATTAAAGATACTTTTCATTTACAAATCTATTCATATATATATATATATAAAAAATAAAAAATAAAAAAAAAAAAGAAGCAAACAATACGACTATGAAGGCTTATTCTTACCATTGAAGGCTAAAAATGAGCAAACACAAAGGGTGTTACAACCACTGAAAATAATAAAATTGATTCACAAATCTTTCCTGGCTTTCTAACACAACTGTCAACTGATACAAAAATAATCATGTTAGCCTACACAGAAGTAGCACATACTAAAAGATTTGCCCCCCCCCCCCCTACCTTTTTTTTTTTTTCTTCTGTAGTAAGCAAGATTTCTGCATCAATCACTACTAAAACCAAACTCATGATATTAATTACAGCAATGAAAATCGATTGCAAGAGTTCAATGAACCTTCACTGTTCCCACGTTGAGTGTGCATTTGCTTTTAGTAATAGCCAGTGCCTCTAAATTCTGATGGATTAGGAGGTTGGCCATCACCACCTTTTCCCAGAAACACAAGGCGACCTGCCAATTCCACATTCAAAAACATGTTAAAAAGGATAGGGAAGCTACGCATAGCACCACAAACAATTATCTAATGGCTAGTAAACCCCCATGGCTCCATCATCATACACAAGGGTAGTCCTCAACCTTCCTTATCCCACCAATCCATTTTATTCCACACTTCTAACAATTGATTGCATCAACATGTCTTCATCCCCACGAAGAAACCCGTGCTTTTTTTCTTAATGAGCTATTATCACATTGTAGCTACTAGTAAACCTTAGCGATGAGAATGATATTTAAAGTTAACTCTAAATATGAAATAAAAACAAATACAACAAATATGATCAATTTGTTTATAAACTAGAGCAATTTCATCTTAAATAATGTAAGAAAGTAATTAAGTACCATTTCCACGAATAGCAATCTCCCGTATACGCCGAACAAGACCAGTTACCGGATCATTGAAAACCTTTTGCTCTAGATTTCCCTCTATATATATAGTTGATCTGCATAAACAAAAAAATTATGATATCATAACTGAGACATAACCATCTAAAATAAAATAAAAAAATTAACATTCTGATGTCTGTTTTATAAACAACCCAATCTGGGCACGTGCTTCAGCGAAACAGACACTAAAACAGATTGGATATTTACCATTTGATGTAAAGAAATATATAGAATAAGCTTTAAATTCATCTACCGTCACGTTTTAGACAACTGATGTTATACCTTCAATTTAAGCATAAAACCACTAAAGTTCGAACTAATACATTACTCCCTTTCTCTCCCTCTTCTGGCATGTCCAACTTGCATGACCTCACATCATTTTTTAGCATCTTTATTCCTTTCTTTCAACAATTTGAAAGCGGAAATCAAAAGATTCTTTTGTAAGCAAGCTAAGTCAATCTCGAATGTTAATAATTTTTCAGTGCACTATATCACCAAATTTTTTCATACCCATCTAAACCTCTTGACAAGACTTATTCTATTATAGGATCCCCAACATCAACAGCATTCCAATCACAAGATCCATGCCTTTATATCTAACAAATTAGTTCCTTGGAAATGAATGCAACAATTCCTCAGAGTCTTGAACATCAAATAGACAAATAACAAACCTGCCTAGAACATACTTGTCTTTCAGGTTTTGTTTTATACAAAATAGCTACACACTTAACTACCTCTTGATATGCTTTTATGACTAAGTCTGATATTGGAACATTTAGCTACACATAATAATTTCAATTTTTTATAAGTTAGCATATACACAAATGCTCACATTTAAAATAAAGTTTCAATAAAAGGCTCGCTAAGAACACCTAACATATGCAATGCAGTTCTAGAAAAAGGATCATTATTTACAACCTAAATAAGTCAATGGAATTGCAAATCATATGAATTCAAACAATTTAAAACCTCACCCAGGAACAGCATGCTTCATGACTGTCCTGCCCAATCTCTCTGGGTAAACTGAGACCCGATGCCACTGAACAGCACACCGATTAGCATAATCCCTTGGTTCCTCGTTTTCCAATGGCCTCCGATTGTTCCGAATCCCACCTGTCCCCAATGAGAAGAGAGTCACAACCCTCCCACTTCTCAGCTTTTTCTGCAATGGACTTTGCCCCACCTGCCCCACTAATATTGCCTGCGACATAACCCAACAGTCACAACCAATTAAAAATCTAAAATAGCATTGAAAAATATCACACCTTGGCACATTTAAGATATTTCTTTATACTCAATAAAATATAGACATCAGCACCATATACTAACTTAAAAATGGTTCCGTCTGTTTGAGTGTTTCACGTATGCATATACATACATATAAACAAACTACATTTCGGTCTATACATTCATAATTGCCTTTTAAACCCCAAATACCCACAATAAAAAAATTATTCAAAAAACAGAAATTCGGTAATTCCCAAACAAGTAAAAAAAAAAAGTTCAAACAAGAAACTCAGAAACCTGATATTGATAATAAAACTGTAAAAATGTTAATAGTTTGAATAAAAGCAAACCTTGTAAATGCCCGAATCGAGGCCATTTTCGAGCGGCCGATCATAAAAGGCCCGACGGTCACCTGAGCCCTGAAACTGTGACGGTGGGGATGCGTCAGGGACGGATTCGGTGTCAGAGTTGAGAAGTGGGTCATCGAGGTCGGAGTTGTCGAGAGAAGATGAGAGGTTGGAGGTGCAAAAGGGCCTGGAAATGTGAGGGATAGTATTAGGGTTTGAGAGAAGAGAGCGATAGAGTCTTGTTGTGAGAGTTGCCATCGATTCTGATTTTCACTTGTGTTTCTATGATTTTTGGGGTTTTGGCTTAAACCCTAGTAGCGGCAGCAAATTCTAACTAGGCCCCTTAGTTTTTCACTAACCCTTTTTTAGTCGGTGCATATTATATGAAATTGTTTTTAAACATATACAAAGTTTACGGTGTCTGTCATATGTTTTGTCTAACTTCTCTAATTTATTAAGAGTGATTTTAATTTTTTATAATTAATTTGTTATCTAAAATTCTCAATCCAAATGGATATCCGTTCATAGCTCCAACCCTGCCTATACGATGATTTTCCAGATTATAGGTCACTCAACTCTATTTTTAAACCCGACCGAACCAACATAAACTCATTGACATCAAATGCATTGAGCCTACTAAATTTAACTATTATATAAATTCAAGGTTTGTAACAGAGGGACACAACTCAAACCCACAATTTCATGATGTATATGAGAGAGGTATGGATGACAATGGATCGGATTAGAGATGGATACCCCAATCTCCATTCACGTATCCGTTTGAAATTTATATTCCCATCTCCATCTTCATTTTTAAATAAGAGGGACGGATTTAGGGGATCCACACACAAATTGAGGTAGGGATATCGACCCCCACGTATTCGTTAAAAAAAATGTTACATTTTTATAATTTACTTGGCAGTCTCAAGTTTGGTACGCTGCTTCATAGTTCTTATGTTTAGGTTTTTGGTGGAAAAAATAAATAAATAAGTAATTTATATATGAGATTACGTAATAAATTTGATATATTTATAAAATATTAAAATTGATAACGACGGTGGGTGGGGTGAGGTGAATATTCCCGGACCATATCCATCCATTATTTACAAAATAATGCATGCGATGAAATAATAGTTGTCAATTTGATCAAGAGAAATGATTAGAAGGTGCGACATTTATCAAAATTCAAAATGTGCAACTCTTATGTAATGGTATGATCGAGAGGTGTGACTTTTGCAAAAATGTAAATTGATTAGATTGGAACATTATCAACATCCCTTTTGTATACAACAACATCCATGTTAGCAGTTGATTAGATGAGGCTACTACTCTCTTCTTCCATTGGAGACTTGTTGTACATTGATCCATTTAGCTCCCCGAACCACCATTGCGGATTATGTGCACCCGTATGATGGGGATGTCTCCCTTTTGACCATCACAACCGGGTAGAAATTCACAAATGCAAATGTCACCCAGATCCACATGGTTCCATTTACAGAAAGCTTTCCACCGGCTAATCCATGTTCGACCATCGTTCCAGTGGAAAACATGTCCAGGCCATTCCTTCCCTTGCTCGTTTCAAAAGACAATCAGGTCTGGTAAATTGAGCTTGTGACGTTCCAAGACTTTTGATGGTACATGCTGCAGTAATCAAAATAGTTTTACCATTAGAAACAACAAACATTGAAATAAAACATCCTTTCACATTGCGGCCCCAGTACAAATTCAAGCCAAATAAAGTTCAATATATACAGTTTTTGAGTAGTTGGTCTCTACAGAAGTTGACATGTAGAATCATAACCATAGCAGCAGTTTACAGAAGAGTTGAGATCCTTACTAATAAGTGCTTCTTGGCCCCGTTCTCAATTTTGCAATGATGGTTGAACAAAATTTGACACATCAACTGTTTCTCAGAAAAATCCAAGCAGACATCCGCTAAACATTCACACATATGCACTGATGCACATAAAGTGGAACAACTGTTAAACAATAATAGAAGAGACCAGATTTACAATGTTTACCATAGCTTCCACCACTCCTTTTCTGGGCTCTGCTCTTTTCA
Source organism: Acer yangbiense (assembly GCA_008009225.1). Classification (NCBI taxonomy): domain Eukaryota; kingdom Viridiplantae; phylum Streptophyta; class Magnoliopsida; order Sapindales; family Sapindaceae; genus Acer; species Acer yangbiense. The sequence goes on from CM017771.1 coordinate 19,486,179, forward strand.
ATAGTTGCTTCATCATCATCATCATCATCATCATCATCATCATCATTGTCGTCGTCTTCTTCTTCTTCTTCTTTTGTTGTATCCTACACATTATAATCTTCATCATTGCTGTCATCATAGTCATCACTGTTATGATCATCGTTGTCGTCTTCTTTTTCTTCTTCCTCACATACTTCCAAGTTCACTTGAATCATGTCTGATGTTCCAGTAGCTTCACTTTTGCCATTCTCAGGTTCAAATTGCCCCAAATTTTTGACAAAGAATCCACAATCACCATTATATTTAAAAACTAAAACATCTCGATACTGTAAATAATTATCTTGGACAAATTTGTGCCAACAGTTAAGAAAATGCACTCCTTTTTCAGTATCTACCACGTCCACATGCCAAAATTTGCCCATATGATTACTGAGCACGGCCTTCTTTGGCAAGAGTTTGCCACAGTATGCTACGAAAGCACCCGGTATCTGCTACAAAAGAAAGTAGTTGCATATCAATCATCAAATGTCAATCATAAGTCCATAACATCTAAAAAATCAATTAAAAATGGTTTAACATGTATTTTTTTTAGTGAATTACTGAATTCACTTTTTCACATCATCTTTTACAGGTTCTAAAATACAAAATACTGTTTATATATAATTTGAAATGAAAGTCTGGTTGATAATATACTATTGCTTCTTGATCCTACTTTTGCCAAAATGCTACCCTTGGATAGAAAATAATCATATGTTTTCCAAATTTTTGTTCTTAATGCAACTGAAAATTTATAAATAATCAACAGCGATTAGATTAACATGCCATAGATGGCCACTTAGGCCACATTTTCTAGCTTGAGCCAGAAACCAGTCCAGTTTACCCTTACCTACTTGATAACATTTTACGAATATCAAGCTGAATTTATAAGATTACCATTTATCGTTAACTGGTTAGTTACTCCATTCTTTTCTGATGTACAGGCAGCCATTGATTATCGGCTGCATTCAAAAGTTTCTATGGTTATTCATCTACTCTTTTTTAGTTCCTGATGTAGTTATTTTTCATGGATTTTGTTTTTTCGCTCATCCTTCCATGCTTGAAAGAGGCCTGCCGACATCTAGCAATCATAACTAAGTAGCTTAGAGTTGGAATTGAATCATGGGATTTATCTAGCTTCAAATTTTGAAATTGGTTCAGGCTTGTTTGCAGGTCCTAACTGAAAACAGGTTAAAAGATATATACATATCTGGTGTTTGGGAGCTATTTCTACAATGTTTCTTCTGTCTAGTTGGTTTCAAAGCATATTCTAAAAACTATGTTCAGAATTCAGAATACTAGGAGGATTCTTATAATTATTTCTGTTCTCTAAGGTCCTAGAAATAAAAAATTTAATTAACAATTTCATTTTTGTTTTATTAAAAAGGAAGATCAATCAGATGTCAATTTCAACAAAGCTTCAACACAGAAATCAGTTTCACTAATTCAACAGAGACAGAGATCAGACCCACAATGCTAACACATTTAGTCACTTTTATCACTAATTTATGCAACCCATTGATCATAAAAGTGTAAAGCACCAAACTTTCATATTCACAAGCAAAAAAAATCTATCATAAATGTTCATCATAAACTTAGAGCAAGCCAAACCCATGAAAAAGCAATACAAAGCTTGGAAAAGGCAAACAACAGAGCACAAATCAACAAATAAAAAAAAATAAAAAAATAAAAACAGAAAGAAAGAGAATCTAGTTACCAATCTATGAGAGTTGCGCGCAGGTAAATACACTTTGAAGAAGTCAGGGAACCTCTTGTTGGATGATTTCTCCATTTCTCTCCTTGAATTCATAGAACAAAAAAAAAAAAAAAAACTGAGGACTTTTCAAAGTCAAAGACTTTCTCTGTTCTGATTTTGAGGTCTTAATAGAAATGATTCATAGATGCTAGTTGCTTTTTGACTGGAGTTGTGTTTATAGTTTTGGGTATTGAATGGCACTATACACAAATGCTCGTACTGATGATCTGGACTTGAAATTGGATTTTGATAGAGTGTGAGTTTGAGTCGACATTGTAATCAAAAACCCTTTTGAGAAAAAAACTTGAAAGAATTCACATTCGGTTGTTAGGGTCTCAAGATTGAAGAAAAAAAAATAGAAAAAAAATAGGTTCTATTTTGAGTGCAAAACGTAGTACAGAAGAAACGGCTTGTGAAGACTGATAATACAGAGAGTGACAAAGAACTAAAAGTTGAAGAAGACAGAGAGCCGTCCACGTGGACGGCCAGTGTTACTGTTATCCACTTTTGGATTTATTTTATTTTTTTAATAAGTTTTAGATGATGGGTTAATATTAAAAACCTCGTTATCACATTTGAACTATTATTGGATGTATAATTACATATGCTTTTGTTTTAGAAACCTCCCCTATAAACTAACACCGTTAGCATTCTTTTGTGTTGATTGAGTTTGTAAAATATTTCTATTTAAGCTTCAATTGTATGAATTGACCATTATACCCTCATATTTTTACCAAATAAATTAATAAAGTGATACAAAATGCCGGGATGTTAACTTGCAAATGAGAAGTTATTCTGTGGACAATTTTATCCCTAAAATTAACAAAATTATAAATGAACCAAAAACATTAAAAATGAGTATTTGCTTAGATTTATAAAATAATAAAAAAATACATAAATAAATCATATTATGGTATTTTTTCAATACTTTTGGTTTATTTGTAATTTTGTTATTTTTAGGGATAAAATTGTCCACAAAATAACTTCTCATTCGCAAGTTAACATTCTCATCTTTTGTATTATTTTATTTGGTAAAAGTGTGAGGGTATAATGGTCAATTCATATAATTGAAGCTTAAATAGAGACATTTTAGACTTTTTAATGATCAAACTCAGTCAACACAAGCGGAATGATAACGGTGTTAGTCCATAGGGGAGGTTTCTAAAATAAAAGCATTTGTAACCATACATCTAATAATAGTTCAAAGGTGATGAGAGGTTTTTAATATTAACCCTAACTTTTTTAAGTTTTAATATCTAATAGCTATGTTATTGGCACACAGATTTATTTATGCCCACTTTTTAAAATTTTGATTTAATTAAGAGAGCTTTTCTTTACGATCCACAAATTATCTATTTGTACTCTAATTTAATTTAATATTTTTTATTAATAACAATTTTAACTTGAATTAATATTATTAAACAAGACAAAAAATAAATATAAATAAATAAATAAATTCTAAAGACACTCTAAACTATTAAATTATTAAAAAAAGAAATTATCTCTCCTAAATCATTAGATTAAATATTACGTATTAAACTCTCTCTCATAAATCCGTATTTACCATATTAAACACTCTCTTCTAATTACTCTCTCTCTCTCTCTCTCTCTCTCTCTCCATTTTAAAAAAATAAAAAATCATATCTCCATACTTTCTCGATCAATCTCTGATTAATAGTTAAAAAAAAAAATTATGAATATTTTAGTTTTTTACTAACAGTAATATATATATATATATATATTTTCAAGTTAGTGCGTACTGATATAACTTCATGATGATATTGAATGTGAACCACTAGTTTTACATGCTTTGACTCAAGTGTGTATGCACTTGTCAAAACTTCTCCATAATGAGTGGCTCACATTCAATATCCTCATGAAATTATATCAGTGCGCATTAACCAGAACGGGACTATATATATATAAATATATAAATTTTCAAGTCAGTACATCTGATATAACTTCATGAGGATATTGAATGTGAACCACTAGTCTTACATGCTTTGATTCAAGTGTGTATGCACTTGTCAAAATTTCTCAGTGGCTCACATTTAATATCATGATAAAGTTATATCAGAACGTCCTGACCAGATCAGGACTATATATATAAGTCAACATATTTTCTATTATTAGTTCGTCTTAACAATAAATATATCAGGACGAAAAATGTGGACCACTAGATTTACATACTTTGACTCAAAGTGTATGCACTTGTCAAAACTTCTCCATAATCTGTGGTCCACATTCCTTGTTCTGATATATTTATTGTCAGAACGAACTAACAATAGAAAGTGTGTATAAGTCAATACAAATACCTTGTTTAAAAAAAAAAAAATAAATAAAAAAATTAGATATATGAAAACTTGATTTGTTGCAACTAAATTCGATTAAACTTAGAATTTATAAGACCAATGAAAGAATTAAAGTTCTCTAGGCAATCACATACCTATAAAAGTAACAACAAAATTTTCATAATTCGATTTTTTATTTTTTATTTTTGAAAAACAGGGTACTATTTTTTTTTATTTTAATATATATATATATATATATATATATATATATATATATATATATATATATACTATTCTTAAAAATCAAGCTTATTCGTAAGTTTTTTTTTTTTCTTAATTGTTAGTCTGGTTTGAGAAAGAATAGAGATACAAAGTTAGAGATATGTATTGGAGGAGAGAGAGTTTAATATGGTAATTAAAAATTTAGGAGAGATTGTTTATTATGTAATATTTAATCTAATGATTTAGGAGAGATAATTTTTTTTAAATAATTTAATTCAAAAAAGATTACTCCTCAGATGAATCCAGAGATTACGATGGTTCGTCCCAACTTTTATTAAAATAAAATGGAGTGTTTTTAGATTTTTTTTATTTTTTATTTATTTATAAAAAAAATGGAGTGTTTTTAGAATATGAGTGTCAAAAGATAAAAAGGATAATATTGGAATAAAAGGAAGTGCCTTTAGAATTTTTTTTTTAAATTTAAATTTTGAGAATGGAATGTCTTTAGAAAAGAAGTATAAAAAGAAAAAAAAATTGGATGGTCAAAAGAGGCTCTCTTTAATCAGATGAATTAAATGTTTTATTATTTTTTTTAATTTTTGATTGATTTCCAAAACTACCATTTTTTACTTATTTTCAAACTTAATACGTCCCATCTCTGATCTCTCTATCTCCGATCTTTGTATATGTCGCTCTCTTACCTCCATTGAATGATTTATTTTTTATTTTATTTTTTATTTTTTGGATTTTTTTTTCTTCTTCTTATTTCATGGTGGAACCATAACAGGGTTCCTTCATAAGGTTAATCAAAGAACCATAACAAGAAACCAAAAAAATAAAAATAAAATAAAATACTAGAAAACTCAGATCTTTACATGAGTATCAAAAATATAAAAACTATGACATACAAATATAAAAGTCTCAATCTCTTTTATTATTTCTTGATATGCTTCACTTTGTATCACCCTTTTTTGCAAGAGACTCCGACAATCTTGACACCTTTCTTCAACAATATCTTCAGCCCTAACGCTCTCACCTTCACTTGCTACTGGAAACCGGCCATTTTTAATTTTTCAAAAGAGATATTTTTGATTTTTTTGACCCAAAAAATTAAAAAAAGTAGACTTCAAACTTACTTGAATGCTTGATATAACAATTCTTGTAGATGCTTTATATCATTCTTATATAATTCTTCCAGATGTTTGATATCGTTCTCAGACAATTCTTCCATATGCTTGATATCTTTGTAAGACTTTACCATAATATTTTGTATATGTGTAAGAAGTAAATTTTAGGGTTTAAGAATTAAGAATTTTTTTTTTTTCAAGAAACGGATTACAAGAATGTGGTTTTTTTTTTTTTTTTTTTGGGTAAAGGAATATGTGGTTTTAATAGATTTATTTTGTAGAAGATATTTTTCCTTAAATGATATGTCTCTTTGGGTAATTTTGATAAAGGAAAAAAAAATACTACATAATTAAAAAAGTGGGACATAAATAGACCAGTAGGGGTGTGCCAATAGCACCGCTCAATATCTAAAATATTTTTAGATGAATCATGAGAATAATAAAATGATAAAAATTTGAAGTATTTACATTTTTCGTAAATAAATTAGATCCCAGTTTTATACATGCTTGGCCTAAGTAATATTTAATTATGTAGTTTTTTTTTGTTTTTTTTATTTTTATTTTTTTTATTTATTGTACTAGTTTAATTATGTAGTTATAAATTATAATTAGTTCTAACATTTATATTGAATATTTGAACGCTTTACAGTACTTGCTATTTTTAACTTATTTCTAAACACCTTTAAAAAAAAAAAAAAAAAAAAAAAAAACTTATTTCTAAACACATTTGTGCTCTTTGCATTTGTAAAACATTTACACTCACACAAAACCATTTGGGGGAACTGGATATGGACCATTTGGGGGAATTGGGTTTAGGGGTGTTTAGGGGTCACACACACACAAAACCATTTGGGGAAACTAGGTATGGGGTGTTTGGGGGAAGGTTCCCCCACCCCCATCCCCCAAAACCCATTTGGGGGCAAAATTTGCCCCCAAAACCCTATGGGACCCCGTGGGGGGTGGGTACAATGGGAAAACACCCATCCACATATGTGGGGAGTTTTCTTCCTGGGTTGTGAGAGTAATTATCTCCCATTATGGAAGTAGATATTCGAGATCGCACATATATTGTTTGATCTCGGTAGGTTCTGGCAATCCTATTGTAATACTTCATATATATATATACAAAGAAAGATATAATTGATAGGTATTATTACAAGGTGTAGGATGTTTTAATCACTTGTTTACATTGTCAATGGTAAACAAGTAGACATTAATAGATATGTAAAACTGTGGAAATTGTGGGAAATGTCACATTTTTAAAGTTGTTTTGTAAAAAAGTCACAACTTTAATAACTTGAGTTTAAAATGTACCTATTATGGTGAACATACAATAATGCCCTTATTTACACACATTCTCTTACTTTGAATTTTTTTTTTTTTATTCTTTCATCTTCTTCATAGAGGTCTGTTTAACAGACCTCCAATGGAGGTTGAACATCATTGGATAATTAGTTTAATGGCGCTACGCAGACGCATTCGGGGATCGAGTTCCCCGTTGAGCTCGCGGTGGTCGAGCTGCTCGGTCAACTCGCGGGGGTGTGGGGGCAACGCCCCTGGAGATTTTTTTGGTTTTGGTTTGATTTGTGTAGGAGACGATGAAGATCTGAGAATTTTGAACTGATTGAAAAGGCTCGAAGACTATTTACAAAGTCTTAGAGATACAAAATTAACAAAAAAAAGCTGATGGTTAAAAAGGCTCGGAAAAGTCTCGGAGAGCATATGAAAAGTCATGGAAAACGTTAGAAAAGTCTCGGAGAGCATATGAAAAGTCACGGAAAACATTTGAAAAGTCTTGGAGAGCATATGAAAAGTCACAGAAAACGTTTGAAAAGGCTCGGAGATGCAAAATAGAAAGGATCGGAAATCGTTTTAAAAGTCACGGAAAAGGCACGGAAAAGTCACAGAAAACGTTTTAAAAGTCATGGAAAAGTCACGGAAAAGTCACGGAAAAGGCTTAGAAAAAGTTTTAAAAGGCTCGATTAACGCTTTAAAAGTCTCGGGTTTTTCTCTCTCAGGTTTTCTCTTAACTTTTCAAAAAGCACAAATTGACAAAAAAGATATTTTTGTCTGGTCACCTAAATAGATACCTTTTAAACTTAAATTAGTAATCTGGTGACTGTCTTACAAAAAGTGCCCCAAATGGTGCTATTAAAATTTTGAACCCCATTCCCGATCTTCCGGTTCCTCCTCCAACTCTAACCCATACTTATATGGTCTTAATTGGGTTTAGTTTTTGTTTTTAAACTATTACAATATTTCGGGATTTTGAGAATATGCATGACTCGAACCCATAATCTCTCGGATGTAGGTGTGAGGTGAGGGGCTTAACACTAAGCTAACCTTATTTCTCGTCTTGTCCGGTTGGGTTTAGTTAACTTATTATACATTTTTAAAAACATTTTTATTTTTTCATTTAAAAATTATTTTATAATTTATATTGCATTGGAAATATCGAAAATTCTCATTCGTCTTAAGAGCATGGGAGGGTTTAAAATTTTAAATTATTTGTACTAGTCTTTTACTTTTTTTTTTTATTATTAAAATATTATCTTATTTTTAGATGGATAATTTAATCTTTTTATTAGTAAATTAAAGTGAATTATAAGAAGAGATAAATGTATATTTACTCTGTAATTGCATTATCTAACTGCATTAACTTCGGGTCCAGGAACATCAAATTGGTGGTATGCATTTGAGAGATGGCCCACAAGAACTCTTCAGATTGGTGGTATGCATTTTGTACCATAAAATCAGACATTTCGAAGCATATGAAAGGATTGGCTTTTGTCAGTTTTTGTCTTTCTTATCCTAAAAATCTCTTCAGTGAAAACTCAGAGAAACAGACTTTTTTTTTTCTGCCCGAAAGAAACAGTCTTAATTGAAGCAGTGAAGAAATGTTACAAAATAAAAAACTGTTGCAATCTTCTCCACCAATTCTTCCACCAACAGCCCCTCTACAAGGCCAAAGTTCCCCATCTCTTCCAGTCCTCAAACAAAGCTGCAAATTATCACGCCGAGAGCTCTCAATAAGTAGCAATTCTTCACTGCTTCTTCTCTGGGGCACTCAGGCTTTGGAACCAATATTCAACCTGTCCAAGGCACGGGCCGAAGAAAATTTGCCAAACACCAACAAGAATGAGCAAGAGGAGGAGAATTTGAACTGCACCAACAAAGTTGCTACAAAACGGGCATTTCTTGATATCTCCATTGATGGAAAACCCGTTGGTCGCATTGTCATCGGGTTATATGGAGACAATGCCTCAGCTGGGGTAGCAAGGTTTAGTAGTCTTGTTAGTGGGACTGCTGGGATTAGTTACAGAAGAAAAGAGTTCATCAAAATCATGCCAAATTATGTGCAACATGGTGGTGTGAGATCATATGGTGTGGATGCAGAGCTTGCAAACAGCACAGGAAGCAGTTTGGCAGTTGAAAATCTCAAACAAGAATGGGAGAGGAACTATGAGCAGTGTCCTGGGACTAAGAACTTGGCCGGAACTGTCAGCATTATCGTCAGAGATCCTTTGAAACCACCTCCAAAGCTGAAGTTGGTTGCCAGGAAAGGGAAGCTGGAGATTGATCAGGAGGAGGTTGGTAAGGACCCGAATGGGACGGAGTTTGTGATTGCTACAAAGGATTCGCCAGAGCTGGATGCCTCAGCTTTGGTTGTTGGACGAGTCTTGGAAGGAATGGAGGTTGTGGAGAAGGTCGGATTAGTGAAGACTGTGCAGGAGAATACTAGTTCTCCATATTTCAGGTCAGTCTTTCAACTCTAATGACTATTTCAAAGCACCACTCTCAAACAATATCAACATCAAAGCTAAATCATCTTTGTACAGTTCAAGCTAACGGGTGTTTCAGATAGTTATTACTTGTATTCTAAGTTTAAACAGCTGATGATTCTCCATTTCCAACAATGACTCTTGTTTGGTGTGTGCAGGGTGGCAAAGATAATAGGAGACAAAAGGGCTGTCGTCGCCGAAAGAGGCTTCAACCGCCCCTATTCAAAGGTGGTCATCACAAACTGTGGCTTGATGGAATAACACCCCCATTCGCTACTCTTTCCTGTTCTTTCAATTTTGTATTGTGAGAGAACAAAAATGAATTCAATTCTATTCACCCAAAAACAATATCTGCTACATTTCACATGAAAAAAATCGCCAAAACCAATATTTGCTATAATGTTGTCAAGGAGAAAAATAATGAATGGAGTACTATTTTGCCAAAACTGTTTTCATTCTTACAACAATAGATACAACACTTTGGGATACATGCAAGGATATATATCCTACCAGATAAGGGAGGTCATTTTTAGAAACTGATCGACACTCAGCAAAATTGATCAGTCCTACCTTTTACTTTGATCCATGAGAGGTCTTCATTCTTTTTGTGACCGGAGAAGAGAAAAGCTTTCTAACTGAAGCAATGGGATCATCCACCTGTCAAATCACATGAAATAACATATTAATCCTTCTCGGATGACAATACTATAATAATTGAATAACTATCTCACCATCACTTTATACTATGTCTATACAGGTTTAGATGGGAACATTGGCAAAAGGTTTCACTGGGCAAATCCTACATATTTCGATGCACGCTTAATAGTATTCAGATGAAATCTTAAACCCTTATGCAGGTGCAGTCATCATTGTCCCCATAAGTCATAACAACTAAAAGTTTATCTCACTGTGCTGAACTCTCTTAGTTACAAGTGTCTTAGACCCTACTTAGCCTTAATAATAGAAGATAGGTGCTAATGTACCTTAATAATCGAGGCAGATGCACGAGAATTTGTCGGTGACGGATGAGAACGGTCTCTCTTACGTTGTAAAGCAGATAGCGTTTGTTGCCATCCAGGTGGTCCGCTGCCTGTTGATACAATCCAGGGGCAAAAATGTCTGTGTTGCATAATTGGATCGAACTTCATGCTGTTATCTTCTGGTAGTTGTTTTAAATCCTTTTCTGGAAGGCAGTGGGGGTATAAACAATGAGAATTATTGCGTCCGAATGACAAATCTTGTGTGAACCGGATGATTTATTTTTTATTTTTTATTTATTTTTGGAAAAAAAAAGAGAAGAAAAGGAAAAAGAACAAGTATAATGCAAATGCTACACATGTATAGTAAACAAACAAACATCCATCTAAGGAGGAAACTTTCACAATTCACCAGTAATAGGTCAAACTTTAACACTAAAACTTATTGGCTGCAATGGTTTCAAAGTTCACCATTCACTCAACATGAGTGATATCCAGATTGCATTTTATGTCATGTTTTATGACATGCTGGTGTGAGACACATTGAGACATTTATGTGGCAGTGTCTGAATCATGTCTATATGGATTCTTCTTTCCAATTCACTGGAAGAATGTGCTGTCAAAGTGATTGTGTTTCAGTTCAGTATGCAACTGTTCATGAATTATTTCAAACAACTTTGCAAGAAGGTTGTGGACCTCTAAAAACCTATCAAATTACTATCTTCCATTTTTTCAGTACCATAATTGTTAAATTTACTTGTTTTAGCATATTCTTCAAGGCATATTATGTCGCATGTCAAAGATGCTCCATCCAGTGTGAGATCTAGTCCTCTATTTGCTTTTTATTACCTCATGCCTTAATGCATCTTACTCCAAAGGTAATATCCAAAGCCACTAAGCAAAAAGAGCTCAATTGATTAATTCTACATTACCAATCCCTAATCCACCCTTAACTTTAAGCTTTGAAATCACACTCCATTTGATAACTCAATCCGCTCATTAAAATCTTCCCACAGTAAGTCTCTCATAAGCTTTTCTATTCTCGTGGCTACCCCATTAGGAAAGTTGAGCAAAGCAAGAAAGTATTTCAATAAAGAAGATAACACTGAATGAATCAAGGTGAGCCTGCCTTCTTTAGATAGAAAGGCTCTCTTCCACACTACTAGTCTCTCAACTTTTTCCATCACCAGATCACAAAATTTTAAAGATCTGGGATTATCTCCCAAGGAAAAACCCAAGTATATAAGAGGTCAACTCCGCACCGAAAGCCCAAACTTCATAGTGAATTCATTGATTTTCTTCTCTGCTGAATTTATTCCGACTATTTGACTCTTTGAAAAATTAATCTTAAGCCTATACAAAAGACTAAAAGCTTTGACCACATCTAAGAGATTGGCAATCTTGTTCTTATCTCCCGAAGGAAGGAAAAGAGTATCATATGCGAATTGAAGATGAGATACTTGTATTTTATCTTCCCCCACCACAATACCTTCCATTTGTCTAAGTTCAATGGCTTTCTGCATCAACCTACTCAAACCATCCACCACTAAAGTAAAAAGAAAACGAGATGAGGGATCTCTATGCCTTAATCCTCAAGTAGCTCCAAAGCTTTCCATTGGTCTACTATTGATAAGAATTAAATAATCCATTGATTGAAGACACCCTTACATCAATTTCCTCAACCTATTCCCAAAAGGCCTCCAGTACAGAGTCCTAAAAACTCCAATCTACATGATCATAAGCCTTTTCAAAATCAATCTTCAACAGCACATTTTTTTTTCTTTTTTCATTCTGCACTCTTCCAATACCTCATTAGCAACAAAGCCCTCATAAAAATTTGCATCCCTGTAATGAAAGTTGTGTGGGAAGGAGAAATAGTTTTTGATAAAACTTCTCTCAGTCTTACGGAGAATACTTTAGCTATTAGCTTATAAAGGCTAGTGACTAGACAAATTGGTCTAAAATCACTTACCTAAAGACTCCTTTTTCTTGGGGATGAGGCAAATAGAGTATTAATAATTTTATTAACCACGCCTGTCTCCTAAAATGCCAAAAAGACTTTCTTCACATCATCTTTCATTGCTGGTCGTTCTTCACATCAACTTCTCTTCTTCCATTAACCATTTTATGAAACATCTTTGTATTGCCATCAGTTTCCTTTGCCCAACATGCCTTAGTTTTTCACTTTTTTGTTTCCACATTATCTCCTCTTTGAGAATAAACTCCTCTAGTTTGGTTTTTATCAGTCTTCTCTCCCTTAAGAGATCTTCATCTATTCTCCCTTCCCCTTCCAACCTATCTAGCTGTTTTTTCAAGTCAAATCCAAAATGCATTGGATCTAGAATATGAGGGCCCAAACCAAAAATCTTATGGCAGACATTTTTAGGAAACATGGTTTATAATCCAAACTTAAGTTTTTCTATTTATTGAGAATGATGTGTGGGAACAACTCATGGAGCTTAGCTTAACAGGTTGAGTGGGCTCTACACGTGTGGAAAGGGAAATATTTGATGGATGTGAGCTTATTATTACCTGGTGCAAAAGGTTGCTACATGTACAACTTGGATCAATTTTTATGTTAGGGCATCATAAATCATGTGATAAGAGGAGCTGCTTTCATCACTAGTAAAGAGGGGGAGAGCCACCTCTGGTGTAAAAAAAAATGGAAAGAACGGAACCAGTCATGGAGATGAGCCGCCATTTGCAATAGAAAAAATAAAAAAAGAAGAGTGAGTGGCCGCTTAGAACAAAAGGGGAGTGACTGCTTAGAGCTTTGAGCTGACTTGAACAAGGGAAGCTTGAAAAGGTGATACTTGGGACTAACCATCCAAATTCAACCAAAATAATTCAAAATTGAAAATGGGATGATCCTTGATTTATAAGCTGGTTGCAGATGAGTGGCAGTGAGTATTAAACAAAATTGACAAAGTACTTTGAAAGTCCCAAAGGATTTGACTATGCTTAGATGTGTGATTGAATAAATAAACAAGATTTTTCTTATCCAAGGGCACGTTTACTAATCAGGAATGAAAAGCAAAGGGAATCAAGCTCCATTGGAAAGAGAATCAGGAAAGATAACTTAATTCCTTGGGTGGGAGAGGGTAATTAAGTTACTTTTCCGGCGGCAGCGGGAACTTAATTCATGATTTATGTGTGGGATAAACCTAATTTGATTCCCAATAGTTTGTAGTAAACACTGTAATTACAATCTGTTGGAAAATTCCATTTGTTCATTTCCCATGTTAAGATTCCTAATTAATAAAGCGCCACAAGTGTTACTTAGGGTGTAGTGTACAATCTGTTGGAAAATTCCAAATTGTATTAGGCTGTTGGCGGTGCTTGCACATATTTGACAGATTTCTTGTTGTCAAGAATTCTTTCCTTCCTAGTTTATAGGCCGATTTATTTCCTGATTCAAGTTTGATTTATTTCCAGTTTCGTAATGTTGTATTCCCTAGTTGTAGTTTCCTTTTATAACTCCAATCGTATTTATTTCCTCTTCTGTAATCTTGCCTAGTTTTTAGTAGTTTTTTCCTGCATATATACGTTTGTATATTCTCAAAACTAATATAAGACATTAAGCCCAGGCTCAGATTTAGCCAAACCATCCTAGAAACAAATGGGAATTTCCTAAAACTTTAATTCAAAACAGGGCACCACAAGTAAGACACGTTCCATCACTAGATTCCTACTCAGTGCTGAAAAAGAAGATTAACTATGAATGATTTTAAGACAATGAAAATTTCAAAATGGAGAAGGTAGCAGCAACATTACATGCACAATTTTAATGTTAATAATTTGGTCAGCAGAGGATGGTCAAATACAAAAATGATCTACTCACCAAGAATCTTGATATAAGTAATTAGAGAAAACAGAGAAGTAATGCTTCATAAAATAATATTAAAATGTTTCTAGAATGAAGCACATGGTGAAATTGCTAAGAAAGAAGAGTGAGCGCTTGTTAGAGAACAGAAAATAGTATCAAAAACCAATACGCAAGAAATCAGTACAAGTGCACTGAGTTATTAGAGCCAACAAGGATAGCAAGCAAGAATCACAGCCAAAACAGAACGGGAAATCACAGTATATGAGATGCCAACATTAAAAATACAGCATCTATATCAAGGATGCAAAAATACATATCCAAGAAGAATAGTTATTTCATTTCAAAATCATAGTGAAACAGCTAGAAACTATCAATATTGTATCTTACCTGGACTCCTAGCCATGACTGCATTATCAGAAGTAACCATCAATGATCTCCCATTTTGGCTACATTCCTCATTTCCAATAGTGAAATTACTATCTGGTGTTGTAATAGAAGGGCCTCTAACTCCGCTGCAAACAATTCTCCAATCTGCTGAATTAATCAATTCAACATTTGCTGCATTCTCAGGCAACCCATTGCTTTGACTTAGGCCTGGTTTCTGGGTAGTTCCTGTTGCATTTTGTGTAAGAGAACAATGAGTACCAGTTTCGGAAGATGGGACAAGCCCAGTGACACTTCTTCCTTCTGTTGGAACATGAATGTTGTTCTCAGGAGTATCACCTTTTTCACCAACGTTATGATTCAAACAAGGGGATTGATCTTCACTTATAGAACTAGATAATCCATGTTCATTTTGTTTGCTCTTTAATGAGCTCATGTCTATTGTCTGAACAACATGTCCAGAGAGATTGTGTTCTGCACATTCTATTCCATCTAGACTCAAATTCTTATTCATAGCTGCAGATCGAATTTCTTCATGGTTATCATATGTACAACCTCTAAAATCAGAGTCATTAGAGAACCTAGCCCTCAAAGTGCGGCCAACGACAGGTAAGGAAATTGTAGCTTTAAAACTCTGTTTCGTTGGTGGTGGACCCCCTGCAATTGTCAGATTTAAACCGGATGAACTCTCCTTACACAATGGCGCAACGTTTGAAGAAGCATGAGTTCCAGCATTTTTTCCACCACTTACTTCCGAATATCCTTCAAACCTAAAAATCTCTAAAGGACAGGGAACCGTAGAGAAAGCCCATAATCCAACACTAGCACCACAAAGCCTACAATCCAACACAACAGCCTTATGAGCCCCAGAGTTTCCAGTTGCCTCCACAATCTCATTGCTACCAGCAGTATCCTTGCATTCAACCACATAAGGAAGTGAACGTGGTTCCCAGCCGCATAAACTTATGAGATTGTGTGCCTGAAAATGCTTCAAAACATTATTCTTCATCATCAAGAATGCAAGTACACTGAAAATGATCAATTACTATAGTCATGGTACTATCATTATGATCACTTGCTTTCTATGGGACAAGAAACACATGGATTATATAGAAATCTGAATGCTGTCTAGTTTATGCTCTGAAATGTGCAAGGTGAGCAGAAAATGAAATAATAGACATAAGCAGAATTCAAAACAATCCACTACTTTCACTAAAGGCACAAATTAACTTGTTAGATAATTTAAAATTCAGCAGGAGACAGGGTCATGCAAGCTTTTTATTGCATAATTGAATAAAACATAATGTCTACAAACCATTACAATCACAGATACATTCTATATCAGAAGAGGGCAAGGGAACAACCATGGAAGTGCATTGAAGTTCATTTGCTAATAAATAATAATAAAAGATTTAGGGGAAGATGCATATTTGAGATCGCAACCCATAATTTAAAAGCGATCTAGCAAATCAAGTACAGTACCTGAAAATACAGTTTAGCAGATTGGTCTTCACATTCATTGTCGAGGGAATCTGATTGAGAAGGGCTTAAAAAATCATTTCCATATTCCAAGGTTGAAGACTGTTTAAGAAATTCTTCTAGCTGAGGGATTCTCATACACTCAATGGCTGAAGATGAAATTACTGGAAGAGCTAACAGTTGTAAGAGTGTAGAAGAACGTTCTCTAAACTTGTCAACTAAAACTGGAGGTGGTGTAGGAGGAAATTGAGCCAGTGTTTCATCGCAGGCATTGTCAATCCACGGGCAGAGTAATTTGTGTCCATTATCCAGCTTTAAGCTAAATACCAAGGCCGCCTTCTCGACTAAAAAAAATATAGAAAATACTCCAATTTAGGCAAAAACAAGCCATAAAGTTTCCATACAATTTACAACGTAGTAGTTCCTGTATTAGTAAAAGAAAACTATGACATGCCTTGCTGCTGTGTCCAGGATGACGGAGTAGAGAAAAGGAGACGTGCTCCACAAGATTCACAGGCTATGATATCTGTGTCTACATTTACCCAACCTCTCCTTGCGCAATTTACAGCACTTACAACCTAATAATGACAGGAAAAAAAGAAGAAGCAAAACAGTAGTAAGTAAGAACCAAAAGAGTTTAAGATTCCTCACAAACGAGAGAAGGGTATAGATATTATAGAGAATTTCTCGAAGAAGCTGACAATGAAGGGAAAAGATAAAAATGTCCTAGCAACAGAGTGTACAGAAAATAAAATTATATGACATACCCATTTCAATTAAACTTATCATTGTCACTGCATTTATACCTCAAAGCTTTTTATAGCTTTTCTGTTGAGTATTGACAAAGTTACTTAATTCTTTGTCCAAGACAAACTAAACCATATAATTAGAAAGGACTGGAACAACGAAAAAGTTCTTTAAAAGCTGAAACATCCAATTAAAACATTCATGAATCAAATTAATACTAAAATTAACTACAACCAAGCACGTTGAGACTTAAAAAGGAAAAAGAATAAAAAAGGAACCAAGAACAACAATAATATCACACCATAAGGCTTGTACCATGGGAGGTTTTTATACAAACAGGCAGCTAAATCCATCAAATTAATTACACAACAATTATTAAAAGAAAATGGTAAGATACAAAATGCGAATTGACTACAGAATTCAATTGTAATCTTAAAAGAATATAGAAACCAAAAATTGATAAAATACCAAACCTTAGGCTTGGCAAACCATGTCATGGACTTGAAAGTGGCTAGCCTCCTCATAAGATCCCCTCTGTCCCATGGTCTACACATTGGAGCTTCTGAAGAATGCTGAGATTTCTCCATCACATTTGGTGTCACCAGTGCCAATGCAGATTCCCCATTCCGCAGCTTCATGCCTCTCCGCGATTCAGCTATTGAACAACTAATTATTCACGACAACAAACAACACAACACAACATGTCAATCCTAACCCTAAACCAAAGCAATAGTAACTATAATTAACTAAAATAAAAAAGGATAAACAATAAATAAAAAATCAAACGCTTTGATATTATTCTGAAATCTGCAATATGACACTTAAATAAGCATTCAACTAAATTTTCAAAAAGTGAATACAAATACTTTCAATTACTTCAACTAAATTGAACCTAACAGATAATAGTTAGCTTAGCCGAGCACAGTTTCGAATTTTAAGACTAAAGTGAATCTAATATTGTTTCAAGTTTCTCAATTTTGGTGAGTATAGAACGTAAAATTAAATAAAGGAAGAGAACCTGGAGGGAGGTGGAATAGATTTGGGAGCGTGAAAGAGCTTGTCCATGATCGAGTGAAACCTCTTCTCTGAATCACCCGCCATTGTTTGCTTCTCCAGAATTCTTTTGTTCTTTTGAATTGATTTTAGAAAAATAAAAATAATAAGACAAAAAAACAAAAAGACAAATTCGAAACGATGTCGATGACGACGCTCCTCAGCTTCTCCGTGCGGTTTTTGTTGATGAGGGTGAGAACTATCTGGTGTGTGTGTTTATGTGCCTGTTAGAATTTGTGAACTCGACTAATTGTCACGTAATCACCGTTGACGTATTTGACTTTTTTTTTTGCTTCGGAATTTGATTTTTCTTATATTTCTTTCTCCATAATGCAATAAATACTTTCAAGTAAAATAAATTTAAGGTAATATTTGCTTCATAATCTTTTATCAAAAATATTTTTAGCACCTTTTGTTTATAATTTGAAAATACTTTTTAACACTTCAATTTTTATATTTTTTTTATTGGATTTTAGTTAGCTATATATAAAAAGAGAGAGTTTGGCTCTGAATTATAGTATATATATATATATAGTGAGTCTTTCATGAGAGATCCCTTATTTTGTCTTTCATGAGAGATCCCTTATTTTAATTTCAATATATATATATATATATAGAGTGAGTCTTTCATGAGAGATCCCTTATTTTAATTTCGATAAGGACCTTGATGAAAATACATCGATTTTAATGAATTTTGATATGAATTTTTTTGTGGATGATGAGTTCATTGAAATCTACTTATGAACCAAATCTGAGAATTTTTCAAATACTAGAACTATTTTTCATGAATTTTCCTATATTTCGCCTATTTTCCGATGTCTTCATATTTAACAAAATTTGGATAAATAGTTCTAATGCTCGGAAAATTCTCAAATTTTGTTCATATGTAGATTTCATTGAACTCATCATCTACAAAAAAAAAAAAAAAAAAAAAAAAAATTCAGATTTAAATTCACTAAAATTGATGTGTTTTCATCATGGTCCTTACCGAAATTAAAATGAGGGATCTCTCATGTGAGACTCACTATATATATATATATGTTTAGATTCTTTGAAAGTAAAATTATAAATACAACACTTAAAGTTTATATAATTACTTAATAAACAAGTCTCAATAAGATTTCAATTATAGCATCCCTTAAATTTTCTTTAAAAGTCAAATGACAAATATAACCCTTCGAGTTTGTATAATTACTTAATAGACGGGTCTTAGCAATAGTAACACAACAGGGACTGTATAGTATTTTCTAAAATTTATTTTAATTTAAAATTCTAACACAGTGGATTTTTAATTATAACCCTCAAAAATTCCTAAATGATATTGACAAATAGATGTGAAATAAACAAACTAAGGATAAATTTTTCTTCTTTAATTACAATAGGGACTATTTACAAATTTGATATTTATCATCTAACGAAATATTCTAATGGTAAAACCTCTTATTACTGTGTAAGAAGTTTCATCACGTTCTTAAGGTCGGCCTATACTAAATATCATGAATTTTTTTAATAAAAAAAATTCATAATTAGGCTTAATCAAATAATATCAAGGTGCATAACTATAATATCCTAAAAAATTGGTCAAATCATTGTTAAATAGTTTACCTCAATTATTATGAATTTGGATGGAATTTATTTGCTAAAAGGCTATAGGCCCGAATTGATAGTGTTTGCGAGACTTAAAATCATGACAAGTGAAGTAATGATTTGGACTGAACCCAAATCAATTGGTAATTGGATTGATTATTATTTTTAAATTGTAAAATGAGATAAGGGATGAAAATATAATTTTCTATGCATTTGATAATTTGAAAAGGAATAAAAAATAATATAGGGGTAGAAATGTAATTTGCCATGCAACTTGATGACTTAAAATAAACTAGGGACGTGTGTAAAGTGAAAGAAAGAAAATATATATATATATATATATATATATATGTAATTTGCCATGCAACTTGATGACTTAAAATAAACTAGGGACGTGTGTAAAGTGAAAGAAAGAAAATATATATATATATATATATACTAGTATGATAAGAAAGAAGAATAAAAAAAAGAAGAAAAAATTAGAAAAACAGAGGATATAGAATCATGAAAGATAAGAGAGGAAAAAGAGACCAGAAGCTTATCAAACAAAACCTTATTTCACTCCAGCTTTTACAGGTGAGTTTGAGCTGAATATGCTTCTGTTAATTGTTTGTATATACACTTTAGATCTAATTTACGTGTGCAAAAGTGCGTGAAATTTGGATTATTTAATTTTTACTGGTCAATTTTTTGAAAATTTGATGCAAAATAAAAATAATACAGTAGAACCCCTGTAAATTAATCTCCTATAAATTAATATCCTCTCTAAATTAATAAAAAAATCTCGGTCCCGACACGGGCCAGTGTAAAAAATTAATAAACCCCTCTATTGTAATAATTAATAATTTCTTTTTAAAACCTAGTATAAAATTTTGGTCTCGATTGTCTCATAAATTAATAATTTCATAAAAGTATAAAATATATTACAAAATATTCAAGAACTATAAAAGTATTTTAAGATGCTAGTTTGCATAAGGTCACCATGTTTGATATTTTTAACTTCATCCTTCATCCTTTGAATTGTCCTCAAGAAGTTATTGTGATCTTCTTCTTGTTGTAGCCAAAGGGTTTCAACTAAATTTAGCATTTCAACGGCCTTACTTGTAGAGATTTTAGGTACTTCTTGACTATCATCGTCGTCATCATCTATCTTAACCACACCATCATTATTCTGCATTGTGATATCATTGATGATATCTTCTTCGGTTGGAGTGTAACAAATCTTTCTTAAACAAGGAATCCTGAAAAAAAGAACTTTTCGTGAAGAAGAAAATTGTCTAAACAAGTAATCCCGAAAAGGAACCTTTCCTAAACAAGAAAGCCGATTTCCACACGTTTTCTAAGAAAAAATAACACTTTACAAGATAAAATCCTTCAAATTAATAACCCCTCTAAATTAATACTCAACGATCCAAGAATATTAATTTAGAGGGGTTCTACTGTAATACTAAACATAGGTAGGGGTGGGCAAAAAATCCCCAAAACAGCTAAACCAGACCAAATCAAACCAACCTGCTTGGTCTAGTTCGGTTTTTTACTTTTTAAAAAAAACCGTCTGGTCTCGTCTGGTCTGGTCTATGATCCAAGCTTATAAAACCTGGATCGAACCGTAAACCGAATACTTTTAGCACACATTTTTATTCTATTACGTATCACACCCAAAAATTTAAAACTAAGAGTTAAAAGTGAAAACCCTAATTTGTTATTTCATATTTGTTTTATTCAACCACCAATAAATTGCATAAAAATTATAAATAAATAAAAAATTCAAGTCAAGAACCATTAGATCGAACTAGACCAAATCAAACCAATATAATTTGGCCTGGTCTGGTCTGAAAAGAAGATTGGTCCAAACTAGTCCTGTTTTTTAAGAAACCGAAATTTTTGGTTTGGTACAGTTCCAATTGAAACCGGACTAAACTGGACTGTGCCCAGCCCTAAACATAGGTATCTATTTTTAACTTTGTTTATGGGTTCTTAATTTTAATAACTGAGTAATCTTTTTTGTGGATTATTGTGTTGATAGCATTTGGTTTGGTCAACGTGTGTATACTGTAAGTGGTTTGGTTTTTGTGAATTCAGTGAATTTATGACATGAATATACGTTGCTAGCAGTTTTATCCACGTGCAGTTTTGTGGTTTCTGAAAATCTATGCATTTGGTGCAATTTTATTTATTTATGGATTCTAAAAGCTAGGTAGTCACTTGTGAAAAGTTTCAAATTTGGAGTTAGATTAAGGTAAGGGCATGTTTCACCGTTGAACTAAAACTGGGTTATGCATATTCTTTGGTGTTTTGATAGGAATGAAGTTTGTGGATGCTCATAGAAATCGTCTTTTTTGAATGTATCTTCTACATTGAATATATAAGAACACAATCCCTGGTTTGGTAGATAATGGTGGGGGTCGTTTGTAGTGCAGATTTGGCTTGTGTTTGATTTGACTTTGAATATGGATGACGGTGGATGAATGAATGGAAGCTTTTGGGTGTTGAATATATTATTATTCAACACTAGTTGAGTTGTTTTGGGTGATTGATGTTGAATATATTTGTGATTTTTTTTTTTGTTTAATTTTAACTTTTTTGGATTTTTAGAGCTGGACTTTAATCAAATTGCATGCTTATTAATCATTATTAGTATTTTGTGAGACTCTAGATTCTTGGAAAGGATTTACATTTTACAGCTTTTAATAATAATAATATATATATGGGTGGTTCTCTAGTAAGGACATCCTGAAATTATAAGTTAAAGACGTCCAATCATAACCACTCATTCATATTGGGTGTAGGTATTTGTTAATGTGGGGTTATGGGTTCATTGTGAATGTGTGACTGTGGTTGGACGTCCTAAAATTATAAAGTCGGGATGGTCTTAATTGGAGAAGTATTATATATATATATATATATATATATATATATTACATCTCTATATTATTATAACTTTGTTCTTCCATTTTGATAGTGTTGGTTGAATATCCAATTAGTAGAGCATTTGGTCTCGTCAATATTTGTCCATTGAATAAGTCTGGTTTGCATATTATGTTATGATATACTGGATGATTATATTGTTTATCAGCTATCACTTTATTATTGGCTCTGTGATCAATACTTATTTGAGATAAATTAATGTTGTTGGTATGTTTTGTTATTCTCTTATTGACAAATAGATGTGAGATGAACAAAAGCTCCTAAGGACCAAGTCCCTTTCTTTAAAGTTTCGAGTCTTCACCTTTCTATTGAAACATCAGGTTATCTTGCTCTGGTATGCTGCTACCCGTTCTGTAGCCCTGTCTTGCTTCTCCCCGAGGAGGTCTAGACTGGCTCTCAATTTTGTTTCATTGTCTTCTAATTCAAAGTGTTGGACCCTAAAAGATGTCAGTCTATACTCGATAGGCGAGACTGCTTCTGTTCCAAATGCAGTGAGTAGGGAGTTTCCCCAGTAGCAGTCCTCTTGGTAGTCTGATAAGCCCATATTACATTTGGAAGTTCTTCAACCCACTTCCCTTTCTTCTGTTGGAGCTTCTTCTTTAGGAGTTTCTTAATGGTCTTATTGGTTTCTTCCACCAACCCATTAGTCTGAGGGTGGGCTACCGAGGCAAAACGAAGGTTGATACCCCGCTCTCCACAGAAAAACCTGAAGTTGGCATTGTCAAACTGTTTACCAGATCAATGATTATGGCCATCGGGGTACCGAATTGGTAGATAATGTTTTCCTTGACGAAGTTTGTGGTGTTTGCTTCAGTTATCTGGGCTAGGGATTTTGCTTCCACCCACCGGATAAAGTAGTCTATGGCCACTACATCGTGCTTGGCTTGACCAGGAGCAGTAAGAAGTGGCCCGATTAGGTCCAACCCCCAGATAGCAAAGGGGTAAGGTATGCTAATTGAAGTGAGTCTTTCCGGAGTTAGGTGATGAAGGTTTGCTGTCTTCTGACAAGGTTCACAGGATACCTGATACATGGTTACCGCAATCCCCTACATGTACCTCATTTAGCGCCCATTAAGCATCATCCGGATGTAGACATCTTAGCAATGGAAGGGACTTTCCTTTGCGATAGAGGTAGCCTTCTACCAGGCAGTACCGGGTAGAGGTCCTTTTGAGTTTGCGTGCTTGATCCGGATTTTTTGAAAGAGTGTCGTTTTGGAGGTAATCAGCTATAGGATCCATCCAGCAAGGAAATCGGTCAACCGGGCTCACTTCTAACCTCGTGGCTATACTGGGTCGGGGTAGAAGTTAGAGTGGTATCCCTCTTGGTAATGCTTGTCCTCCGGTTGCAGCTATCTTAGCCAGGACATCTGCTCGATGATTCTTCTCTCGAGGAATATGTTCCATCTTCATACCCTTGAATCTTGTTGCTACTTCTTGGACTTTTTTGAGGTATCCTACCATGTTGTCACCATTTGCCTGGTACACACCGGATACTTGGTTGATTACAAGTTGGAAATCACTTCTAACCAAGAGGAAATCTACCCCCAGTTCTTCAGTAACTTTCATCCCTACTAACAAGGCTTCGTATTCTGCCTTATTATTGGTGGCTTTGAACTCAAACCTGAAACAGTGGCTGCATTCGATCCCTTCAGGATCAGTAAGAACGATCTTAGCTCCATAGCCTGCGTGATTTGACGCCCCATCTGTATATAATATCTAGGCCTTGCAATCAGTGGGCCATACCAGGGATTCTGGATCCGAGCTCGGGATCGTAGTAGTATCCGAATTGGAGGTCGTGCTGAATTCTGCTACAAAATCGGCTAAGGCTTGAGCCTTGATTGTCATCCTTGCCTTGTATTTTATGTCATACTGAGTGAGCTCTAAGGCTCACATGACCAGCCTGCCTGATATGTCTGGCCTCTGGAGGAACTGCCTCAGTGGTTGGTCTATCACTACTGCGACTGTGTGAGCTTAAAAATAAGGTCGGAGCTTCCTAGCTGTAGTCACAAGTGAATGGGCGAGTTTCTCCAGGAGAGTATAATTCTTCTCAGATTTTGTCAGGGCAAGGCTCACATAGTAGATTGGTCTCTAGGCCCCGTCACTACACTCCTTCACCAAGGCCCCGCTGGTTGCGGTTTCTAACACTGCCAAGTAAAGCTATAGTACTTCTCCTGAAAGGAGTTTCACTAGCTAAGGCGGGTTAGCTAGGTATTTCTTCAAAAACTGGAAAGCTTGCTCACTTTCCTGATCCCACTTCATATTCTTACCCTGCTTAATGATTTTAATGAAAGGTAGACACTTATCTGTATATCGGGATATGAAACGGTTCAATACGGCTATCCTGCCAGTCAATCCATATGCCTGCTTGAGGGTAGTAGGGGATTCAAGATCCATGATGGCCTTGATTTTCTCAGGGTTTGCCTCGATTCCTCTCTCATGTACCATGAACCCAAGAAATTTTCCTGCTGCTACCCCGAAAGCACACTTAGCCCAATTCAATCTCATTTGATTTTCCTTTATCAATTGGAAGGTCTGGCACAAATCTTCTAGGTGTTGGTTGGTCATATGAAACTTGGTGATCATGTCGTCTATGTATACTTCTATAGACCTTCCTATTTGTTGCTTGAATAATTTATTCACCAATCACTGGTAAGTGGCTCCAGCATTTTTGAGACTGAATGGCATTACCTTATAGTAGTAGAGTCCTTGCCCAGTGATGAAGCTGGTCTTATCTTGATCGGCGGGGTGCATCATGATCTAATTGTACCCCGAGAAGGCATCCATGAATCTTAGGAGCTTGTTACTTGTAGTGGAATTAATCAACTGATCTATTTTAGACAGAGGGAAACTATCCTTCGGGCAAGCTCGGTTGAGGTCGGTGTAGTCCACACACATGCGCCACTTCCCCATTGGCTTTTGTTACCATGACTATATTGGTGATCCATTCGGGGTAGTGGGATTCTTTGATCAATCTGGCTTTCAGAAGCTTATCCACCTCTTCCTATACCGCAGCATTCCGTTTGGCGTTTAAATGCCTCTATTTCTGTTTGACTGGCTTGAAGGTTACGTCTACTGCCAACATGTGAGCGGCTATGTTAAGAGGGATACCTGGCATTTCATCATGACTCCAAGCAAAAATGTCATTATATTCTTCAAGGAGTTTTACCAGGTTCCTCCTGACTTCACAATCTAGTACGCCTCCTATCTTCACTACTTTAGTTGGATCTCACTTTCTGTTTGGTATTTCTTCCAACTGCTCTGCGGGGTGACCTTCAGTCCACCCCCGCTCTTCCTCTTATGTCTCTTCTATAATCATGTCTGGCACCTCTCCTTCTTCCGGGACGCAGTGACCCTGCTCTAGCACCTCTCGGCTTGGTTCACTGGTTACATGTGCACACTGCTTGGCTAGCGCGGTAGGATTGGTGGACACCGCATAACAAGTGCGAGCTGTTTGTTGATCCCCTCGGACTTCTCCTACCTTAGTTCCTACTGGGAATTTTAAAACGTTGTGATAAATAGACAACACTCCCCTAATTCCTGATAGGAAAGGCCTTTCTAGGATCGCATTGTAGGCGGACAGGGCATCAACCACAATAAATTTGGTCACTATGTTCTGCTGAAGGGGAGCCTCTCCAATTATTACCAGTAGAATATGCGTCCCAACTGGCATCATGAAATCTTCTGTAAACCCATACAAGGGTGTGGTGCAGCTGTTATAACAGGGGTTCTTTAGGTTGAGCTTTTCCAGCGCTCCTTTGAATAGAATGTCTACACTGCTCCCAGTATCTATCAGGATGCGGTGAACCCGGCAATTAGCTATCTGTATCGTGATCACCATCAGATCATCATGTGGTTGTACTGTATTGTATGCATCTTCCTCTATGAAAATGATCTTGGCAGAGCGAGGGTAGTCTTATGATCCCCTGGAGACCCGGAGCACATCGTGACCATTAGTAAACCTCAGGATCTTTCTAGCATGGTTCTTCCTTAAGTTATTAGAAGTCCTTGCTAGTGTAGGGCCTCCGCTGATGGTGTGAATGACCTGGATTTGCTGCATCAAGTCTTTACCACTATCATTCCTTTTTTCTTCCGTATCTCGTATCTCCCCTTGCACCTCATTTTCCCCTATTGATGTTGTCCCGTACCTACTGCAAAAATTCAATCAAGAGTCGTCCCCTTATCAATCCCTCAATCTGGTTGCGGAGGATGTAGCATTCAGATGTGTTGTGTCCCACATCCTCGTGGAAATCACAGTACTTGTAGCGATTCCTCTGATCAGCCGGGATCTTTATAGGACCGGGCTTCTTAAGCAAACCTTTGTTGCGGATGGCGAGGTATATGGTCTCTCAGGATGCATTGAGAGGAGTGTAATAGTTATACCAGTCTTCTTCGCTTGCTACCCATGCTACCTCTCTTAGTGGAGGTGTGGCTCTAGGAGGGGTCCTTCTCACCGGATATCTATCCCGATGCTGGGGAGAAGGTGGTGGCCGGTAGGTGATGTGTAAAATCATGTTATAAAAACCTAACTTGCAAGTGCACGAATCGTGAGACAAGTACAGAGACAAGTACAGTGACAAGTAGGGATCGTTCCCACGAGGAAAAGTGATCTACTAGTTATAACTAATTCTAATTAAAGTTAAGCAATTAACATTATCCAAGAGATTTTGAAATTGATTGATTGATTGATTGAATGATTGGTTTAGAACAGAATTATCTAAGAAAGCAATTAACAAGAATATATGAATGTGATCAAAAGGTGAGAAAACTAGGTCATCAATGCTCCCCAACTATGTTTACTCAATGCTTCGAATTGACTTTGATAAAAGATGTTAATCCAATTAAGGGTTCGTTCTTATCTTATTTATGATTGTTACCGTATGATAATGGGATGAATCAAGTGTTCTCAATTATAATTTAATTTAACTCAAAAGCTTGAGATATAAATCACAATCAAAAACCCATTAAGCGAAAGAACAAGTGAACCAAAATTACGTCCAAAAACTTGGGGTTAATAATTCTATCCATTCAATTTGAAGATTGGTTGAGAATGGTGAAACCCACTCGCATCTCAACCATTAAATCATCAAAAACCCTAAATTCATACCTAGCATAAAACTATGCATCAATAAGAATAAAGAATTATGATATAAGATGAATTGAATGAATCAAAACTTGAATTAAGAAAATATAGTCAATTCTAACAAAGAGTATTCATAGAGGTTCACATTGACTCCCTAGTATGGAGTTAGTTACACATATCAGAAACAAAGAAACAAGAGGGAGAAAAGATAAAACCCATTGAAAAGCTTCAACAAATTCTTCAAGTCCTCGATAAACTCCTTCGTCTTCAAATCTTCTATGAGTAAGATGAATGAGGGATTTGTGTGATGAGTTGTGAGAAGGTGAGGGGTAGAATGTCTGAAAGTGCAGGTCCAAGAACGAGAGAGAGAGAGCCAAAGAGATCTGCCCTAAAGACATCTCAACATATATATAGGCCTCTTGAACCCAGATGCGAAAAGACTCCCTAGTCAAGACAAAGATACCAAACCGCTGCCATTACCGCTGCCAAAGCCGCAGCGGTAAGGCAGCGGTTTTGACGATTTCACGGACAAACGATGTGGTCATGGCAACGGCCTGACAGCGCCTTGGGCAGCGGCACCTACTGTTTTTAGACCGCTGTTGCATCGCTACTAATTAATTGGGAGCGGTCTTGACAGCACTTTGTCTATTTGCAAGCAAGCCCCTGAAGTCTTCAAAATAGCACTTTTTACCTGAATTCCTTCAAATTATTCATCTGGATCCAAAATCCTGAAAAAGCTCAAACACACACATTAAATCCCAAAAAGACTCGAGAAACAAGCAATTGATTAGAGGAAAGGGGATCAAAAATATATACAATAAATGACCGATCAAATACCACCAAACCTATTTTTTGCTAGCCCTCGAGCAAAACTAAGAAAACAAAACCTAAAAAATAACAAAACTAGAAAACATAAATCCTAAGAAAGCCACTTTCGTAGGGAACACGATAGCATTGAGCGTATGCTATAAGCATTTAAACCTCTAGGTGTCCCTAGTAGGAGGAGTTTCGTCTCTTGAGGGTTTACAGCTATGACACCCACAAACGCAGCCTGCGACAACCAGTCATCCAAAATACAGCAATATGTGCCCATGTTCAGACAATGTATGCATAAGCCAATAAGTAAAGACTAATATTAAGTCACAAGTCTGAAAACATTGCTCAATTTGAAGTGAAAAGCCCAAACTCAGAACATTCTAGCTTCCAGGACACATCGTCGAAAAGCCATAGATATAATTCGCTTCGACTCTAATTCTCACAAGATAACTCTCATTAATTCTCACAGAACCTAGGTAAAATCACTGATCAAGCATATGCGATATGGAAATTATGCACAAGAAATTCAAATATTATCGCATATAGATATAACATTGAAGGAATGCTTGATTTGTATGCAAAAGATCTCACGAAATGAATCGAACATTATGAACAGGATAAACTGAAAAGAATACTCGGTGTGTTCTATATAGAGCTAGAGGGAGGAGGGGGGGGGGGGGGGGGGGGGGGGGGGTGAATAGATTTTATCAATTATTACCCGATTTTCGCGTGCATGTCAATTTTACGAAAATACCCCTAGCAAGTCAAAAATACATACAAATGTAATAAGATGCGGAAATTAAATAACACTTGAATTTTACATGGAAACCCAACCACTGGGAAAAACCACGGGCTGTTTAGTGCGCCACACTCGGACCTCGAAATCCACTAATTGAAATGGAGTTTACAACCTATGTAGACCTCGTCTAACACTCCGGTCAATAACCCCCCACTTCTACCACGCGGGCCTTTAAAAGTGGCTCTAGTCCAATTGCTTATGTGACCACCTATTCCCGGTGTCCGACCTAATCCCGGTCAATCACACAAGACTTAAATCTCTCAAAAGAGATGCACAACCCTATGTGAATATGCAATGATATCCAAATATTGCAATAAGAGCTAGGGTACTCTAGATGCTTACCTAAGATTATAAGATGACAATATAATCAATCCTATATATCACATATAGCTATATGTCATGGCATATAACTTTGGCTAAGCAAAGGATAACCAATCCTAGATACAAAGCTATCACAAAACAACACTCAATCAATTCATCACAATTAATTCTCTTTTCTTGTATTTAGCATATGATCTAAAACATACAAGTAATTTAAAAGAGATGGCTTGGTAATAAAAATATTAAAAAAAAGATGAAGTTAATCAAAATCTTACCAAGCAAGTTGTGATGATGTAAACCCAT
Organism: Acer yangbiense; assembly: GCA_008009225.1. Lineage (NCBI taxonomy): Eukaryota > Viridiplantae > Streptophyta > Magnoliopsida > Sapindales > Sapindaceae > Acer > Acer yangbiense. The sequence continues at coordinate 19,515,672 of CM017771.1, forward strand.
ACATGGATGCACTCTATATAGACATAGGAGATGCAATATGAAATATGATGCAAAAAGGGTTTGATTTGAGTGGTTAAAGGTGAGTTCTTGATTTGAATTTCTCTCAAATATCTCTCTTTTAATTTTAGGGTTCTAATGAGTCAAAAGAACTTATTCAGATAATGAGAAAGTGTGATATTTATAGACATCAAGAACAGGGCAAGTGAAAAGACAATTTTGCCCTTGAAACGCACCGATCGGCGGTTTCAATCGGCGGCCAGGCCGCCGATAGAGACCGCCAAATTGAACCAGAGACGAACAGGGGAACAACGGCGGTTTCATTCGGCGGTTTCGTGACCGCCGATCCCAACCGCCGAATTAGACCGAGAGATAAAATCAATCAGGTCTTGAACGGCGGTTTCGAACGGCAGTCGTGACCGCCGATCGTGACCGCATAATTGCTTCAGACCTATCTGGACTGAAACGGCGGTTTCATTCAGCGGCCAGGCCACCGATCATAACCGCCGATCACCAACAATGGTGAAAACCAAGGAAAAGCCAAGGGCATTCTCCATGGGCTGTCTTCGCGCAAAACCGAGCACACCAACGTGCACGTGCGGACGTTTTCGAACATCCTTCGGGAAATGAATTACTCCACACTAAAAGCTAACATACATGAAGTGCAAGTGTGGGTATTGAATGCATCCTAATGCCTATCATGTCATGGCATTTCATAGAACAAGATGCAATCAATTTAATGCAAGAAGAGATATTGAATAATCAATAAAGCACAATGCACACAAAATATAAACACAACATTCAAGAATAAGAGTTATACATGTGGTGTGTGTGTGCAACTATATCTCTTCAAGGCAAAAGTAAGCACTACAAATATACCTTTGGTGTTTGTCCTCTTGAGGTCTTGGAAAGGGTTTTTGATCTTCAACCTTAATCACCTAGACTACCCTTACAACCAAACCCCAACATGTGATTTGACCACGAAATAAGCCAATCAATTAATGGGAATCCTTACATAAACACACATCACAAATCTACTATCACAGCAAGGATAACCAGCAGATGAAATAGACTTCATTCAGGTTGTAATGGGGCCATTGGTGTTAGGATTATACTCAATAGCAAGAGTGTAATATTGTAATTGACAATATTTTTCATATTAATAAAGTGATTTCTGGTTTAACAAAGCTTATAGCATTTATAGTTTAATATTATAATTGTCAAAGTAGATAATCATAAGGTCTAAAGACTATGAGAAAAGAAGAATTGTTCGTACATCTGGATATGTATGAGGTAGACACAATTCTTTAGTTAGTCTTGAATAATGTTCACAACTTAAGTTAAAGGTTGGGCACCTTTATCTTGTTAAAGTTGTAGAATTCTTTTGCTAGCATTTGAGTGGGATCAAATGAGATATGATGAGTCTAAAATCATCGGAGTGTCTTCGAGTAAAAGAATCTAGTGCACTGGGTGCATTGAACTGGATCACAATGAAAAGCTTTATCTAGAACCGTCAATAGATAATAGTCTTTTCATTATCAGGACAATCGGAGAGTCTATCTTAATCCTGAGATAAATGATGGACTTATGGTTGCAAGTGATATCATTTGAGTTATCAATGAGTACGATTATATAGCATAGTCTATCCTCGATAGTTTGGTGATATTCATTTGTTAATCGATAGAGGACTTCATTTATAGATATGGACATCGTGGCTCCATTTATTAAATGAGAGTATAATATCATCATATGGATGTTTTGAGGTAATTGGATATTAAATCTCAACGTTGAGTTTTCGATAGTGACTATTGAAAACATGGCTTCTGGACAAGTCAAAATATCCAAGTTCAAAACGTGGTCATATGAGTAAATATAGTAACTTGGAGAGTTATAGGCGGTCTATGAAGTCTTGGCGATTACTGATATTAATCTCGAGGATACACTATCTCCAACATGATTATCTAGGGTATGAATGAGGAACATCTTCTTATTCTATATTTATTTAAGAGTTCAATTTTAGCTCTTTAGTGGAATGAGTTAAAATTAATGGATCGGACCTAAGTGAATCATTTGTTGATTGTGATTAGGTTATGTCTATTGAAGCTTAAATTTAGATAGCCCGCCAAGATCCCCAATCCACACGGATTTGCATGGATCACTTGATATATTCTATTGGACCAATTTATGGGTCCATCTAGAATTGCATTTAATATATTAAGAATATAATTTGCACATTATTTGTTTAATGGGCTGATCAATTATATTAATATATTAATGAAAGACATGTGGGCTTGTTTCTTTTAGTAAGAATGGGTCTGGTTCACATGTGGGCTTTTTATTTAAAGTCCAATGGATTAAATAAAATAAGGAAATAATATTTGGCTCATTTATTGTAAGTGGGGCGGCAAGGCTATATACATAGTCAAAAATATTATTTTATTTTATTGTTTGATTAAATGAGAATTAATTAAATTAATTATTTAATTAAGAAACAAAATCTTTTTCTGATTAGGAAATATGTTTCCTAGAGTTATACTATATGTATACTAAAAGTAAAAGACTTGTTTGGTAAGAAAATAAATAATTAAGTTTATTTATTTAATCAAATAAGAAGTCTTTTTATTAAGTCAATAAAAGAATAAAATACTTATGAGTTAAATTAGGGTTAGGATTCTAAAGTTGATTGAAATTAGGGCAAAGCATAAATCCTTTTTGGAAGAGGATTTTCGGCCAACCCTAATTGTATCACAAGTAGGATTCGGCCAACCCTAAAGGAAGAGGAGAAGAAATTTCGGCCACCCCACTGGTTCACTGAATCAATTTTCTTCTTCTTCTCAACTCATAGAAAAGTGTTTGATTATTCTACCAAGACATAAAAGAGAGAAGAGATTATTCTTTTGATGGTACACTAATTGCTTGTTCATCAATAAGCTTGTGTGTACAACATCGAATTAGGTTCACGCGAGTTTCGATCATTAGATTGAGAACTCAAAAGTGACCGGAATAATCTTTATGGTCTTTTGATTGTTTTGTGACTAACAAAAGAAAAAGAAAGTTTGTTTGTCCATTCTCAGGTACGCAATTCAAAGAAAAGGGAGACCACGCTCCTAGGTGATTCACGTTCGTGCTAGGATTGAAGATCTTGCGGATTACCATCGACGTAAGTCAATCGGATCACGCGACAAAAGGTATTCTACTTTTTGTTACTTTATTTATGGTTAATTAATTTAAAGGGTTAAGGTTCATACAAAGGAAAAATTTTAAAACATACTAAAACTATTTTTAGTCTCGCTTCCGCTGCGTGTACTGCGATTTTTCCCAACAATTGGGTGAAGGTTAAGAAAGAACGGAAAATTGGAATTTAAAAACCTAGGATCATACCATGAGAATCTTCTATTACCTTTTCGGTTTCATACAAGTCTCTTGGTCTCCTTTTCAAGTGGAATTTGACTACTTATTAACTAATTCCTCAGAATTTTCCTTTCTTCCTTTTTGCCATCTTCTTTGAATAGATTCAACTTTGTAGTCTTCTTTTGACTCTATCGCACCCCTTTACAGATTCTATTCTCTGATTCCATCATCACATTTATTTATTTTTTTTGAATGACTTTACAACCAATGCATTACTTTCAGCTTCAGAACTTTTGGATTGGATACAGCTCTTCATTTCCTTGATTTAGCAGCAAATATGCACACAGTCACGTGCAAAAACAATACATCCTCTTCACCCTTCTCAAAGTATGATCCCAAGCTATAAGGCATGGCTAATCATTAGCTTATTTGGGTTGCAGTTAATGTGGTGAAGAAAGAAAAAGACTATCAGTGTTTGGCTTCAAACAGGGCTATGGAGCACAAACATATAGGTAGGAAATATTTAAGGCCTTTTAAGTAGCTAAAACACACATAGTCTATATCACTTCCAATGGTTCAACTTACTCAAGATCAAAATGCAACCTGCGAAATCTTTTAAGATGATCGTTCTATAATGCTCAATGTACAACCTATAGAGATCGAATCTAATGCTAAGAACCTACTGAGTGTTTAAAGAGTAGAAACAACAGGACCCTCATAGTATGTCATTTATGTACGCTTTTTGGCTTAGTGAACTCACAAGGGTAGTCTCCACTATTAATCATGGCAGTTCAACTCAGTATTCTATCCATTATCATGTCAAGAGCATGTCATAAGTTTTAAAAAAAATGCAATGTATTACCCTAAATAGCAAGATGTTAGTGTAAACTCATTGATTAATGCACATTATCTCAAGGCACACACCGAAGTGTCTCGTCTCGAAAGACGCAGGAACGACAGACTCTAAAAACAAAACAAAAATTTTGACTTTACTCAAAAACAAACTATCACACCCCCAAACCTAAATCCAACATTGTCCTCAATGTTATGACATCAAAGCACACGACAAGTAGGAAAAAGGCCAAGGCTGAGCAATAAAGACACAAAATAAAATAGCAGAAAGTAATCATAATAAACTGAATTCAAAGCAAATCTTGAATATCACAATGTCAAAAAGAAACTAAAGAAAATAAAGAAAATAAAGAAAAGAAAAGAAACATATCCTTCTGTAGACTCAGGTCCGTCTACAGTGCCCCTAGCAGTCATCATCTCATTGCTAGCTTGGGCCAGGTGCAAATCTGTCATCTCCAGGCTGTGGCTGGGCTGGCCGGACTGTGGCCTAATGGATCTCATTGATCGAGAGCTGCATGGTGTTCAGCTAGGTGATCATCTCAGTCCTCAATCCTGCAATCCCTGTATCTACATATCCCTTCATCGTGGATAACATGTACTCCACCCACTCAGGTCTCTGCTATGACGACCCAGCTCCCGAATCTCTCCAAGTCTGCTCATCCAAAATCTACTGGTCAGCCTCATCCAATGGCTCATCATCAAAATCGTCATCACCAGCCCGACGTCTTTTACGCACGGGGAAATCACCAATAGTGGGTAGGCCACGAATGCTAACCTGGACGTTCCATGTGGCAAGCGTCAGTGGTCTATCCGGCTCTGTCATCTGATCCCTAGCATCATCATCTACCACTATCCCAGCTGCGGCACACATGCCTATGATCAAACACGGAAAAACCATACTCGATCCTATCAACCGACCACATCCCCGGATCTCTTTCTTGATGAAAGTGGCCACATCATAATATCTCCCTGCCCTGATATCATACAGCACCCGAGAAACCTCCTTGAAAATCTCCCCAGTGTGACTCGACAGCTTAAGGGAAGCCGTGAGAAACAGGTTCTAGAATACAGTGTCTAGATGCAGGTCTCTCCTCAGTAATTTCTGCCCATTCCATCTGTAAGGTTCCCATTTGTTGATTGACTCATTTCATGGACAAACCACATGTTGGGGTTCTTTGTAAGGGTAGCTTAAGTGTTGGTGTTATTGCTCAAAGCCCTTTGAAGACCTCGTCTTGATAAGCACCGAAGGTAAATTTCTTTGTGCTTACTTGTCTTGAAGAGATAGTTGCACACACTCACAACTCATGCATATGTTTAATCCTTGTATGTTGTGTGTCTTATTTTTTGTGCATTAATGTTCATTAACATCTCTTCTTGCATGTTATTTTGATTGCATCTTGCATATCCAATTGCCTTGTCATGCTTAGACTTAGGAGTGCATTTTTGCAATGGGCGCTCTCAAAAGCGCTCTACAGAAGCGCTGTACGAACAGCGCCCATCGAGCGCTGTTCAGACCTGATCGATTTAATTCGGTCGCTATTGGGTCGCTGTACAGGCACTGTACAAAGCGCTGTACAAAGCGATGTACGTACGGCGCCACTCTGTTTTCCTGAGAGAGCAGAGTTGGGGCGCTGTACAAAAGCGCTCTACGTACAGCGCCCAAGGCAATTTCAGGCCAACTTATTCAAAACGACCACACTTTGATTTGGCCCCCTATATATATGCCATTTTGACTTTAGGTCAATTAAGAGAGTTCATATTTAGATTTCATACTTAGGATATTTTTCAAAGAGAAGAAAAATTCCAAGAACTCATTTTTAATTACTCAAACATCTTTTCATGATCATCAATCATCATCTAGCATCATCTTTGATCATCTAGATGTCTTTTTGCATGGATTCTTCATCACACTTTGCTTGGTACGCTTTTCACTAATATCTTACATATTTTGTGTTTTTCTTAACAAGTAATCTCAATTTATTACTTGTATGATTTTCATATATCTTTTGATACAAGATTGAGATTAGTGTGTTGTATGTTTGAGAAGTTGTATTGTGATAGCTAATTAGGTTTTGTGCTTAATCTTGATTAGCTAAACTATTTGACATGTCATTTAGTTTTAATATCTAGGATTGTTCTAATTGCATATTCATCATCTTAGATAAGCATATAGGGTTTCCCTTACTCTATGTTGCATTTGGATATTCATATATTCACTTAGGGTGTTATTCTCTTCATTGAGAAAGTAAGTCTTGTGTTGCTATCGGGATTAGGTAGCTTAAATCACAAGCAATTGGACTAGGTCCACTTATACCGGGATTAGGTAGTTGGGATGATTATTGATCGGGATTAGATCATTAAACCGGGATTAGGTTGTAATCATTTCAATTAGTGGATTCGAGGTTCGTGTGTGGCTCACATAACAGCCCGTGGTTTTTCCCGTGAGGGTTTCCACGTAAATATCAAGTGTTATTTAATTTCCGTATTTTATACTTGATTTATTGCTTTATCTAGTTAGGGGTAATTTCGTAATATTGACTTCACACGAAAAATTGGGTAATAAGTTTAAAATCTATTCACCCCCCCTCTAGATAGTTTTATTCACACCGTGCTATAATTTGTTTCACTATCCCGCTCCACCCTCTCTACGAAGCGCACGACCTAACTCGTACTTGCCCGGGTACGCCTCCTCAACTGTCTCATGTGGTGGTAGGCCAAAATATTCCCTAATCGTCTCCACGGAAATCACCACAGGCACTCCTCTCATTACAACAACTCCATGTGAAGAGTACTTGGAGTCCACCATATTTGCATAAAACTCTCGGGCTACGGAGATGTTGGTATTATAGGGCAGACTCACGTACCCTGCCCACCCTCTGGCCTCCACAGTAGCAGGTATCAGGGTCTCTCCCAATTCCCCCACAGCTATACCCCTTTCCAGAATGTAAGTCCGGGTCTTCTTCATCCTCTCCTTGTAATCCGGATGACCCTTGAATTGATGTTCAACCGGCCTCTTGTCTCATCGTCTATTGGGATCTGAAGGAACATGACCTCTTCGGACTGCCGTCCTCGCCATAACTAAGTAAGAAACAAGCAAACTAACAAGTTACAACCCGAATGGGACAGTGATTCTAACAAAATTTCAGCAGCATGACGGCAATACAATCAATAAACCATTGTGCCTACATTGCACAAATATCATCTCTTTTCATTCAGCACATCACAACACAAAAAGATTATAGATTAACAATTATTTGACAATATCGAACAAAATTTCTCATGCAATTGTTACACTATTCAATTGAAAATTATCAAAACACACTTCCACCTATTGCCTAATCCCTATGCATTCATCAAACAATACAAGCAATGGATTAAATTTGTCCTAAACCCCAAATCCCCAAATTTCGGTCCTATAACCCTAAATCATTCAATTGAAAACAAATATGGGAGAAGAGAAAGGGAACGCACAATCAAAGGCAATATACAACACATAATCAAAGTGTAATAAGTTTGAAGTGCATACCTGGATGATGTATGTGACCGGAACTAAGAAAAGTCGAAGAGGGAAGAAAAAAAAAATTGAAAGAGAAGCAGTTTGATAGTGACAAACCCTCGTTGAAACAGTGCTTTTATAATTAGGGCATGACCGCTGCCATTACCGCTACCAAAGCCGCAGCGGTATGGCAGCGGTCTTCTCCTATTGGCTGACCAAGCGGCACATTTAAAATGCACCGTTTCCTTTTTAGTACCGTTGTGCGACAGTGGCAGTGCATCCACAGCGGTTTTGCCCAGATGTACCGCTCCCAATTAATTGGCAGCGGTGTGGCAGCGACTTGAGGACAGTAGGTACCGCTGCCATGACCACTGCTGATTGCAACAGCGGTGTGGCAGTGGTTTTGCCCAGTGAATTCCACTGGCCGACCGCTCCTAATTAATATACAGCAGTATGGCAGCAGTTTCATAACAGAATGCACCGCTGCCCTTACCGCTCTCCTTACGCTGTGCACGTGGGAGCGGTTTGACCTGACGCCCAATATATATATATATATATATATTTTAATTCAAGACAACACCCCCAAACCTATTTTTAAGCAAGTGGAACACTAAATTAAGACCCGACAAAACAAAAGGGAAAAGAGAATACCTGGGTGGGTTGCCTCCCACCGAGCACTTTATTTAATGTCTGGGCAAGACGTGCAAGGGCCTTACGACTCATTGAGCAGGGAGAAATTAGCATATCTTATCTCGGACGCACACAAGTACGGCTTGAGTCTCTAGCCATTTACTTTGAATTTCCCAGCGTCACGAATATTTTCAATTTCCATAGCTCCATGCGGAAAGACTTGAGTTACTTTATAGGGACTAGTCCACCTAGATTTCAGCTTCCCTGGAAACAACCTCAATCGCGATCGATGCAACAAGACAAGCATTCCAGGATGAAACTCTTTCCAAAGAATTTTGTTGTCATGTAACTTCTTCGTTCTTTCTTTGTATATCTTCGCGTTCTCATATGCATTGTTCCGGAGCTCCTCAAGTTCACTCATTTGTAAGCTTCTTTCCTCCCCCGCCTTGCCTAAATTGAAGTTCAGTTTCTTCAGAGCCCAGTAGGCTTTGTGTTCTAGCTCTACTGGAAGATGGCATGCTTTGCCATAGACTATCCTATACGGGCTCATACCTATCGAGGTTTTGTAGGCAGTTCTGTATGCCCACAAAGCATCATTCAGCTTGATTGACCAATTGATCAGACCAAATATGGTATGATGTTGTACCCTTATTTCCTACTCTTTGTGCTTAATTCTTGGGCATTTCCCCGTATTTAATGTTACAAAATCAAATGTTTCAGGTTTATGAGGCCTCAAAGGAAATTGTGAAAAAAAAAAAAAAGAACTTAGTATGAAAGAAGAGCATAAAGATATGAAGCAGGGCATTCTCGCCACTTGCTAAAGAAAGGTCGCCATTTGGTTGCCCTAGGGTCGCCATGGCGACAGAATGGTTTGTTAAAAGTTGCCATTTGGTCGCCCCAGGGTCGCCATGGCGACATACCATATTTCTCCAAGAAAGTGCATCAGGTGTGGTAGCCATTTGCATGTCGCCATGGCGACATTCAATGGCAAATGGCGACCTCCTCCCAAATTCCTCAGTATCGCCATTTGCAAAGGGTGAAAAAGATGATACTCATGGCGACAATGGGATCTCAGAATGCGTAATAGTATGTCGCCATGAGGTCGCCATGGCGACATAAATAGTGATATTTTCGCCACATCAGCTTTCCAAGAGATTTTCAGTACAAAAATCAAGCCAGTATAAATATCCCTCTTCTCTGAGTTTGAAAAAAAGAAGAATATACATAGTTTTAGAGAGAACACTTTTTACTTAGCATTTTAGACCTAGATTTTCTTCCATGACTCCCACTTCCAAATTCCTCCATTTCTAACCTTGAACTACCTTTTCCATCAAACATTCAACACCAAATCTATCCTACCTCACCAAATCATTTCTCTCTCACCATATTCTTCACCTTATTACCTTAGTCACACACCATTTGTCACTCATAACACTAGTACACAAGGAGCATCTAAGGAGGGAAAGGATTGAGCATTAAAGAAGGTGACCTACGGGTGATTGCCTCATTATTTACTCTCTTTTCCTATTTGCAACTATATGTAGCTAAAACCCCTAATCTAAGGGGTTGGTGTTAGAAACATTTGGACTTAGGGTTGCTTGACTATATTTTAATTGAATCTCTATGTATTTTCTATTTATTATATCTTTAGATTCTTGCCACTATATGATTGATTTGTATATCAACCTATTAATCATAATCTTGCTAGAATAATCTATTATATAATCACCTTTGGAATGACAACCTTATTTGATTAAAGAATTCAATAAATAGGATGGATTATTGTAGGAAATACCAACCACAATAATCTAAACCTTGTTGTGAGGTTAATCCATTTGAGATTGGTTCTTTATGATAGTTTAAAAAGCACCCTTAATCCATTTGCAACTTCACTAATCCTCTAGCGTATCTCTTAATTGAATTCACCCACTTCTCTTATTTTAGATTGTTGAGATTCTATTTTCCCTATCACTTTTATTACTTTTACTTTATGCATGTTTTGTGGTATTTTAAACCACCAACTATCCACTTATTATGATTTATATTATCGCAATCTTAGATTAGTTAATCAACCTAACCATTACTTCATTTCCCTGTGGAACGAATCCAACTTACCATTATTACGTTTCATATCCTAAAAGGGATTCCCAAGTGGTAAAACATTATTTTCCTACAAGATCACACATATATTTTGTAACGATTCCCGTTTTGTTGATTGGCTTATTTCGTGGTCAAACCACATGTTGGGGTTTTGAATGTAAGGGTAGTCTAAGTGTTTAAGGTTGAAGATCAAAGGTCCTTCCATGACCTCAAGATACAAGCACGCCAAAGGTGTAATCTCTTGTGCTTGGTTTTCTTTGAAGAGAATTAGTAGCACACACTCACTTAGCATTCTTGCTATGATTGCATATTTGCTTATTTTTATGTGCATACTCTTCACATGTCACTTTACACACTAGCACTTTGTTTTATATCTTGTTGTGTGTATATGTGCTTTATAATTCGTTTCCCGACATTGTTCGGAAACGTCCGCGCTTGCACTAATGAGTGCTTGGTTTCGCGCGAAGACCGCCTATGGAGAATGCCATTGGCTTCTTCTTGGTTTTCACCATTGTTGGTGATCGGCGGTTATGATCGGTGGCCTGGCCGCCGAATGAAACCGCCGTTTCAGTCCAGATTGGTCTGAAGCAAATATGCGGTCAAGATCGGTGGTCACGACCGCCGTTCGAAACCGCCGTTCATACCTGATCGATTTTAATCTCTCGGTCTAATTCGGCGGTTGGATCGGCGGTCACGAAACCACCGAATGAAACCGCTGTTGATGCTCTGTTCTTCACGAGCTCAATTCGGCGGTCATGATCGGCGGCCTGGCCGCCGATTGAAACCGCCGAACGGTGCGTTTCAGGGGCAAAATTGTCTTTTCACATGCCCAATTCTTGATGTCTATAAATATCTTGTTTTCTCATTCTCTGATTAAGTTCTTTGAGACCTTAGAACCCTAAACTTTCAAAAGAGATTTTTGAGAAAAAATCAAATCAAGAACTCAACTTTAAACACTCAAATCAAATCCCTTTTGCATCAAATTTCATATTTGATCTTCTATGCCTTCATAGAATTGATCCATGCATGGTTTTGAATCATCACATCTTATTTGGTATGTTCTTCACTAATTTCATATTACTTTAGTGTTTTTCATATTAATACATCTCTTTAATTACTTGTATGCTTTTGATTATATGCTAGATACAAGTTAGAGATTATTTGTGATGAAAATGATTGAGTGTTGATTTTGATAGATATCTAGGTTTTTATAATCTATGATTATCTATGCTATTTGACATGTCATTTAGCAATTGATATCTAGGATTGATTTAAATTGATTATCTCATCATCCTAGATAAGCATCTAAGGTTACCTAGCCTTGTTTGTTATTTGAATATTCATATATATTCACATAGGTTGTTTCTCTTCATTGAGAAGTAAGTCTTGGGGCTAAGAGTGCTTAGGCTTCAAGCAAATTGGAATAGGGTTGCTAATAAAGGCCCGCTGGGTAGAAGTGAGGGGTTACAGACCGGAGTGTTAGACGAGGTCTACATAGGTTGTAAACTTCATTTCAATTAGTGATTTCGAGTTCCGAGTGTGGCGCACTATACAGCCCGTGGTTTTTCCTAGTGGTTGGGTTTCCACGTATATATCAAGTGTTATTTAAATTCCGCATCTTATTACACTTGTATGTATTTTTGACTAGTATGGGCATTTTCGTAAAATTGACTTGCATGCGAAAATTGGGTAATAATCATTAAAATCTATTCACCCCCCCTTAGATTACATATTTAGAACACACCGTATTCTTTTCATATTTATATTGTTTTGATGTGCACAAATGACCTCATCACCAATCCTTTCTATTCGGTTACACGGTCTTCTCTAAGATCTGTTTAATCTGTTTGTTGCTTACTTCAACTTGTCCTGAAGTCTACGGATGGTACGGGGTCGCCACTTTGTGTTTGACACTATATTTCTTCAATAACGAGGCAAATACCTTGTTACAAAAATGGCTTCCACCGTCACTAATGATTGCACGAGGTGTACCGAATCTAGTGAATATGTTCTCTTTGACAAACTTCACTACCATATGACTATCATTCGTCTTGGTTGCGATTGCTTCAATCCATTTTGAGACATAATCCACAGCAACCAAGATGTACAGGAACCCGTGTGAGGATGGGAATGGTCCCATGAAATCTATTCCCCACACGTCAAATATTTCTACTACCAACTGGCCTGAAAGAGGCATCTCATCTCTTTTGCCAATGTTCCCCGTTCTCTGGCACCTGTCACAAGAAATACAAAAGGTGTAAGCATCTTTAAATAAAGAGGTCCAGAATAAACCTGATTGGAGAACTAGAGCAGTCTTCTTGCCACTAAAGTGCCCCCCACAACTAAGGTTGTGGCAGAATTTCAGCACATTTTGCTGCTCTTCTTCAGGGATGCATCTTCGAATGATCTGATCAGCTCCATATTTGAATAGGTATGGCTCGTCCCAATAGTATTGCCTAGTGATGGAGATGAATCTTCTTTTTGCTTGGGAGTTCAGATCCGCTGGTACGATGCCATTTGCGAGGTAATTCACGATATCTGCATACCAAGGATCATTGACTCCTACAGCCATCAGCTGTTCAACTGGAAAGTTCTCATTGATTTGCACAAGTTTAGTGCTTTCTTTCACATTCTCATCCTCCACCAGTCGAGAAAGGTGATCAGCTACCACATTCTCACTGCCCTTCTTATCCCTGATTTCTAAATCAAACTCTTGCAACAAAAGGATCCACCGGAGTAATCTCGGTTTCGCTTCCTTCTTTGTTAGTAAATATTTCAAAGCAGCATGATCAGAATACACAATAACCTTGGATCCAATTAGATATGGATGAAATTTTTCCAAGGCACTAACAACAGCAAGCAATTCTTTTTCAGTAGTGGAGTAATTCAATTGTGCATCATTCAAAGTGCGACTAGTGTAGTAAATAACATGTGGAACTTTTTCTATTCGCTGTCCTAAAACAGCACCTACAGCATAGTCTGATGCATCACACATTAATTCAAATGGTAGGGACCAATCAGGAGGCATAATAACAGGAGTAGAAGTCAATTTATCTTTCAGAGATTCAAAAGCATGCAAACATTCATTATTGAAAACAAATGTAGAATCCTTGGTCAAAAGGTTACATAGGGGGTGACTAATTTTTGAAAAATCTTTTATAAAACGCCTATAAAAACCTACATGACCAAGAAAACTCCTCACACCCTTCACCGAAATAGGAGGTGGAAGTTTAGCAATTACTTCAATTTTAGCTCTATTTACTTCTATGCCTTTATCAGATATCACATGTCCTAGCACTATTCCAGATTTCACCATAAAGTGACTTTTTTTCCCAACTAAGAGTTAAATTGGTCTCAGTGCATCTTTTCAAAACACTAGTTAAGTTATCAAGGCAGTGGTCAAAAGAGTTACCAAAAATAGAAAAATCATCCATAAATACCTCAATATACTTCTCTAGCATGTCAGAGAAGATTGACATCATGCATCTTTGGAAGGTAGCAGGTGCGTTGCACAGCCCAAAATGCATTCTTCGGTAACCAAAGGTCCCAAAGGGGTATGTGAACGTCGTCTTCTCTTGGTCCTCTGGAGCTATGGCAATTTGATTGTATCCTGAAAATCCATCCAAGAAGCAATAATAAGCATGTCCTGCCAAACGCTCGAGCATCTGATCAATGAACGGCAAAGGAAAGTGACCCTTTTTAGTTGCTGTGTTGAGCTTGCGGTAATCTATGCACACTCTCCATCCTGTTGTCTTCCTTGTATGAATCAACTCATTGTTCTCATTAGCTACCACAGTTATCCCAGACTTCTTTGGCACCACATGGACCGGACTCACCCATTTACTGTCAGACATAGGGTATATAATACCCACCTTAAGTAGCTTTAAGACCTCTTCCTTCACGACCTCTTTCAAGTTCGGGTTAAGTCTTCGTTGAGCCTCTCTAGACGGCTTCATACCTTCTTCTAAAATAATGTGATGCATGCAGGTGGTAGGGCTTATTCCCTTAATGTCCACTATGGTCTATCCAATGGCGGCCTTATGCTCTTGTAGCACCTTCAACAGTCTCTCTTCTTTTTCCGCCTCTAAGTCAGAGGCTATGATCACTGGGAGAGTATCATTCGCCCCTAAGAAGGCATATTTGAGGTTAGAAGGAAGTTCTTTGAGTTCTAATACAGGGGGAGAACTCACAGATGGGATTAACGACTTGTTGATCTCATCTTCTATTTCAGCACTTACTTCCTCAATGTCAGATTCTTCTTCTGAAACCTCACCCTGTTGAATTTCTTCATCATCTTCTATTGCATTACAAATCCAATCTAGTAGTTCTTCAGATATTTCTTCGGTCAACTCATCTTGTACTACTGAATTCACCACTTCAATTGAATTACACTCAACCGAGTAACAATCATCTGCTGCTTCAGGGAACTTAAGAGACTCAAAGACTTTAAACTCTACTGTTTCATCTAACACAGTCATCGTTAGCTTTCCATTCTAGACATCTATAAAAGTCTTTGCAGTTGCCATAAATGGTCTTCCTAAAAGAATAGGTTTGCAGTTCCTATCTTTAGCTTCTTCATCCATGTCTAGAACAACAAAGTCAGCATGAATGATGAGATTATCCACCTGCACTAACACATCTTCAACATAACCCCTAGGGTATCTAACAGAACCATCAGCCAACACAAGAGACATAGATATCTTCTTCAGGTCATTCAATCCCAGTAGCTCATAGATATAGTAGGGCATTAAATTAATACTGGCTCCTAAATCTAACATAGCTCTCTCCAAAGTGGTACCTCCTATAGTGATGTTAATGCAAAAACTATCTGGATCTTGTAATTTTGGCGGCAACGACTTTTGAAGGACTGCATTAGCACTTCCGGTCATGAATTCTTGATGATTCTCCCCAAATCTTGTCTTGTATGTATAAAGGCTCTTCAAGAACTTGGCATATGCTGGCATCTTCTGAATCATCTCCAATAAAGGCAAGTTGACATTGACTTTCGAAAGAATGTCATATATGTCTTTGTATGATTTCTCTAACTTGCTCTTTTACAACCTCCCTAGGAATGGAATTGGAGGAATGTATGGATTGGCTGACTTGTGTAGGAGTGGTGAAACTTTGGATTTTTCCACCATTATTTCTTCCTCCTAGGGCACGTTGTCATCTTTTGAAGGACCTGAAACAGTAGCAGATTTATCAGAAAGTTCAGCAGGTCTATTATCAGTTAGAACCTTACCATTTTGAAGGACTGTCATAGCCTTTGCCTGCTCAGTGAAACTTTGAAATTTTCCATGTTCCATCTTTTGTTGAGCTTCAGCTAATTACCCAACTTGAGTTTCTGTCTTCTTCAATGAAGCATGAATGTTCTGAAACTGTACCTCATTACGTTGGTTCATTTGCTGCATTTGTTACTGCATTTGTTGGAACATATCTTCTATTGATGGCTTCTTAGGTTGGGTTCAGAGTTCTGTTGTGCACCAGTATTGAATTGCCTTTTATTGCTATTGTTATTGTTATTGTTTCCCTATTGGTTTCCGGTGGCTTGATTATTGTTTCCCCATTGGTTACCTAAACTCTGATTGTTATTAGACCACAAAATATTTGGGTGGTTCCTCCACCCTGGATTGTAAGTATTGGAATATAGATCATTCCGTGGTCTAGAATTAAAGTTGTTCATGGCTTGAACCTCTTCTTCATCTTCTCTAGGTCCAGGACCTTCTACTTGATGTTCTCCCATAAACATTTTTTGTTGCCAGCTCTTCATTTGTCCCAAATCAGTAGTAAGAGTATCCATCTTCTTCACTAGTTGTGCTATATGAATAGAGGTTTCTGTGCTGGCATCTACTGTATAAATTCCCTTCTTGCTCTTGGAATTTTTATGACGAGAGTTCTGCGACAGCTTTTCAAAGATAGAGTATACCTCCTCAGGTTGTTTGTCATACATGGATCCTCCACAAGCATTGTTTACCAAAAGATCTTATACTTCAGTCAGACCATCATAAAACCACTGACATAGCTGATTAGTAAGAAATCCGTGCTGAGGACAGTCTCTGGTATATTTCTTAAAATGCTCCCATGCCTCATAAAAAGTCTCATTGTCTTGTTGATAAAAGCTGGAAATTTTCGCTCGAATCTCACTGGTTTTCTGAGGTGCATAATACTGGTCAGTGAGTTTTTCTCTTATTTCATCCCATGTTCTCAAAGATGCTGGAGGCAATGTCAACAACCATGTCTTCGCCTCATCTTTTAATGCATATGGGACATATCTCATGCACAGCTGGTCTTCTGTAATCCTATGATTTGGTAAGGCCTGTATTGCTGCATAAAACTCTCTAAATAACAAAAGCACATCTTCATCTGGTAATCCTCGGAACACAGGCAGCTAGTTATAGTGGCTACTTCTCAGTTCATAATTCCTTGCTGCAGGTTCTAACACAATGCACAAGGGATGGTTGCTCCCAACCGGCCTGTTGTAGTCCTTCACAGTTCTGATGGGCACTGGTTCTGGCTCATAAACCGGATTTGGAACAAGGTTGGGTATGGGATCAGGATCCTGGTTGAGCCTTTCATGGTTCTGAATTTCCTCGTCTTCCATTGTTTGATTTCTGATGCGATGGATGTTATCGTTCAAAGGTAACAATTCTCCCTGTTGAGATCTTCTACCTTGCATCTGCTGTCAACACCTGAAACAAGTAAAGACAAGTAACAAGTCAACTGCAAAAAGAAAGAAAGAAAAAAAGAAAAAAAGAAAAAAAGAATAATCTAAAAAACTAAAAATTAATGACTCGACTACCTAAACTTAAAGTAAACCTATTAACTAAAACTAAAACTAGAAGTAACCAATAAATTCACTAATTCCCCGGCAGCGGCGCCAAAAACTTGATGTGTAAAATCGTGTTATAAAAACCTAACTTGCAAGTGCACGAATCGTGAGATAAGTATAGCGACAAGTAGGGATCGTTCCCATGAGGAAAAGTGATCTACTAGTTATAACTAATTCTAATTAAAGTTAAGCAATTAACAGTATCCAAGAGATTTTGAAATTGATTGATTGATTGATTGATTGAATGATTGGTTTAAAACAGAACTATCTAAGAAAGCAATTAACAAGAATATATGAATGTGATCAAGAGGTGAGAAAACTAGGTCATCAATGCTCCCCAACTATGTTTACTCAATGCTTCAAATTGACTTTGATAAAAGATGTTAATCCAGTTAAGGGTTCGTTCTTATCTTATTTATGATTGTTACCGTATGATAATGTGATGAATCAAGTGTTCTCAATTATAATTTAATTTAACTCAAAAACTTGAGATATAAATCACAACCAAAAACCCATTAAGCGAAAGAACAAGTGAACCAAAATTACGTCCAAAAACTTGGGGTTAATAATTCTATCCATTCAATTTGAAGATTGGTTGAGAATGGTGAAACCCACTCGCATCTCAACCATTAAATCATCAAAAACCCTAAATTCATACCTAGCATAAAACTATGTGAAACAAATTATAGCACGGTGTGTATAAAACTATCTAGAGGGGGGGTGAATAGATTTTAAGCTTATTACCCAATTTTTCGTATTAAGTCAAATTACGAAAATACCCCAAACTAGATAAAGCAATAAATCAAGTATAATATGCGGAAATTAAATAACACTTGATTTTTACGTGGAAACCCTCACGGGAAAAACCACGGGCTAGTAAGTAAGCCACACTCGAACCTCGAATCCACTAAATGTGTAAAACGATTACAACCTAATCCCGGAAGTAATCACACACCTACCTAATCCCGGTATGAGTGAACCTAGTCCAATTTGCTTGCGATCTAAGCAACCTAATCCCGGATGCTACACACAAGACTTACTTTCTCTATGAAGAGAATACAACCCTAAGTGAATATATGAATATCCAAATGCAACATAGAGCAAGGGAAACCCTATATGCTTATCTAAGATGATTAATATGCAATTAGAACAATCCTAGATATCAAAACTAAATGACATGTCAAATAGTTTAGCTAATCAAGATTAAGCACAAAACTTAATTAGCTATCACAAAACAACTTCTCAAACATACATCATACTAATCTCAAACTTGTATTCAAAGTATATAAAATAGCATACAAGTAATTAATTGAGATTGCTAGCTAAGAGAAACACAAAATATGTAAGATATTAGTGAAAAGCTTACCAAGCAAAGTATGATGAAGATTCCATGCAAGATGACATCTAGAAGATCAAGGATGATGCTAGATGATGATTGATGATCATGAAAAAGTGTTTGAGTAATCAAGAATTGAGTTCTTGGAATTTTTCTTCTCTTTGAAAAAATATCCTAAGTATGAATTCTGAATGTGAACTCTCTTAATTGACCTAAAGTCAAAGTGGCATATATATAGGGGGCCAAATCAAAGTGAGGTCGTTTAAGTAAGTTTCAAAGAAACGTGCCGATCGGCGGTTTCGATCGGCGGTTTCAATCGGCGGCCAGGCCGCCGTTAATGACCGCCGAATTGAGCTCGTTAAGAACAGAGCATAAACGGCGGTTAAGTCGGCGGTATCGTGACCGCCGATCCCAATCGCCGAAACAAAACAGAGAGATCAAAATCAACCAGGTATGAACGGCGGTTTCGAACGGCGGTCGTGACCGCCGATCTTAACCGTAGAAATGCTTCAGACCAATCTGGACTGAAACGGCGGTTTCATTCGGCGGCCAGGCCGCCGATCATAACCGCCGATCACTTAGATAGGTGAAAACCAAGGAGAAGCCAAGGGCATTCTCCATAGGCGGTCCTCGCGCTAAACCAAGCACATTCTCGTGCATGCGCGGACGTTTCCGAAAGTTATCGGGAAACGAATTACACAACAATCATGACACAATTACACACAACAAAATATAATAAATAAGTGCAAGTGTGAAATGTGACAAATGAAGAGAATGCACACATATGCAATGAATGTTAAGTGTGTGTGTGCAACTAATCTCTTCAAAGAAAAGTAAGCACATAGAAATTTACCTTCGGTGCTTATCAACACGAGGTCTTCAAAGGGCTTCGAACAATAAGACCGATACTTAGGCTACCCTTACAAAGAACCTCCACATATGGTTTGATCACGAAATAAGCCAATTAAAAACAACGGGAATCCTTACACTATGCATCAACAAGAATAAAGAATTATGATATAAGATGAATTGAATGAATCAAAACTTGAATTAAGAAAATATAGTTAATTCTAACAAAGAGTATTCATAGAGGTTCACATTGACTCCCTAGTATGGAGTTAGTTACACATATCAGAAACAAAGAAACAAGAGGGAGAAAAGATAAAACCCATTGAAAAGCTTCAACAAATTCTTCGAGTCCTCAATAAACTCCTTCGTCTTCGAATCTTCTATGAGTAAGATGAATGAGGGATTTGTGTGATGAGTTGTGAGAAGGTGAGGGGTAGAATGTCTGAAAATGCAGGTCCAAGAACGAGAGAGAGAGCCAAAGAGATCTGCCCTAAAGACATCTTAACATATATATAGGCCTCCTGAACCCAGACGCGAAAAGACTCCCTAGTCAGGACAAAGACACCAAACGGCTGCCATTACCACTGCCAAAGCCGCAGCGGTAAGGCAGCGGTTTTGACGATTTCACGGACAAACGATGTGGTCATGGCAATGGCCTGACAGCGCATTGGGTAGCGACACCTACTGTTTTTAGACCGCTGTTGCATCGCTGCTAATTAATTGGGAGCGGTCTTGATAGCACTTTGTCTATTTGCAAGCAAGCCCCTGAAGTCTTCAAAATATCACTTTTTGCCTGAATTCCTTCAAATTATTCATCTAGGTCCAAAATCCTGAAAAAGCTCAAACACACACATTAAATCCCAAAAAGACTCGAGAAACAAGCAATTGATTAGAGGAAAGGGGATCAAAAATATATACAATAAATGACCGATCAGTAGGTAGACCAGTTTGGAGGACGATTCTGAAACTTCTTTGTAGGTGCAGGCTTCGGAGACTCCTTCTTCGGTCGCTTGGCTGATCGGGCTTTATCGTGCTTGACCTTGACCCAAAGTTGTTCATCTATGTCCACCTGTTCCAGTGCCATGTCATAGGCTTCTTGGTAAGTATCAGGTGGATGCTTGGCAAACGACCGAAACAGTCTGCCAACCCATTGGTTCCTTCTAAAATTAGCCAAAGTTTTCTTATCGGAAAACACTCCCATCTGGATCACTTCCTTGTGGAACTTCTCTACATAGGATCTCAATGTCTCACCCCGCTCCTAGATTACATACTGGAGTAGGACAGGGTCTTTGGGACGAGATTTGATCCCCTGAAACTGAGAACAAAAATCTGTAGTAAGCTTTGTAAAAGAATCCACACTACCTGAAGACAACTTTCTGAACCAGGTCTTGGCACAGTCGATCATAGTGGAAGGGAACATTCTGCACATCGTTGACCGAGTCGCATTCTGGACTTCCATTTGGTGGACGAAGCTCTCCATATGGCTCACGGGGTCTTCTGATCTAGAGTATTTCTCAGTGGGCATCTTGAATTTGGGGGGGAGCTCTACTTCTCTGATCCTCCTGGAGAAAGGTGCATTCATCTCCCCCAAGGGGTTCTTTCGGGTACCCCGGTGCTTCCTCTTCCTTAGCTCCTCGAGTTCCTTTGCCATTTTGGCCATTTGATCTTCGAGACGTTTAGACCCCTCGTGCCTGAATCGGGCTATTGAGCCTTCATTATCCAAAGTTTCAGATAGTACAGTTGCCTCATTATTATTCTTCTTCTATGGTCAAGTACCCCGCGGGTTTCTCCTGGGCCCGGTACTGCCACCTGCATTGGGCTGTGGAGCCCTCTTCTCTGCTACCGGTCTAGCCGCTGGTTGATTCCTTCTAGGAGGAATGTCAAACGTTGACTTCACCTGTCGGGGTCTAAAATCTCCAGGATGATTTGGAACTAGCAATGGCGGTCCGAGTCTATCAATGACTGGTACCCGAGTACTTGGTCCAGTTTCTCTAGTGAGCCTGGGTGTTTCGAAGGGTATTCCTTGGGCGATCATCCGGAGGCGGATGCTTTCCATGTAGGCAGTAGCGTGCTGCTCCATGGTATCCCAATTTATCCCCTGAATCGCGAGGCCCTGGGGCATAGAGCCCGTATTGGGTGGAGGAATCGGTGCCGGGATCTGGTTTCTCGTTCCCCTCTTCCTCCTTTGGTTTCTCTAGGTGGAAGTGGGGGAATGAGGCCTTGATGGGTCGGGGTGCCCTTGAGAGGATCAGAGCCTCATCTTCTATGTCTTCTGGGTAGAACTAAGTAGCTTTGTAACGAGATAGGAGTAGTTTCCCACAAACGGCGCCAAAAGTGTTAACCGAAAATTATCACTTGGGGTGATTTTTCCAATTAACAATTCTAGTGACTGGAATCAAGAAGATCTCAGTCGGAGAGATATCAAGTAGTTCGATACCTTTAGCTTCTTAATAAAACCAGTAAAAGACGATGATAATAGTGAGTGAAGAATACCGTAGCAATAGGATCACATATAACTTCTTTATTGATAGTCCACATATAACGAAGATACAATAAAGATATTCATATGGCTATGGTGATAGGTGTAAGGATTCCCATTTGTTGATTGGCTCATTTCGTGGACAAACCACAATTAGGGTTTATTGTAAGGGTAGCTTAGGTGTTGATGTTCAAGTTCATGCCCTTTTAAGACCTCATCCTGATAAGCACCAAAGGTAAACTTCTATGTGCTTAATTTTCTTTAAAGAGATTAGTTACACACACACACTCACATCTCATGCATTGTTCTTATTTATATGTTGTGTGTTCTTATTTGTGCACCTTATTGCTTTGAAAATCTCTTCAAGCATTGATTGTTGATTGCTCTTCCTTGTTGTGCCTTAATATGTTTTGATTTTAGGCTGTAAGCTATAAAGCAAATCGGCGCCCTGTTCGACAGTCGGTGGCCGCATAACAAGGGCGCATTTTGAAGTGCTCTGTTTCTGGTCCAAATTGGCGCCCTTGGTTCGGCGTTTAGTGGCCGTAAAAAAGGCCGCTGAAAAGGGACCAGAACGTCAGGTCTCAAATCGATGCCCTTGTTCGGCGGCCTAGGGCGTAGATATAGGCGCAGAGTTGTTAGTCAACTCAGTTGACTGAATTATGCGCCCTGTTATGCGGTCCGTGGCCGCAGAATTAAGGGCACAGAATCGGCGCTTTTCAACAAATTTGCAAAACGGCACCACTTCAATTAGGCATCCTATATATATGCCTCTTTCATTTCTAGGTCGTAAAAGAGAGTTCAAAATCATATTTTTACTTAGCATATTTTTCCAAGAGAAAAATTTCACTAAAGAACTCACCTTTGATTACTCAAACACTTTTCCATGATCATCAATCATCAATCATCATCTAGCATCATCCTTGATCATCTAGATGTCATTTTGTATGGGTTTTTCAACACACCTTGCTTGGTAAGTTTTTCACTAATATCTTACATATATTGTGTCTTTCTTAACAAGCAATCTCATTTATCACTTGTATGTTATTCATATATATGTTAGATACAAGATTGAGATTAGTGTATTGACTGTTTGAGAGTTGTATTGTGATAGCTATCTAGGTTTTCATAATCTATGCTTAGCTAAGCTATTTGACATGTCATTTAGCTCTTGATATCTAGGATTGATTTAATTGTTATATCATCATCCTAGATAAGCATCTAAGGTTCCCTAGCATTTGTACCCTTTGTGTTGTGTGCTATAGCCAATGAAAACACATTTTGAGGAATGGAAGTCAAACTTTTGCTTGTTGTATGGCCGCAGATAAAGGAAACACGCATAGCCAAAAACTTTGAAGAATGAATAGTTTGGTTCTCTGTGATAGAGTAACTCAAACGGATATTTGCCATTCAACACAGGTGTTAGAAAGTTGTTAATGAGAAGTACTGCAGAAGTGAAGGCATCTGACCAAAACTTCAAGGGTAACTTGGCATGGGCTAGCAATGTGAGGCCAGTCCCTGTAATATGTCTATGTTTGTGCTCAGGCATGCCATTTTGTTGATGTGTGTAAGCACATGAGTACCTGTGTGTTATCCCAAACTTTTGTAGTATTGAAGAGAAACATTGAAATTCCTTTCCATTTTAGTTTGTAATATTCTTATTTTGAAACCAAGGTGCAATTCTATTTGACTCTTGAATTTTAGAAACACAGATGATGCCTCAGATTTCAATACAATGGGAAATAACCATGTAAATCTAGTAAAATCATCAACAAACAATATGTAGTAGCGATGACCGCTTGTAGAGACTACTGGAGAGGGACGCCATATGTCTGAGAACACCAACTCAAGTGGAGACTTCGACCTTATCTCTGTGCGCTGAAATGGCAGCTGGTGCATCTTGCCAAGCATACATGAGTCACACCATTCAAATGAGGAATGTCTAGTAGGAACATTCATTTTCATCATCACTACTTTCAACACCTTCCCACAGGGGTGTCCAAGCTTCGAGTGCCACAAGGATGCCCTATTTTTATTACTCACTTTGACAGATTGTGCTACACCAGCACTAACCATATTTACACATGACTTATTTGTAGACAAAGACGAATTATCTACAGGCATCTTATTACAATTTTGAAACTTAAAACTTGACAGCAAAGCCTTATGTGAACTACAAGCACTATCCATATTCGTTTTCAGATCAAGCTTGTAAAGACCTCCTTCAGGTGTACCTCTGAGTAGGACTGTCCTGGAAACCTTGTCCTTAACAAGACAATAATCACCAAAAAACTCAGCTACAACATTATTATCAAGTGTAAACTTGGAAATGCTAAGAAGATATTTGGCTATTTTGGGCACATGCAGCACACTCTTAAGATGTAAAGTAGTTTTAGGATTTGTATGAGAGTAAACATGTATATCACCAACATTAGAAATACTAAGTTGCTCTTCACTGCCAACAGCAAGCCTTTCATTACCAGTATAGGAGTAGTAAGAGATGAACTTACCAAGATCTGATGTAACATGGCTGGAGGCGCCACTATCTGCATACCAGGCAGGATCAATCACAGTCTCAGGAGAAGCAATGTATGCCTGTGTTTGATTGTAGTTGGCCTGCAAATTGGCATTTTGTGGAATAAAATGATCTTGACCAGCCAAATGACCTTGATGAGTATGTTGTCCTTGATTATGAGTGTTGTTACCACGATTGTTACCTCCTTGATTTGCTGAATTGTTATCAATTGGTGCTTGTCCTTGAAAGTTTCTGTCAAACCGATTGTAGCACTTAGATGCCACATGCCCAATTCGACCACAAATCTGACACGATGGCCTATTATTGTTGTTATAGTTTCCTCTGCCTCTTCGTCCTCTATTTCCATTACCTCTTCCTCCAGAGTTGTTGTTATTGTTGGCTCCTCCTCCTCCTCTGTTGTTGCTATTGTTGCTTCGTCCAAATCCTCCATTATTGTTGTTTGCTGCAAAATTAGCTAAAGGATTAATATCCACTTGAACAGCTGTATTCAGGTGTTCAATTCTCTGCTCATGGAGCATGAGCATATACTGTGCTTCATGCAAGGATATGAAGTTTTGTTGAGATGTGATCAACACAACAACTGCATCAAATTCATGTCCGACTCCATTCACCACACTAAGTAGCAAATCACGTTCTGAGACTGTGTCACCAGCGGCTTTGAGATTGTCTCCAATATTCTTATCTTTAAGAACAAACTCAAAGATTAAGGTGAGCCTTTCTTGATGCTCCCTAACTGTTGCCTTAATTGCATGACCTTTCTAAGGATTGCTGAGAGAACAAATGCTCAAGTGTTCTGCAGGTTTCAAGAGACGAGGAGCATTCTATTACCTGACTTATCAATTGCTCACTCACGGTAGACAGAAGCCAACTCAAGAGAAATTGATCAAGTCTCCTCCAGGCAGAAAAATCCTTGTTGATCACACGTTCTTCTCCTTCTCTTCCAACCACCAGATCTGAAGAGTATTTGTCTGGACACAGGTGAACTCCACTAATGAAGTCTTCAAGATCTAGTGCACATATAGCCGGTAGCACCAGAGCTTTCCAGTATAAATAGTTGTCACGATTGAGTTTGATTAGCAGATTGTAATTCAATGATCTCACTATGACCGGATATTCGAACGACGGCAATATTTATGATCTATTTTGACTAGAAGGAACATAGGCTATAAGAGATGAAGGGACTAAAGACGGAGGTTGTTCCATTGAGTAATCAAAAGCTCAAAGGCTCTGATACCATGTGAAGATTATAGTAGAAAACAATGTGTTTGTGATATGCTTCAATGAAGCTTTTGCAGACGAAAATAAAGTCTTGCTCTTGTATTGAAAAATGATTTTTTCTAACTAATAATTACAATTGCCTGAGACACATATTTATACTAATCAGAGTTCTCTAGAAGCTTCACACAACTAATTCTTCCTTGAATCATGGTGACCCAATCAGTTCTCCAGCTCAGCAACAGAATTTGGATGCCAAAGCTTGTTTGTTATTTTTGGTGCCAAATTCTGTCTTGCTCAGAATTCAGTTAAGAGGTTTGTTTCTTGTGTGACCTAGAATCAGACGTTGGTGAGATTGTGTAGATGTGATTCATGATTTTAGAAGACCAGCGGAAGTGTGGCTGTGATCTAAGAGTTATACTCTTGTGAGCCACTTAATCACTTTGTTCCATAGCTGATGCATACAGAGTAGTATGCTTCACAGAAAAGAATGCTATCGAGGAATTCTATGAAAGTTGAAATTTGTTGTAGTGAGGGTAACTTTATAAAAATAAAAATAAAAAAAATAAATAAAAAAATTAGTCAAAGGGTAGTCAATTTTTTATGGCATTTTCGTCGGTTTTAGTACAATTATACATATAGTTACAGTAAGTTAGTGCAATTTACCCTTTCCAAAAAAATATAATTTGTAAATACATCTCACTTTAGACTTAAAAGTGTAATACTATATAAGCTAACAATTTAACCCAAAATTCAACCTAAATGATGTCATCACCGCATAAATCATGGGGTGATATGGTAATAACAAATTACTTACCACATCATTTGGGTTAGTTTTTGGACTAAATTTTTGGATTGATTAGCATTATTGTACATTTGTTTGCTTTTTTGTAATTAAATCCATTATCTTACAATTATCCTATTAAAAAATATCAAATGATAGAAATTAAAAATAACAAAAAAGCTCTATAGAGCTTATTATCGATAAATAAATAAAATAATAAATAAATAAATAAATAAATAAATAAAAACATAATACATGCACATCAAGAACTCTAATTTTTGTTTTAGTAAAAATACGAGAGAACTCTAATTGTTATATCAACAAACAGTTGTTATATATATATATATATATATATATATACGGTCTTTCTATTATCAGTTCGAACTGACAAAAGTTATATCAGTTCCTTGTATGTGGGCCACTGGATTTAAATACTTTGACTGACAAGTGCATACAGCCAAGTCAAAGTATTTAAATCCAGTGGCCCACATGCAAGGAACTGATATAACTTTTATCAGTTCGAACTGATAATAGAATTTATGTATATATATATATATATATATATATATATATATATATATATATATATATAGTGAATCTCTCATAAGAGATCCTTTATTTTAATTTCGGTAAGGACTACCATGAAATCATATTGATTTGAATGATTTTTTATCTGAATATTTTTTGTAAATGATAAGTTCATTGAAATCTACCTATGAATAAAATTTGAAAATTTTTCAAACACTAGAACTATTTATCCCAATTTTTTTAAATATGAAGGCATCGGAAAAATAGGTGAAATATAGGAAAATTCAAGAAAAATAGTTCTAGTGTTTGAAAAATTCTCAAATTTTATTCATAAATAGATTTCGATGAACTTATCATCAACAAAAAAATTCAGATCAAAATTCATTTAAATCGATGTGATTTTATGGTGGTCATTACTGAAATTAAAATAAAGGATCTCTTATGAGAGACTCACTCTCTTTCTAATTAGGACCATCTTGACTTTATAATTTCATGACGTTCAACCACAGCCACACATTAACAAATACTCACACCCAATATGAATGTATGGCTGTGGTTGAACGTCCTTAATTTATAATTTCAGAACGTCTTTACTAGAGAACCACTATATATATATATATATATATATATATATATATATATATATATATATATATATAGAATATTGATAAAGATGAAATTCTTAAAATTTCTACATAAACATAGGTGCGGAAGAGTGTTCATGTAGCTAGACATGGCTGTTCAGAATTAGGTACAAAGCTTTATGTGCTTATAGATTGGATTATTATTATTATTATTATCATCTAAAATATTATAATAATTCAGGATTTTGAGGAAAGGGTATAGACTCGAACTCATAACCTCATGGTATGGGTGTAAAGGGTAAATCACTTGGTTAATCTCATCTTGTCGATTGGATTCTTATTTTTGAATTTCCTAAATTGCAACATTTCTTATACTATTGTAATTAGGGGTAGACGTTTAATGGATCAGTTCATTTTTCAATATAACCGATAAAAAACTGATAAAATTTGGTTTTTAAAAATATGAACCGATCTAATAAAATTTACAAATGTCAACCGAACAAAAACCAACCGAATTCGACCAGTTTGGTTCGGTTCGATTTTTTCGGTTTTGGTCCTACTGGGCCAAAATCATGGGCTTTAATTATTGCGTATATTTTCATATTTTAATCCTTTTAGGCCTTCGACCAAATTAAATTATGGGTTTGAACAAATTGAAAATACTAATTTAAAATAATATCTAGCAAAAAAAAACAAAGAAAAAAAAATATGATGTGACACACTTTCATAGTTTTATAATTTAATGGATTGTTGAACATTAAACTAAGGTTATATATATAAGTTGGATCTCGGTTTGGTTTTCCGGTATTGGGATAGCGAACCGGGAAAAAAACCAATCCAATCGGTTTTTTAAAAAATGAACCGAACTGAACCGACCAACATAAGAAAACTGGAAAAATAACCGATTGGATTAGTTCGGTTCATCGGTTTGGTTCTGTTTATTGGTGTTTTGCCCACCCCTAAATGTAATGGTCGAATGGAAATCGACGAGGCTAGTAGGCTTCTTCCATTGAGAAAGTTTAAGGCCATCAAGGATGCAAAAAAATATTTGATGTCCTATGACAAATAATTTAAATTTAATTGACATTGATATATAGAAGAGAAATAAGAGTCTTAAAAAAAAAAAAAAAAAAAAAAAAAATACCCCCAAGAGCATAACTCAGCTAGTAGATGGACGAGCTTGAGCTTTAGGTAAATGACTCCCAAGTTAGCGGTTCAAATCCTACAAAAAAAAAAAAAAAAAAAATACCTAGCCCCCAAGAGCGTAGCTCGGTCAGTAGATGGACGAGTTTGGAGTTTGGAGTTTGGACAAATGACTCCTAAGTCAACAGTTCGAATACTACAATAGTAAAAAAACTTTTAAAAAATACTTGGTCTTGATAGATGGATAGATAGATACCGTCAAAAAAAAAAAAAAAAAAAAAAAAAACTATTTAGTTTATATATATTTTTAAACAATTTGACTTTAGGGTAGTATTATTCAAAATTAATGCTTATGTTGGGTGTAAAAACAGTTTTGTACGGTTACAAATATTTCCAGTCATCCTCAAATCCGATCCAATCTAATGGACCTCATTGGATCAGATTGAATCAACACCCCTAAACAGCCCAAACACCAATAATTCAATAAACAATCCCTAAAGTAGGAAAGAAAAAGACGGGAGAAAGTAGCATGGAAGCGTTCTGGGAAAAGTTAGGAATTTAAGATGGGTTTATGGAGAGTAAAGAGTTTAGGACCACCTTGGAAGTAATATTTGGAGTCTGGTTTGGTTTCCCTTGTAGATATGTCATTTTCTATCTTCCTCTATCCAAGTGTTTATCCCTTTATTCTGCTATATCATCATCATTATTAATACTTGAAGCTCGAAATGTGCATGTGACTTTGAAGGCCAGCTTTGATAATTGATACCTCCCTAGCTTTATAGCTTTTATCGTCACTATAGGCTGCACAGTAGCTACTTATAGGGCTTTTTGTTTGAATTTTGAGCCATCAAAAGGTCCTTGCCAATTCAGGGCCAACTATATGGAATGGCCAAAGATGGAAAATACAATTGAAATCCAACCAAATTCATTTGGGATTCAAATGGGCCAAGTTCCAAGCCCTTTAAACCAATGTTGAGATGGTTTTAAGTGACATTTTCTTTAATCTTTCTTTTTTAAGGTTTAGTAATTGCCTGTAATTAAGTAGAAAATGCATTAGTTTGTTTCATAACAATATATCTAATATACCCTTTTAAAAGCATTTGGATTCTAGGTAGGTATCCATTTATCTTTTCCAAATTTGAATTATAGATAAATAGAATATTGAATGTTGAAAATACAAAGACAATTTTTTATTATATTATTTATTTATTTTTTATAAAAAAAAAAAGAAAAAAAAACCTCAGAATCTATCTGTGATGAAAATCAATGTCGATAAAGAGGGGACGCAGAGCTGCAGCAAAGAAGAAAACTAGAACTTGTAATATTGTCATTACATCAACAAAATTATGCAAATTAATAACTGACATGGTCCCCTACAAAAACCCTAACTGTAACATTAATTGTCTATTAATCCTCCAATAATTCTACTCCAAATCCCCATAACTTTTAATGTAATATAGTTAGCAATATCACAGCAGATCACCCACCATCACCGCCACATACCATACCCATTTCACTAAAAGCAATATCACGTTGCCCACAGCACAGTTAATACTTTCAAAACAAAACCCTAACCCTAACCCTAAACTAGTCTCTAGCTGTATAGCTATCTCAACTATGATAGTGAAATAACCAATCTGCCATCAGTCCATCACTAACAACAAGAGAGCACATGCATGCAACAAAGCTCTCTCGCAAGTCGCAAGCCTGCAGATCAGCAGAGTCTATTAGCTATATATATATATATATATTTATGAGAGGAGGCGAGGAGCTTCTCTTTCAACTCCTTTTCAATTACTATCTGATCCTATTATCGTTATTGCTATATTTATTATTTATTTTCCTTTTTCGCCTCGATAATTAAGTGGCTGCCAGTAGCTAGCTACTTCTCTGTAAGAGCTTCTTAGATTTTGTTGTCCTTTGTGTATCTTCTCAACATTTACTTTTCTGCCCATTTTGAATTGTAAATACTAAATATAATAGATACAACACATGATGAGAATATTTTGGTTGGGGTCTGTTAACTTATCGTTACTACTAACGTTCCTTCACTCAAAACACTACATATGCATAAAGATAATCTTAATAAAAAAAAAGGTTAAAAGGAGGAGAAATTTTCCTTTATGTCACAACTCACAACACATCATATATGACATGACATATTCAATCCCATATATATGGTCTATTTACTAATCAGGATTCCTAATGATAGAAAAGAACTTTAAATTCTGATTTTTTATTTATTAGTGTTTACTAAAATTAGTTGTGAATCAAATTATGTGGATTCCGACAAAAATCAAGAATTCAGTTCATGTAGTGTTGGAAAATGAACTTAATTCCTCTCTCACACTTAAGAATAAAATTTCCTTTCCTGATTCTCTTTCTCATGAAATTTGATTTCATTTTTTTATCGGTAAACGTGCAATCAAGCATTATTGCGTCCCCTAACTCGATTTTTTTTTTTTTTTTTTTTCTAAATAAGTATGTACATTTAGTAACAATGAGATTTAGCACTACTAAAAAAACCTTCATAGATGACAATTTTTTTTCTTGACAGTTTTTTTTTTTTTTCATGACAGTTAAAAACTGTCATAAATTATAAGTTTTTTTTTTCTTGACAGTTTTTAATCTTGACAGTTAAAAACTATCAAGAAATGTTAATAGTTTTTTTAAAAAAATTTCATTATTTAATATTTAATTAAATAATATTTTTTATATTTATAATAACCACCTCCCTCACCACCGAACCACCGCCCGCTGCCGCCACCGACCACCGCCGACGTCCGTCCATTCCAAAAATACCCTCCTTTCCAAAAATAATATATTATTATTATATATATACTAATATTATATATATATATTATAATAATATAATATATAATTATTATATAAATATATTATTATATATATTAATATTATATATATTATATTATATTATATTATATTATATTATATTATATTATATTATATAAATATATTTATATATTATATATTATTAATGTATTAAATAATATATATAATATATTTAAATATTATAAATTATATTATTATATATATATATATATATATATATATATATATATATATATATACAGAAATTCTATTTTTAAATAGAAAGACTGTATATATATATATTATATAATATATATATATATATTATTATATGTATTTGAAAGTACTCACGGTGTGTAAACTATTAATTTAGAGGGGGGTGAATAGATTTTAACTAATTTTACCTAATTTTCATTTAATGACAAGATTACGAAAATACCCCTAATAGTCAATAAAATATAGCAAGTGTAATATTGTGCGGAAATTAAAACATCACTTGATATTTACGTGGAAACCCTCACGGGAAAAACCACGGGCTAGTAAGTAAGCCACACTCGAACCTCGAATCCACTAAATGTGTAAAACGATTACAACCTAATCCTGGAAGTTTTCACACACACCTACCTAATCCCGATATAAGCGAACCTAGTCCGATTGCTTGCGAATTAAGCAACCTAATCCCGGTCACAACACAAGACTTAATTCTCTAAAAAGAGATTAACACCCTAAGTGAATATATGAATATTCAAATGCAACATAGAGCAAGGGAAACTCTATATGCTTATCTAAGATGATGAATTTGCAATTAAAAATAATCCTAGATATTAAAGCTAAATGACATGTCAATTAGCTTAGATAATCATAGATTATAGAAACCTAGATATCTATCACAAAGCAACACTCAATCAAATCAACACAACAATCTCTATCTTGAATATTAGAATATAATCTAAGAACAATCAAGTAATAAAAGAGATGCCATAATAAATAGAACACTAATTATATATGATAATAGTGAAAAACTTACCAAAGCAAGTGTGATGATGAAAGACCCATGCAAGCAACCATCCTAGATATGCTAAAAAATGCTAGATGAACTTTGATGCAAATGGATTTTTGGTTTGAGTGTTTAATGAGCAAACTTGGTTGCTTTCACTTTTAAAATTCTCTCTTTTGAAAGTAGGGTTCTTGATGATTAAAGAGTCACATTCAGAACAAGACAAAGTGATGTATTTATAGGCATGAAAAACAGAGCATGTGAAAAGACAAGTTTGCCCCTGAAACGCAGCGATCGACGGTTTCATTCAACGGCCAGGCCGCCGATTCTAACCGCCGAATTGAACCCGAGAAGAACAGGGGAACAACGGCGGTTTCATTCAGCGGTTTCGTGACCACCGATCTAACCGCAGAATCAAACCGAGAGATAAAATCAATCAGGTATGAACGGCGGTTTCATTCGGCGGTTTCGTGACCGCCGAATCAGACCGAGAGATAAAATCAATCAGGTCTTGAATGGCGGTTTCGAACGGCAGTCGTGACCACCGATCGTAACCGCAGAATTGCTCCAGACACTTCTGGAAGCAAACGGCGGTTTCATTCGACGGCCAGGCCGCCGATCATAACCGCTGATCACCAACATAGGTGAAAACCAAAGAGAAGCCAAGGGCATTCTCCGTAAGCGGTCTTCGCGTAAAACCAAGCACATTCTAGTGCATGCGCGGACGTTTCTGAATACTATCGGGAAACGAATTACAAGTCACAAATTCACACAACAAAAAATAATATATAAGTGCAAGTGTGAAATGTGACATATGAAGAGAAACCACACATAAGCAATGTATGTTAAATGTGTGTGTGCAACTAATCTCTTCAAAGAAAAATAAGCACTAGAGATATACCTTTAAAGTGCTTATCAAGACGAGGTCTTCAAAGGGCTTGAGCAATAACAACAACACCTAAGCTACCCTTACAAAGGACCCCAACATGTGGTTTGTCCACGAAATGAGCCAATCAACAAATGGGAACCTTACAATCTCCCCCTTTGGCTATTTCATGACAAAACCACCGCTCACATTGATTCCTCACAAAAAGATAGAAACTACGGGACTACAATGATATTCTACATTACAAAGATATAAGAAAATGCAACTTGAAGTCTTCAACCTTTTGTAGAATAATCAATCCCTGAAAATAAAGTTTCTAACATTTCCAATACAAGTAAAAAGTGAGATTAATCAAGTGAGAACAAAAACAAGCATTTGCATTTTTAAAAGATTAGGCACAACATTATGCAATGTATGTGTATGCAATGCTCCCCCTCAACGGGTTACTCCCCCTCAATGTATGTTCTCCTCAATCATGCATAATTGCTACTACAACAATTGCTACTACAATTTGCAACTCCCCTTACCATATCCTACTCCCCCTTTTTGTCATGATATAAGCAAATGAGTAGTCCCCAATAGGGTCACTCATAGCAACGAGAGATAGTAGCATGCAAGACATTTGCATAATCAAGATAAGTCACTTTATGCATCTCAATTAATTGAAGAAAAACAAGGAGATTTATTTGATTAAAATGTGTGAATCAAACATGCTTTGCATACAAGACATGTAGCATTCAAATCCAAAATACAATGGTATTTGGCAAAGCAAATGACAAAGGTTTCTAATAAGAATTCAAACCAATTTCACCAATGTCATGAGAAAAGTAAGGATATAGAGAATTTTTTGATTTCAATTTAAGAACAACTATATCCAACTTTATAAGCGAAACATGGCATGAGCGACTTTGCACCCTATTTGATTTTTCCGGATAAGATATCTGTATGATAATAGCCATGTTCAACCAATAAAGAAAGAGAGACATTTGGAATATAAATTCCTTTGAATGGATACAAGATCCTTTATTCATATTGAGTCTCATAAGCTTTCACACAAGTTTTGCATTTGAAGAATATGCAATCATCAATTCATGCTTTTCATGTGAGCATGTTATATGAATTTCATGCTTTTTCATTTGACATTAGCATGTTACTAAAGAATCATCATGTCATGGAGATAACTCTAGGTCATTCAAATCATACTTCCTATATACATCTCCTAGTCCAAAAATGCATGTTTGAACATAAATATGACATGGATTGTAAACAAGCAAGGTTCACACTTATTGAATTGAAAACATATATACATATGTACAACCAAGCTTACTCAAGCAATTAAAAGAAGAGGCAAAAGTTATTTCGAATTTTTTGCAAGATACAAGAATGCAAAATAGCTCTCTTTGCTTGAGTGCCCCATATGGGGTCAAATACAAATCACATCACTCCACAAGACATATCCCAATAGATCTACTTAGTGTTTTAAATCGAGTAGAATCTAAGGGTTTAGTAAATAGGTCCGCAAGTTGATCATTAGTACCTACATGTTCAAGTACTATGCATTTATTTTCAACAAGCTCTCTAATGAAATGATGCCGGATGTCAATATGCTTAGTTCTAGAATGTTGCACCGGATTCTTGGAAATATTAATGGCACTCATGTTATCACAAAAGAGAGTGAGTGTACCTTGGTTGAATCCGTAGTCTATTAGCATTTGCTTCATCCATATGAGTTGTGTGCATCCATTCCCTGCAGCTATGTACTCGGCCTCGGCCGTGGACAAGGAAATCGAGTTTTGCTTCTTGCAAAACTAAGACACCAAGTTGTTGCCTAGGAAGAAGCAACCGCCCGATGTGCTTTTCCTATCATTATAATTTCCTGCCCAATCTGCATCACTAAAGCCTACAAGACTAGCATTAGTGTCAAAAGAGTACCAAATCCCATAGTTGGATGTCCCATTCACATAGCGAATGATTCTCTTTACGGAAGAGAGATGAGACTCCTTGGGATCCGCTTGGTACCTAGCACACACACCCACCCACACTGAAAGATATATCGGGCCTACTTGCGGTCAAATAAAGCAAGCTACCTATCATGACTCGATATAGAGTTTGTTCCACACTTTTACCACTAGCATCCATGCTTAGCTTCAAAGTGGTACTCATGGGTGTATCACAATGTTTGACATTTTCAAGACCAAACTTCTTCACTACGTTTTTAGCATATTTGGCTTGAGTTATGAAAATCCCATCATCTAATTACCTAATTTGCAAACCTAAGAAGTAACTAAGCTTACCAACAAGACTCATCTCAAATTCATGAGACATGACATCAACAAATTGTTGGACCTTGGTGTTGTTGGTAGAGCCAAAAACTATATCATCAACATATATTTGAGCTATGAAAAGCTCATCATTATCTTTCTTGATAAATAGTGTCTTGTCAACACTACCCCTTGTGTAGTTATTGTCAACAAGAAATTGAGTGAGGCGCTCATACCAAGCCCTCGGTGCTTGTTTCAACCCATATAGAGCCTTCTTGAGGCGATAAACATGGTTGGGGTGGTGTGCATCCACAAACCCCTTGGGTTGTTCAACAAACACTTCCTCTTGCAAGAAGCCATTGAGGAAGGCACTCTTGACATCCATTTGGTGCAATTTGAACTTGTGCACACAAGAAATGGACAAGAGAAGCCTAATGGACTCTAAACGGGCAACGGGAGCAAATGTCTCCTCAAAGTCGATACCCTCAATTTGAGAGTACCCTTGTGCTACAAATCTAGCCTTGTTCCGCACTATGTTGCCATCCTCATCGGATTTGTTCCTATAAATCCACTTAGTGCCTATCACATTAGTGCTTTTAGGCCTAGGAACTAGAGTCCAAACCTCATTCCTTTCGAATTGGTTTAGCTCTTCTTGCATGGCAAGAACCCAAAATTCATCATTCAAGGCTTCATCATTCAAGGCTTCATCAACCTTTTTGGGTTCAATTTGAGAGGCGTAGCATGTGTAGCTAATTAGATTAGCTATTTGACGCCTAGTCCTAACACCCTCATTCACATCTCCAATAACATCCTCTTCGTTATGGAGTCTTCTAACCCATGGAGCGGGTTCATTAGAGTCCAAGAGAGGGACTCTAGTAAGAGGTTGTGTGACCTCATTATTGTCATTGGACGTCCCAACATTGGGAGTCACCACAACCCTCTCCAAAGGAGAGTCATCATCTAAAACTTCCTCCTCCTCATGGTCATTAGACTTTAGCTTTATATCATCAATAACAACATTCGATGATTCCATGACGGTTCGAGTCTTCAAGTTGAAAACTCTATAGGCTCTACTATTCAAGGCATAGCCAATAAAGATACCCTCATCACTCTTAACATCAAACTTGCCAAGTTGATCACGGTCATTTAAAATGTAGCATTTGCTTCCAAATGTGTGGAAGTAGCTAACATTTGGCTTCCTACCCTTCCATAACTCATAGGAGGTGTTTCTAGATCCGGGCCTTAGGAAAACATGATTCCCTATATAACAAGCCATATTGACGGCTTCGGCCCATAGGTTCCTAGGGACATTGTTGCTAAGCAACATCACTCGAGCCATCTCTTGAAAGACCATATTCTTCCTCTCAACAACTCCATTTTGTTGAGGTGTCCTAGGAGCCGAGAACTCATGGGAGATGCTTAAGCTATTGCAATAGCTTTCAAATGAGGCATTCTCAAATTCCCTCCCATGGTCACTTCTAATCCGTTTAATGCTTTTAATGTTAAAATTCATTTCATTTTGTATTTTAGTACAAAGCATTTTAAACTTATCAAAAGTTTCAGATTTTTCTTTAAGAAAATATGTCCATGTAAATTTAGAGAAATCATCAACACAAACAAAAATGTATCTTTTTCCACCTAAACTCTCGGTTTGCATAGGACCCATGAGATCCATGTGGAGAAGCTCTAGGGGCTCCTTGGTGGAGAGATACTTGCCCTTTTTGTGCATGCTTTTGGTTTATTTTCCTTGTTGGCAAGGTCCACAAACACCATTTCTTCCCAAGCTTAGGGAGGCCACGCACACAATTGAACTTTCCAAGGGTTTGTAAATCCCTAAAGTTCATGTGGCCAAGTCTTTCATGCCACAACTCAATTTGCTCATCCATGGACACATTGTTTGAGACTATTCTAACTTCAAGACAATAGCAATTGTCACTAGATCTCGTACATTTCAACAAGGTTTGTCCATCGGGCTTTAGGATAGAGCAATCATCTTTACAAAACAAGACGGAATATCCTTCATCACTTAAATGTGAAATGCTTATTAAATTGGCTTTCAAGCCATCAGCAAGTAAAACATCAGATAAGGAGGGTAATCCGGGAACGGAAATGGTTCCTTTCCCTACAACTTTCGTTTTGGATCCATCACCAAAAGTGACATATCCTCCTTCCTCCATAACAAGAGTCTCGTAGAAACTCTTGTTTCCCGTCATGTGCCTAGAGCACCCACTATCTAAATACCAAAAATTAGAAGAATTTGCCTTCAAGGCTATTTGAGCAACATGACAAACATTTTCATTCTTTCTAATCCACCTAGAAACAACCTTAGCTTTCTTAGTGGTCTTTGGTACATGGGCTTTAGATGTTCTAGGATCATGCATAACAATATCATCATTCCTAGGAACATGCATCATGGCTCTTTTCTTTTTCTTCTCAATCATGCTTCTAGTTTTGCACATTTTAATATATCGAAAGCAATATGGTCTAATATGACCATCAAATCCACAAAAGTGACATATATGAGTAAAATAAGGAATCATACCTTGTCCTTGTCTTTGTGGATGAATGGGTTCAATCCATCTTCGTTGTTGAACCGGTCTAGATTGCTTCCTAGCTTGAGGTTGCATGATTGGTCTCTTTCCTTTGTGAGCCAATTGTGGAGGAATGTTGGCTTGAGGGACCCTAGAGGGTTGAGCTTGAGATTGCCTTCTTGGCACCATCTTCACTTGTGCATTTGAACATTGTCCTAGTTCTAACTTCTTCCTAGGAATTTGCACAATTGAAGTTTCTTCGTTCCTCAAACTCTTGACAAACACGGTCTTGTTAGCGGTTGAGATCTTCTTGCCATCTTCATACCCAAGACCCATTTTGTCACACGGACTCTTTCCAACACCAAGTATATGATCAAGTTTCTTGGTGCTAGAATCCATCCTAGCTAAAGATTCTAAAGCTTCATCAAGTTCCCTCTTTAGACCTTCTTCATTCCTCCTAGATAAGTCTAAGTCCTTTCTTAGCTCATCTTCTATCTTCTTAAACTTTCCCACTTGTTCACTTAAGTGGTCATTTTGAGATAAAAGCTCAAGATTTTCTTCTCTCAACATCTTTATCTTTTTCGTGCTCTTGATTGTTAAGTCATTGAACTCGACATGGTATTTAGCAAGCACCTTTTTCTCCACATCCATTTATGGAGTTAGAAGAGGAATCACTTTCTTCTTCACTTGAGTCATTTTCCTCTTGACTCTCTTCCTCTCTTTCACTAGCATTTTTGCTTTTATGGGAGGAGGCAAAAGCTAGAAGGTTAGCCATGAGCTCTTCATCACTTGAAGACTCATCTCCCTCAATGAAGTCATCACTACTACCACTCCATGTGGCGGCCATCACTTTACCCTTCTTCTTGTCATTGTGATTAACACAATCGGGGGCAAAGTGACATATGCCACCACACTCGAAGCATCAGACCCATTTCCTTTCAGTCCTTTCTTGCCTAGGTTCAAACTTATTGAAAGGACCATTTTTCTTCAAATCTTGACCTTTTGATCCAAAGCCCTTTCTCTTAAACTTCATAACTTTGTTGAACCTTTTTACAAACAAGGCAAGATCTTCATCCGAGTCAATCTTCTTTGCCTCATTTTTATCCTTGGAGGCTTTTAAAGCAATCCCTTTTTGCTTTTTAGTGGGTGTAGAGATAGGACCTTTCATAGACTCATAAGCTAGAAGTCTCACAATCACCTCACTCGGCTTCATATCCATATAACCACTATTTTCTTCTATAGCCGTCACCTTTGATTCGAACCTATTGGGGAGAGATCTCATGATTTTCTGCTTGACTCTCCTATCCGAATACGGGTCTCCGAGTTGGTGACTTTGATTAACGATATCCATCAATTTGATTTTGAAATCATTGAAGCATTCATCCTCTCCCATCCTAAGTAACTCGAATTGAGTTTGAAGGACTTGAAGCTTGGATTCCTTCACCACCTCGGTTCCTTCATGTGCAACTTGTAAGATATCCCAAGCCACTTTCGCGATTTGAGTGTTCTGAATAAGCTTATACTGATTTTCATCCATTGCACAAAGGATGGCGTGCATCGCCTTCCTATTCCACTTTGAAGCCTCAAACTCTTGCGGACTCCATTGCGCCTTAGGCTTCAATACTTCTTCTCCTTCACCATCGGGAGTCATCTTGGGTAGATTATATCCATCTTCCACCGCCATCCACGCGCGGTCATGAATTTGACATATGTAGGATTTCATCTTCCCTTTCCATTGGGAATAGTTCAACCCATTAAGAAGTGGAGGCCTTGTGCTTGAGGCACCCTCGTTGCCACCACCATTTCCACCGTTTCCACTCATAGTGTTTATGAATGAATGAAATGAATGCAAATGTATGAATGATCAAAAATCACACAAAATGCAAAACACACCAAAGTGAGCAAGGATCACCTAATTATATTTAGGAACCCGCTCTGATACCGATTGAAAGTACTCACGGTGTGTAAACTATTAATCTAGAGGGGGGTGAATAGATTTTAACTAATTTTACCCAATTTTCGTTTAATGACAAGATTACGAAAATACCCCTAATAGTCAATAAAATATAGCAAGTGTAATATTGTGCGGAAATGAAAACAACACTTGATATTTACGTGGAAACCCTCACGGGAAAAACACGGGCTAGTAAGTAAGCCACACTCGAACCTCGAATCCACTAAATGTGTAAAACAATTACAACCTAATCCCGGAAGTAATCACACACTTACCTAATCCCGGTATAAGCGAACCTAGTCTGATTGCTTGCGAATTAAGCAACCTAATCCCGGTCACAACACAAGACTTAATTCTCTAAAAAGAGATTAACACCCTAAGTGAATATATGAATATTCAAATGCAACATAGAGCAAGGGAAACCCTATATGCTTATCTAAGATGATGAATTTGCAATTAAAAACAATCCTAGATATTAAAGCTAAATGATATGTCAATTAGCTTAGATAATCATAGATTATATAATCATAGATTATAGAAACCTAGATATCTATCACAAAGCAACACTCAATCAAATCAACACAACAATCTCTATCTTGAATATTAGAATATAATCTAAGAACAATCAAGTAATAAAAGAGATGCCATAATAAATAAAACACTAATTATATATGATAATAGTGAAAAACTTACAAAGTAAGTGTGATGATGAAAGACCCATGCAAGCAAGCATCCTAGATATGCTAAAGAATGCTAGATGAACTTTGATGCAAATGGATTTTTGGTTTGAGTGTTTAATGAGCAAACTTGGTTGCTTTCACTCTTAAAATTCTCTCTTTTGAAAGTAGGGTTCTTGATGATTAAAGAGTCACATTCAGAACAAGACAAAGTGATGTATTTATAGGCATGAAAAACAGAGCATGTGAAAAGACAAGTTTGCCCCTAAAACGCACCGATCGACGGTTTCATTCGACGGCCAAGCCACCGATTCTAACCGCCGAATTGAACCTGAGAAGAACAGGGGAACAACGGCGGTTTCATTCGGCGGTTTCGTGACCGCCGATCTAACCGCCGAATCAAACCGAGAGATAAAATCAATCAGGTATGAACGGCGGTTTCATTCGGCGGTTTTGTGACCGCCGATTCAACCACCGAATCAGACCGAGAGATAAAATCAATCAGGTCTTGAACGGCGGTCGTGACCACTGATCGTAACCGTAGAATTGCTCCAGACACTTCTGGAAGCAAACGGCGGTTTCATTCGGCGGCCAGGCCACCCAATCAGAACCGCCGATCACCAACATAGGTGAAAACCAAGGAGAAACCAAGGGCATTCTCCGTAAGCGGTCTTCGCGCAAAACCAAGCACATTCTAGTGCATGCACGAACGTTTCCGAATATTATCGGGAAACGAATTACAAGTCACAAATTCACACAACAAAAAATAACATATAAGTGCAAGTGTGAAATGTGATATGTGAAGAGAAACCACACATAAGCAATGTATGTTAAGTGTGTGTGTGTAACTAATCTCTTCAAAGAAAAATAAGCACTAGAGATATACCTTTGGAGTGCTTATCAAGACGAGGTCTTCAAAGTGCTTGAGCAATAACAACAACACCTAAGCTACCCTTACAAAGGACCCCAACATGTGGTTTATCCACGAAATGAGCCAATCAACAAATGGGAACCTTACAGTATTATATATTATATTATATAAATATATTATTATATATATTATATTATTATATATATATTATACATTATTATATTAAATAATATATATTATATATATATTATATAAAATAATATATATTATTATTACATATAATATATATTTATATTTATATTTATATTTATATATTATTATATGTATTATATAAATATATTATATATTAATATATATTATATATTTATATTATATAAATATATTATTATATATATTGTATAATATAATTATATATATTATAAATTATATATACAGTATTATATATAATATATATATTTATATTCATATATTATATGTATATATATAATATATATGTATTATATATTATATATTATATATTATATATATTATTATATTAAATAATAAAGTATATTTTATTATTATTATCCATAATATATCATGTTATTATGAATGTTTTATAATTAGGGGTATTTTGGTCAAAATACAGATAACTCCATTCCATTCCGTTGTTAACCAAACAAAATAATACTGATTCAGAGACTAATTCTAAAGTTCCAACAAAACAAATAACTTAGGGCCTGTCCAGTACTGTTTTACAAGCCCATTTTCGTTTTCATTTTTTGAAAATGATTTGGAATACGCGTTCGTTACCGTTTTCCATTTTGTTTTCCATTTTATTTTCAAAACAAAAACAACATCAATGTTAAAAGTGAAAAAATTTCAAAACTACTTTTTGATGTTTTTCATTTTGTTTTTCGTTTTGTTTTTCACTTTAAATAAAAAAACTCATTTTTTTTTTTCTTTTTTTTCTTCTTCTTTCTTATTCCAGACTGATGTTCTTCTTCTTCCTCACCTTCTCTCTTCTTCATTGTCACTCTTCTTCTTTTTCTTCGAATCTATGGTCTCAATCACTGTTCTTCATCTTCCTTTACTTCTCTCTTTTTCTTCTTCTTCTTCTTCTTCTTCTTCTTCTTTTCCGACACCGTCACAGCTGCCACCTCTCAAACCCTAAGCTTCACGAAGTTCCTTCTCCGACGCCACCACTACCTGATCTCCGCCGCGAACCTCCCGACCGACGCGCTCGCGCCGCCGTTCGATGGCTTCTATCGGCACCAGATCCCCAGTATTCTCTAATTGCTGCAAATGATGGGTCCACCAATTGATATGAAGATGCACCTCCCCTTCGGATGGATGGGAACGGGAACAACAGAAGCAGTTGGGACGGTTGAATCTGGTTCAGATCCAATCCGCCATCCGTCAGATCCGGTTGAATCTGGCTTTATTAAAGCTCTTCATTGAATTTGGTTGAAATATCGGTAGAATTCTGGTAGCTCCATGGTTGTTGTTGTTGCTGTGAAAACATATTAATTTGAAACAATTCTCATCAAAATCAAGTGTAAAAATTGAACAAAAACAGAGGGAATCTGAAAAATTAGAGAAAGTCTTCTCTTCCTGCTCAGGGAGTTGGCCATATCTGACCAAAAAAAAAAAAAAAAAAAAATCAACTCATTAATTTTGGCCTGTTAAATGATACCAGGCGCGTTTTTTACGTTTTTATATTCGGAATCCAGCTTTCAGGATATGCTACCAGACACGTATTTGGATTTCGAAACTGAAACCAAAAACACTGTTTTCATTTTCGTTTTTATTTTCGAAAAACAAAAACAAAAATATCTTTAAAAAACGTTACAAGACGCGCCATTAGTTTTCCTTTCCATTCTCATTCTCATTCTCATTACCATTTTGATTACCATTCCAACATGTAACAAAACATGACCATAGAGTATTGACCAATAACTCGACTATATTTTTAAAAAAATATAATTTTATTAAAAGTTTCAATAAATATTTTTTAATATATGTTTGTCGTACAAATTAGAATTTTGATTAATTGAATAAATTTAAATTTATCTTAAAATGGTTTTTTTTTTTTTTTTTTTTTTTTTTGTAACAATCATATAGGTTATATATAAATATTGTTCAATTGTTAACACATCAAAGGTTGTAGTCAAGTGGTAAAGACTTACAACCTTTGAACTTGAGGTCACAAGTTCAACTCCCACTAATGAAAATTAATTGTCATTATTATCAGAGGTGGCCGACGCAGGTGGTCGGATTGTGTATAATTATAAAAATAAAAAGCTATCTTGACAGTTCCGT
Source organism: Acer yangbiense (assembly GCA_008009225.1). NCBI lineage: Eukaryota > Viridiplantae > Streptophyta > Magnoliopsida > Sapindales > Sapindaceae > Acer > Acer yangbiense. The sequence continues at coordinate 19,559,688 of CM017771.1, forward strand.
AAAGAAAAGCATACTCTTTAGTCTTTATTTCTCTCTATGCCTAAGTATATACTTAGGGTGATATCATTATATTATTATAGTGCTCTTGTGGAAAACGAGAGAAAATTTTAAACTGAGTACTCATCATCTTTGTTTCTCTTTCTTTGTCATGCTGCATTTTGTATGTTAGTGGACTCTTGTTCCCTTTTACTTGAATTGGTGAATTAATTAAACAAGTTGTCTACTCTTATTTGATGTTAATTAGCCTCTTATACTCTTTTAGTCATTCTTTTGATTCTCTCTTTCTTCTTCCTTCTCTCTTTCTCTCTTTCTCTCTGCTTGACAATCACACTCTACTTGTCTTCTTTGCTGGTTTCGCAGCTCATGAAGGCCATAAAGAAGACAATTATCATGAAGATACTTATAATTGTCTTCTTTTTTGCTGGCGTATTAGTTCTATGTGGAGGAGAAGAAGATGTAATTTCTATAGCACCAATGGAGGCAAAAGAGCAAGAAGCCCTTTATTCTGCAATTCAAGGATTTATAGGAAAGTGGTGGAATGGCTCAGATCTCTACCCAGATCCCTGTGGATGGACACCAATACAGGTTCATATATATACAAATCTTCTATACAATACAACAATATATCTCTCTGTGTATGTATAAAACTCTTATGATTTTATTTCACTTATAAAAGAGGGAGAGAATTCAAAAATCATCAAAAGTTTGACCAACTCATGGCAAGCGGGTTTTCATTTAATTAATTTTGAAATTGCAGAGTTATTTTTCGATTAGGGTTTTCCTTGATTTGAGCGAAATTCAAACGAAATCCTTTAGAACTTGATAACTGAACTAACTAGCACCTACATATATGCTTTAAAAAAAAGTGAAAAGTGGAAGCAAAAATATATGTTTAACTGCAGTGACATTTGTCTTTATAAGTCATCTTTTTTGTTTTTTAATTAGCTGTAGCATCTTTTTTCGTCTGTGCATGCATGCAATGTATACAAGTTAATTGTTTTTTCTTTTCTTTTCTTTTCTTTTCTTTTCTTTTCTTTATGTTTCTCATTTTAATTTTAATTTTTAATTAGAAAAATGATATGTTTCAGGGAGTTTCCTGTGATATCTTCAATGGGTTATGGTATGTTACTAGCATGAACATTGGTCCAGTTTACGACAATTCTCTCAGTTGCACACCAAATGCAATCTTCACACACCACCTCTTTGAACTCGAACACCTCAAATCCCTCTCATTCTTCAATTGCTTCTTCTCACCAACCCAAAACCCTACTCACATCCCCTCTTCAAACTGGCAAAATCTCATAGATACCTTAGAATCCTTAGAATTTCGATCGAACCCAGGACTCGTCGGTACAATTCCAACAGGCCTAGGCTACCTCAAGAACCTCCAAACGCTAGTTATACTAGAAAATGGACTAACTGGCAGATTACCGACAGAGTTAGGCAATTTGACAAAACTGAAGCGCCTCGTCCTAGCCGGAAACAAGTTCACCAGTAAGATTCCGGTGAGTTTCAGGGGGTTGACTGAGCTGCTGATACTTGACATAAGCAGGAATCATCTATTTGGGTCAATGCCGTTGACTCTGGGAGGTTTGACTTCTCTACTAAAGCTTGACTTGAGTGACAACATGTTAGAGGGAAAACTTCCAAAAGAGCTTGGAAACTTGAAGAATCTCACACTTTTAGACCTTAGAAGCAACAGATTTTCGGGTGAGTTGACCAAGTCTCTTGAAGAAATGGTTTCTTTGAAGGAAATGGTGATATCCCACAACCCTAATATTGGTGGTAACCTTACTGGAATCCAATGGCAGAAGCTTGAAAACTTGGAGATACTTGATCTTTCTGACATGGGTTTGACAGGTACGATACCGGAGAAGTCCATTACAGTACTGGGAAGACTCAGGTTTTTGGGACTTAGTGACAATAAAGTGACAGGGAGAGTGTCAATAGAATTTGAAAGCATGAGTAGCTTAAGTTCTCTGTATGTTAATGGGAACAACTTGACAGGCAAGCTAGAACTCTCGGATCGGTTTTACAAGAAAATGGGTAGGCGTTTTGGGGCATGGAACAATCCAAATTTGTGTTACAAGGTGGAATTGATATCGACAAGTGATTGTGTTCCTTTTGGTGTCAGAACCTGTAGTGAGACCAACGAACGTCTATAGTTTAATTTCTCATCTTGAATTGGGAAATTTCATAATCTATCTTAGCATCTGAATCTGTTGTAGATTTTCTAGTTAACTTGTTGCTTCAAATATAATTAAATTGTTTTTGGCCTTAGAAAAGTTACTGTTAATTATTTATTTTCTTTTAATGTAAATAAGTTTTAATTTTCCTTGGGAAAATTCCAAGAACATTCCTATATTATTGTGAAATTAGCTTCTTTTTTTTTTTTCAATTTTACAATTCTCAATATATTCCTAACATTATGCAATTTTGATCACAAATAACCCTATTGCCCTGGAACTCTGGAAGATCCACCGTGAACACGTGTGCTTCCAGGGTCTCCTCCAAGTCAGTTGGGGTATTCAAAACTGGACAATTGTTCACCATTGAAAGGAATGGATCATATATTTCATCACCAAACATTTGATATGAACTAATTGGGACACAATTAGAACTAATAGAAATTTGGGATGAAGAAGGACAGAATATCAGATAAGAGAAGAAGAAAGACAGAGAATTTGAACAGAGAAAGAGAAATCTGAGAGATAAGGTTTTGGTTATAATATTCGTTATTTTATTTCATATCAACTAGGCCTTTTATAGGCTTATATCCAGACAACTAATAACTAGAAAGTAGGAGAAGATTGGCAACACATTCTGTGCACAATCATATCACAGCTTAACAAATGATAACAAACTTCAAGGAGGTTTAAGTGCTTTTGAGGTCGTGGAGAACTTCTAGCAACCACTAAGCCCACAACTAATTTATTTTGACTAAATCAGATAACTAAGCAAAACAACCCAGACTTGGTCTTTTCAAGTAGCACTCGTGTAACCCATGCACCTCTTGTCTTGCATGCATGTCTTGCATTACTCAACACTACTCAATTCGTATCAACATTTTGGAAGTGAGTGACATCTTCTATGGACAAAGACTTAAATATATTGTGAGCCCTAATAGAGAATTTGGTTAGTTAACTAGTGAATTAGGCAGTGACAATAATCGATATTTCTGTGGTGGATGTATATATATAAAAAGGGAAGGTGACTCTTGAAATTTCTTGGCTCTTCTTTATTTATTTTATTTTTACTCATGATTTGAGAAGAGGAATGTACAATGTTCTTGTAGGAGAAATAATGTTCACTACAAAAAAAGTGACCTATAGTGACACATTTCTTTGTGACAAATTTTGATTGTATCACTGTTGGCATTATTTTGTGACAAATTTTACTATTTGTCATTATGTTTTGTTCAATTGAAACTTTTTAAAAATAATTGTCACAATTAGTAACAAAACTTGATAATGTGTGACGAATAATATAATTAGTCACAAAATTACCTTTTTAAAAGGACATATTTTATTTTATAAATAATTAAGTTTTTAAAAGGCAACAGAATCAATTAATATTTACATTAACAAAAATCAATTAATATTTCCTTTTTTATATAAAATAAAAAAGCCACAATCATGATGTGTGTTTTTTTTTCCCTTTTTTTTTTCTTTTTTTCTTTTTTTCTTTACCTTAAAAACACTTTTTAGGTTTGAAACAGTGTTTCATCAGAAGAAGTACCGAGATTATAGAGAAACTTTTGCCTGGATAAAAATGTAAGCTTATCTTAATTTTTTTTTTTTTTTTTTAGGGTTTGTTTTCTTATACTTGTTTTTCTAGGTCGGAATCTCAAATTCGAGTTTCATATGTTGAAAGTGACTTTGAATAAGGTATGATTTTTTTTTTTTTTTTGAATGTAGAATTGTATATAGCTATTTAGAGATGTTTTTTTTAACTGTAATTTGTTTTCAATTTTTTTAAGGAACCCATTATTATTATTTCATGATTTATAGTTGTTTATTCTTAGATTTCCACAGTATATGTCAATATTAAGTTATGTGCTTACTAACTATTTGATAAAATGATTATTATGAAACAATCAATTGTTTGATACAGTATTGAAAAAAAACTCTTAAGCTTCTCTTTTTCTTGATTTTATTTTTTTAGGAGTTTTTTTTTTTTTGTACTTGTTTTTTCAAGGTCAGAATCTCAAATTAGAGTTTCATATATTGAAAGTGTCTTCGAATAAGGTATGATTTTTTTTATTTTATTAATTTTTTTTTCTTGTATGTAGGATTATATATATGTTTAGGGGTGTTTTTTTTAACTTTAATTTGTTTTCAAATTTTTCAAGGAATCATTATTATTATTTCATGATTTATAGTTTTTTGTTCTTAAATTTTCACAATATATGTCAATTTAGTTTATATGCATACTAACTGTTTGATAAAATGATTCTTATAGAACAACCAATTTTTATATGCATACCAATTGTTTGATAAAAGAGTTCAAACACTCAATAAGATATTTGATATTTTACTGGATAAATAGATTGACATTATGGAGGACTTTATATGAAGATGAATAGATTAACAGTTCCAATAAGTTTTATACTTGGATATCAAACTTATAGATTTTTTTTTTTTTTTGAAAAGCAAAACATAATCAAAGGCCAAAACGCCCAACTGCACACCAAAGATGGAAACAAGGAAAGCACCCAAGAAAAGAGGTGTCAAAGAGCTGCGATAGGGGCCAACAAGAAAAATTCATGTCGCTGCACTTTGACGCAAGCAGGGCATCCCAAAGAGAAACACCCAACCAACCCACAACCCATTACAACAACCACAGCAGAAAAAACACCAACCTGCAGAAAACGCAAGCACTATAGAATTTATTTTATACTTGTATTAAGTTTTGTCAGTATTGTTGCATTTTTCATCGGTTTTATTTTGGTGACTTTAATTTTTTCTAACTATTTTTTTTCTTTATGTCTTCATGTATATAGGTTTCTCTTGCAAAACCTAAAGATTCTTTAGCTAACTGACTACTGACAATAGATCATTGGCTTCTAATATTTCACAATCAAGACCTTGGAAGTTTCAAGTTTATGGTTATGCTTATGCAGTTGGAAGTTATTGTGTGTGACCTAACACTTATGTTAACTTAGACTAGCCGGCTTACATGTATTATTTAGTAATAGAATTTGAAATATGTTGGATTACTTTTGTATCAATTCGATATTATGTTAATTTTTGGATATTTTTTAATGGAATGATTATTTATGGAACTCAATGTCATTCAATGAGTGACATGTTTTATTTGGTTATATTTTTATATTTTTTATTTTTTTATACAATTTAAATTTATATTAAATTTTGACAATTGATTAAATTGTTAATATGTATCCATAGAGTGACTTAATATTCATATTGTTAATTGTCACTAAGTTTGCGTTGTAGTGACAATTATTATATGGTTAACTTAATTGTCACTAAGTTTGTCTGTAGTGACATTATTTTAAGATGATTATTTGTCACTAGATTTATGAATAGTGACACTTTTTAAACAATAAATTGTCATTAAGAATATGTACAGTGACAAATTCTTTAAACGGTTAATTGTCACTAAATACTAATATAGTGACACAATTTTTATTTTGTCACTAATTAAGGTCAAGTGATAATGTGTCACTTAAAGTTATGATTTGTGACAAGTACCAAAAAACTGTCACAAATACTTTTAGTGACGGGGGTAAAAGTGACGAATTGTTAGTGACACTTTTTTTTGTCACAATATTGAATTTGTGACAATTTCTTCACTTATAGTGACAAATATTTTTTGTCATTGTAAGTCAATTTTCTTGTAGTGGTTGATTTAAAGAAGCAAATTATAGTTTATTGTTATTATATCCTGTGCAAGTTCTAGAAAGGTATGGACTATGGAGAGTTACAGTGTCTTCCGTATCTTTTTCTCTCAAAACCTTTTATTTTATTTTTTTAATCTTGGATTCCAGAGTTTAGTTAGGGATTTCAAATTTTGTTTATGGTCTGGTTTCGATTGGGCGGCGGCGGCGATGGTGCATTGTTCTATTTCAAAAGTTTTTGTTATTTTTTTTTTTTGGGTGGAATCTTATGAGATAGACTCCACCAAATCTATTTTTAAAATTAATTTTTTTGTTTTTTTTTAAAATTAAATATTTATTATAAGGGTAAAATAGTATTTTTGTCAAAAAAGTTAACAGAAGTTAATAGAAGGACCTAACGGAGGAATACTGGAACTAGAGGGACTAGAGCGGCTAATAGGTTAAACTAGAGGGACGAAACACATCATATGAGAACGCAAAGTAGCGTAATTTCCTAGTTTGGACTCGAAACCTAAAGAGTGAGTAACCGAAATGACTGAGACTCAATAAGGAATCATATGAGATCATGTTCAAGTCCAAAAATAATAAAACAAAAACAAATAAACACAAAGTCACACAAGTATGTCATTTCCTAAAGATAGTCTTAGAACATGCAATTTCACAATGTTTATCAAATTAAATCTAATGCATGTGCATAATTCAATAAGTGTATGAATGTGTTATACCAATGGTGTACAACTATGCAGGGACACAAATGAAGGCCATGTGTGTGTGTGCCTTATGCCTTGTAAGAGAAAGAAGTATCTTGATACCTTAGCATCCAAGTAAGCGCTTTTCCTCTTGAAGTCAATATTTGCATAAGAAATTGTTTTTCTCCTTCGAAGCTTCTTTTCACCAACAACCACCTACGCAACTAACCATTACAAATAAAGAGAGTTTTGCAATGGAATCAAACCAACACAAATCAAGGATCTTATAGTATAGCTAAGAGTAAGGAGTTCCATTATTTTTTCAGTGAATCTACTATTCAACTCCATCAAATGAAAATCTATCACAACATTAAATATGTTAACGTGATAATAATGCTCAACTGTGATATTATTTTTTTGCTAACAAGAACGTCTTGTGCCTTTCATATATCGTGCACTCATGTTAGACATCTTAATGTCATACCTATCCAAAAATAAAATGTACAAATGTCATATACTATTTTCTCTAAAATAATTAAATAAAAATCATACCTTTCACAAAATGACAACACGTCACCTAAAAAGGTATCACAACCATCTTCTCGCAACTTTTGAAGAAGTATTTTGGTTGTTGAGACTAAATTGAGTGCATTTAATATGTCTTGGGATTTAATTTGTAATGCTTGACAAAGCATATAAGAGATTCCTATAACTTTGTTCATCAAGTGCAAGATGAAAACAAACTTAAATGATCTCATCTCTTTATAAGCAAATTTATCTTCTCCACATATATTACTATTAAATCCATTATCGATCATCTTTTCAAGGAGGACACAAGTTGAAACTAGACATATCAATTAATCTACTAACAGAAATAAAATGAGAGCTCCAACGAGTAGTTCTAGCTCGTTGCAAAGTATGAATTTGATTAGCCCATGTAGCAGTTATAAGTTCTCCTAAAGTTATCATGTCAACAATTTCATCTTCTCGAATAGATTTTAACTTAGAATGACGCTTGAAAGAAGAACCGACAAAGTTGGTAACGGAACTCAATTTAGAAAAGAATAGCAATACCTCATGCACTTCTTTGGATACCGTAACTAAAAAAGTTGTAAACGATGAGCGAAGCAATGAACATAATAGGTATATCGGAAATCTTTGATAAATAAGCCTTGTAATACATTCCATTCACCCCGCATATTGCTAGCTCCATCATATCCTTGACCCCACAAATTTCAACCAAAAGATTGTATCGAGAAAGTACATTACATATCTCCTTTTTAAGAGTTGAGGCATTTGTGTCATCAACACCAACAACTTGGAAAAAACGTTCTCAAACAAAACTCTTACAATTCACATATTTTAAAATTATAGACATTTGTTCCTTATTAGATTCATCAAGAGCTTCTTCAATAAGAATACAAAATTTGGCATCCCCAACTTCCTCACGGATCTTATTCCGCACTTTGTTAGCAAGAATGTTCAATAATTCTTTTTGAATAATATATGATGTATACTTTCCATTGTGAGGAGCATTTTCCAAGACAGGTGTGGCAATTTCTTTATTCATTCTTGCTTGCAACTTTATCAATTTAATGAAATTGTCACAATTAGTAGAATGTATGGATTCACCATGATCTCTAAAAACACAACCTTGCATAGCTAACCATCTCAAAGTTTCTACTGAAGTCTTGAGTTGCAATAGATTATCCAAAATTTATTGAGGAGTTGCCTTATTCATAACTTTGTCAATGTTTTGGGATGTGTTCTTTAAGTTATCCCACTTTTCCATATCAATACGGTGCAGTGAACCATGATCTTTGCCTTCATGGTTTGCAAATGTACATCTCCTCCCATATGGAACTCTCTTCCATTCTTGAAACCGTTCACAAGTAAATGTGACATACTTTGATGAACAACTATCAAAAAGATAGCAAGTAAAACAAAATGTACTTTTTTTTTTTTCCTTTGAGTGCTCAAGCCATGAGAATTGTGCAAACCAAGAATATTGAAAACACTGATTTTGACTTAAATATGAAAGGGGTGGATTCTCACTTACTTTAGGTTGACATGGTCCTATTTTGATATACGCCATTCTAACATCATCACGCGTGTTAGCGAGATATGACCATAGTGGCGGACGTAATCTAGGATCACGTTCCAAATAAGGACCATTAACAATCGATAGAATAACAACTTTCTCAACTTCAACTCTTTGTGACTTAGAAGACAAATTTGAAGCTTTAATATCTAGTGAATAATTAGCTCTACTTGATTGACCACCAATTGTTTTATTGTAGAAATGATGGAAAGTTAGCTTTGATTTTTTACGCTTGGGTATATGTTCGCTTGTCATTATAATCTAAACCTATATTAATTTTCGATTAGAAAATCAATCAAATACTAAAATAAAAATTCAAAGATATGTGACAATACAATCTAAGAATTATTAAATTTGATTTTACAATATTTGGTAAGCATCACATGTAGGTCTTCTACTCTTTTTTCCCACACATGACACATCTTGTTTCAAAATTATTTACACGTGTGATACATGTTAGGACCCCGGTTTACCAATCACACAGCGAAAGGTTTTAAAAAAAATTATTTCATAAAGAAATACTGCGATTGATAAACCCTAGGATTTATTTTTCGGAACAGTAAAACAAAAGAATCGAAATCAAAACATATAAACAAGAAGAGAAGAAACAATTTTCTTCATACCTACGTAGGAAGCTCCTTCACTTTAATACGATCTGCTCCTGATTTGAACCACTTGATCTTCCTCGCTATCTCCTGGAATTGGTAACAGCGTGTGGGCGCGTCACGGTATTCAGGAACCTGTATGGAAGAAGAAGAAGAGAAGAACACATAAAAACAACTCTTGTTATTTGTATGTCTTAGGTTAGGCCACACAAAAAGAAAACTTAAAAAAAAAAAAAAAAAAAAAAAATTCTTCTTTTGATCCTTCTTGGCCGCCACCCACTTTTGTTTCTCTTCACTTTTTAGGTGTTTGTTGTGAGGTCTCTTTTACCTAAAAATATATATCATATATATATATATTATTTAAGAAACCAATGATATCTTTTAATTTAAAAACAAAATCTTTATTTTATTTTATTTTATTAATAGATATCATCTAATTTGAATTTAAACTATTTAAATTCAAAATTGATATTTAATCAATTAAAAATATAAGATAATCATATTATCCCATTTTTCAAATATAAATATCAACTAACACCCTCCATCAATAATTAATTACATAATTAAATAATCTTATTATTTAATTGTCATAATCATTAAAATCATTAATTAAATAATCTCATTATTCAATTAGTTCCCGAATAGATATGTGTCACTTTCATAACACAATTAATTGGACAATCCAATTAATTAACCATGACCCTTGTTACCTAAATCGATCGGGCTAGCAAGGGGACCTAATGGACCCACAGTATTTTGAGCTCCAATAATCCTTAAAAATAATTAATTAAACTCTTTAATTATTATTTCATGATTATTAACTTCGGTGTTATTCCACTAAAAACTCGAAGCTGAACTCTCTTAACTGTAGACATTTTTTCACAAACCAATAACTTTCGGTGTCCATCGATATAGCTATTACATATGGTATAATCCTCCACAAGTAGTTCATAATTAGAGCTGGGTCATAATGTCCGTTATATCCCTCTAATTATATTTTTCCTTTAAGTACCATTGATTCTCTAATGAACAATAAATCCTACATTCCTTACGGAATTAGGAGAGCGCTCATATTGTTCAAGCCCCGAATCAACCCTTAGGGGAACTACCATTTACTTCTCGCAAGAAAGAGTGGATTCCACTATTGTGTACAAACCTTCCCAGCCACAAGTCAAACCGTGATCCCAACATACAGAGCATATTGATCAGGAATGCAACTCCGACCTCACTCATGGTATATCAAAGACCACGATCTAACCTGAAGGAGTCGATAATACACTCAGGATTAAGATCACCAACATATAGCCATCATTAGTTGATATATATGAATCTCATCGTTAAACGGATCTTAATGAGAGATTCATATAGATCATGGCCCAGTCCTATATGATCACATCATACAAGGTGCCTCCATTCTCATATCTCCATATGAATGATCCAGGATAGGATCACCGTACATTACGAAATAGACCGCAGCTATAGATTAACCACAAATAAAGTACCCATCTTTATTTGCTATCTACGGACTCTTTAGATTACTCGTTTCAAACTGCATCCATCTGTATATGACACTCATATACTCAGTTCGAATTACATCTGGCAATCTTGGATGTTAAGTGCACATGTTATATATTTAAAGTATGACACAAAATGAATGAATATACTACTTTTTTTATTTATGTTCAAATCATATTTATAAATTACAAGCTTTAGGGCAAAAACTCCAACAATACATACCAAATAAAAGACAATAATCATATTATTAGTCTAATAGCACTATCTAATAGTTTTTAGTTTCAACTCACTATCTAATTAATTAAATACAATGAGACATAATTAATTTTATTAATGTTTCAATTCATTAATCTAAATCTCAAATATAAAAGGTTTTTTTTTTTTCAATGATTGAAAATGACATAATTATTTATTTTGTTCAAAATAATTTTAAACACCAAATAATAAAACCAACAAGCTAACACACAAATAATTGTATATGCCCTTTAATTCTAGCAACAAACAAATCACAAACAAATTTAATTAAATCAAACTAATCATAAATCAATTTTAATGTAATAAGGAAACCCTAACAAAATCAAAAAATAAGTAAATAATAAAATAATATACAAGTAAGTAAATAGAAAAGAATAAACATTTTTACCTTGTATGGAGAGAGAGTTTTTGCAAATGTGGTCCCAAGATTGTTAAAAAAATAGGAAAATTATCATTTCCCCCCTGAGGTTTGCCATATTAGATATATTGTTCCCTCTAATTTTAATAATGGCCAGTTAACCCTCTAAAATCCTAAATATTGGTCATTTTGCCCCTTCTATCAAGTTTTCCATCCAAAATCACTTTGACCGTTAATTAAAAAATTAAAATGCCTCCATCAGGGATTGAACTTTCAACCTTGTAGGTAAAAATCACATGCTCTAACCAACTGATCTACTCCAACTTGTTGTAGTAGGTTTGTTGGTTTATATATATATATATATATATATATATATATATATATATATATTAAAAAATTAAAATGCCTCCATCAGGGATTGAACTTTCAACCTTGTAGGTAAAAATCACATGCTCTAACCAATTGATCTACTCCAACTTGTTGTAGTAGGTTTGTTGGTTTAAATATATATATATATATATTAAAAAATTAAAATGCCTCCATCAGGGATTGAACTTTCAACCTTGTAGGTAAAAATCACATGCTCTAACCAACTGATCTACTCCAACTTGTTGTAGTAGGTTTGTTGGTTTAAATATATATATTAAAAAATTAAAATGCCTCCATCAGGGATTGAACTTTCAACCTTGTAGGTAAAAATCACATGCTCTAACCAACTGATCTACTCCAACTTGTTGTAGTAGGTTTGTTGGTTTATATATATATATATATATATATATATATATATATTAAAAAATTAAAATGCCTCCATCAGGGATTGAACTTTCAACCTTGTAGGTAAAAATCACATGCTCTAACCAATTGATCTACTCCAACTTGTTGTAGTAGGTTTGTTGGATATATATATATTAAAAAATTAAAATGCCTCCATCAGGGATTGAACTTTCAACCTTGTAGGTAAAAATCACATGCTCTAACCAATTGATCTACTCCAACTTGTTGTAGTAGGTTTGTTGGTTTATATATATATATATATATATATATTAAAAAATTAAAATGCCTCCATCAGGGATTGAACTTTCAACCTTGTAGGTAAAAATCACATGCTCTAACCAACTGATCTACTCCAACTTGTTGTAGTAGGTTTGTTGGTTTAAATATATATATTAAAAAATTAAAATGCCTCCATCAGGGATTGAACTTTCAACCTTGTAGGTAAAAATCACATGCTCTAACCAACTGATCTACTCCAACTTGTTGTAGTAGGTTTGTTGGTTTAAATATATATATATATAATTTAATATAATAATATATAAAAATAGATTTATGAAAAAGAAAAAGAAAATAAGAAAACAATAGGAAAAAAATTCAAAAAAAAAAAAGGAAAATTATTTTTCTCTATTTTTTTTTTTATCAAATTGAAATAATATAATTTTTGAAAAGGAAAAAAATTCAAAAAAAAAAAAAAGAAAGAAAAAAAAAATTAAGGGCTTTGATTTTCTGGATTTTCTGTGTTTCCTTTTGTTTTGGCTTTTTCTTTTCTTTTTCATAAATCTGTTTTTATATATTATTATTAAATATGAGTTTATTTTAAATTATATATATATGAGTAATGAATTTATTTTAAATTAAATAAACATATTTAAATTATTTTAAACAAACTATATAACTATATATATATATATATATATATACACACACACACACATTTAAATCATTAAACCTCCAACAATGAATTGAAGTAGCTCAGCAGGTTAGAGTGTTTGGTTTTTAATCACAAGGTCGGAAAACTTGACAAAATGACCAATATTTAGGATATCAAGGGGTTGACTGGCCATTATTAAAACTAAAGAGACCAGTTTATCTAATATGGCAAACCTCATAGAGGAAAATGATAATTTCCCTATAAAATAAATAAATAAATAAATAAAATCATAGTGGGGTAGAGAGAGATTAAAGAATGCATAAAAGAACAAAGAAAAATATTAGAGAGAAGAAGAAGAAAATAAAGAAAAAAAAAATAAAGTTTGGTGGAGTGGTGGGATTTGGGAATAAAGGGGCACGTAACTCAAGAGTCAAGACATATGGTGGGTCATGGGTGGTAATGTAGGGAAAACGTATGCACGCAGCGGAAGCGAGACTAAAATAGGTTTAGTATATTTTAAAAAATTTTCCTTTTTAAAGATGAACATTAACCCTTTAATTAATTAACATATAATAAAGATATCGTACCTTTGTCGCGTGATCCGATTGACGTTGCGTCGATGGTAATCCGTAAGATCTTCCAATCCAATCACGAACGTGAATCACCTAGGAGCGTGGTCTCCCTTCTCTTTGAATTGTGTACCTAATGATGGATAACAAAACTTTTCTTTTTCGTTAATCACAAAAACTTCCAAGAGATAACGAAGAACGTTCCGGTCACTTTTGAATTCTCAATCTAACAATCGAAACTCGCGTGAGCCTTATTCGAAATTGTACACAAAGCCTTTTGATGTAAAAGCTTACTCGTACACTATCGAAATAAAAACAATTCTTCTCTCTATATCCTCTTGGCCGAAAATCACACTATGTCTAAGAGTTGGATTCTATTTTTCAAGCTAAAGAAAAATAACTCTCAAGCAAGCCTTAGAGTAAGCCGAATTCTCTTTGCACAAAATATATATATTAGGTCGCAGAATCCTCTTTGCACAAAATAATATATATACCATGCACCAATTCTTTAGCCCATATATTATATTCCTATTGTTGCAGAATCCCACTTGCACATATTTTTATATATTGACCGAATTCACTTGCCATATATTATATATGTTGATCGAATTCCTCTTACAATATATTTAGGGTTTCCGAATTCTATATATGATGGGTAATCTAGAAGGTGGCCGAAGACCGAATTCACTTGCCATATATTATATATGTCGACCGAATTCCTCTTACAATATATTTAGGGTTTCTGAATTCTATGATGGGTAATCTAGAATGTGGCTAAAATCCTCACTATAAGAGGATTTGTGTTTCACCAAAATACCTATCAACCTTAGAATCCTAACCCTAATCCAACTCTTTAGTGTTTTATTCTTTTATGACTATATCAAAGACTTCCTTATTTGATTAGATAAATAAATCCCTTATTTATCTACTTACCAAATAAAGTCTTTTATTTTATTTATACTGCCACAATAGTATACTACTAAGAAACATATTTCCTAGTCAGAAAAAGATTTTGATTCTTAATTAAATAATTAATCAATCAATTGATTAATTCCCATTTAATCAAATAATAAAATAAAATAATATATTAAGCTATTTTTCAAGCCTTGCCACCCATACACAAAGATAGGCCCAAATATTATTTTTCATTTTATTAAATCCATTGGACCTTTAATTAAAAGGCCCATATGTGAACTAGGTCCATTCTTACTAAAAGAAACAAGCTCACATGCCTTAATACAATTTTAGATGGACCCATAATTAGTCCGGTAGAATATATCAAGTGATCCATGCAAGTCCGTGTGGATTGAGGATCTTGGCAGGCTATCTAAATTTAAGCTCCAATAGACATAACCCAATCACAATCAACAAATGATTCACTTAGGTTGGATCTATTAATTTTAGTTCATTCCACTAAAGAACTAAAATTGCACTCTTAAATAAAGATAGAACAATTAAATGATTCTCATTCATACCCTAGACAATCTTATTGGAGATAGTGAATCCTCGTGAATAATATCAATAATCGCCAAGAGCTCATAGACCACCTATAGCTCTTTGAAACAAATTATAGCACGGTGTGTATAAAACTATCTAGAGGGGGGGGGGGGGGGGGGGGGGGGGGGGGGGGTTGAATAGATTTTAAGCTTTTTACCCAATTTTTCGTGATAGTCAAAATTACGAAATTACCCCTAAATAGATAAAGCAATAAATCAAGTATAATATGCGGAAATTAAATAACACTTGATTTTTACGTGGAAACCCTCACGGGAAAAACCACGGGCTAGTAAGTAAGCCACACTCGAACCTCGAATCCACTAAATGTGTAAAACGATTACAACCTAATCCCGGAAGTAATCACACACCTACCTAATCCCGGTATGAGTGAACCTAGTCCAATTTGCTTGCGTTCTAAGCAACCTAATCCCGGATGCTACACACAAGACTTACTTTCTCTATGAAGATAATACAACCCTAAGTGAATATATGAATATCCAAATGCAACATAGAGCAAGGGAAACCCTATATGCTTATCTAAGATGATTAATATGCAATTAGAACAATCCTAGATATCAAAACTAAATGACATGTCAAATAGTTTAGCTAATCAAGATTAAGCACAAAACTTAATTAGCTATCACAAAACAACTTCTCAAACATACATCATACTAATCTCAAACTTGTATTCAAAGTATATAAAATAACATACAAGTAATTAATTGAGATTGCTAGCTAAGAGAAACACAAAATATGTAAGATATTAGTGAAAAGCTTACCAAGCAAAGTATGATGAAGAATCCATGCAAAATGACATCTAGAAGATCAAGGATGATGCTAGATGATGATTGATGATCATGAAAAAGTGTTTGAGTAATAAAAAATGAGTTCTTGGAATTTTTCTTCTCTTTGAAAAATATCCTAAGTATGAATTCTGAATATGAACTCACTTAATTGACCTAAAGACAAAATGGCATATATATAGGGGGCCAAATCAAAGTGTGGTCGTTTAAGTAAGTTTCAAAGAAACGCGCCGATCGGCGGTTTCGACCGATCATGACCGCCGAATTGAGCTCGTGAAGAACAGAGCATAAACGGCGGTTCATTCGGCGGTTTCGTGACCGTCGATCCCAACCGCCGAATCAAAACAGAGAGATTAAAATCAATCAGGTATGAACGGCGGTTTCGAACGGCGGTTTCATGACCGTCGATTCAACTGCCGAATTAGACTGAGAGATAAATCAATCAGGTCTTGAATCGGCGGTTTCGAACGGCGGTTGTGACCGCCGATCTTAACCGCAGAAATGCTTCAGACCAATCTGGACTGAAACGGCGGTTTCATTCGGCGGCCAGGCCGCCGATCACCTAGATAGGTGAAAACCAAGGAGAAGCCAAGGGCATTCTTCATAGGCGGTCCTCGCGCTAAACCAAGCACATTCTAGTGCATGCGCGGACGTTTCCGAAAGTTATCGGGAAACGAATTACACGACAACAAGACACAATTACACACAACAAAATATAATAAATAAGTGCAAGTGTGAAATGTGACAAGTGAAGAGAATGCACACATATGCAATGAATGTTAAGTGTGTGTGTGCAACTAATCTCTTCAAAGAAAAGTAAGCACATAGAAATTTACCTTCGGTGCTTATCAACACGAGGTCTTCAAAGGGCTTCGAACAATAAGACCGATACTTAGGCTACCCTTACAAAGAACCCCAACATGTGGTTGTCCACGAAATGAGCCAATCAACAAATGGGAACCTTACAATCTCCCCTTTGGCTATTTCGTGACAAAACCACCACTCACATTGATTCCTCACAAAGAAATAGAAACTACGGGACAACTATGATATTCTACAACACAAAGAGATAAGAAAATAAAACTTCAAGTCTTCAATCTCTTGTAGAATAATCAAGCCCTGTAAATAAGATTTCTATGTTTTCCAATACAAGTGAAATGTGAGATTAATCAAGTGATATCAAAACAAGCATTTGCATTTTTAGAATTTAGGCACAACATTACAAAATATATGCAATGTATGATAAATGCAATGCTCCCCCTCAAAGGGTTACTCCCCCTCAATGTGTTATCTCCCCAATGTGCACAATTGCAACACCAATTTGCATCTCCCCTTACCATATACTACTCCCTATTTTTGTCATGATATAGGTAAAGGAGTAGTCCCCAACCGGGTCACTCATAGTAACGAGAGATAGTAGCATGCAAGATTTGCATAATTAATATAAGTCACTTTATGCATCTCAATTTAATCGGAGAGAAACAAGGAGATTTATTTGAGAGAAAATGTGTGAATCAAACATGCTTTACATACAAGACATGTAGCATTCAAGTCCAAAATACAATGGTATTTTGCAAAGCAAATGACAAAGGTTTCTAATAGGAATTTAAACCAATTTCACCAATGTCATGAGTAAAGCAAGGATATAGAATACATTGATTTCAATATAAGAGCAACTATATCCAACTTTATAAGCGAAACATGGCATGAGCAACTTTGCACCCTTTTTGATTTTTCCGGATAAGATATCCGTATGATAGTAGCCATGTTCAACCAATAAAGAAAGAGAGACATTTGGAATATAAATTCCTTTGAACGGATATAAGATCCTTTATTCATTTTGAGTCTCATAAGCTTTCACACAAGTTTTGCATTTTTAAGAATATGCAATCATCAATTCATGCTTTTCATATGAGCATGTTATATGAATTTCATGCTTTTTCATTTGACATTAGCATGTTATTAAAGAATCATCATGTCATGGAGATAATCATAGGTCATTCAAATCATACTTCCTATATACATCTCCTAGTCCAAAAATGCATGTTTGAACATAAATATGACATGAATTGTAAACAAGCAAGATTCACACTTATTGAATTGAAAACATATATACATATGTGCAACCAAGCTTACTCAAGCAATTAAAAGAAGAGGCATAAGATATTTCAAATTTTTTGCAAGTGACAAGAATGCAAACTAGCTCTCTTTGCTTGAGTTCCCCATATGGGGTCAATCATAGAATATCACTACACAAGACATATCCCAATAGATCTACTAAGAATTTTAAATCGAGTAGCATCTAAGGGTTTAGTAAATAGGTCCGCAAGTTGATCATTAGTACCTACATGTTCAAGTACTATGCATTTATTTTCAACAAGCTCTCTAATGAAGTGATGGCGGATGTCAATATGCTTAGTTCTAGAATGTTGCACCGGATTCTTGGAAATATTAATGGCACTCATGTTATCACAAAAGAGAGTGAGAGTACCTTGGTTGAATCCGTAATCTACTAGCATTTGCTTCATCCATATAAGTTGAGTGCATCCACTCCCCGCGGCTATGTACTCGGCTTCCGCCGTGGACAAGGAAATCGAGTTTTGCTTCCTGCAAAACCAAGACACCAAGTTGTTGCCTAGAAAGAAGCAACCGCCCGATGTGCTCTTCCTATCATCACAATTTCCTGCCCAATCCGCATCACTATATCCTACAAGACTAGAATTAGTGTCAAATGAGTACCAAATCCCATAGTTGGAAGTCTCATTCACAAAGCGAATGACTCTCTTAACCGAAGAGAGATGGGACTCCTTGGGATCGGATTGGTACCTAGCACAAACTCCTACACTAAATGATATATCGGGCCTACTTGCGGTCAAATAGAGCAAGCTCCCTATCATGCCACGATATAAGGTTTGGTCCACACTTTTACCGCTA
Source organism: Acer yangbiense (assembly GCA_008009225.1). Taxonomy (NCBI): domain Eukaryota; kingdom Viridiplantae; phylum Streptophyta; class Magnoliopsida; order Sapindales; family Sapindaceae; genus Acer; species Acer yangbiense. Next base: position 19,578,519 of record CM017771.1, read on the forward strand.
GCATCCTTGCTTAGCTTCAAAGTGGTGCTCATAGGAGTGTCACAATGTTTGGCTTTTTCAAGACCAAACTTCTTCACAAGGTTTTTGGCATGGGTTATGAAAATCTCATTATCTAGTTGCCTAATTTGCAAACCTAGGAAGTAATTAAGCTACCCAACAAGACTCATCTCAAATTCATGAGACATAACATCAACAAATTGTTGGACCTTGGTGTTGTTGGTGGAGCCAAACACTATGTCATCGACATATATTTGAGCTATGAAAAGCTCATCATTGTCTCTCTTGATGAATAGTATCTTGTCAACACTACCTCTTGTGTAGTTATTGTCAACAAGAAATTGAGTGAGGCGCTCATACCAAGCCCTCGGTGCTTGTTTCAACCCATATAGTGCCTTCTTGAGGCGATAGACATGGTTGGGATGGTGAGCATCCATAAACCCATTGGGTTGTTCAACAAACACTTCCTCTTGCAAGAAGCCATTGAGGAAGGCACTCTTGACATCCATTTGGTGCAATTTAAACTTGTGCACACAAGAAATGGACAAGAGAAGCCTAATAGACTCTAAATGGGCAACGTGAGCAAATGTCTCCTCAAAGTCGATACCCTCAATTTGAGAGTACCCTTGTGCTACAAGTCTAGCCTTGTTCCGCACTATGTTGCCATCCTCATCGGATTTGTTCCTAAATATCCATTTAGTGCCTATGACATTAGTGGTCTTAGGCCTAGGAACTAGAGTCCAAACCTCATTCCTTTCGAATTGGTTTAGCTCTTCTTGCATGGCAAGAACCCAAAATTCATCATTTAAGGCTTCTTCAACCTTTTTGGGTTCAATTTGAGAGGTGTAGCATGTGTAGCTAATAAGATTAGCAAGTTGACGTCTAGTCCTAACACCCTCATTAACCTCTCTAATGATATCTTCTTTATCATGGAGTTTCCTAACCCATGGAGCGGGTTCTTTAGAGTCCAAGAGAGGAACTATATCAATAGGTTGTGTGTCATCATTGTTGACATTAGATGTCCCATCATTAGGAGACACCACAACCTTCTCCAAAGGAGAAACATCACTAAAAATAACCTCCTCCTCATGATCATTTGACTTGAGCCTAGTATCATCAAATACGACATTGGATGATTCCATAACACTTAGAGTCTTTAAATTGAAAACTCTATAGGCTCTACTATTCAAGGCATAGCCAATAAAAATACCCTCATCACTCTTAGCATCGAATTTGCCAAGTTGATCACGGTCATTCAAAATGTAGCATTTGCTTCCAAAAGTGTGGAAGTAGCTAACATTTGGCATCTTGCCTTTCCATAACTCATAGGAGGTATTTCTAGTACCGGGCCTTAGGAAAACACGATTCCCTATATAGCAAGCCGTATTGACGACTTCGGCCCATAGGTTCCTAGGGACATTGTTGCTAAGCAACATCACACGGGCCATCTCTTGAAGGACCCTATTCTTCCTTTCAACAACTTCATTTTGTTGAGGTGTCCTAGGAGCCGAAAACTCATGGGAGATGCCTAAATTATTACAAAAGGTTTCAAAAGTAGCATTCTCAAATTCCCTCTCATGGTCACTTCTAATCCGTTTTATGCTTTTAATATTAGAATTCATTTCATTTTGTATTTTATTACAAAGCATTTTAAACTTATCAAAAGTTTCGGATTTTTCTCTAAGAAAATATGTCCATGTGAACCTAGAGAAATCATTAACACATACAAAAATGTATCTCTTTCCACCCAAACTTTCGATTTGCATAGGACCCATGAGGTCCATGTGGAGAAGCTCAAGAGGCTCCTTGGTGGTGAGATACTTACCCTTTTTGTGCATGCTTTTAGTTTGCTTTCCTTGTTGGCAAGGTCCACAAACACCATTGGCTTTCTTCCCAAGCTTAGGGAGGCCACGCACACAATTGAACTTTCCAAGGGTCCGTAGATCCCTAAAGTTCATGTGGCCAAGTCTTTCATGCCACAACTCAATTTGCTCATCCATGGACACATGATTAGATACAATACTAGCTTCAAGACAATAACAATTGTCGCTAGATCTCATGCCCTTCAACAAGGTTTGTCCATCGGGTTTTAGGATAGAGCAATAATCTTTAGAAAACAAGACGGAATATCCTTCATCACTAAGATGTGAAATGCTTATTAAATTGGCTTTCAAACCATCAACAAATAAAGCATTGGATAAGGAGGGTAATCCGGGAACGGAAATGGTTCCTTTCCCTACAACATTTCTTTTGGATCCATCACCAAAAGTGACATTTCCACCTTCCTCCATAACAAGAGTCTCGAAGAAACTCTTGTTTCCCGTCATGTGCCTAGAGCACCCACTATCCAAATACCAAAAATTAGAAGAATTTGCCTTCAAGGCTATTTGTGCAACATGGCAAACATTTTCATTCTTTCTAATCCACTTAGCAACAATTTTAGCTTTCTTAGTGGTCTTTGGTACATGGGCTCTAGATGTCCTAGGATCATGCAAAATAAAATTATCATTCCTAGGAACATGCATCTTGGCTCTATTCTTTCTTTTTTCAATCATGCTTCGTGTTCTACACATTTTAATATATTGAAAGCAATTTGGTCTAATATGACCATCACAACCACAAAAGTGACAAATAGGGATGAAAAAAGGAATCATACCTTGTCTTTGTGCACGTATGGGAGCTCGTCCATGTCTTTGTGGATAAGTGGGTTCAATCCATCTTCGTTGTTGAACCGGTCTAGGTTGCTTCCAAGCTTAAGGTTGCATGATTGGTCTCTTTCCTTTGTGAGCCAATTGTTGAGGAATGTTGGCTTGAGGGACCCAAGGGGGTTGAGCTTGAGGTTGCCTTCTTGGCCCCATCTTCACTTGTGCATTAGAGCATTGTCCTACTTCTAAATTCCTAGGAGCTTGCACAAATGAAGTTTCTTCTTTCTTCAAGCTCTTGACAAACACGGTATTGTTAGAGGTAGAGATCTTCTTGTCATCTTCATAACCAAGACCCCTCTTGTCACATGGATTCTTTCCAACACCAAGCATATGGTCAAGCTTCTTGGTGCTAGAATCTACCCTAGCCAATGACCCTTTAACTTCTACAAGTTCCCTCTTCAAGCCTTCTTCACTTCTCGTGGATAAGTCTAACTCCTCAATTAACTTATCCTCTCTCCTCTTCAATCTTTCCACTTGTTCACTTAAGTGGTCATTATGAGCCGAAAGTTCAAGGTTCTCTTCTCTCAACCTCTCAATCTTTCTTGTGCTTTTAATTGCTAAATCATTGAACTCGGCATGGTATTTAGCAAGCACTTTCTACTTCACTAGAGTCAATTTCCTCTTGACTCATTTCCTCTCTCTCACTAGCACTTTTGCTCTTGTGAGATGTGGCAAAAGCTAGGAAGTTAGCCATGAGCTCTTCTTCACTTGAAGACTCATCTTCCTCATTGGAGTCATCACTACTCCCACTCCAAGTGGCGGCCATCACTTTGCTTTTCTTCTTTTCATTGTGATTAGCACATTCGAGGGCAAAGTGACCAATCCCACCACATTCAAAGCATCGGACCCCTTTCCTTTCGGTCCTCTCTTGTCTAGGCTCAAACTTCTTGAAGGAACCTTTTTTCTTCAAGTCTTGTCCTCTTGACCCAAATCCCTTCTTCTTCTTGAACCCCATAACCTTATTAAACCTTTTCACGAATAAGGCAAGGTCTTCATCCGAGTCATGCTTTGCCTCCTTTGCATCCTTAAATGCCTTCAAAGCTATTCCTTTAGACTTCTTAGGAGGAGTAGTGGTGCTAGGAGCCTTCCTAGACTCATATGCAAGGAGACGTCCAATCACCTCACTTGGCTTTATATCCATGTAGCCACTATTTTCTTCTATGGCCGTCACCTTTGATTCAAACCTATCGGGGAGAGATCTCATAATTTTTTGCTTGACTCTCCTATCCGAATACGGGTCTCCGAGTTGATGGCTTTGATTTACGATGTCCATCAATTTGATTTCGAAGTCATTGAAGCATTCATCCTCTCCCATCCTAAGTAGCTCAAATTGAGTTTGGAGGACTTGAAGCTTGGACTCCTTCACCACCTCGGTTCCCTCATGTGCAACTTGAAGGATGTCCCATGCCACTTTTACAATCTGAGTATTCTGAATAAGCTTGTATTGATTCTCATCCATTGCACACATGATGGCATGCATAGCCTTCCTATTCCACTTGGAAGCCTCAAACTCTTGCGCGTTCCATTGCGCCTTAGGCTTCAAAACTTCTTCTCCTCCACCACCGAGAGTCATCATGGGTAGATCATATCCGTCTTCCACCGCCATCCATGCACGGTCATGAATTTGGCATATGTAGGATTCCATCTTCCCTTTCCATTGGGAATAACTTAAACCGGTAAGAAGTGGAGGCCTTGTGCTAGAAGCACCTTCGTGGCCACCACCATTTCCACCGTTTCCACTCATAGTGTTTATGAATGAATGAAATGAATGCAAATGTATGAATGATCAAAAATCACACAAAATGCAAAACACACCAAAAAAGCAAGGATCACCTATGTATGTCTAGGAACCCGCTCTGATACCAATTGAAACAAATTATAGCACGGTGTGTATAAAACTATCTAGAGGGGGGGTGAATAGATTTTAAGCTTTTTACCCAATTTTTCGTGATAGTCAAAATTACGAAATTACCCCTAAATAGATAAAGCAATAAATCAAGTATAATATGCGGAAATTAAATAACACTTGATTTTTACGTGGAAACCCTCACGGGAAAAACCACGGGCTAGTAAGTAAGCCACACTCGAACCTCGAATCCACTAAATGTGTAAAACGATTACAACCTAATCCCGGAAGTAATCACACACCTACCTAATCCCGGTATGAGTGAACCTAGTCCAATTTGCTTGCGTTCTAAGCAACCTAATCCCGGATGCTACACACAAGACTTACTTTCTCTATGAAGATAATACAACCCTAAGTGAATATATGAATATCCAAATGCAACATAGAGCAAGGGAAACCCTATATGCTTATCTAAGATGATTAATATGCAATTAGAACAATCCTAGATATCAAAACTAAATGACATGTCAAATAGTTTAGCTAATCAAGATTAAGCACAAAACTTAATTAGCTATCACAAAACAACTTCTCAAACATACATCATACTAATCTCAAACTTGTATTCAAAGTATATAAAATAACATACAAGTAATTAATTGAGATTGCTAGCTAAGAGAAACACAAAATATGTAAGATATTAGTGAAAAGCTTACCAAGCAAAGTATGATGAAGAATCCATGCAAGATGACATCTAGAAGATCAAGGATGATGCTAGATGATGATTGATGATCATGAAAAAGTGTTTGAGTAATAAAAAATGAGTTCTTGGAATTTTTCTTCTCTTTGAAAAATATCCTAAGTATGAATTCTGAATATGAACTCACTTAATTGACCTAAAGACAAAATGGCATATATATAGGGGGCCAAATCAAAGTGTGGTCGTTTAAGTAAGTTTCAAAGAAACGCGCCGATCGGCGGTTTCAATCGGCGGCCAGGCCGCCGATCATGACCACCGAATTGAGCTCGTGAAGAACAGAGCATAAACGGCGGTTCATTTGGCGGTTTCGTGACCGCCGATCCCAACCGCCGAATCAAAACAGAGAGATTAAAATCAATCAGGTATGAACGACGGTTTCATGATCGCCGATTCAACCGCCGAATTAGACTGAGAGATAAATCAATCAGGTCTTGAATCGGCGGTTTCGAACGGCGGTTGTGACCGCCGATCTTAACCGCAGAAATGCTTCAGACCAATCTGGACTGAAACGGCGGTTTAATTCGGCGGCCAGGCCGCCGATCATAACCGCCGATCACCTAGATAGGTGAAAACCAAGGAGAAGCCAAGGGCATTCTCCATAGACGGTCCTCGCGCTAAACCAAGCACATTCTAGTGCATGCGTGGACGTTTTCGAAAGTAATCGGGAAACGAATTACACGACAACAAGACACAATTACACACAACAAAATATAATAAATAAGTGCAAGTGTGAAATGTGACAAGTGAAGAGAATGCACACATATGCAATGAATGTTAAGTGTGTGTGTGCAACTAATCTCTTCAAAGAAAAGTAAGCACATAGAAATTTACCTTCGGTGCTTATCAACACGAGGTCTTCAAAGGGCTTCGAACAATAAGACCGATACTTAGGCTACCCTTACAAAGAACCCCAACATGTGGTTGTCCACGAAATGAGCCAATCAACAAATGGGAACCTTACAAGTTACCATATTTACTCATATGACCACATTTTGAATTTTGGATATTTTAACTTGTCCAGAAGCCATACTTTCAATAGTCACTATCGAAAACTCAACGTTGAGATTTTATATCCAATTACCTCAAAACATCCATATGATGATATTATACTCTCATTGTATAAATGGAGCCACGATATCCATATCTATAAATGAAGTCCTTTATCGATTAACAAATGAATATCACCAAACTATCGAGGATAGACTATGCTATATAATCGTACTCATTGATAACTCAAATGATACCACTTGCAACCATAAGTCCATCATTTATCTCAGGATTAAGATAGACTCTCTGATTGTCTTCATAATGAAAAGACTTTTATCTATTGACGGTTCTAGATAAAGTATTTCATTGTGATCCAGTTCAATGCACCTAGTGCACTAGATTCTTTTACACAAAGCCATTTTGATGATTTAGACCCATCATAACACATTTGATCCCACTCAAATGCTAGCAAAAGAATCTACAACTTTAACAAGATAAAGGTGCTCAACCTTTAACTTAACTTGTGAACATTATTCAAGACTAACTAAAGAATTGTGTCTACCTCATACATATCTAGATATACGAACAATTCTTCTTTTCTCATAGTCTTTTGACCTTATGATTATTTACCTTGACAATTATAATTATAAATGCTATAAGATTTTGTTAAATAAACAGAAATCACTTTATTAATATGATAAGATTGTCAATTACAATATTACACTCTTGCTATTGAGCATAATCCTAACAATCTCCCACTTGCGCTATAGCAAATGTGTCATATCTCACATTCTCATGTTCTCTAGGTGCCCATCAAAACTCTTTTGTGGTAGAGCCTTTGTGAAGGGATCCGCTAGATTTTCTGCTGATGCGATTTTGGTAATCGTCACGTCACCCTTATGTACAATCTCCCTAAGAAGATGATATTTCCTTTCAATGTGTTTTCCTCTCTTATGACTTCTTGGTTCTCTCGAATTAGCCACTGCTCCACTGTTGTCACAGTAGATAGTGATCTGCTTATTCGCACTGGAAACCACTTCCAAGTCAATCAGGAATTGACGGAGCCAAACAGCCTCTTTGGCAGCTTCGTATGCAGTAACATACTCAACTTCCATGGTGGAATCAGCAATACAAGATTGCTTGATACTCCTCCATATGACTGCTCCTCCTCCAATAGTAAACACAGATCCTGATGTGGATTTTCTAGAGTCAGAATCTAACTGGAAATCAGAATCTGTATACCCAACAGGAATTAAATCCCCTCCTAAGTATACAAGCATATTATCTCTCATTCTCTTGAGAAACTTGAAAATATGCTTGATTGCCGTCCAGTGATCAGGACCAGGTTTCAATTGAAACCTGCTAACTATGCCCATAGCAAAACAAATATCTGGTCTAGTGCAGAGCATTGCATACATGAGACTTCCAACTGCCAAGGCATATGGAATCCTACTCATGAATTGCTCTTCATGCTCATTCTTAGGAACTTGTTCCTTAGAAAGTTTGATTCCATGTCTGAAAGGTAACATACCTTTCTTGGAATCTTGTATGGAAAACCTAGACAAGGTTTTATCTATGTATGAAGCTTGGGATAATGCAATCGTTCTATTCTTGGTATCCAAGTTCTTTCTTATTACTTGGATACCAAGAATATAACTTGCTTCTCCTAAGTCCTTCATATCAAATTGTTTTGCTAACCATTCTTTTACTGATGTCAATACACCTACATCGTTTCCGATGAGTAGTATATCATCAACATAAAGAATGAGGAAAACCATCTTGTCACCTTTAATCCTTTTGTAAACACAAGGTTCGTCAAGGTTCTGAATAAATCCAAAACCTTTAATTGCTTGATCGAACCTTATGTTCTAGGACCTGGATGCTTGCTTTAATCCATAAATGGATTTTTGCAACTTGCATACCTTTTCCACTTGGCGACAATCAACATTCTCCATTGCATCCTTATACGTGTAAGGATCATCATCATCCGGGAGATTCTCCACCGATTCTCCAAGACCGATGTATCTCTCAGGTTGACTTCTAACCCTCCCACTACGACGAGGAATGGTAGGTTGTTGATTCTGTGATGGTGTGGAACTTACAATTGGGCTAGGTTGTGTATCCTCTTGTGGAATTATATCTCCTGACATCTCATTCAGGACAATTCTACTTTTGGGTACAAAATCATTCATATAGTCCTTTTCCAAAAATTTAGCATTTGTTGAAACAAATACTTTAAGATCTGAAAGACTATAGAAATAATATCCCTTAGTTTCTTTTGGATACCCCACAAATATGCATGTTTCCAAACGGGACTCCATCTTTTCTGTCTTTCCTTTTAACACATGCGCATGACAACCAAATATCCTTAAGTGTTGTAAATTAGGCTTTCGCCCAGTCCACAACTCATGCGGTGTTTGAGGAACCGACTTAGATGGTACATCGTTTAGAATGTATATTGCAGTTTGTAAAGCATATCCCTAAAAAGAAATAAGAAGTATTGAATAACTTAACATAGACCTAACTGTAAGGATTCCCATATATTGATTGGCTTATTTCGTGGACAAACCACTTGTTGGGGTTGATTATGTAAGGGTAGTTTAGGTGATTGAACTTCAAGCTCGAAGGCCTTTCCAAGACCTCAAGAGACAAGCACGCCAAAGGTATAATCTCTAGTGCTTGGTTTTTTCTTTGAAGAGACTTAGAATGCATACACACACTTAGTATACTTGCATTTGTGTGCATACTCTTCATATGTCACTTTACACACTAGCACTTTGATTGATATCTTGTTGTGTGTATATGTGCTTAGTAATTCGTTTCCCGATAGTGTTCGGAAACGTCCGCGCATGCACTAGAATGTGCTTGGTTTTAGGCAAAGACAGCTTACGGAGAATGCTCTTGGCTTCTCCTTTAGATTCACCATCACTGGTAAATCAGCGGTTTGATCGGCGGCCTGGCCACCGAATTGAAACCACCGTTTCAGTCCAGAAAGGTCTGGAGTGATTCTACGGTTACGATCGGTGGCCACCGACCGCCGTTCAAAACCACCGATCATACCTGATTGATTTATTTCTCGGGTTTGATTCTGCGGTTGGTTCGGCGGTTTCGAAACCACCGATTGAAACCGCCGTTGTTCCCCTATTCTTCTCGGGTTCAATTTGGCGGTTGTAAACGACGGCCTGGCCACCAAATGAAACCGCCGATCGTGCGTTTTCAGGGGCAAACTTGTCTTTTCACATGCTCTGTTTTTCATGCCTATAAATATCTCACTTTCTCTTGTTCTGAACATGACTCTTTGATTATCAAGAACTCTATATTTTAAAGAGAGATTTTGAGAGAAAAAGCAACCAAGTTTGCTCATTTAAACACTCAAATACATTCCTTTGTGCATCAAAGTTCATCTTGCATTCATCCATGAATGGGTTTGCATCATCAACTTGCTTGGTAAGATTTTGATTAAGTTCATCTCATTTTAGTAATTTTACTATCAAGCTATTCTCTTTTAATTTACTTGTATGTTTTTGATCATATGATAAATACAAGATTAGAGAATTAATTGTGATGAATTGATTGAGTGTTATATTGTGATAGCTAATTAGGTTTTTGCTTAATCTTGATTAGCTAAGCTATTTAACATGTCATTTAGCTTAATTGATTATATCATCATCCTAGATAAGCATCTAAGGTTACCTAACCTTGTTTGTTATTTGAATATTCATACATATTCACATATGTTGCATAATCTCTTCATTGAGAATTAAGTCTTGAGGCTAAGATTGCTTAGGCCTTAAGCAATTGGACTAGAGCCACTTTTAAAGGCCCGAGTGGTAGAAGTGGGGGGTTATTGACCGGAGTGTTAGACGAGGTCTACATAGGTTGTAAACTCCATTTCAATTTGTGGGTTTCGAGGTTCAAGTGTGGCGCACTAAACAGCCCGTGGTTTTTCCCAGTGGTTGGGTTTCCACGTATACATCAAGTGTTATTTAAATTCCGCACTATATTACACTTGCTTGTATTTTTGACGAGTAGGGGCATTTTCGTAATATTGACTTGCATGCAAAAATTGAGTAATAAAGCTTAAAATCTATTCACCCCCCCTCCCCCCCCATTTAGATATATTTATCATACACACCGAGCGTTTATTCGTATTACTTTCACTAACCATATTCAAAAGAGTTCTATTTCTCCTTTCTACCACCACATTTTATTGAGGTGTACCTGGTGCAGAAAACTGAGAAATAATTCCATTATCAACAAGATATTACTGAAACTCACCAAATGGATATTACTGAAACTCACCAAATGGATATTCTCCACCACGATCAGATCTCAAGATTTTTATATGTTTATCTAGCTGATTTTCCACTTCAGCTTTAAATGCTTTGAACATGTCAAAAGCATCTGACTTATGTCTCATGAGATACACATATCCAAATCTCGAGTAATCGTTTGTGAAAGTGATGAAGTACTCATATCCACCTCTAGCTTGAATGCTCATAGGACCACATACATCAGTGTGTATTAATCCTAAACATTCAGTGGTTCTTTTGCCTTTGGTCGTAAACGACCTTTTGGTCATTTTACCTTCCAAACAGGATTCACAAGTTAGTAGATCATTAACCTTTAAGTCACTTAAAGGTCCATCACTAACCAATCTTTTAATCCTAATAAGGTTAATATGACCTAAGCGCAAATGCTATAGGTAGGTTTCATCTTTTGATAATTTTTCTCTTTTATGATTAGGTTGCGTTATTTCTATGTCCAACAAGTGAGAGATATTTCTATGTAAATAGAATAGGCCGTTTTCCAATGTACCTTTGCAAATAAATTTGTCATTCTTACTAATAATAAAACTTTTATTAAAAGTAACCGAATATCCAAAATTATTCAAACAAGAAACTGAAAGTAAATTCCTCTTGAATTGAGGTACATAATAAACGACTATTAAATCTAAATGCTTAAAAGAATCTAGATTAACTTTAATATCTCCCACTGCACTGGCGGACACCAACGCTCCGTTGCCTAAACGCAAGTTGATTTCATTCTTACTCAGCTTTCTCCTTTCTTGGAACCCCTGTAAGGAATAACAAACATGATTTGTGGCTTCAGAGTCTATGATTCAAGAATCTGTAGAATCTGCAATAAAACATGTTTCAAGATAATTAATATTACCTTGTTCCTTCTTGTTCTGGGACTTTGGGCAATTTATTTTCCAATGTCCCTTTTCACCATAAAGGAAGCACTTCCCTTTGATCTTGGTTACTTTCTTGGTCTCCTTCTTGGTAGGCCCAAGTTGCTTTTTCTTCTGTTGTTTCTTGACCTTTTGACAGGTCTTAACAGTAGCAACTTTACCAACCATATGAATATGAGATTCATAAGTAGAAGCATGTGGTTTAGGAGCAGACAGAACAAACTTATGCTTTTCAGCTTGCAGCAACAACCCAATTTTCCTTTTCCATGTGACTATCTCCAGTTAAAGTATTATCTTTTAAGATGTTGATTAGGGATGGGATCATGATTTCTGAATAAAATAAAAATATATATAAGTAAATAATCATGACAAAGCACTTTCGAATATTTATCTTGAATTAAATAAATAACTCAATCGTAAAAATTCAACGGTGATCCAACACCCATAAATGTTACGCCTCCTTTGGGAGTACGTACCATTTATTAGTTGGACTAGGTCCCACCTAATTGTTAACATAACAACCAGCGTTTTCAATTTTAGCCTTGCAATTTTATTGACAAAAACTCTTGGGAGGATATCATTAAAATTACATTGAGTGTGTTACCAAGATATCGACCCTCAATTTTCTCTTATGAAAATCCCTCCTTTGGGAGTAGATCTTGTTTGAGTCAATTGTCTAGTCTATCTTTATAAGGAAGTATTTTGCTAAATTCCATTTATAGACGCCCCTTGGGGGGGGATTACCAATAAAATATAAAGTTCAACTAACCTTGGAGGCCATAGGTGTTTGCAAGACACCTTCTCCCACTCAGTTATTTAAGGCGCGTGATTAAATCTCATAGAATGATTTGCCAAGTTATCTAGATGCCAATTAGATACCTAAATCATTCAATGCATGTTCATACCAAAAGAGATATATGAGTGGCACTCCTATTCTATATGACATGTTATCATACAATAACAAATATTGTAATATTTACGAAAAATAAATAGCCACAATTTTGGTCCATCCTAGAAAAGCAAGTAAATTACATTTGTTTGGAATACAATAAAACTCATTTCTTGGCGAACAAGTCTTCAAACGGCCATCATCCACTCGTGCACTCCTTGGCTGCCTCCTATAGGCGTGCGCACCCCACAACCTCACAAAGGGCTGCCGTGCGCAGCCCATAACTCAACATGTGCAGCTGCGTGCTCACTTGCGCGCACGCATGTTGCTATGTTGCACACGGTCCCAAACTTGTTTCGGTTGCTTCCAATTCTTCAAATCTTCAAATCTTTGATCCTTGAATATATTACAGCAGTATTTAAACAAATAAAATACTGCAGTTTTGTTTTTTTTAAATAAAACTACTGCAGTATTTTTAATACAATATTTTTCTGCAGTATTTTAATACAATATTTTTATGCAGTATTTTTATTACAATAGCAAAAATAAATAAAAAACTTAGCAACTACCAAGAAGGAATTACGGTGATAATAGACCACCCTTCTTGTTACAATTCCCAAACAAAAAATACATTGAAATTCTATGACCAAAATCGAGCAACAACAATTCACTTTATAATAACATATATAAATCCATACATTCCAATGTAATTATATATGAGAATACCTAGAGTGTCATCTCTTTCTAAAACATGCATAATCACAATAAAAAGAAATAGATTCACGTGCGTATATATTAATTAATCAAAGGGTACAACCAAGGCTCTAATACCAATTGTAAGGAAAACGTATGCACGCAGCAGAAGCGAGACTAAAATAGGTTTAGTATATTTCAAAAAAAAATTCCTTTTTAAAGATGAACATTAACCCTTTAATTAATTAACATATAATAAAGATATCGTACCTTTGTCGCGTGATCCGATTGACGTTGCGTCGATGGTAATCCGCAAGATCTTCCAATCCAATCACGAACGTGAATCACCTAGGAGCGTGGTCTCTCTTCTCTTTGAATTGTGTACCTGAGGATGGATAACAAAACTTTTCTTTTTCGTTAGTCACAAAAACTTCCAAGAGATAACGAAGAACGTTCCGGTCACTTTTAAATTCTCAATCTAATGATCGAAACTCGCGTGAGCCTTATTCGAAATTGTGCACAAAGCCTTTTGATGTAAAAGCTTACTAGTACACTATCGAAATAAAAACAATTCTTCTCTCTATATCCTCTTGGCCGAAAATCACACTATGTCTAAGAGTTGGATTCTATTTTTCAAGCTAAAGAAAAATAACTCTCAAGCAAACCTTAGGGTAAGCCGAATTCTCTTTGCACAAAATATATATATTAGGTCGCAGAATCCTCTTTGCACAAAATAATATATATATATCGTGCACCAATTCTTTAGCCCATATATTATATTCCTATTGTTGCAGAATCCCAGTTGCACATATTTTTATATATTGACCGAATTCACTTGCTATATATTATATATATTGACCGAATTCACTTGCCATATATTATATATGTCGACCGAATTCCTCTTACAATATATTTAGGGTTTCCGAATTCTATGATGGGTAATCTAGAAGGTGGCTGAAATCCTCACTATAAGAGGATTTGTGTTTCACCAAAATACCTATCAATCTTAGAATCCTAACCCTAATCCAACTCTTTAGTGTTTTATTCTTTTATGACTATATCAAAGACTTCCTTATTTGATTAGATAAATAAATCCCTTATTTATCTACTTACCAAATAAAGTCTTTTATTTTATTTATACTACCACAATAGTATACTACTAAGAAACATATTTCCTAGTCAGAAAAAGATTTTGATTCTTAATTAAATAATTAATCAATCAATTGATCAATTCCCATTTAATCAAATAATAAAATAAAATAATATATTAAGCTATTTTTCAAGCCTTGCCACCCATACACAAAGATAGGCCCAAATATTATTTTTCATTTTATTAAATCCATTGGACCTTTAATTAAAAGGCCCACATGTGAACTAGGTCCATTCTTACTAAAAGAAACAAGCCCACATGCCTTAATACAATTCTAGATGGACCCATAATTAGTCCGGTAGAATATATCAAGTGATCCATGCAAGTCCGTGTGGATTAGGGATCTTGGCGGGCTATCTAAATTTAAGCTCCAATAGACATAACCCAATCACAATCAACAAATGATTCACTTAGGTTCGATCTATTAATTTTAGTTCATTCCACTAAAGAACTAAAATTGCACTCTTAAATAAAGATAAAACAAGTAAATGATTCTCATTCATACCCTAGACAATCTTATTGGAGTAGTGAATCCTCGTGAATAATATCAATAATCGCCAAGAGCTCATAGACCGCATATAGCTCTCCAAGTTACCATATTTACTCATATGACCACATTTTGAACTTTGGATATTTTGACTTGTCCAGAAGCCATGCTTTCAATAGTCACTATCGAAAACTCAACGTTGAGATTTTATATCCAATTACCTCAAAACATCCATATGATGATATTGAACTCTCATTGTATAAATGGAGCCACGATGTCCATATCTATAAATGAAGTCCTCTATCAATTAACAAATGAATATCACCAAACTATCGAGGATAGACTATGTTATATAATCGTACTCATTGATAACTCAAATGATACCACTTGCAACCATAAGTCCATCATTTATCTCAGGATTAAGATAGACTCTCCGATTGTCTTCATAATGAAAAGACTTTTATCTATTGATGGTTCTAGATAAAGTATTTTATTGTGATCCAGTTCAATGCACCTAGTGCACTAGATTCTTTTATTCAAAGCCACTTTGATGATTTAGACCCATCATAACACATTTGATCCCACTCAAATGCTTGCAAAAGAATCTACAACTTTAACAAGATAAAGGTGCCCAACCTTTAACTTAACTTGTGAACATTATTCAAGACTAACTAAAGAATTGTGTCTACCTCATACATATCCAAATGTACGAACAATTCTTCTTTTCTCATAGTCTTTTGACCTTATGATTATTTACCTTGACAATTACAATTATAAATGCTATAAGATTTTGTTAAATAAACAGAAATCGCTTTAATAATATGATAAGATTTTCAATTACGTACAATATTACACTCTTGCTATTGAGCATAATCCTAACAGGTAATTTGGTAATTTTAAATTAACATAAAAGGTTAATGAATGAAATCAATGAATATTGGGTTTGGATTATTGGGCATACTGGTCAACCATAATCAGTACTTGACTACTTGTGTTCGGCTTGTGTAAATTTGGCATACTAGTAAAATTTTGAATTTTTTTAAAAAAACGGCAGACGGGGCTATAGCCCCGTCCAGCCCACATTATCATTCGCATTTGTCTTCACATATGCAAAATGCAACATAATAAAGACTAATGTTTGCATCTAATGAATTTTAAAAAAAAAATGGCAGACGGGGCTGTAGCCCCGTACAGCCCACATTATCATTCGCCCTTGCCTTCACATATGCAAAATGCAACATGATAAAGACCATTGTTTGCATCTAATGCAACAACCGAGAAGAGTACTCCTCTATATGGCCTCTTCAAATGGCAACCATCAATGTCAATGAAATGAAATGCTTGCACCCTGAAACAATTTATAGCGTGTCTAAATATACTTAAAGGGGGGTGAATGGGTTGTTAATCCGATTAGTTACCAATTTTTCGGATTAGTCAATATTACAAAAATAACCCAATTCAATGAAACACAATCAACGTAATTAAAGTGAAGAAAACAATAAATAACACGTTGATTGATTTACGTGAGAAACCTACAACTAAGAAAAACTCACGAGCTATTCTACTAACCACACACGGTCCTCAAATCCACTACTTGTAATGATGTTTACAACCTAGGTTGACCTCAATCATTCTCAGTCACTGACCCACCACTACTATCCTACGGGCCTTTAATAGTGATCCTAGACCAAAATGCTTGTGCACTACACCACATAGTCACAAGACTTAATTCTCAATGAAAAGATCAACAACCTATGTGAATATTATGATAATATTCTAAATGATAATAATGTTAGGCTACACTAAATGCTTATCTAGGAATTCAAGATGTCAATAAGAGCAATCCTAGATATCAATATTGCTATACGTCATACATACAACTTAGCTATATAAAATAAAGCAATCCTAGATGCAATAGCTATCACAATACAACAACTCAATCAATCAACACAAAAATCTCAACTTGTAGATAAATCTTAATTTAGATGCAAACAAGTCATAAATGAGATTTCTTGCTAAGTAAGAACACTAAAATGGATGAAGATGGTGTTCAACTTACCAAGACATATGTGTTGAAGAAGACCCATGCAAGAACACATCCTAGATGAAGCTAGATGATGCTTAGATGATGTTTGATATACATGGGAATGAGTTTAGAGAATTAAAGAAGCAAACTTGGTGCCTTTTCTCTCAAGTATCTCTCTTTCTCTCTTTAGGGTTCTTGGTGTTTAAAGAGCTGAGTATAAGAGAATGAGATAATGATATATTTATAGAGAGCAAGAAAAGGCTTGGTAAAAAGACAAGTTTTACCCTGAAACGCACCGATCGGCGGTTTGAAACCGCCAATCACAATCGTCGAATTGAACCCGAGAGCATCAGGTATCAACAGCAGTTTCATTCGGCGGTTTCATGACCGCCGATAACAACCGCGGTTTTGAACCCGAGAGATAAAATCAATTAGGTCTCAAACAGCAGTTTCATTCGGTGTCCTGGCCGCTGATCATAACTGCATATACATTCCAGAACCTACTGGAATAAAATGGCGGTTTCATTCAGCGATCGAGGGCCGCCGATCACAACCGCCGTTTCACCAAATGTGGTGAAACCAAAGGAGAAGACAAAAGCTTTCTCCGAATGCGATCCTCACGCTAAACCAAGCACACCAATGTGCACGCGTAGACATTTCCGAACAACTTCGAGAAACGAATTACAAGACACACTATCAATGCAACACAAACCATCAAAGAGGTACAAGTGTGAAGTGTGAAGAGAATGCACACAAGAAGCAATGAACACAAATGCAAGCATGAGAAGTGTGTGTGTGTGTGCAATTAAGTCTCTTTAATGGAATTAAGCACAAGTGATTTATCTTTGAAGTGCTTATCATCTTGAGGTCTTGAGAGGGCTTTTGAGCTTGATCACCAATAATTAAGCACCTAAGCTACCTTTACATATCAAACCCCAATTGTGATTTGTCAACGAAATAAGCCAATAAAAAATGAGGAACTAACACACCACTCTATAAAACTCAATCTTTGAGCTTCAAAGCTGATAAAGAACCTTTGGAAAGTTGATTTAGGTTCTTGCAAGTGGATATAGACTGCTGAACCTAGATTACATTGTTGTACCATGAATGCACATCTCCTAAGATGACTAAAACATTTAGCATGCTCTCTACCCAACACAGTTTAGGCCCTCTTTTTTGCCTTATACAATCTCTGAGCATCAACAGTAACATTAAATTGCTCTCTCAACATATCAGCAATGACCTCACACTTGATGTCAGGATTCTTCTTGATAATAGTTACAAACTTACTGTCTATCCACTTCAACCTAACCTTTTCACTTCTATAAACCCTATGACACTCATGTTTGTTATTGTAGGCCTTGACTTGCATTGTTACATCACTTAACATTTTATAAGCATGCAACCTCCAAAGACATCCATCCTCTTTACATTCATATGCTAACCTATTATAATCATTTTTCATTTTTTTATTTTTTTTTGTAATTAATGTCCTCTTGAATGACATAGTCGTTCAACAATGCTCTTAATGAGTACACAGTGTCATGTGTTTGTCTAACCTCAAACTCTATACGAACACCTACCATTTTCTTAAAGGGGTTTCCCTTCATCAATCTAGCTATTTTAGCTTCGGCCTTTTCATCTTCCGACTCACTAAAATACTCATCATCACTCTTAGATTGATACCCTTCCAACAATTCAAGGTTAACATTGATGTCTTTCTCATCTACAACTGCAAGTGTCAAAGTACCACCCTCATCCACTTCATCACTATCGTCACCTACCCAATGTTCATCCCCATCTATACTACCCTTTACCCTAACATCATCAACCTCAACCACTTCCTCACTATTACCTGACAACACACTTTTTGCATCATCAACCTAAATATCATCCTAATAGTTATAAAAGTTATTTGCAAATTTAATAAACCGTAAATCTGGTTTGTTGTCAATAAATGGTATTGGATATGGATTGGGAATATTAAAATAGTATTCTGGTGGGAGTGGGATATATGGTTTTTTTTTTTTTCAACTCAAACTTGATTGTCCTCTCTCTATGATCTACAAATGACCTAAACATATGTACAACACTCAAACACAGTCATCATTTGGTACTTTCTCACTACTAGTATTTTTTTTCAAACATGGCATGCAACAATGTAATCAGGCTAACATGGACACAATCATAACTACCAACCTCAAACTCAGTACCATCATAATGAACAACAACATCAAGTGTATCCATTTCAAACTCTGTCAAAATTAAATAAATAAGCAACTTCAATCAAAACAACACACATGCAATTACACCATCTTCAAAGAATATATTTCCCTATTTTAAACATATATACCATCTACAAAGAATACATTACACCATTCGTAGGTGGATATAGACATACTATATAAAATCCGTTGAACAGAGTTACTTGATTGCAAAAAAATCATGATTTTTCATTTTATTACTTGTATATATATATATATATATATATATATATATATATATATATATATATATATATATATCTAGTAATACGTTCTACAACATTCATGATTTTTCATTTTATTACTTTTATCAAAAAAAAATTGTTATTTTATTTTGGAATTGAAATCGAATCGATTATCGCAAAATCAAATACAAATTCATTTTGATTAAAATTAACAATATAATTTTATCAACTGATTTGTACACCTTATATTGAATTCATTAATTTTGATTACCATATAAGACTCTGAAAGCATGATCCATCACCGACTATAGGAAGTCACCGACTATAGGAAGTCACCGACTTTAATTATCTAGCATCAATCCATCAATATTTATTTTAGATCTCAAAGCCCAATCTAATAGATAACAAATTTTACTGCAAATCAAAATAATATTCAAAACAATTATTTCGACAACCCTTATTAAACATTATAATAGAGCTTAACAATAAACCGGTACGATTTAATATGAATTATGAGATTAAGAGACCAATAACCTATTTTCGATCACATTAAGAAAGCATAACAACCCATCTGTTATATATGAATGAGACCATTTAAGCGAATATAACGAACACGAGCAAATAAACGGATTGTCCGATTTACACAACTAAATGAAACTTATATTTCATCTAAGCAAACATAACAAACACTAGCAAATAACATTCAATTAACATTATCAAAATCAGCATTGTAACATGTATATGATGAATATGCTCATTCAATTCAAGACTAACCAAAAACTAGAGAAAGAAAGAGTAGTGAGGCAATCATAAAACAATCAATAATAATTCTAAACATTATGTATGCATATTTCATGTATAAAGTATAAACAGTCAATAACATGCAATCATACCATCAATTTCAAAGATAACGATTTAAAACGAAAAACCCCGAAAAGTATTTTAACAGAAACCCTATATCGTTAACTATAGTCAACACAAACAATCTAAACTCAAACCATGCACTCAAAATCAGTACAAAAACACTATTAAACATTAACAGGGAAAAAAAAATACCTTCAAAGCAAAACGAAACCAGAACCAACTTAAACTTCTTCAATTTGAACACATCTACTCTGTCTTTCACAAAAAATCGAAATTAATAATTCTGAACATTATTTATGCATATTTTACATATAAAAAGTCAATAGCATGCAATTACACCATCATTTCCAAAGTTAACAACTTAAAACGAAAAACCCACAATTTTTAGAATTCCAAAATCATTAACTATAGTCATTAGTCAACACATACAATTAGAACTCAAGTCAAGCATTCAAAATTAATACAACAACAATATAAAACATTAAAAGTGAAAAACAAATACCTTCAAAGCAAAGCAAAACCATAACCCACTTCAAATCCTTCAATTTGAACACCTCTACTCTGTACTTTAAGAAAACTAACCTTACTAACATTCAAACACTCATAAAACACCATTTCAACATATGCTTAGTAAATTTTGGTGATGGTAAGGTTTGTTTTGGCACGAAAAACAAAGCTGAACGATTTGGTGATAGTGAAGCTGGAAAACGAAGGAAACTCATAAAGTGAGGGACCACTGTGAGTCTGTAGTATTAGAATATTTGCATTCACCCCAACCACATGTTAAATTCTTTTACTTAATCCTAAATGTTTATTACTAAGTTTACATTTTACCCTTTCATATTGAAAATAAATAATAAATGTGTCCTAAAGTAATCTAGAGGGGGGGTGAATAGATTTTAAACAATTTTACCCAATTTTTCGAGATTAGTCCAAATTACGAAAAAGCCCCAATCTAGTCAATATACAAAAAACATACAAGTGCGGAAATTTGAGGACACACAATATTTACGTGGAAACCCACACGGGGAAAAACCACGGGCTGTTATGTGCGCCACACGAGAACCTCGAATCCACTATTTGCAAATACGATTACAAATTAGGTTGACCACATCACACCTAAATTTACTAATCCGTCTTTGCTACCCGCGGGCCTTTAATAGTGACTCTAGTCCCTTGCTTGCAAACTACCTAAGAGGTAAATACAAGACTTGTCTCTAAAGTGAAGAGATAGCACAACCTAAGGTGAATATGTGAAATACTCAAGATGCTAAAAATGCAAGGTTAGACATTTTAAGCTTATCTAGGCAAGGATGAACATGTTAGACAATCCTAGATATCATATTACTAGATGACATGCATAAACCAACACTAAATAAGCAACCAAAATCCTATATGCATTATCTATCACAATACAACTCACAAACCACAATAAAACAATCTTGAAACTAAGTCAAGTCATAAAGATGCAATCTTGAATCAATTCAAGTGATAAAGAAGCTATCTTGTAAAGCAAGAACATATAGATATGAGAATGATGTTCTAGATACAAGTCATGTGAGCAAAACTAAAAACCCTAGATGAAATCAACCTAGAATTATGCTAGATGATAAATGAAAGATGCAATATGAAGGGTTTTGTGATTTGGAAGCTTAAAGATGAAGTCTTGATACCTTGGCTTGAAGATACTCAACCATGCTCTCAAAAGTGTAATTTTTGCTCTTGAAACCGAGCCAAGACTATCAAGACATATATAAATGGGATCCAAGTGAAGTGACATCGTTTTTGAAAAAAACGGTTCAGATTCCCGTCAGCTGCGCTGGTGTAGCGCTGGACGACCAGCGCAACTCACCAGCGCACGCCCTTTAACTGGCAAGGGCGCTCGACGAGTGGCGCGCCTCAAGGGCGCAAGACCAGCGGCAACATTCTGGACGAGATGCGCTGGTGGAGCTTGCGCTGGTGACGACCAGCGCACCAACAGCGACAACCTACTGGAGGAGTTGCGCTGGAGGAGAGCGCCGGTGCAGACCAGCGCACGACCAGCGGTAGTCCACTGGACTAGTTGCGCTGGTGACACCAGCGCATGACCAGCGCACACACTCCCTTAAGCACACAAACAAAAGTGCAAGGGTCAAAAGAAATGCATCCTAAGCCTAACTAGATATGCCATTATAATCCCAAGATGTAAGAAGAGAGATTTAAATACCCAATGATGCACAAAAACTTCAAACACAACATACAAGTAAGAGTTATGCAAGTGTTGTGTGTGTGTGCAACTACATCTCTTCAAAGTAGAGTAAGTCAAGAAATCTACCTTCCTTGAAGCTCTTGATCATGCAATGAGGTTTTCTTCCATCCTAAGCTATCCTTACATATAGAACCCCATTGTGATTTTGCCAACGAAATACGCCAATAAAAAATGAGGCACTTACAATCTCCCCCTTTGGCTATTTCGTGACAAAATCACCACTCACATAGCATCCTCACAAAATAAAAGATTGGTCAACAAAAGTTTTCTACATTACAATTAAGCTCCTAGTCTAAGTCTTGAACATCTTCAAGTCAAATCCAAGCTTGTAGAAAAGAAATCCAACCTACACACAATCAACAAGAAAAATACCTTCCAAGAACAAGTGTGGGAGAGATGCTAATAACAAAAGAAATGTCATTTCAAAAGGTTTCAAAAAAAAATCAAACAAGCAATGTAATGCAATGCAACTCCCCCTAAATGCAATCATCTCCCATCATGGGTTACTCACTCTCAACTCCCCCTAAATGCAATGCCTAGAAGCACAAATTCTCCCCAAACCTACTCCCCCTTTTTGTCATGAGATAGGCAAAGGGAGTCTCCCCTAATAGGTAAGCATTAGCAAGGAGAGCTTGTAGCACGAACACATATGCAATCAAATAGGCAATTTTATGCACCTCAATCAAGTAAGAGAGATTCAAGGAGTTTTATTTTATGACAAATGTGTGACAATAATGCTTTGCATGCAAGACATGTTGCATCTAAGACCAAAACAATGGTATTTGGTAAAGCAAACAACAAAGGTTTCCAATAGAATTCAAACCAATTTCACCCTTTGTCATGGAAAAAGCAAGGAAATAGAATTTTAGTATTTCAAGACAAACAACTATATCCAACTTTATAGGCAAAACAAGACATGAGCGACTTTGCACCCTATTTGATTTTTCCGGGTGAGATACCCGTATGATAGTAGCCTTGTTCTACAAATAAAGAAAGAGAGACTTTGGATATTAGGATCCTTTTGATTTAAGTCTCAATATTGCTTTTGCACACATATTTGCATTTAACATTTGCAATCAAACATTTCACATTTTCATCTCATACTTTTCAACTTAGGTATGTCATTTAAAAAGAATCATCATGTCATGGAGATCAATTAAAGGTCATTCAAAAAGTACTTCCGAAGTACATCTCCTATTCCAAAAATGCATGTTTGAGCATAGATATGACATGGATTGCAAGCAAGGCAATGTAGCACACTTATTTAGAAAAATACATATAAGTATGTACAACCAATCATCTCAAGCAATTAACTAAGAGGCATAAAATATATCAATGTGGCACAATGTATGATCATGCAACTTTGCTCTCTTTGCTTGAGCTCCCCATATGGGGTCAAGACACACCAAATCAACCCAATTGACAAATCCCAATAGACTTGCTAAGGTTCCCAAATCTAATGGTGTCTAAAGGCTTTGTAAACAAATCCGCTAGTTGGTCATTTGTTCCCACATGTTCCAATGCAATGGTTTTGCTCTCAACTAGCTCTCTTATGAAATGGTGTCTAATGTCAATGTGCTTTGTCCTAGAATGTTGGACGGGATTCTTAGAAATGTTAATGGCACTCATGTTATCACAAAATAAAGTAAGAGTACCTTGCTCCAAGCCATAATCGGCTAGCATTTGTTTCATCCACATCAATTGAGTGCAAGCACTACCGGCGGCAATATATTCCGCCTCGGCCGTGGATAGGGAAATTGAGTTTTGCTTCTTGCAAAACCAAGAAACCAAATTGTTCCCAAGGAAGAAGCAACCGCCCGATGTACTCTTCCTATCATCACAATTTCCCGCCCAATCGGCATCACTAAATCCAACAAGACTTGGATTAGTGTCAAAAGAGTACCATATCCCATGATTTGAGGTACCATTCACAAACCGAATGATCCTCTTCACCGCCACAAGGTGAGACTCTTTGGGATTAGCTTGGTACCTAGCACAAACACCCACACTAAAACAAATATCGGGCCTACTTGCGGTCAAGTAAAGCAAGCTACCTATCATGCCACGATATAGACTTTGTTCCACATCCTTTCCACTAGCATCTTTGCTAAGTTTCAAGGTGGTGCTCATGGGTGTGTCACAATGTTTGGCATTCTCAAGGCCAAACTTTTTCACTAGGCTCTTAGCATACTTAGCTTGGGATATAAAGATCCCATCATGCATTTGCTTGATTTGCAAGCCTAGGAAATAATTTAGTTCACCAACCATGCTCATTTCAAACTCATGAGACATGACATCAACAAATTGTCTAACTTTGGATTGGTTGGTGGAACCAAATACAATGTCATCAACATAAATTTGAGCTATGAATAGCTCATCTTTAGTGCACTTGATGAACAAAGTCTTGTCAACACTACCTCTTGAGTAGCCATTGTCAACAAGATAAAGAGTGAGGCGCTCATACCAAGCCCTCGGTGCTTGTTTCAACCCATATAGAGCCTTCTTGAGGCGATAGACATGAGAGGGGTGGTGTGGATCCACAAACCCCTTGGGTTGCTCAACAAACACTTCCTCATGCAATAAGCCATTGAGGAAGGCACTCTTGACATCCATTTGTTGTAACTTGAACTTGTACACACAAGAAATGGATAAGAGAAGCCTTATGGACTCAAGACGGGCAACGGGAGCAAAAGTCTCCTCAAAGTCAATACCCTCAATTTGAGAGTATCCTTGTGCAACAAGCCTTGCCTTGTTTCGCACAATGTTGCCATCCTCATCGGATTTGTTCCTAAACACCCATTTAGTTCCTATGACATTGGTGTTTTTGGGTCTAGGAACAAGAGTCCAAACCTCATTTCTCTCAAATTGGTTTAGCTCTTCTTGCATGGCAAGAACCCAAAACTCATCTTCCAAGGCTTCATCAACCTTTTTGGGTTCTATTTGAGAGGTGTAACAAGTGTAGCTAATTTGATTAGCTATTTGACGCCTAGTCCTAACACCCTCTCTAACTTCTCCAATGATATCATCCTTATCATGGAGCTTTCTAACCCAAGGAGCGGGTTCATTAGAGTCCAAAGGGGGAACTCTATTAAGAGGCAAATCATCCTCTTCATCTTGGTTTGACTTCACACCACTAGAAGTCTCACCACTTTCCTTCAAAGGAAGGTCATTCACCTCACAAACATCCTCCTCATGGTCATCATGTTTGGGCCTACAATCATCAAAGACAACATTTGATGATTCCATAACACTTTGAGTCTTTAGATTAAAAACTCTATAGGCCTTGCTATTAAGTGCATACCCAATGAAAATACCCTCATCACTCTTGGCATCAAACTTGCCAAGTTGATCCCGGTCATTTAGTATATAGCACTTACTCCCAAAGATGTGGAAGTAGCTCACATTGGGTTTTCTACCCTTCCATAACTCATAGGATGTTTGTTTAGTCCCGGGCCTAAGGAAAACTCTATTCCCTATGTAGCAAGCCGTATTGATGGCTTCGGCCCAAAGATTTCTAGGGACTTTGTTGCTAAGCAACATCACACGGGCCATCTCTTGGAGGACTCTATTCTTCCTCTCAACAACACCATTTTGTTGAGGAGTCCTAGGGGCCGAAAATTCATGGGAAATGCCTAAGCTATTGCAAAAATTTTCAAACTTAGCATTTTCAAATTCTTTCCCATGATCACTTCTAATTTTCTTAATGCTTTTAATGTGAGAAGTTTTCTCATTTTGAATTTTGACACAAAGCATTTTGAATTTCTCAAAGGCTTCGGACTTTTCTCTAAGGAAGTAAGTCCAAGTAAACCTAGAGAAGTCATCAACAACAACAAGAATGTACCTTCTACCACCTAAACTTTCGGTTTGAATGGGACCCATAAGGTCCATATGGATGAGCTCCAATGGCTCTTTGGTGGAGAGGTATTTGCCTTTCTTGTGCACACTCTTAGTTTGCTTTCCTTGTTGACAAGGTCCACAAACTCCCTCAACCTTTTTCCCAAACTTGGGAAGGCCCCTAACAACATTCAACCTATCAAGGACTTTCAAGTCCCTATAGTTCATATGGCCAAGTCTTTGGTGCCACACCTCAATTTGCTCACTAGTAGACAAGTTACAAGAGATGAGATTAGACTCAAGACAATAACAATTGTCACTTGATCTCTTGCCTTTCAACAAAACTTGCCCATTTTCCTTAAGAATAGAGCAATCAACTTTTCCAAACATAACCGAAAGCCCTTCATCACTTAAGTGTGATATACTAATGAGATTGGCTTGCAAGCCATCAACATAGAGAGCATTGGGCAAGGAGGGTAAACCGGGAATAGATATATTACCTTTCCCTATGACCTTTTTCTTAGATCCATCACCAAAGGTGACATACCCACCATCCTCCATCACAAGAGATTCAAAGAAACTCTTGTTTCCGGTCATGTGCCTAGAACACCCACTATCAAGGTACCAAGTGTTAGAGGCATTTGCTTTTAAGGCAACTTGGGCCACATAGCAATAATAGTCATTATGTCTACTCATCCTAGGTGAAACATGGTCATTCCTAGGAGCCATTGGTCCATTAGCTCTAAAATTTCTAGGTGCATGCATTGTGGCTCTTCTAAGCATATTTTTCTCAATCATACTTTCTCTTCTACACAATTTAATATACTTAAGGCAATTAGGCCTAATATGGCCTTCAATTCCACAAAAATGGCAAGTAGGAGTAAAGTAGGAATTCATACCATAGCCTTGAGCAAACATTTGTGGCCTCCTTCTATTTTGAGTTGCTATTTGATGTTGAGGCAACTCTCTCCTTTGTGGTTGAGCCAAGTTGGCATGTCTTCTAGGTTGAGCATGAAAGACCCCATGTTGAGCTTGTGGGATCCTTTGTTGTGGAGGTCTTGGTAGTGGAGCTCTAGGTTGAGGAGGTCTTGGTTGTGGAGCTCTAGGTTGAGGAGGAGCTCTAGTTGGAATCCTTGCTTGTGCTTGCTTGGAGGATTCACCGACTTCAACCCACTTGGTTGTTTGTTGAGGGGTTTGAACATTCTCAACCTCCTTGCTCTTGACAAAAGTTGTCTTCTTCAAGGATGTGGCTTCCATTTCTTCCACATATCCTAACCCCTTCTTGTCACTAGGACTCTTCCCACAAGATAGCATCTTGTCAAGCTTCTCGGTTCCGGAAGTCATCTTAGCAATCAACTCTTTTGCTTCCATGAGCTCTTTCCCCAAGCTTTGTTCACTTTTCTTGACCAAGACTAACTCCATCTTCAACCCTTCTTCTATCTCTTTTGCCTTACTCATTTCCTTGCTCAAATGAGTCACTTTGGATGTCAACTCAAGCTTCTCCCCTTTCAACTTTTGTATCTCCTTTTCTTCTTCAATCTTGAGTTCTCAAAGAATCTCATGAAGTCATCATAGTCCATCTCTTCATCAAACTCAAAATTTGACGTTGAGGAGTTACTCCCACCATTTGAGTCATTTTCATCCACTTCTTCTTTATCACTCATAACTTCATTGCTATTGTGAGAGGATGAGAAAGCAATGAAGTTGGCAACTTGGTCTTCCTCATCATCCGAAGACTTGTCTTCATCTTCTAGGTCATCACTATCACTCCAAGTAACCGCCATGGCTCTTCCTTTCTTCTTCTTCAAATTTGCACATTCGGGAGCAATGTGTCCAAACCCACTACACTCATAGCATTGGACACCCTTCTTATGGTCTTTCTCTTGAGCTTGCTCCACTTTCTTGAAAGGAGCCTTCTTCTTTACAAACTTTCCCTTGGAGCCAAACCCTCTCTTCTCAAATCTCATGAATTGCTTGAACTTCTTTGCCATCAAAGCAATTTCTTCATCCGAGTCTTCTTCATCTTTCTCAACCTTGACACTCTTCAAGGCAAGACTCTTTTGCTTCTTTGGAGGTGTAGTTGTAGGACCTTTCCTAGATTCATACGCCAAGAGCCTTCCAATGACTTCACTTGGCTTCATTCTTGAGTAGTCACTATTTTCCTCCAATGCCGTCACTTTGGATTCAAACCTCTCGGGAAGTGACCTCATGATCTTTTGTTTAATTCTTCTATCCGAGTAGGGATCACCAAGTTGGTGACTTTGGTTTACTATATCCATGAGCTTCACTTGGAAGTCATTGAAGCACTCATCATCCTCCTATCCTTATGGTCTCAAATTGCGTTTGGAGAACTTGAAGCTTGGAATCCTTAACCACATCGGTTCCTTCATGAGCCGTCTCTAATATATCCCAAGCTTCCTTTGCTATCCTTGCAGTTTGAATGAGCTTGTATTGGTTGTCATCCATGGCACATAGGATTGCATGCATGGCTTTGTTGTTCCATTTTGAAGCCTCAAATTCTTGTGGAGTCCATTGTGCCTTCGGCTTGAGGACTTCCTCTCCACCTCCCGTAGGAGTCATCACAGGTGGAGTGTATCCATCTTCAATCGCCATCCATGCCCGGTCATGAATTTGACTCACATAAGCTTCCATTTTGCCCTTCCATGAGGCGTAATTGACCCCGGTGAGCAAGGGGGGTCTTGTGCTAGAGGCACCCTCACCTCCCATTCCATTTCCACTCATTGTGTTTGGGTTTGAATGAAATGAATGCACACAAACAAACTAAGCACACACCACAATGCAAACAAATGCAAGAGACTTTAACAAGAGCAAGGGATCTCATAATTATGTTAAAGAACCCGCTCTGATACCAATTGAAAATAAATAATAAACGTGTCCTAAAGTAATCTAAAGGGGGGGTGAATAGATTTTAAACAATTTTACCCAATTTTTCGAGATTAGTCCAAATTACGAAAAAGCCCCAATCTAGTCAATATACAAAAAACATACAAGTGCGGAAATTTGAGGACACACAATATTTACGTGGAAACCCACACGGGGAAAAACCACGGGCTGTTATGTGCGCCACACGAGAACCTCGAATCCACTATTTGCAAATACGATTACAAATTAGGTTGACCACATCACACCTAAATTTACTAATCCGTCTTTGCTACCCGCGGGCCTTTAATAGTGACTCTAGTCCCTTGCTTGCAAACTACCTAAGAGGTAAATACAAGACTTGTCTCTAAAGTGAAGAGATAGCACAACCTAAGGTGAATATGTGAAATACTCAAGATGCTAAAAATGCAAGGTTAGACATTTTAAGCTTATCTAGGCAAGGATGAACATGTTAGACAATCCTAGATATCATATTACTAGATGACATGCATAAACCAACACTAAATAAGCAACCAAAATCCTATATGCATTATCTATCACAATACAACTCACAAACCACAATAAAACAATCTTGAAACTAAGTCAAGTCATAAAGATGCAATCTTGAATCAATTCAAGTGATAAAGAAGCTATCTTGTAAAGCAAGAACATATAGATATGAGAATGATGTTCTAGATACAAGTCATGTGAGCAAAACTAAAAACCCTAGATGAAATCAACCTAGAATTATGCTAGATGATAAATGAAAGATGCAATATGAAGGGTTTTGTGATTTGGAAGCTTAAAGATGAAGTCTTGATACCTTGGCTTGAAGATACTCAACCATGCTCTCAAAAGTGTAATTTTTGCTCTTGAAACCGAGCCAAGACTATCAAGACATATATAAATGGGATCCAAGTGAAGTGACATCGTTTTTGAAAAAAACGGTTCAGATTCCCGTCAGCTGCGCTGGTGTAGCGCTGGACGACCAGCGCAACTCACCAGCGCACGCCCTTTAACTGGCAAGGGCGCTCGACGAGTGGCGTGCCTCAAGGGCGCAAGACCAGCGGCAACATTCTGGACGAGATGCGCTGGTGGAGCTTGCGCTGGTGACGACCAGCGCACCAACAGCGACAACCTACTGGAGGAGTTACGCTGGAGGAGAGCGCCGGTGCAGACCAGCGCACGACCAGCGGTAGTCCACTGGACTAGTTGCGCTGGTGACACCAGCGCATGACCAGCGCACACACTCCCTTAAGCACACAAACAAAAGTGCAAGGGTCAAAAGAAATGCATCCTAAGCCTAACTAGATATGCCATTATAATCCCAAGATATAAGAAGAGAGATTTAAATACCCAATGATGCACAAAAACTTCAAACACAACATACAAGTAAGAGTTATGCAAGTGTTGTGTGTGTGTGCAACTACATCTCTTCAAAGTAGAGTAAGTCAAGAAATCTACCTTCCTTGAAGCTCTTGATCATGCAATGAGGTTTTCTTCCATCCTAAGCTATCCTTACATATAGAACCCCATTGTGATTTTGCCAACGAAATACGCCAATAAAAAATGAGGCACTTACACTGTTACACATATTGATTGTCATTCTAATGCCTTCATTAAAGTTACCGTATTACCCTTGAAGTTAACAATGAGATAACAGTCAACGAGCCATTTTAATTGAAAAGCTGGAGAGGTTTAAGTGGCGAATACTTTCTATTTCAGGGGGAAAGTGGCCATAAAATAAAATAACCGGGGGGGGAGGTGTTATAATCCCGAACTACTCAATTTTTTCCTTCTTTTTTGTTTGTTTGTGCATTCTAATTATTTTCATCTCATAATCTTTATGGGGCCTTTTTCTTGTTCCTTACTATTGTTCATTGTCAATTGATTGTTAAAAGACAAATACTTATTGTGCCAACAAATGTTGTTCCTTTTTTTTCTTAATTTGAGTGTGCTTGATTTTTTCCAACTATATCTTCTTGTGTTTTAATTTACAGTTTCAATATCACGACCTAACCCTTAAAAGAATTTAAGGTCGAACTAAAATAATATGATACAAAATATGAAGATGATAGTAAACATATATTGGATTGTATCATTAAACAAATCTCATCCATCCTAAAATCAACTATAGTTTCAACTTGATAAAAAAATACATCCACATCCAAAAACGTAGTCTATGGTCTATGCTTAACGTTAAGGGAAAAATATGTTTTCTTCCTAATATGGCATATAAAAATGCATCTTTATGAAAGTTCGGGCACAAAACTCAAAACCCATTAGGAAATTGAAATCTCAAAACAAAACAAAACAAAACATGATTCTAATGTTAAGGGAAAAATATGTTTTCTTCCTAACATGACATTTTTTTTTTTTTTAACAAAAAACATAGATGTGTCCCGATTAGACTAAACACTCGTACGAACGCCACCATATATCACCACCTCCGCTCCTATATATCATCGCTCCACCTACCTTACACTTTGCCACTACAATTACTACCATTTAGCCATCGCAACCCAGTACAACCACCATCATCCACCTTTTCCTCCGAAACAACTTAATGGACTCTAACAACACAAGGCATTATCAACATGTCGAAGAACGAACTGTCAGTAAGCCATGATCAAATTAAAGCTATTGCAACAATTTGTGAGCGACTAAGAAGAGAAGGTGGCAATGTTTATGTCCAGACAAGACAACAACATCCTTAACAACATGGATCTAACCGTTCCATTTTTTGAAGGGTTATCGAGGATCGAAGAGTTTCTTGACTGATTTGATGATGTTGAATTTATTTTCAATTACGTGAAATTCCCGGAAGTCAATAACACGAAGTTGATAACTTATAAAACATTATAACTATTTTTAGTAGCATCCTATCAAATTAAATCATAACAATCAAAAATCCAAAAACATAATTTATCCCAAAAGAACATTTCAATTTTCTAAAAACTAAAAACTGAAGAGTTAAAATCTGAATATACCAAATTTAATTACGATATAATAATACTAAATTCCACCCAATGAGAAAGTTGAATAAAACTCACTAAAACAAGCATAAATATTAATCTATAAACAATTGAGAATTTGGGAGAAATATTCTTATTATCATAAGGTGGATAATTTTCAAACTTCATAAAAGTTAGAACACTTCTTCTATTATATTTGTAAAACATGTGTGTATGTATATATATATATATATATTATCGCTTCCATTAAAACTTGTATTCAAATCAAACAACCATGGTTTTTTTGGCAACAAATCACAAGCATCCATATCAATAACATCACACACAACTTCATCTTCGTAAACCTCCCCAACTGAGAAAGAGACCTTATATTGTCTAGTCACCTTGATTTTCTCAGCTTTCCTTATCTAATTAAGGCAATACGAGGATATATGTTTATGTGTGTTTAGATGTAGTTTCTCCACAATGCACTTTGACACGATATTTGTAGTGCAACCATGGACAATGATCAGATCACAATCTAATTCCTCGATAGTGAATATGGTTTGGAAAATTGTGTATTTGATCAACATCACTACCCCCATTTCGCTTTGTATCCCACAATCATCTCAACAACAAACTCAAACCCTTATGTGCATGAGCAGATACTATTGAATCATCATTTTTATCAACTGAATTTGGCTTATCATAATAAATAGAGTTAATTGCAATAACATTCCCCAAGTTTTTCTATTAAGGCTTAATATTCAACAAATGAGATTAATTGATGCAGCCCCCTGATGATAACGGAGAACCGTTAGTTTTTAACGTATGAAGGGTAATGCAGTCATTTAGTAAGGGAAGTGATAATAATGAACAACAAAAATGAGTGTACCTCCACTCAAATCAAGTCAAATTACATCATTCTTCATATTGACACCCATTGGTTTGGCACCCTTCAACTACTCAATTTGGCACGATATCAACCATGTGCTATACCACTCTTCTCATATGTAAAGCAATCGAAAACATGTTAAAAAGCAAATTAAATTCTCAGAATTGAAGGTTCCAGAAAGTCAAGTTAAGAATTGTGAAGTGAGATAGGTTTTCGTTTACGATAATAGGTATGAATGTAATATAAACTGAAAAAAGTTGTTAATTAAAGGCAACCATTATATATTAACATCTGATTCTGCTCAACAAGTGTAACCAATTGAATTGCATCCAGCAACGTGTTTGTGTGGAAGCATGGAGAAACTATGAAATCATGAGCCGCATCATGTGTTGCCATGATTGGATATTGGTCTTGCTATGTCTATCGCACTTATGCCGCCAAGTAGAGGCGGTGCCTCTTAGTTTGCAAGCTATCAACTTCACTTTCTTATCTTTTGGGAATTCCATTTAATTGAAAATTGATTAAATCTCGTCCAACCATTCAAGAAACTCTTCGATCCCCAATAACCCATCAAAAAAATGAAATATTTAGATCACTGTTATGAAAGATGGTGTTGTCTTATCTGGACATCAACATCGCCACCATTTTTTCTAAGTCACTCCAATTTGGCCATGCCCACGCTGACGGTTCGTTCTTCGATAGGTTGATGATGCCTTGTGTTGTTGTTTTTACAATCCATTAAGTTATTTCCTGACGAAAAGGCGGATGGTGGTGGTGACGGTTGGTCTCGGCGGCTAAGAGGCGGTGATTACAAATGTCATAGTGTAGGGTGGGAGAAAGAATTTGGTGAAGGTAGGAGTGATGATATATGGGGGCGGAGGTGGTGATATGTGGTATTGTCCGTACAAGTTTTAAACACTTATAACTTACATCATACATGTGCAAAAGAATATCAAATACAAAAATGAATATATGTACGTGAATCTACCCACTAGCAAATTCAAATTACTCAAGTCCCCTCTTTTCATCATCACTATTGTAAAAATTCAAACCCAAAGTCTTTGGACTTTGGGTTTAGGAAACAAAGTACAACTGCCAAACATTTAACTCGCATAACGCAGGGTGTAAATGTTCACAAAAAACCACTAGACATAAGGCCCACAATATCTCAGAGCACAAGGCCTGTAAAATCATCAAACCCATGACAATTCCAACCATATCCATACTTTTACAACAAGTCATCACTTCGAATAAAATGACCGAGCTCAAAATATGATATCATTAAGGGTGAGATTAGTTTCATAGAAATACTTAATAAA
Organism: Acer yangbiense; assembly: GCA_008009225.1. Classification (NCBI taxonomy): domain Eukaryota; kingdom Viridiplantae; phylum Streptophyta; class Magnoliopsida; order Sapindales; family Sapindaceae; genus Acer; species Acer yangbiense. Next base: position 19,612,693 of record CM017771.1, read on the forward strand.
TATAGTTTATAATAAAATGATAAATTTACAAAGAAAATCATTATTTGAGACAATTATGCGGAGGTGTTCGAAAACTTTGAGTAAAGAAAAAAAAATTTCAACTTTGAAAAATCACTGAGAATTGTACAAATCTTCGATTCAAGAGAGACAAATTTCAAAAGAAAGATAATTAAGTTTAAAATCCAAAAATAATACAAGGGATTCAAGAAATACGGCCATGCAATACATATTTTAAAATATGGACAGCATTATAAAATAAACATGAAAATTCCAGCAGATTTTATTCAACTTCAAAAATTCATTAAAAATCACTCATAAAACCATTTGAGGTAAAACCAATTATAATGAAAGCTTAATGTTTCTTAATTATAATACAAGAATAAAATTTTCAAAATTAGCTACTAATTCATACAGGTTTTCAAAACGTCAAAGGCTGTCACTCAGACGATAAAATTTCTAACATTAAAATAATCCAAAAAATGTCTAAACAACCTAGAGGGTGTGAATGGATTGTTAATCGATCAATTTACCAACTTTTTGGTTAGTCAAAATTAAACACAACCAATAATTAAAATCAAGTAAAAATACGGAAAATAAACAACACTTGATTTTTACATGGGAAACCCTCCAACTAGGAAAAAACCCACGGGACTAGCCTTGCTAGCCACTTAATCACAAAAATCCACTATATGATAGTTTAATTACGTCATAAATTGATAACCTAGTCACTCTTCCCAAGGATCGTAACTTAAACCTATCTACTCATAAGCTTTTTATAGTGACTCTTGACACTTGCGTGTACAACTACCATATGTAGACACAAGACTTGGACTCAACGAAGAAAATTAACATCTAAGTGAATATGTATGAATACTTAATGCAAATATGTGCTAGACTAACACAAGATGCTTAACTAGATGTGAATATGAATACCTAACAATCCTATTTATTAGCTAACCCCTTACAATCACCATAACTTCAAAAACTATGCAATAAAGATGGAGTCTTGGTAATAAAAGAAGAACAATAAATGAGATGAGATGATTGTTCTTACCTACCAAGTGAAGATGCAATGAAGACCCAGGTTTGATGATGCCTTAAATTCACATGAATGGGGAATGGAGAGTTAATAATGGTTTCTTGAACCTTTCTTGCTCTAAGAACTCGACTATCTCTCTTAATCTCTGAAAATCGGAGTTCTTGTTCAACATGATGATGTCTTGGACTATTTATAGGATTCTCACAAAACTATGTCGTTTTTGTGAAGAACTGTTTTTCACGGTCAACATTTCACGGTTGACCAAAACGAAAAACAACCATGAAAACGACAAACCAAACGATGCTTATAATTCGCAGTCCATTTTTACGGTCCAACAAGACGAGAGCACGACCACAAAAACCATTGGAGAAAACTTCACGCATGTATTTCGCAGTTCACCAGAACAAGACTAAGATAGTGAAAACCTTTGGAAAGTTTTTCGTGGTTAACCAAGACGACACATTGACTGCAAAATCCATTGGAAAGATTTTCACGGTTCACCACGACAACACCTAGACCGCAAATTCCACAAGAAGGGTTTTCACGGTTCACCATAACGACACCAAGATTGCAAAAATGAGAAGAAGGGGTCTTCTCAAACGATCTAACACACTAATCTATATGCATGATGTGCAAATGTGATATTGGTGTGATGCACACTAAAATGATAAATATATATATAAATGAATGAATTATGTGAGTGTGCACCTAATCTCTTCAAGAGAACAAGTCAAGTGATATACCTTTGAAGCTTCTAAACCTGAAGTTTTGAGATGACATAAAGATTGCCAATTACGATCACACTTTTGAGCACATGAAGATCCTAATCTACTCATTACAAAAACATCCCAATATGGTTTATTACAGAAATAAGCCAATCATAAAATAGGGGACCTTACACAACATATTTTAATCAACTTAGTAAATTCATTGAAAATCACACGTAACATCAATTGAGGTAAAACTAATTGTGAATGAAAGCTTAATGTGTCTAGATTATAATACAAGAATAAAATTTTTGAAATCAACTACTACTTCATACAGTGTTTCAAAAATGTCAAAGGCCATCACTAAGACAATAAAATTTTAAATAGATTGTAGTCAACTTCGAAAATTCACTGAAAATCAAATATACAACCAATTTAGGTGAAATAAGTCATGAATTAAAGATTTGTATGTTTAAAATCTAACACAAAAAGAATCATTTCAAAATTCTCACCCAAAACATATAATTTTGCAAAACAACTCATAGCTATCACACTTCCTCCAACATTTCGGCAATAATCATTCTCACTTCACAACCCATCAACAACAACAACAAAATCATTAGCATATAGAAGTTTTAACAACAAAGTAACACTTACCCATTTGAATGCCAAAAAATCTTCAAAACTCACACTTTCCATTTTACTACAATCATATGTATATACAATTTATTTACACTACATAATCATATACAGAGGCGGACGGATTGGAGGGCTGCCCCGGCCTATAGCCGGGTCAGCTTTTTGAAAAAAAAAATATTAAAAATAATCGATGCTCTGATTTCTGCTTCATATCAAATCAGCAAACCATCCATTCATCCAACAGCAGTACTTCATATCACACCAAACCACATCACACCAACCCTCCTCTACTCTCTGCTTTAAATCCGATCCCACACTTTTTTTTTTTTTTTTTTTTTTTTACAAAACCCACTCATCTTCTCTCATTCTGTATTGTGTTAATTAAAAATTAAAATCTCAAATTATTAAACATCATTAAAGCAATCATTTATCTTCAATCTCAAAAGAAGAAAAAAAAAATGCATCCTTTCATTCTTACACTCAGAGGCCATTTTCTTAATTTTTAATTTATTTCTAATTAACAATTTAGGGTTTTAAGTTTGATATTTCTAATTTTGAGTATGTATTATGTCACTTCTAATGAAATCCTACTCAAATTTTATACTTTTAAACACCGGCCCGATGGTTAGCTCTGTCCAAAATTTTATACTTTTTTTTAATGCCATCTTATCAAAAGTTTATGTAATTTTTTAGTACATGCATTTTGAGGTGTAACACTCGTTTTGTCTCCCTATATAAATGTATCTTTGCTTTTTAAATAATGAATCTCAAATTATTAAACATCATTAAAGCAATCATTTATCTTCAATCTCAAAAGAAGAAAAAAAAATGCATCCTTTCATTCTTACACTCAGAGGCCATTTTCTTAATTTTTAATTTATTTCTAATTAACAATTTAGGGTTTTAAGTTTGATATTTCTAATTTTGAGTATGTATTATGTCACTTCTAATGAAATCCTACTCAAATTTTATACTTTTAAACACCGGCCCGATGGTTAGCTCTGTCCAAAATTTTATACTTTTTTTTAATGTCATCTTATCAAAAGTTTATGTAATTTTTTAGTACATGCATTTTGAGGTGTAACACTCGTTTTGTCTCCCTATATAAATGTATCTTTGCTTTTTAAATAATGAAATTTTCTCGTAAAAAAATACAGCTCTATTTCAACCCACCCTTGCAAAAAATCTTAGGTACGCTCTTGATCATATACATAATAATAATAATAATAATAAAACATCACATTTCATTCAAGATTTCCCTACAATAATAGCACATAATGTCATTCAACAAAACAAATCAAGGATAGTGAAAACCCCTACCTCTAGCGAACTAAAACCCTCTCTTTCTCCTCTTCTTTCTCCATCTATTTCTCTACTTTCTCTTTTTTTTTTTTTTTTCTTTCTCTTTCTTTTCCCCTTCTTTTTTTCAGCCACCTCCCCTTTTTCTAACCCTTTTTTCGTTTTTCAACCTTATTTCCAAAGAATGGCCCAACCTAATTCATTATTTCAAAAATGGGCCTTAGGTCCAAGATGAGTCGGGCCATCCATTTAGTCCAGCATTATCAAAATGGTCATGAAAAATTCGGCTTAAAATGGTGATTATAGGCAAACAATGTGACGGAAATGATCATTCGTAGGGAAAATTACCTTAGTGGCCACTCATTTGGTAAGGTATTACTCTAGTGGATTTTAATTTTGTAAATAAAATTAATCAATATAAAATATTTAAAAAAAAATCTGTCAATTTTGTTTTTTTTTTTTTTTAAAAAAAACTTTTTTTTCTCCAACTGTCTATCATTGTTTTACAAGGTGGACTTCATATCGACAAGTGATTGTGTTCCTTTTGGAGTCAGACCCTGCAATGAGACCAACAAATCGTTTATAGTAGTTTAATTTCTCATCATGAATTGGGAAATTTCAATCAGAAATATGTTTAACCTCTCTCAGCATCTGAATCTGTTGTAGATTTTCTAGTTAATTTGTTGCTTTAAAAATAAATTGTTTTTGGCCTTAGAAAAGTTACTGTTAATTATATTTTCTTTTTAATGTAAACAATAAGTTTTTATTTTATTTCTATTTTCCTTGAGAAAATTAATCAAAGATCGAACATTCCTATATTTTTGTGAAACTGGATTTATATATATATATATACACACAATTCTGTATTTCTCACAATATTCCTAACACTTTAGGAAGTTTTGACAAATAACCAGACACTTCGATTGCCATTAGTAATTGTTATAGTTTAATTTGAGTGTGCTTGACTATATATCGTAGAAATGTAAGAAATAGTTTAAATAAAAATTAATTACTCTAGATCACTTTTTTTTTTTCTAAAATAAAAGGTGTTCATATTTGTAGATTTAATGTAAAGATGAAAAAAAAAAATAACACTTTCATATTTTGATCCCTGAAATTTGATGCTTCCAAGATTAAATTACAGCTCAAGCTTAAAAAATTAAAAGCTTTTACGTGCACTCACTCTACTAAAATCATACCACATGGTATACTCAACTAATCACATTGAACCAAATTATAGCTGATTTCACTCAACAACCTTGTTGATTTTCTTCTATACCGAGTCAAAGATACATTTTACCTCCAACATCAACTATCTCCACATTTCTCTCCTAATTCTTCTCCATCACACTCACTAACTAACAGACTTCAAATATTCAGCTCTCTTTAAATTTTAAAGTCCCAACAGCCATTTTTCTCAAAATACAATCTGCTTACACAAAGCCATTTTAATATTGTTGATTCTGATAGAGTACTCTTCATGGGTTCCTGCAAAGTTACCATTTTGTTGATTCTCTTGTCTTTCCTCCATGTATATGCTGTTACTTGCACTGAATTTGAAGTTGGTGGTGATGATGGCTGGGTTGTTCCTAAAAATTCAAAGGATGGTGACCAAATGTACAACCAGTGGGCTTCCAAAAACAGGTTCAAGATTGATGATAAGCTCCGTAAGTACTATCATTTCATTGTGCTTGAGAATACTTTAATTAAAAGCATTAGTATTTCTTAATGTTTAGTTGGAAACAATAAGAAAATGCTTTCGAGATAAACAAAAATACATAAATAAATAACTACATTCACGTTATTATTATTATTATTATTATTTTTAAAAAAACACTTAATTGGTATTTCTTATAAAAATTGTTTTTGAACCAGAAAGGATTCATTAAAAATAATAATAATAATAAATAAATAAAATAAAATAAATAAATAATTTAGTAAGCACTCCTAAACTCACTTTTTATGTGTTGCTCAATGTTTTAACATTATTACATTTTTTTTAGAACATGTGATATTGACAGGACCAAACCACATTGGACGTATTCTTACATTTTTTTTCTAAAGATTTTTGTATTACACTTTTCTTATTTTTCTATTTGGTATGCACCAATGTTGGTTATATGAATCTTTAGTGTAAATTAAAATATTTTTACGAATAATTTGTCTCAATTTCTGTGTATTTAGATTTCAAGTACAGTAAAGACTCGGTTATAGTAGTAACTGAGGAGGAGTACAAAAAATGCCGATCCTCTCATCCAATCTTCTTCTCCAACAATGGTGACACCGTCTTCACGCTGGAACGGCCAGGTCTATTCTATTTTATCAGTGGAGTGGGCGGACACTGCGAGCGAGGGATGAAGATGATCATCAAAGTTTTGGAGCCTGAAAGCCCTCCTCAGTACCAAAACCAGAGCAGCAGTCCCACTGATAACAACAAGAATGGTGCAGTTTATATTAGGGCTGCAGCAATTGCTTCTCCAATTACTTTTATGTCGCTCTTCATGTCATTTTTAGGGTTGCTTTAATTTCTATTGGGTTTTTTTTAAGGGTTTTAGTTATATTTTAGTTACAAAGAAACCATGCATGGGACTCCTTAATGAGGATGATCATGGATATAATAATAGTTTTTGGTTTTAGAAGAACATTGATTAAGTTTTTTTTGGATTCCAAATCAACTTGTCAATAAATATGTTGTGTCTAATTAAAGGTGTTTTTTTTTTAGGGTGCCGATATTGACACCCATAAAATTTATTAGTACACCCATATTTTATTAAAAAATTTATTGCAAAAATATCTCAATAGAAATTTACCAATAAAGACAAATTACTTTAATTAAAAATAAATCAAATACCATATAAACTCATTAATTACACACATATCTTCAACTATATTTCTTTATTAAAAAAAACTTATGATAAAACCTACCATATGATAAACCCTAATTTTTATGATAAACCCTAATTAAACTCTAATTTTATTTCAAGTATCAAAAAATTTTCATCATTACATGATTATCATCTTGTTTTTGTCTTTCTCTTATGTATAGTTATGAACTCTATCAATAAACTAACTATTTTTTTTTTTTTTTCTTTAACGATAGTTGTAGATATAAACAAGTTTTTTTTTTATTTTTAAATATTCGTAAATATCAATAAGTTAAAGATAGCTGTATAAATAAAAGAACTCTTGATTGAAAAACTCTTGACCCCATATACAGTTCCACATATTCCCTTTTATAAGGCTCCTACATTAGAGATATTTCCAAAAGTAAATTGGACTATCATTAAAAGAGGATTTGATTCCAAAAATAAATTGGGTATGATAATAATTTAAGAGTGTTTATAAATAATATGTATAAAAATGAATATATTTATTTCAATGAGGGTACTATTGGCATTATGATGGATGCTTATAGTACTATTTATTTTTTAAATTTTAGACATAGGTGTACTTATAAAAATGGGTGTACTTATAAGTTTTATAGGTGTCAATATCCGCACCCTTTTTTTTAATGTTAAAAACTCTTTTAAGATATTTTTCCTTATTATTTGGAAAACTAAAGAGACCTTTTTAACATTATAATAACTATTTTATATTTTTGAGCTTTTTTTTAAACATATAAATTGTTTCAACCATTCTTTATAAATTAAAACATATAAAATACATTTCCCATTATGCATTGAGATCACAGTTACATTTAGCCGGAGTTTATGAAATCATTGGAGTTCTTTAAATTTGTACATTGTTGTTTGTTTTAAAAATCTTTTTTCAATGTTTAGTTGCATTTGGGCACTTGAGCTGTTTTCTATGCAATGCTTGAGTGACAATGAAGATTAGTTGTAGATTCTTTAGTAATATTTCATGTACATCTGCTTAGTTGAAAGCATGGACAGAGGTCCTAGGATTACAAAATTTCAACAATAATAGTAACAATGTCAGACAAAAGGGAGTTGAACCTTCGATTTCTATTTTATTTTTGAAACAAAATCACAATCATTTCAATAATATTATTTATCATATCTTAAGATTTTTTATTTAGTTATTTGTATCATATCAAATAAAAATACATATTTTTTTCTTAAACTCTTACGTTGTGCAAGCTTAGTTGGAGTATCCCTATAAATGTCAAATTACTTATATTTATTTCAATAACTTTCACCTCCCCATCGAGTAAGAATAACGATAACAAGAACGGCCAGTAAATATGGTTGAAGGCACCTCATTAACGATATATAGGGCTTACTGTCACACCGGTACATGCCAACCCCCTTCTCTAAAATGCGCATATTGAGATTAAGCTTGCTTGCATCTGATCTAAGCCTATTCCTCGCCTGCCCTCGTCGACTATGCTTCCTTATAACAAGCAAAAGTGCAAGCAATTGTTGTACCATCCAACAAAATGGAATCACCCCAACAATATCCTTTCCTGTGAATGAATAGGTAGGAGAATATTTATACGTTGATGCGGGCCTACCACCAAATCTCTGCAGCGAAGTCCAAAGTTTTATTGTTATTACAAGCATTGAGAGTCCTGGAGTTGCGCTGTTTGAGTGGACATGAGTAGTTCTTCACTTCAGAGTTTTCTTTGTTAGGAGTATTCATCCAAGGATTTGCAGTCCGATACATTTCCATTATGTTACCTAGCCAAACCTGCCATCTCGTGTTCCTAAGTCAAACGGTTGTTCTTCCTTTTCCGCTCCCTCTTTTTCTATATATGCGGTGGCTCCATTTTACGGCTAAAATCCTCACATTTCGATTCAAGATAGTAAGTCGTGAGCTTCAGGCGCAGCAGCGTAGCAGATCTGTATCTTTCTCTTTCAAGAATGGGTGGCCAGGCCCCACCAAACAGAGGGGCCGGGCACGAGCCGCGAAGGATTCTGCCGGTTAGTTTCACGTTGTTGATAGAAGTCCCCTAGATATTGATGTCACATGTCCAGCCCAACCAACACTGCATTCCAGCTTGTTGTTTGTGGATTTCTAACAAAGGAAAGCCTCCTTATGCCATTTGATTAATTCAAGTTCTGTGCTGCTTGCCACTCCCAGAGGCCAAGGACAGGTTCAAACCGACATAAGACTCGACTTGATAGGTATTACGGAGGTTTAGTGAGCACCGTGCCGAATCTCCCTGCCATTTTCTTTTCTTGCTTCCTTGTTGTCTTGAATTTGTATAGAACGGCTTTATCTCAAGTATAGTTGGAAGGATGAAGTGGGATGAAGCGTTAGTGAATATAGCAAGTGTGCCAGAGAAGATCTCCAGGAGGGCTTGTCCAAAGCATAAAAATGAAGTTTGAGATGTCATTATGAATGAACCTAATTCATCCCCTTGAATAATGGGGAAGATAGTGAAACTTTGTTTTCCGGGCTGGCTTGGCTCATTTGAAAAATCTGGGAAGCAATGATGAAGAAGCGATTGATTATTCTGCTTGGAGAACTGGTGTACTCTTCGTCTCTATTATGAGGCGAGCATTAACTGAAAGAAAGCACTTTTCTCGAAGAAAATGAGATTTCGATTATCCCGGCATGTGTGATCCTACCAAACAAAGTCAACGCACACCTTTGGCTAATTTGATTCAATGGAAAGATAAACCGGTTGCTCTTTCCATTGTGCAAGCAAGATTCAAGATTGGTTGGATTAGCCCACTTAGGTTATATATTCAATTCACTTATACGGCTTTCTTGATTGCCTCTACATCGGGCAAATTGGGTTAATTCTTTATGTCTTGTATCCGCACGATAATATCATTTCCATTGAACCCCACCTTAGGTGCTGAGCAGTGTCCTCCCCTCCCTAATAATACCTAATAATGCCTCTACGTTGTTCTGTCTATGGAGCCTAAAGCTTAAACCATGGCATGGCAGTAAGCAGTAAGTTGGCCTAGTCTCTCATGGGTTTAGCTTCCTCATCTGGTATAGGAAAAAATAACATCGGCCAAACGATTATTTTACAAAAAGCCGACAAGGAATTCCATTAATAACCGGCCGTTTTGATCCTTTGGCACAACTCGATTCATTTAGGCAGCAATACATATTCGTATTACACAAGCAACAAAACTTAATGTTTTCTTTTTGAATAATTACGTATGTAAAAATGTTTAATCAGCCTCATTGCAACTTAATTAACTTGGAATGCTTTGCCAAGCCATCTCTCCATCATAAAACCAGAAATACTTCCCTTCAAGTACCTAATACAAATATCAGAACATATATATGAAATGCCAAATCAGTTTTATAAGACCATCTCCAACCATTGTGCCAATCTCCATTTTGCAGCAGATTTTCACTCCAATGGGTGCGCCAATCTTTGCGCTATTCTATAGATGGTGGTCTGGTTGCGCCAGAAGTAGTGCAAGAAACCTCTCTACGCCACTTCTTGCTCTATTTTGTTTTTGTTTCTTTTTTATTGGCTGAGAGGGAATCAGTTGGGGAATATTCTTTTTAGAGTGGGATTTGGAGCAATGGTTGGAGACGGTGATCTAGTTGTTGCTGTATTTTGTTGCAAACTTTACAACAAAATGGTGTCAATAGTTGGAGATGCCGTAAGAATTTATTTAACCTAAAACTCTAAAAGCTTGTAATTCGAAAATTTAAAACCTCATCAATTCATAACTTTGTGTTACTTTAAAATTATTTTAAAATTAAAACACATATAATTCAAATTATTCCAATAAAAGGCAGTGATCAAATTGGAAAAAAATAGCAGATACCTTGTGAATGTTGGTGACTTTAGTTTCCGTCTGGCCACTTATGTGATACGACACAAATTTCCCCTGAAAAGACATACAAATTCAAGCATATATGTAATGTACAGAGCATATGATTAAAACTTGATAAAAATATAGAGTTTTAGATACTATAGTTACAGGTTATTTCCAATGATCTACAAAAATCAAGAATTTAAAAATTGAAAAATTAAAGTAAAAAACTCTCTTATAGCTGTACTTTCAACTATGCAGTTAATACGGACAAGATGAGATTGGTCCGGTGATAATTAAACATCTCACACTCTAGGATTCTCAAGCTTCAGGTTCAAGTCATTCCCCCTCTTTAAAATACCCCGAATTTATGTAATAATTTATTACTTAAAAAAAATTAAAATTAAAAATTAAAATTAAAAAATTAAAAAAAAAAAAAAGCCAGATCCAAAATTATAGTGACCTTAGAAAATTGGAATGATAGTGTGAGTGTGTGACTGATTTTGCAGATCCCAAAAATAGCCTCCTTGCATCCCATAGATTGTTTCCCGCCAAGCAACTGGACGGTTCGAAAGATTCGTAACAAGTTTCACATTTCTGAGAACCAGAGATTTATTGATCCTAACTCCAAATTACTCCACGTATTCAAGTCAAAGAATTCGAGTCTTGGTGCAGTAATTACAATTTTTTTTTTTTTTTTTTTAAGAACCCAAACAGGGAGCCACAAGCGGCAAAGCCAGAGAACACCAACAACAAAGGAAAAACCAAAACAGAGAAGCACAACAAAACACAAGGCAACAGCCAGGCCAAAACAAAATTAATTCCTTTGCTCATCCTCCACCAGTGCCCTAATACACATCGGCGCATCCTCCTTCCACACAACCTTATCAGTGATACCCAAAGCCTCATTTGCAAGGACCCAAGCCACCCTGTTAGCGTTAGCAAAGACACACTGGAAAGACACATTTCTTGAAGTCGAGACTAGAGCCTGAATTGAATCCAAAATACCACCATATCTAGAATCTGAGCTACCCCCTGTCACAATTTGTTTAATCACAGTTTCCAAGTCGGTTTCCACAACATACTTCTCCACACCAGTCTCTCTACAATAAATGAGCCCCTTGTAGACTGCCATAGCCTTCGCACACTCCACCTCATAATTTGCCTTACAGGACTGGGCACCACACGCCATGACTCTACCTCCATCATTCCTGATAATAAAACCAAAGCCAATTCGCCTCCTTCTCTTGTCCACCCTGGCGTTACAATTTTCTTTTTCTTTCGAGAGTTGTTGTTATAGGAGAGACCAGATATTGTCAAGTTGACCACCCTTGGTGCAAATATAGTAAACTTCTCCGAATCTGATATTTGACAATTTACTAAGATTAGATTCTCCAGATTCAAACAATTTGGAAACAAATCTTGACTGTTGTTTTCATTTGATAGCCCGACTTCAAAAAGTTTAACGGTTGACAATGATGCGAAACCAAACAAGCCAAGTGTTTTATACAAGGATAACGCAGGCACGCAGCTTGAGAATCCCCAAGTTTGACACTCCTAAAATCCTTTAGATCAGTTTAAAGCTCTTCAAGACCGCATGATATTGCATAATGGAAGATTCGTTTAATGTAGGGTGGCGGTTTTCCCAGGTACCCACAATGAAGATTTAAGGGCTTATGATGATGCAGCACATGAAGGCCTATAGTAAGTCTTGGCCTAAGCATCTCTCACTCATTCATATTGTTTTAACAATCTTGTCAACTAATCATCTATTCGCAAAAAAAAGAAAAGTGTTGTTTCGGCGTGCAACGGGTGAATTATTTAGGCCACATAATTTCAAAAGTCGGTGTACAGGTTGATCCTTCAAAAACAGAGGCCATCAATGCTTGGCCTACACTGATGACAACCAAGGAAGTTAGGGGATTATTTGGTCTAGCAGGCTATTACTGTAAATTCATTCACAGTTTCGACGGCCTTGCTGCCCCACTTACTCAACTACTCACAAAGGATGGATTCCTTTGGACAACAGAAGCAGCCGATGCTTTCCTCAAATTGAAGTAAGCACTGGTTTCCCCTTCCATTCTGCATCTGCCAGATTTCACCAAACCTTTTATTGTTGAAAGCGATGCTTGTGGCACCAGAATTGGTGCCATTCTAATTCAAGAAGAACGACCTATCGCCTTCTACAGTGAAGCCTTGAAAGGATCCTGGTTAGCCTTATCGACTTACGAAAAGGAGATGTTGGCCATTATCAAAGCCATCCAGAAGTGGCATCCTTATCTCCTTGGTAAGCCATTCGTTGTGAAGATGTTAGGATTTTAAGTCTAATTGGCATTATTCTACATCAAAACGGTATTTCCTTTGTATTGCTATGTTGTCCTAATTGTACAATTTATCAAGCTTCAAAGAGGATGGACAACGTCTCAAGCAAAGTAAATCTTTTTGTGCGAGGAAAGCGTTATTGACTACAAAGGTAATAAGACCTCTTTCCTCTTACAAGGCTTAGGCGCGCACACACACACTTCATTCAAATGTGTCCCTGCATAGTAATGCTAAATTGGTATAACACATTCACACTTGTTTTAGTTTGCTCATGCATTAGTCTCAAATTGTCAAACATTGTAGAAATGCATGTACTAGGATTATCTCTAGGAAATTGCATACTTGTGTGGCCATTTGTTTATTTATTTGTGTGTTAGTGATTTGGACTTGAATATATTCTCATATGATTCCTTGTTGAGTTCCGGTCGTTTTGGTTACTCATTAGATTTCAAGTTCAAACTAAGAAGTTACGAAACTTTACATTCTCTTACAATGCGTTGCCATCGTCTTCGTATATCGAGTCGAGTTCACATCCATTTGTCAAAGTTTTGTAGTTTTCCTCATGTGTTAGTGAGTTACGGTTTGTAATCCGGAAATGGATTCAAATTCCAAGTTCGGTGGCCGAAGGACGATTAAAGAACGTGAGGGATGCGCGAGGAGATGAGTGAAGAGAGAAGGCCAACCAAGTGAGGTCTTCCCGTGGAGGCTTGTGGCCACCACGGGAAGAAGGCATCTCGATCTCCCCATGGTAGCCACACGCCTCCACGGGAAGGCAAAGAGGCCACCTCTTTTATGGAGCCCACTCTCTTTTACTTTCCCTCCATTTCTCCTTTAAATATTCCCTCTCTCTCACTTTCACATTCCAACCATTTTTCAAGAGAGAAAAATGCAGAATTTTCTCTTAGATTTTCCTAACTTTCAAACACCATATCTCTCTCATTTTTCATTCGATTTGAGTGATTCAAGTTGGAGAATCTTCGTATTGGAGTCCTCTACAAACCTAAAGCAACTTTGAGGTCATTTGATCAAGCTTTCATTTGGTTTCACACCAAATTCAGACTGCACTCCTTGTTCTAGGTAATTTTTAAATCCTTTGTGATCTTGAGCTTAAATGTTCTTCAAATACCTTAGGCTTTCTTCCAATATATGTGTATGTTCTTGATCATATGTTATTAGGTTTGTAGGCTTCAATTAAAAGCTAATTTGATCTTAAATAGAATCTTGAATGTGAGTTAGGTTTTTCTAAACCTATGTTTTCACATGCTTGTGAGTTGTATTGTGATTAGCTTTGAATCTAGGATTGTTTGTTCATTGATTATGAATATTCTAATGATTAATAATTCCTAGTTGTGCTATATGTCTTTGATTGAATATATTTGGAATTAGCACAATTTGTTGTATGTTTAGAGCATTGAATAGATTCACTTAATTGATTATTGAATATATGCTATAATTGATTTCTAGAGAAGTTTGTAGATCTAATCTCATTTCTCTAGCATTTTAGTTTTTGTACTAAAAGCTTGAATATGTGTTTCATGAACATGTGTTTATCTCAAGTTTTAGTTGCATGAATCAAATCTAGGATTAAAGTATGTTTGGTGTATTAGCATATCTAGATTTTGGTTTTCATGTGTTTAAGACCTAGACTAATTTTGTTGTGATCTTTGTTGACTAAGTTTATTTCTACATGAAGTGTACATAATCCATACATTTCATATGTTCATGCATCATCTTGTGTGATAGCATATTTTGGATTATAAACTATAAAATCATACATTGTGTGCTCATTGTCTAATTCTAGTTTCCATAGCTCATATTAATCATATGTTCTATGTTGGTTGTGTTTGCATCATTTGCATCACTTAGATCACTTGCCTTGTAAAAGGTGGAAGTCTCATCTTAGGGTGGATTCCTCAATAGTGAGCAAGAGAAGTCTTGGCAAGAAGCGTGTGGTCTCAAGTAAGATTAAGCAAGGGAAGTTTTGGCAAGAGGCGTGTGGCTTCTAGTAAAACCAAGCATTTATACTTTCTAAAGGCATGCGATTTGTCTCCGATAGAAAGTATGCAAGTTTCTCTCTAATGGGAATAGGTAGGAGGGATATCCAATAGATAGTGATACCTGTGAGTTGGTCACTTTTGAGGGTATACTCTTATTTAACTAGTGAAAAATATTTTACCGGTGGTTGTGGATTTAACCCATAGATGTTTCCTCTTCGGAGGTTTACCACGATAAAAATATCGTGTGTCAAGTTTATCTTTCCTTATCTCTTTGATATTGTTTAATTGTATCAAATTGATCTTGTATAAATTGTTATTGATTACAACCTTGTATTACAAGATCTTTGGTTGACTTTGTTTCATGATATGCACTTGAACATTTGATACATTTATAATGAACACAAGTACTTGTTGATTTATGTATTGTTGTATGTTCTCCTCATGCAAATCATAGACTATGTTTGATCCTTCAAATTGAATATGCTTATCAATAGTCTATGTATGCTTGTTTGTGTTTATTGAGGTGTGATTCAAGCTATCTAGAGGGACAAACTTTTATTTGCTCCAAGGGATTGAAAAAGGCTTAAAAACCTATTCACCCCCCTCTAGGTTAGCTTTAGACAATTTAACTGTGATTGTATTTACAAAAGACTGATCATCGAAGCCTAAAATTCCTTCTGGAACAACGAATTACAACACCAGCTCAGACACGGTTGCTACCGAAAATCTTAGGGTATGATTATGTGATACAATACAAGAAGGGAAAAGAGAACAATGGTGCTGATGCTTTATCGCGAGTGGCTGAAATTGAATGCTTTGTGGTATCCCTTCCAGATCCCAATTGGTGGTAAACTCTTCATCAGGAAGTGGAACATGATGCTTATTATACCAAGTTAACCAATATCAATCCACCACAACACTCCTTGCGTGATAGGGACTGGTTCAAGATGGGGCAAATTTTTCTGAGTCTTAATTCGACTCTAATTCCATCCATTCTTGCTGACAACCACTCTTCTTCTGTTGGAGGGCACTTTGGCTTCCATAGGACACTCCAACATACAAAATAGAGTTTCTTTTGGCCAGATATGAGATCCTCTATCAAAGATTTCATTAAAAGTTGTGACCCATGCCAACGGTGTAAGTATAATAACATGTCCCCTACAGGGCTTCTCAAGCCGTTGTCAATTCCGGATAAGAATTGAACCGATGTTTCAATGGATTTTGTCAAAGGAATGCCAGTCTCTATTGGGTTCACAATGATTATGGTGGTGGTGGACCGCATCTCTAAGTACACCCACTTCGTTCCGTTTCAACATCCCTACACAGCCATAAGAGTTGCGAAAGCTTTCATTGACAATATTGTTAGACTACACGATGTGCCCATCTCAATTGTTAGCGATATGGATAAAGTTTTTGTCAGCCTAATCTGGAAGACATTGTTCCAGCTACAGGGAATGACCCTTAAAATGAGTTCTAGCTATCATTCGCAAACCAACAGACAGACGAAGGTTGTGAATCGCACTCTAGAACAGTATCTTCGTTGCTTCGTTAGTGATCAACCAAAAAAATGGATTGATTAGCTCACCTGGGCAAAGTACAGCTACAACACTTCTGTCCACTCGGTCACCAAGATTTCACCATTCGAGGCAGTATATGGACTTCCCCCGTCTATAATTCTCTCCTACGTACCGGGAACCTCCAAGGTCCAAGCAGTGGACGAATTCTTACGCAACTGCACCACCATTTTACATGACTTACGCCACAACCTTGACCTTGCCTGCAACCATATGAAAATCCACACGGACCAGCATTAGAGAGAACTTCATTTTGATATCGGTGAGTATGTCTATTTAAAGCTTCAGCCATACCGTCAACATTCGGTGGCCTTCCGAGGTTCTCAGAAGTTGTCTCCGTGATTTTTTGGACCCTTCCAGATCCTAGCAAAATTTGGTCATGTTGCTTATAAGTTGGCTCTCCCAGCTGGTTCGCTGATCCACGATGTGTTCCATGTAAAAGAAGAAACGGGTTGGTCCAAACCCTCCAGTTACACCTGTCCTACCTCATATATTAGACACTTCAACCATCCTTCCGCAACTCGAATCTGTTTTGGCCCATCAAGTGATCCAAAAAGATACATATCTTCCAAAGCCTAAGATTTTAGTGAAGTGGACAAATGCTCCTCCCGAAAATGCTACATGGGAGAATCAATGGCGTTTTTCACAAATGTATCCTGATTTTATCCTTGAGGACAAGAATATTCCAAGCGGGGTGGAATGATGTGTACACTTGTACACATAACCCATGTCAGCCATGCAAGCCTCATCTACATCAACCATGACTGCCATATGGCCTTCAAGTTAGGGAATATAGTGGGTAGTTTTCAAATAAATGCTCCTTATCTTACGAAAATGTGCACTAAGGATCAGCCATGTTCTATGCAGTTATTTCAATGTTGTTTTCCCACTTTGCATGATTGTTTCTGTGTTAGCTCATTCATATTGTTCAGCCTATAAAAGGGCAATCAATGTATTGGATGAGATTATGAAAGAATATTATTTCCAATAACCTCTGTTCTTCCTTTTTCTCCTCTCTATTCTATTCTTTTTTGCCTAACAAAATTACAGACATATCATCCTGTCCTATCCCAACCATACCAAATGCATAATAGTACAATTAACAGTTTTGTCCCATACATTCCAAACATAATACGAAACAACTATTCTGTCATGTCTTGTCTCGTCCTACCATGTCCTGTCCCGTCCCATACCAAACGCACCCTAAGGGACTTGTGCCTCTTCTCCTCATTTGTGGGAATCCAAGACTCCAATGTAGTTGAAATCCGAGCAATTCATAGAGCTACAGAACTTGTAGCTTTGAAGCCATCGCTAGCAGGTCATGACATAAAAATTATTAGGGATTCAAAAGTAGACGTGTCTTGGGTGAAAAATGGCAAGTTTGGTTGTCTAAGCATGTTGATGTGGTGGATGATATCTGGAATTATATGTGTTATGTCTGGTTTGGTGGTGAAATACAATTCAAGGGCTTCGAATTCTTTCGCTGACAAGTTGGCAAAAATGTGGTCGAGTTTGAATGGTGATAAGCTTCACTGGGGTGATTTCTAGCTGGTTGTGCTTCGGTGGTGGAGTGGTATGTGCTAGGGTGTCCCCTTCTCTGTTTTTTGTTTCAGTTTTGTTGTTTACTGTTTGTGTGGGTTCTTGACCGTTGGTGGCTGATTGTTTTTATCTTCTTCGGGTTGCTTTGTTTCAGGCAGCTGGTCTTGTGTTGGGTGTTGGTTTTGAGTTGTTGTGGCCTCTTCGTTTCGGGTTGTTGTCTTTGATCGCCTGGCTTTCGTTAATAAAATTGGCAGTTTCAAAATAAATAAAGGATATTTTATCTAACAAAATTTTATAATCTTTAAAAATTAAAAAAGTTCTTAGATAGAAAAATACTATGAGTACAATTTAAATTTTAATTAGTTTTCTAACTCTTAAACACTATTATACACAACCTCAAATGATCTTTAATTTGTTTTCTTGTAGAAACAACAAATTAATTTTTACATTTTTTGCCTCAAACTTAGGAACCATCTATGTTTCACGACTTGCAGTAACTATACAAATCTATGTGCAAATCAATATATTGTGTCAAACTGAAAGCAATTTAATTATTTAGTTGCACTTGGACTTTGAATTTTAAAAAACCATTTTTAATTTATTTTAATTATAATATTTTTCCCAAACTAGTAATTTCATTTAAAGGTATTTATTTAATATAAAATTTTAATAACAATTGAATGTACAAATAGTTTTTTTTTTTTTTTTTTTTTTTGCCACCAATCGGGTGGCAGGTACCCCTGGGTGCCTCTGTAGAGTTTTTAGAGCTTTCCCCACAATGACGGCCTGACCACGGCCTAAACAGGGTACTAACATTTCAACAATCTAGAGACAGACAGGGACCTTAAGCCGAAAACATCTCATCTTCTGATGTGCAAGATCCTCAACTAGAGGCAAGCACAGAGCATACTGAGATAATTACAGACTGTTACTTATATGAGAGACAGGCATTCGAAGGAAGAGGAGAAAATATTTAGCAAGACATGAGAAATTAGAACACAAGAGGAATATTTTTATTGATTGCAGATTCTGGATTTTACAAGAGACGAACTCTCCTTATATAGAGGGAGAGATGGGATACATCCAAACTTAGCACACAGTAAAGCCAACAAACGTGGCAGCTAATTACATAAAAGCAAACTAGGGGCCATCGGCCAAGTATAACCAAATATAAACAAACAAAGCCTAATACAAACAAAACATGAAATGAAAATTATTACACAAGATAAGATCACGAGCTTGAAACTCAAGCTGAGCTGAAATTACGGACTTGATATATTACAGGTGGTGGCATGATATTCATCATCTGAGTCGTGGGCTCCACAGATGGAGCAGGGCCATGCAAAATCAAAGGGGTCCTGAGAGTCAATCATGCATGAATCTTGAAAAGTGTTCCAGCTTTGAGTGGGGTCTCTAGGGATATCAGGAAGGATGAAAACTTCATCGGTGGGGACGTAATTAACATCACAGAGGAAATTGAGTAGTGAGACTTGGAGAATTTTTGGGTACATCTTTTGATAATCATAAGTGGTGTGCCATTCATAACTGGTGTTGGCAGTCCATAGGAGTCGTTTGTGGGGATTGTACCGGTAGGGCCTATGGAGGATCCATATACAGCATACAGAGGCAGCCGACTCATAATCAAGCTTCCAAAGGTTATATTGTCCTATGAGCTTAGTGAGTTCGTTTTTCCAGTTTGTCAAGGACGTGAACCATTGGAAGAAAACCCATAACAAAGAGTTTTGTTGAGAGGGATCATGGAGATGACTGTATAAAGCCTGAAGTGGGAAGACGATGGCATGGTGATGTAGGACTGATAAACACCAGAGGAACCAAATGAGTTGAGGAGAAAAGTAGTAGAAGGGTGGCATTATAAATGGGTCAAGAAATGGTCTGGATAGATTGTTGACGGTGTGACGACAGTCTTGACTATTGATGTGGGCTAAGTAGATCGGAAGTTGAGCCTTGGCGAAGGACTGGATCTGATCTAGAGAAGGTTGATGATTAGGTGGCAACGTGGCCAAGAGTTCTGGTGGGAATGAGTAATCATGTATGGCTGGTGAGGATGATGAGGGGCCAGCAGGAGAAGTCATGAAGATAAGAGGATAGTGACCTGTGGGTGTAATGAGATGAGTGAGTGGAGGTCTGGAGAGCATATCAGAAATTATATTATGATGACCTTTCACGTGGCGTATAGTGAAGTCATATCGAGCAAACCAATCTTTGAGTCTCAAAAGGAGAGGATTGGGAGGAATCTTATTGCGAAAATCGAGTATCCTTGGGAAGGATGAGTTGTCCATTTCAACAATAAAGTTTCTTGTCTGGAGATGAAAATCGAGCTAGAATCTCTTTATAGATAGTGTGATAATGCTGTTGGGCATCTTTGAATTTTCCACTAGCATAACCACAGTATCTTCGTTGACCTTCTCGATCTTCAATGAGAACGGCTCCCCAGAAAATATCACTGGCATCAGTCTGGAGGATAAGTTGGCCCGAAGAAGGGATGACGAGGGCAGGAAAAGATTGAGAGATCTCCTTTAATTTGGTGATGGCCTCAGTGTGGGAGGAATTCCAGGGAGGAGGATGCTTTTTAAGTAGTGTTGAGAGGACTGAGGTGTATTGGCTGACATGAGGAATAAAGTCTCTGACATAGTTGACGATTCCGAGGAATTGTTGAACTTGTTTTACGCTGAGATTAGAATCAGGGAAGTCTAATAATCGGACAGCCAAATGAGGACCAGGACGGTATTGGCCGTTGGAAATGTGCATTCCAAGAAATTCAATTTCAAATCTTCCAACTATGCTTTTCTTTTCGGAGAGCATGATACCATAGTGATGAACAATGTTATGGAACTATTAGAGAATGAGATTGTGAGAGGTATCATCTGGAAAGAACAGGAGGATGTCATCAATGTAGATGAGGGCTGAGTGTAAGAAAGGATGAAAAATTCTGGTAACAGCTTTTTGGAAAAGGGATGGAGCAGTTTTTAACTCAAAGGGGAGAACAGTCCATTGGTATTGTGCATTAGGAAGACAGAATGCTGTCTTATATCTTTCATCTGGATGAATACCAATTTACCAGAAGGCACCTTTGAGATCAAATTTGAAGAAGATCGTAGCTCCTGGAAGCTGAGAGAATAAGACATTTGGCCTGGGAACAGGAAACTTATCATCTCTGAGAAAAAGGTTGAGGGGCTTGTAATCCACAACTAATCTCTTTTTTCCTCTGAGCAATTCTGAGCGTTTTTCAACGTAAAAAGATTGACACGCCCAAGGGGAAGAGGTATGTTCTATCAGACCTTAACGAAGAAGTTCATTGCATTCTTCATTAGCCAGCTTGAGATCTGAGGGAGACATGCCTGAGTGGATAGCCTTGGTAGGATTATCATCTACATTAAGCTTAAAGGGAAGCTTGATAAAGAAATTTGGATTTTTCCACAGAGGAGAAGGGTGAGAGAAAGTGGCATGATTGTCAGCACAAAGCATGAGCAATTTATTTTAAATGTGTTCAAAAGGGGCATGGATTTCTGAGAGCGGAAAAATCTTTGGAATGGCAGAAAGAGCTTTGAAATGCTTTTTGTATCGAATGCCGGTAGGAAGAATCCGGAGAGATTTACTTTGGTGGAAAACATCCCAGCCGATGAGGATGTTTTTATCCGGAAGAGGAGTGCCGACGACTTGGATCCAAAGGGTATAGGATGGGAAAAACTGGATACCAATCTTTTTTCTGGAAATCAGATTAGTGGAAAAAAACTTTTCCATCAGCGGCTCGGAAATGCTGAACTTGGGATTTCCAAAATTCTGGAGGAAGGACCTTTCGATTCATCATTGAGGTGTGCGAACCTGTGTCAAAATAAACGATGACATCAACAGGTTTGGAGTACTTGTCAGGTAAAATCTGAACCAGAGCATAGGGTCCAAAATGAGAAACGAGGGGAGTAGCTTGATAAGATTCTGGAATAGAGCTGTAGTCAGAGGAGTCAGAATATTCTGAGTTAGAA
Organism: Acer yangbiense; assembly: GCA_008009225.1. NCBI lineage: Eukaryota > Viridiplantae > Streptophyta > Magnoliopsida > Sapindales > Sapindaceae > Acer > Acer yangbiense. The sequence goes on from CM017771.1 coordinate 19,634,502, forward strand.
AGATCTTCTTGAAGAAGAAAGGTTGTAGAGGGATCTGCATGATCCTGTTCAGAGAAGATTGATTCAATGTCTGCATCGGACGGAACTTCATCAGCAATGTCTTTTAGCTGCTGAACTAATCTGGCGGACTTTGCCTTTTTGTTGGGACATTTCTTTGCATAATATCCGGGTTTGCCACAAATGTAGCATCGTTGGGATTTATTCCAACCTCGCTTTGCTTTCTTCCTGAAGAACTTGAATCTTTTAGAGCTACCTTTCTTGTTTTTGAAATGTTTGAAATGATTCTTCTTCTTCGTTCTGCAGGTGCAAGAGGCTAAGGATTTGCACTTGATCTGAAGAGAAGGTTGACGGCATTGGAACTGCAGTTTTTTACCTTCTGTGAGCATCTTAGAGAAGAATCTTTGAGTGGCACAGAGTTTATCCAGAAAGCTGAGAGCATACATGTGGAGTTCACCTAAAAATGTGACATTGAGAGATCGTCCCGAGGTGTCTATTTTCTGTTGTATCTCATCTTGGAGGTCATCTGGAAGGGAGTTGACATAAACTTGTTTAAGACTATGATCATTAATTCCACTAAGGGTATGATATCGTTGAGACATCCGCTTGTAATGGAACTCGATGTCATTTCTTTTGAGAGAGCAACAACGCATGTCAAATAATTCTTGTCTAGCTTGTTTATGGATATGATCAGGATCACTAAGGAATTCTCTGAAAATATATCCCATGGCTTGTGAGGCTAAGGGAACTCGAACAAATTGGAGTTGTCTATATTCGTCAAGAGCCTGGTACCAGTCTCTGAGAGAACCAGTAAAACGAGAGACAAACTCACGTAAAATTGTTTTAAGGTTCTGTTCAGACTTTGCTAGTTGTAGGTCAAGCCATGCACTCATCTCAGAAACCCGTTTTCTCCAAAAACCAGGAGAAGTGTCATCAAGGGTAAACCAAGGGCCATTAGTTGGTTTAGCAGGAGGACGACCAGGAACATGTTCTGGAGGTTCTTCGACAAAGGGAGCTGGAGTAGTGGAGGTAGTCTCATCAGGAGACTTATAGGTTCTTGTAGAGGGTTGAGGGTCTATGCGAGATGCCATAAAAACCTTAGTAAGATCTGCATGAACATGAGGAGAAGAGGCGGCAGTATCCAGCCAGGATGAATGACAGGAAGTCTGCGACGACTGAGAGGAAGCGTCTTCAGAGAGGGACGCTATATCAAACTTGGACGAGGAGGAAAATATTTTAGAAGCAAACAAGACCGGGTCATATAAGCTGGAAGAAGCATGTTTGTCTTTCCGCTTCGAAGGGGACCTTTTCTTAGGTTTCTCTGGTAGGGAAGAGAGTATAGGATATTTTTGGAACAATTCACTAGTGGATCTAAAGTGTGTGGAAAAATCATCAGGTTTGGATGGGGGTGAACGTGTAGGAGACACGGGGAAAAACAGTGATTGTGAGTGATAAGAATAAGGTTTTGGTTTGTAAGAATGATCTTTGGTCAGCTGTTCAAGCTGTTCTTTAAGTTGCTTGATTTCTCTTTCTTTCGTATCAAAATCTGGGCCAGAATATCCATGAGAAATATATCTGTGGAGATCAGAATGAAGCTTTGCAATTCTTGATTGAAGGTCAGAGGCCAAGTCTCCGAAGGTGGCATCAAGACTCTGGAGATGATGATCATGTTGAGAAACATGTCATGTGACGCGATCAATCTTCTGATCAATAGAGTTAAGAACTCTGTTTTGAGCTCTGGCATTGTAGGATTGCCAATTGAGGACTTGTTCAGCCTGGGAGGGCTGCTTGAAAGAACCATCAGATTGGACTTTGGTAGATTGGACAAAAGGTTTTGAGAAGCGAGTTTTTTCTTAATTTGAGGAAGGTTCAAGTGGAGGGAAATCACAATCATAATCTGAGGTCATGTAGCAAGGGACTGGTGTAGGTAGTTTAAGGACTGCAAGGGCAGATTGAGGAGGTAGGAGACCTTCAGATCGTAGGATCTGTAAAGCTCTGTCATAAATGGGTAAAGGTTTATTTTTTATAGGATGGAGGCCTATCCAAGGACGGTCAGAGTGTCCTGGTTTGTGAGGTTTGTTCCAGTGTTTACAGAAGATGGGAGAAGTATCTTTAAGACAACGTCGACATATACAGTCTGCATCACACATATTAGGATCAACATCCCAGATGAAGTGACCATGGATCTTATCAGTGTAGATCGGAGATCCGTCAACATCAAAACTGTGAATAGGAATATCATCTTCAGTTGTGACAGGTTGGATCATAAGAGTTTGGAAAATCGAAGGAGTCTCCGAACTGGAAGGAGCCTTAGAACCGGTGAGGGGTGCATAGATTGTTTTGATTGAGCCATCTGGCTGAGGAATATATGATGTATCAGTAGCAACGATAGGAGCTTCGTCCTGGAAAACCTTTTCATAATTTGTGAGCCATTCAAGAGGCATGATTTCTGTAAGTTTTTCTCTGGGTAGCTGTTTTGGAATTTGAAGGATGGTAGGGACTTCATCTTCTCTTTCTGCTTTGCTGAAAATCGTGTCACCATTATGACCAGGAAGTGGGAGATCAAGAGCATGGTCTTGGAGTCTGTAAGCAAGCTGGTGATGAACAGTAGCCATATAGGAATTAGCTTGCTTGGGCGCACCAAGGATCTGAACTTGGATTTTGGGACATTTGTGGAGGTTCTGATCCCTTAAAAGAATGTTAAAGTTGGGATAATATGTGAGGGATATGCTTCCAGCATGAAGAGTAGATAGGTGCCAATCACAGCATGTTCATACTTAGTGTAAATGGTGTTGAGCAAGGCCAGTCTGGCAGTGACAGGCAAGCCTTTTCGGCCGTGTAGAGAGAGGATAATTCGGACAGCACCTATGTGGAGATGGGAGTATCCGTCTTTGATCCATTGATCTATCATGTTTTGATCAATGGTGAGAGTGACATATTGTTGACTGGGAGAGGATGGAATTGAGCATTTATCTAAGCCTGTGGACTGGACATATTCTTTGATGGGAAGTGGTCTGGTATGGACAAGACGAGTTAACCGAGTGGCGAGAGATTTGTTTCTCTTAAAGATGTTATATGGGTTGAGCAGAGGGAAAGTTGTTTCATTTATCTGGGCTGAAGCAGGGATATGGGTGTATTCTACTAAATCTTGGATTCTGTTGGAATGGGTTCTTTGGATAGTAGGAGGAGGCAAGGACAAGGAAGAAGATAATCTATTAGGGACTAGAGTATCAGTAGAGGGATTAGTGGTAGTGTTTGCCATTTCTGAGAAATTTCTTCCTTCTAAACCAGTCTAAAATACTCATAATAGTCTAACTCTTTTCCTAGACTCCAGGGAATCGAGACAAGGCTCTGATACCAGTCGGGTGGCAGGTACCCCTGGGTGCATAGATAATGAATAAAAAAAAATATTTAAAATTTATGTTACAGAGGTGTATAAATAATAAATGGAATAGATAGAATTTAAGATTGGAGAGGACGAACAGACGTTGGCCACCACGGATGCACAAGCTGAAACACAGTGCCAGCTACATTTTTTAGCCCATTGTCATCATGATAAAACTCAATTGCTTTATGCAAGATTCTAGTTGGCACATATAAAGCTAGGACAATTCCCTTTGCAGTCAAATACAGTTGACCTGGATCGTACGGGTGAAAACCTAGCAAAAGATATGACCCTATTGGGTAAATCCTTGCTCGACGTATCCAGTTTGCCTATTTGTTGTAATCTTCCAGTTCCCAAACCCACAACGTAAGAGCAACATACTGTAATAAACGTAGCCTCCCTCTGTTGACTCCAAGGAGGCTGGCCTTCACTTCAGGCACATGAAGACCACGATACTCTAACTCTAAATCTGGTGAGTCGATAACAGGACAGCTATCAGTGTCGTTTAGTGGGTCATACGCCATGATTTCTCTCTTTTTTCCACAGCTCATCCAATACATGATTCCATCGCGCACAACAATGTTTTTATTATCATAATAGTGTAAACCAATTGTCAAGGGCCAAGGAGACAACACCACTGACTTGTTCCATGTGCCCGTCACCGAACAAAAAATCTCGACAGTGAATTGTTGACGAGCTTCTTTTAGTTGCAATAACAAAATCCGTACAACTCTATACGAGTATTGAGAGTAAAGGTTGGTGCAATTTTGGTGGTGGCAAGGAAAACTAGGATAGCAGATTAGGCCGATCAAGGTTTCAACTTCTGTGTAATGCTCAGGAGCACGAGGGAGCTTGAACCATTGTTTGGTGAGGATATTACAGAGATAGTAAACACTCTCGAAAGTAGGGCCTTTGGCATCAAAGTAACAAGTCTTTGAAAGATGCTACTGTGTGAATAGCGAATGAATAATCCGACATGAAACACGGTAGGAATTTCAGTAATTGAGATTGTCTCGTGTGTTTCAACAGCGGGTTCGAAGAGGTCCCTCCGACATAATTTAGTCCCGATGATTTTATCAGGAAAGTGATTCTTGTCCCTCCAACATAACTTAATCCTGAGGATTTTATCAGGAGAGTGATTCTTGTGTTTTTTACGTTTTCGACTTGGTGACGGTGAATGGTGCGGTTTTTGAAGAAAGTGGATATCAGAGAAAACCAATGTTTGCAGACCACTGTTCATGCAACGACGTCGGATTAGGATGGCAGATAGTCCAAGATTTTCACCAACAATTCGTCCGGTAGTTTTGCTAATCCTACACAGTTAGGCGACTGGCTCGGGCTCGTCATGGCACTTTTTTGGTGGTGATGTTTAATTCATCCTCCATAGTGAATTTATATATATATAAGGCACATTGACTAGTCAACTCCTTAGTAGGATCTTCGGTCTCCCCCATTTTTCTCCTAGAGAAAGAGAGTGAGAGAAGATCGTCCATAGGGTAGAGTGTTTTCCTTTCTAAAAGAAGCAGGGTTTCAACTTGGTCTACTCTTGGTTCATTTCTTCGATTGTGAGGATTTAGGGTTCTTTAAAGAGTGGGTCGAACGGAGGTTCCAGATCGTTCCAATCTTTATTCGGTGGTAGTTAACATTTAAGGCGAATCCAGAAGGTGGGTTCTAGTCCTCTATTTTCGGTTTGTGGGTTCTTAAATACGAGGGTTGGGTCGAGGATGGGTTCTACAGAACTAGCAAGATTATGTGAGAATCTCTCAATTAAGGAAGAAGATAATGAAATCCACCAGATAGCAGATGATATCGGCCGAGTTGGAGAGGAGGAAGTGGAGCATTGCTTAGTGGGTAAGGTTTTGTCGGGGAAGAGAGTCAATCGAGAAGCGTTCAGAACCGTAATGGAGCAATTGTGGAGCCCCTTTGGCAATGTAGAAATTGAAGCGGTGGGAGAGAATATTTTCATGTTTTATTTCAAAAATCCAGAGGATCGAGACCGAATTTGGCAAAGGGGACCTTGGCATTTCGACAGAAGTCTTACAGTGTTGGAGAAGCCAGAGGGTACTGGGGAGATTGCGCAGTTGAGCTTTAATAAGGCAGAGTTTTGGGTACAAATTCACGACATTCCTATTATGTGTATGAACAGGAGAATAGCGAAGTGGTTAGCTGAACAAATTGGTAAAGTCATTGAAATCCCCCTGGAATCCAGAGACTGTTGGGGTCGATTCTTGAGGGTTAAAGTCTTGATCGATATTTCAAAGCCTCTCAAACGTTGCTCCGATTAAAGTTAGATAAATCGGGGAACATTGTAGTGGTCGGACTGAAGTACGAAAGACTCCCAGATTTCTGCTATACGTGTGGAAGGGTGGGACATGGAATCAACGAATGCTTTGATGGGGAAGCGAAAAAGGAAGCGCTGGAAGGGACTTCGACCAAATACGGGTCATGGCTAAGGGCAACATTAGTTGAGAAAGTCAAGATGAAATCTCCCTCTCAGGGTAGCGGTGGTTCTTCTGTCAAGGAAAGAACCTCAGAGGATTACCGTGAAACTGTGAATAAGGGGAGTTCCACAAGAGAAATGTCCCTACCAGATGACCGGAAGGGAGAACCGGAAAGCTCAACGATGGTAGCCTCGAGAGATGCGGTGGTGAACAATCCAGAAGGCTCTCCCTTCGAGGAAAGAGCGGGAAACGAATTCCTGGATAGAATGTGTGTGGATGGGTCAAGTAGTGGGCCGGGTTGTGTGATTGGGGAAGAGGCCCAAGGATCAGGAGGGTTAGTGAGTGGTGAAAGATCCAAATCACCTGTTTTACCATCAATGGGGCCTCGGGCTCTAATGATAGAGGAACAAGTTGAAAGTCCTAGGAAGCAGTTTGGTAATCAAGATCCGGTCCGAGATGTTGTGTCAGAGGTACAAACTGGTTTAAAAACAAGAGGGAAGAAGTGGAAGAGAGTAGCCAGAGAGGCGCAGAGAAAGCAGAAATCAGGGTTACTGGCCAGCCCTCTTCAGCGTAAACTAATGGTAAACATCCCCAGTTTGAAATCACCTATAAAGATTTCTCCTTTCAAGAATAGCAATTCCCCAAACCGAACAAATTCCCCTATCAGAATAAGTTTCTCCCCTAAAACCAGCAGCGAAAAGAGGAAAGCAGGGTTATCGTCGAATTTTCAACCCTCATCTCAATCCCAAAGTAATCCGACTAAGCAGAATCTGGATAGAAGACTGGAAGGCAGCAGTAAGAGAAAGGTGATCTTTGAGTTCCCAGTGGATGGAAGGGAGACGAAAAGAGGGAAAAGCATGGAGAGTTTCGAATCGGACCCTATTCGAATTGAATCGGCGGAGCCTGTGGAGCAGGCCCGCCGAGAGCCATGATAGGCGTTTGTTGGAACATGCGGGGCTTGGGGAATCCCCGCACGTTGGCAGCCCTGAAACGGCTGGTGAAAAGACACTCCCCAGGCCTGATTTTTCTATCGGAGACGAAAATCAGAAAAAAATCGGGGCAATCAAGTTAAAGATGTTTTAGGCTATGAAGGTGGATTTAGTGTGGATTCTAACGGCAGTAGTGGAGGCCTGTTGCTATTATGGAGTGAGAATTGCAATGTCTCGGTACAATCATTTTCAGTGGGCCACATAGATGCGAGAATCCAAGTAGGGGAAGGCCCCTGGTGGAGGTTTTCGAGTATATACGGGGATCCTAAGCCTAGTAAGAGGCCGAATTTCTGGAATTTAATGAGAAGATTGAAGGATGTTGACAAACTACCGTGGGTGTGTGCTGGAGACTTTAACGAGTTATTAAGCGCGAGCGAAAAATTAGGCGGTTCAGAGAAGTCGATTAGGGACATGTTAAGCTTCAGACAAGCGGTGGAGGATTGTGATTTAATTAATTTAGGATTCTCTGGTCCGATGTTCACATGGAATAACAGAAGAGAAGGAAAGGATAATGTGCAGGAGCGATTGGACAAAGTTTTGGCCAGCAATGAGTGGAGAGACTTGTTCCAACAGACTAGGGTAGAACACTTGGGCTTTCATTTGTCAGATCATCGTCCTCTTCTTCTGAAATGCAAGACTAATAGGTAGGAGATTAGAAGAGCCGATAGAAGGTTCTACTTTGAATCTTATTGGCTGAAGGAGGATGACATTGGAGAGATAGTCTCTGACTGCTGGACTAGGAACGATCTCATCTTATCTTCTGAAGAGCTTAAGACTAAGTTGGATGTTTGTGCTGGGACTTTGAGGTGTTGGAGTAAGGTTCGGTTTGGGAACATTCGTAAGCAGATTGATGAGGGGAATAGAGAGATTGAAGCCCTATACAAGAGATGTAATGAGCAAGGGATTATGCATAGGATTAAATTGTTGGAGGAAAAAGTGGAAAGCCTTACAGAGAGCGAAGAACTGTATTGGAAGCAGCGTTCTAGAGTGGATTGGCTGTGTGCGGGAGACCGGAACACGAAATTCTTCCATGAGAGAGCCTTAGCCAGGAAGAAGAAGAATAGTATAACATCATTGCAAGATGAGAGAGGGACGGTCCAGGATTCTGAGGAAGGAGTGGCCAGGGTGATAACAGACTATTTTGCAAACCTTTTCCGGAGCTCAAACCCTTCTGAGGAAACCATCAAAAAAGCTACAGGTGCCATAAGGTCTAGATTGAATGAGGAAATGATAGCAGGGCTGAATAGAGAGTTCACTGCGGAGGAAATTAAAAAAGGTCTCTTCAGTTTGGGACCAACAAAAGCCCCGAGCCCGGACGGCTTCCAAGCTTTATTCTTCCAGAAGTTCTGGAGTACCTTAGGCCCAGATGTTACCAGAGTTTGTTTACGGGTGTTGAGAGGTGAAACTTCCATAAGAGAGTTTAATCGGACGAACGTTGTTCTAATTTCGAAGATCCGGAATCCCATCTCTTTGAAGGATTTCAGGCCAATTTCGCTTTGCAGTGTGATTTATAAGATAATTGCAAAAGTACTGGCCAACAGAATCAAATGTCTGCTCCCTAGCCTAATTTCGAGCTTCCAATCAGCTTTCGTTCCAGGGCGTCAAATTTTTGACAACGTAATAGCGGCTTTCGAGATGTTACACTCCATCAACCGTAGGAAGAAAGGAAAACGTGGAATGATGGCAATCAAGTTGGATATGAGCAAGGCGTATGATCGAGTTGAATGGCGGTTCCTTCGTGCCGTTTTGCTCAAAATGCAATTCCCGAATGGTTGGGTGAACTTAATCATGGAGTGCGTGAGTTCCTCTAGTTTGGATTTCCTGTGTAATGGTCGCATTGCTGGTTCCTTGACTCCGAGCCGAGGTCTGAGGCAGGGATGCCCTCTTTCTCCTTATCTCTTCCTGATGTGTGCAGAGGCTTTTTCTGGTTTGATCCGAAACTCAGAAAGGAACGGGAAATTTTTGGGTTTAAAATGTGGCAGGGGGGGTCCTTTGCTTAGTCACCTGTTGTTCGCAGATGATTGTATCTTGTTCTGTAAAGCTGCTAGGCAAAGTTGCTCCAGGATACGGTGGGTTTTGTTGACTTACGAGTAAGCTTCTGGGCAACAAGTAAACCTTCAAAAGTCCCTGGCTATTTCAGCCCAAACACAGATCGAAGAACTAAAACTGAAGCCCTAGAAGAACTGGGGATAGAGTTAGGAGGTACACAGGACAAATACCTGGGACTGCCCTCTTTAATTGGTAGAAACAAGATAAGGACTTTCAACGAGATTAGGGAAAGGTTATGGAAAAAACTGAGAGGTTGGAAAGGAAACCTGTTCTCCTTTGGGGGTAAACAGGTTTTGATCAAAGCGGTTGCCCAAGCTATTCCTTCATACGTAATGAGCATTTTCAGAATTCCTGTGAGTATTGTCAAGGAGCTCACAGCTTTGGTGTCGAGGTTTTGGTGGGGCTCGCGAGAAGGAAGAAGGAAAATTAGCTGGGTTAAATGGGAACAACTCTGCCTGCCGAAAAGTATGGGAGGGATGGGGTTTCATAACCTAGCCTCCTTTAATCAAGCCCTTTTGGCCAATCAGGCTTGGAGGGTTTTGAAAAACCCGGAGTCCCTTGCTGCTCAGGTTCTGAAAGCCAAATACTTTAAGGAATTAGATTTCATTGAGGCTCCTTTGAAGAGCGGAGGTTCCCATCTTTGGAGGAGTATCGTTTGGGGTAGAGATTTACTGAAGAAGGGGCTTCGTTGGCGAATTGGAGATGGCAACTTGGTGCGTGCTTTCAGAGATCCATGGATCTCTCGCCCTTTTTCGTTCAAGCCAATTTCCCCCGATCCTGGTTTTGATTTGAGGGTGGCTGATCTCCTAGACAGAAGTCACTCGGACTGGGACCATGGTAAATTAAATCAGTTCTTACTTCCTATAGACAGGCTGGCTGTTGTATCAATTCCCGTCAGTCGATCAGGCGGGAGGGACTTCCTGTCTTGGCATTTTGACAGAAAAGGCATGTATTCGGTAAAGAGTGGTTATAAACTTGCTCTTCAAAGTAGAATTTCTAAGAATTCTTCAAGTAACAATGCTTCAAGAAAATGGTGGGGCACTCTGTGGAGTCTGAAAATTCCACCTAAGGTACGCATCTTTATTTGGAGAATTTGTTTCAATGATGTTCCTTCCCTGGTTAATTTGGTGAAACGAAAGGTCGTCTTCGACCACTGCTGTGCTAGATGTAGGTTAGCTGGGGAGTCTATTGAGCATGCCCTGTTCTGGTGTGAAGAGTCTAGGAAGGTTTGGGGAGAAACCAGATTGATAGTTTTTTTGATGATCTTCCCAGTATTCCTGCGTGGGATATTTTTATGCTCTTTCATTCTAAATTTTCCTTGGAAGACTTGACCTTTTTTTGCATGTTGTCCTGGGAAATTTGGGATATGAGAAATGCTTTCTTCAATTTCGGTAAGAGACTGATTCCGGAGCAAGTTGCGGCTAAAACTGAAAATGTTTTGTCTGAATTCCTCCGTGCTACTATTGCTCTTAATCCAGAGGTGGAGTCTTCCTTGAGTCCCTCCCCCTGCGTAGAGTGGTGAGCTCCTCCCCCGGGACGGCTGAAATTGAACACAGCAATTTTCATTAGGACAAATTCCAGGACCTTTGGTGTGGGCTCTGCTATTAGGGATGACAAGGGTAAAATCCTTGTTGCTCGCGCTAGGAAAATCACTGGAAACTTTGATTGTGAGGTAGGAAGCCTTATTGCCCTCAGAGAGGGGCTGCTTCTTGCGAATTTTTATGAGCTTCCAGTTCAGATTGTTGAGTCTGATAATCTCCGAGCTGTTTCAACTCTTAATTCTGTTTCTGATTATTTGGGAGATGCTACTTTTGTTGTAAATGATATTAAAATTTTAATGTCTGCTTGTGGGGTGAGCTCTTGTATTGTTTCCTCCCGTTCGGGTAACTCTTTGGCTCGGAACCTGGCTAAGGCAGCCCTACACTCTTATAGAGAGCAATTCTGGTTAGATACCAGCCTCTCATGTAACTTTTTTCCCTTATCTTAATGAAGTTTCCAATTTCAAAAAAAAAAAAAAAAAAAAAAAAACTCCTTCTTAGGAAAGGGGACTTGTACAAGCAGAATTAGGTTTTACTGATTTGTGTGTGGGACCCACACAATCAAATTTCCTACTATTTTATGAATTACTTAAGGGAATTAAGTTTCAATTCCCAATTTAATTCTTGATTTGTGTATGGGATCCACATAATCTGATTCTCAAATCATTTTAGTAAACATATTAATCACAAATCATTAACGATTTTATTTTATTTTTTTGAAATATTATTGCAATATGGGATTTGGGGACGGGGATTGGGATAGATCAACTTGAATCCACCACCTCTTGGTTTAGGTGTTAGGGATAAACCACCGAACCAATCTCATCTTATAAACCACCGAACCAATCTCATTTTTATTTTTTATTTTTTAGTTTTGAAAAATCTAAAAAACTTGAATATGAAGAAAAATCTAGGAATCCATATGGAAGAAGAAACAATTATTTGAAGAAAATGTTATTGGATTGGATTTTGATGATCCAGATTATAAACCACCGAACCAATCTCATTGATTGCCGAAATGTACCTCTCTTCAAAGGGTTTGATTCTAACATCACCCAAGAATGGAGTAGTACTACTTTGTTAAGTGGCTAACCTAGACATTTTAACAAGGTGGAACGCTTAAACAAAATAACAATTATATGAAAGAACAAAAAAATACTGAAAAATTAAGTTCATAGTAAAATGGGTTTTTTTATATAAAGAAAAATTGATGGTATAGTGAAGTTTAGATAAAATAAAACAAATAGAACACTTACTCAAGATAAACTAAATAATCTTACATTCAAAAAGTAATAAAAACAAGAAACACAATATTAAAAAATAAATAGTAACAAGAGAAACAACATTAACAATGAAAATTAAAATATTTATTCTTAAAATAATAAATTACAATCTAATTTTATGATAAGAAATTTTAATTTGTATTTATAATGAATTCACTTTAAATTTAAACAAAATAATTGATTAATAAATAGAGCAAATGGAACCAACTCCTACGAGGTTTACCCTTTTATACCTAGAAACAACTTTATCGTTAATTGACACTCACCTCCCCTACATTAGTCAAACTTAACCGTTAACCAAGTTGGACTATCAAAATAAAGGGTTTTTTCAGCATATATATATATACATATATTTATTTACAAGAATAATTGAATTAAAAAAATTTTAAATAAATTAAAAGAAATTAAAACATGTTAAAATCTCCATCGTTCATCTCATAGATGGATGGTGGAGATAATTTACTAAAAAAAATTACAAGTAGAAAAGAATTATAAAAAAAAAAAAAAAATAGATTGATTGATCTCCTGTCCATCTCTAAGATGGATGGTGGAGATCAAATTACAAACAAAAACAAAAAAAACAAAAAAAAACTTGAACTAGTTAGAGATGGACGGTGATCCACTATGGATGGAGACCATCATTAATCTTTACAAACCAGATCATCAATCTTAACAAACCCCTCTTCATCAATTCTCCACTCCAATACCCATTGACGCGTCCCGAGCGGTTCTAACTAAACTACAACGGCTAAATTAAAATACGAAAATGAAATGGGGCACGCGGGTGGTTCACGGCCTTTGCAGGTGCATGAGTCGTTCAACTCGTATAGGGGGCACAAGTACGGGTATTGTTCCCACAAGGACTAGGGTTTAGAAATTTAGAAAGAGAAATGACTTGCAAATGCTTTTTGAATAAGAAAAGTGCAAACTAACTAAATTAAACAAGGTCAAACAATTAAACTACTCAACTTACAGTTAAACACTACACTTATCAACAACTACTAATTAGCCAAATTAACACTAAAAATCACTAAATTGAAAAATAAACTATGGAGAAATATGGGTTAGGGGATTAATGCAACTTAAGCAACAACCAATTTCACTAATCAATCCTCATTTAAGCACAATCATCAAATCTTTTTTTTTTTTTTACAATATCTATTAATCCGGGAGCAGGTATTTGTTTTTTTGAAAGCTTTTGCCATTGGTAGGATTCGAGCCGCTGATCTATGAGTCATTTGCTCAAGCCCCAAGCTCGTCCATCTACCAATTGAGCTACGCCCCTGTTGGCACAATCATCAAATCTTAGGCATGCATCCATATTGATTTTACATTAAAGCACCAAATTCATCAACTTAATCACAACCTAAGGTCATATAGAAGTGAATTAAGAGAGAATTTCTAAATTACAAGAGTAAAGAAGTTCTAACTATACAAGGGTCATGCAATAGTTAGAATTAACTGTTAAAAATGGTTAATAAACAAGGCCCATACATAAATTGCTCATCTATGCATGAAATCCAACCATATTTGTGTGCAATAAATGTTTGCATGCATGCAATACATGCTCATAGGCTCATAGCAACACACATGCAAAACCCTAAGAAGGTGAAATAAAAAGTGGAAAGATTAGATCATAGGTTTAATTACAAAAATATACATTAATCCCCCAACAAGAGGTATTTAATTACACATGAGGAGAATTAAACAAGAAATTTGCAAAAGAGAGAAGTACAACACCATTTTGTCAAATGAAGTGAAACAATTATGGCGTGCCTAATTATATCTAGAGGGGGTGAATAGATTTTAATCAAGTTAATTACCAATTTTTCTTTATTAGTCAATATTAAATAAAAACTCATATCTAGTCAAAACTACAATCAAGTGTAAAATAAAGCTTGATTTTTACGTGAAAACCTTCAATAAGGAAAAAAACCACGGGCTGGTATGTGCGCCACACACGATCCTCGAATCCACTGTTTGTAATGGTGTTTACAACCTAGGTTGACCACGTCAGACCCTACACAGTCACTACCCCACCATTATTACCCAATGGGCCTTTAATAGCGAACCTAGATCAATTTGCTTGTGGACCAAGCGACCTTAGCCACAAGACTTAATTCTCACTAAAGAGATCAACAACCTAAGTGAATATCATGATATTCAATTATGCAATTAATGCTATAATTAAATAACAAAGTAAATTAAAAAATTAATTAATTAATTAATTAATTAAAAAAAAAAAACAAGACAATACCTTAGAGTAAGAGCCTCAGAATATGTAGGGACTAGAGAGTGGGAGGTACATAATATTATAATGTATAGTGTATAGTATATTAGTATAATAGTATATAGTATATAATATATTAAATAAATAAAATAAATTACAAATTAGTTGAAAGAGTGAGTGAGAGATGTTGGAGATTGTAGAGAATAGAGAGAATAAGAGAGTAGGAAAGTAGAGAAAATGTAGAGAATGAGGTGAGGGTGATAGGGGTATTTATAGGAAAATGTTAGGTTAGGGTATAATTGGAAAAAATTGTAAAAGATTTTAAAAAATGTAATTTTTAAAAGTTTTGGATTTTTTTTTACTCCCCCAACAGTCACCTGGTTAATTACAAAAGGACGCCCCTCAATTCAAAATTAAAAAAATAATAATAATAATAAATAAATTTGAAATTTTGAATTCTGGCCGACCTGTTAGAGCCTGCCAGAATTCATTTTTTCAAAAAACAAATTAGGCCCACAAGCCTGGCGGGCCGGCCTACAAGCCGCACCACTTGGGCCCAGCATAGCACGCCGGCTTAACAGGCTTAGGCTTGGCCTATTAAGCCAGCGGGGCGGGCTGGCCCGGGCACGCGACCTAAACAAGCCAGCCCGCCAAGGTCCGGCCCGTTTTGCCAGCACTGAGTCGGTCCTTCTTCCCAAATCTCGAACAACTGTACTATTTCAAAAAAAAAAAAAAATCTCAATCATTTCTCACCCCACATCTCCTTCTCAACCACCACTACCCTCTCCCGCCTTAACAATCTCCTCTTTTTAAGCAGGAGATCTACCTTTGTCCATCTCCTCCTTGTGGAGGAGATAGATAGATCCCCTCGTCTATGATTCTTTCTATTTATACATTTTTTATGTTCTTAATTTGTTTTAGTTTTTTAGTATTTAATATATTTTTTTATATTTTATTTGAATTAATTATTATTTTATAAATATAAAAGACAATTATATCCTTTGACCATTTACTTTGACCGACAGAAGTTTGGATGGAGGATTAAAATGGTATATTTTCAAATATGAGGGACTACTTTATAGTTCAAACTAAAACAAAGAAAAAAGTGGCATTTTATGAAACAATAGGAAATATTTTTGGAATTTTCTTTATTAATTAGTTCTCATTATGAGAACATAAAACTATATATTAAAGAAAAAAAAATGGTAAAGCGTGGAACAATCATGACATTCTCCACTACAAGACATGCATGAATACTCATAATTTGGTTGTTCTATTGGCCTTCCTTTTAAGGCATTTTATTAGATTATTAGTCACTAAACCTTAATGATGGCCAATTTAGATAATTATTCCCAACTAATTCTTCAAAGATTTTATACAAATAAGTGGAAATGGTGGGAAATAGCACTCTTTTTATATTGAATTTTGAGACTATCACTAGTTTAATAAGTTAAGTTTAAATGATACCAATGGACTAAAATACTCTCATCTCCTTATTTTATTACATTTGTGCCATTTTTTAGTTTTTTTTTTTTTTTCAAAAACCTCCATTGATGGGGTCCTCCATCAATGGAGATGAAGACCTCCATTGGAGGTCAGTTCGACCTCCAATGGAGGTCAAAATTAAAATTTTAGGTTCTATTAAAATTTAAGTTATTAAGTTGATGATAGTCTTAAAACTCACTCTTTAAAGAATGCTATTAAATTTTTGAACCTATTTTATAATTATATCTAATCAAGTGTATGTATTTCTAAATGTTTTTCACCCTCAAAAGAAAGAATGAGGAAATTAGGATGCGTTTGAATTTTTTATTTTTTTAAAATTATCAATAACATTTTTATTTTGTTAAAGGTATCTTTTGTTTATTTCATAGTGTGTGTTTTTTTTAAAAAAAATCACATATTGTGACAACGATTCGAATATGGGATATTGTCAGGGTAAATCAACACTCTTATTACAAAGCTACATTGGATAGTGGAAATAGGGGGTTTTAGCTCCTTTTTGAGTTGGTCTTTCAAGACTAGCACCACTTTAATAACTTATGTTTTAAAGGCACCAAAGTAAGTGAGGCACCAAAGTAAGTGACTAAAAAAAATACCCTTTCTTTTAGTATTTTTTATTATATCTTTGACTTTAACTTTCTGCTACATTTATATTGTCTGAAATATACTTCTCTCACTAACTTTAAATTCTCTGTAAACTGAGATCCAAGTTCATCTGCTTCTCTGTAAACTGAGATCCAAGTTCATCTTCTTCTCTAACTCGTGGTCGTGTTCATCTCCTTCTCCTTCTCCTTCTCCTTCTCCTTCTCCAACTCTTGGTCACTTTTCATTTTTCTTCAATCACGTTAACGTAATCCCATTTCTTGTGTTTAATATGTTTCGACTTCATTTCTTCAAGTTAAACTAGACCAAATCTGGAAATGAAATGATAAGTCTCGGAGTCTTTGGTTTAATAAGTTCCAAGACTTTTCAAAAGGGTCCGAGACTCTGATTTAATATGTTCCAAGACTTTTCAAAAGGCTCAGAGACTCTGGTTTAATATATTCCGAGACTTTTCAAAAGGCTCCGAGATTTTGAATCAGCTATAATTTTCCGAGACTTTTACTTTCTTTGGTTGCCTATATCTGTTTCCACTGTGTCTCTACCTCTCATCGTGTGAATTTTGTTATTCAGTAACCGATATGGTGAGTGAACTTAGAGAAGTTATAATTGTTATACCTCTTCTAAGTTCACTCATCTTGTCAGCTTGTGATTGTATAACAAAATTCATTCAAAAGTCTGAGATAACCACTTTGTGAATGTAAAGTCTCTGAAAATGTATAAAAGCCACTTTTTAATTAACAGTGTTCCAAGACTTTGGTAATATGTCCAAGACTTTCATTAATATGTCTGACGCTTTCGTTAAATCTGTTCCGAGACTTCCGTTAATTTGTCCGAGACTTTGGTTTAAGATGTTCCAAGACTTTTAATTTCTTTGGTTGCCTATATTTGTTTCCACTGTGTCTCTGCCTATCATCGTGTGAATTTTGTTATTCACTAACTGATATGGTGACTGAACTTAGAGAAGGTATAACAATTATACCTTCTCTGAGTTCAGTCATCTTGTCGGCTTGTGAATGTATAACAAAATTCATTCAAATGTCTGAGATAACAACTTTGTGAATGTAAAGTCTCGGAAAATGTATAAAAGCCACATTTTAATTAACCATGTTCCGAGACTTTCGTTAATATGTCTGAGACTATCCAATTGTATGTCCTAGATTTTGCAAAAGGCTTCGAGACTTTTGGATTAAGATGTTCCGAGACTTTGGAATCAGCTATAACTTTCCAAGACATTAATCTTCTTTGGTCGCCTATATCTGTTTCCACTGTGCCTTTCATTGTGTGAATTTTGTTATTCACTAACCGATATGGTAAGTGAACTGAGACTTTTATACCTTCTCTCAATTCACTCATCTTGTCGGCTTGTGAATGTATAACATAATTCATTCAAAGGTCTGAGATAACAACTTTGTGAATGGTGGAGTGTGACAAAGGTCTCGGACATATAGCATAAAAGTCTCAGACATTGTTTTGAAAAGTCTCGGACATATAGCATAAAAGTCTCGGACATTGTTTTCCAAAGTCTCGGAAATTATTTTCAAAAGTCTTAGACATTGTTGTCTGAGACTTTAGTTTTCTGCTCCGAGACTTATGGACTTTATATCGAAACTTATTAACTATTTTCTGACACTTACTAACTTTAAGTTTTTATTCATTTTTATTGTATAATCCTCAATAAGACATACTAGCTTCATTTTGTTAATATTTTTGTGTACAGGAAAATGGATCAGGTTAGAATAGTTATATTCTATAACAGTCGATGGGAGCAACTACCAGACGGAAGCCAAAGGTTTGTTGGCTTGGATAATCAGGGAATATACGTGTCAAAGAATATGACCTTTGATGATCTTTTGGCGTGCGTGCAGTCCATTGTCCACTATGATCCAAACAAATACAATATTGATCTACAGTCAATATCATGCGTTCTTGGCACTACATGTCGCACATTTGTAAGAAACGACGATGATGTTCAGTTTATGCTAGGGGAAGATAGGGTGATTCCTCAAGTATGTGTTAGCCTAATTGAAAGGAGATGTGGAGGTGTGATGGGTGATGCCATCCCTCTTCATGGAAATCCCAAAAATTATCCATCCATCAACGGTAGTAACCAAATGTTGACACAACGGAGTGGGACCGATAACGATGGAAATCCCCAAGGTGCAGAAAACATTTTTAGTGTCCCGCCTGTAGCAGTTGACCTTGCAGCTGATGTTGGACAACATTTTGACCATTACTTTGGGCGTCAATTTGAGGCCAATATGGAGCCGAATATATAACCCATTCATGATCATGTAGGTGACCGTGAAAACGTTGGTGAAGAACCTATACAATGTCAAATTGAAGGAAGGCGTGTACAAGGTGACCGTCCATATTGTAGTGCAGCAGATATGGCAGGGACATCCCATGTCCCAAAAAATCTTAATATGTCAGGTTCCGATAATCAGTCAACTTGGGTTACTCCCGGATCCAAAGCGTATTCGTTTGGTCAAGTGAACAACACCATTGGATCACGTGAACCTAACAATTTGATTTACAAAGGTCAATTTTTTCCACACAAAAAAAAAAAAAAAAACCGATTTAAAGAGGTTAGTAGATCTTCATGAAATGAGGGAGAACTATGAATGGAAGGTCAAAAGGTCTAACAAGTCGGTTCTACATTTGGTGTGCAAGATTGACAATTGTACTTGAAAATTAAGAGCGGTAAGGAGAGATGAAGACACATACTTTCAAGTGAGAAGTTTTGTAAGTGAACATAGTTGTCCCTTAGAAGAGGTTCACTGGCGTCACCGACAAGCTAGTGCGGTAATAATCAGTGAAGCAATAGCCTCTAGACTCCAACAACACGATGGTCACCTAATGAAACCTAAAGACATAATTACGGATATGAAAACAATGTATCGCATCCAAGTTATATACAGTAAGGCTCATCAAGCCTTGCATTATGCATTGGCATTAATCTATGGAGGTCATGAAGAATCGTTCCAACTACTGCCATATTTTGGTTATGTTCTGAAGCAAAACAATACTGGCACAATCACATAATTACAGTGCACAGAGGACAATAAATTTTTGTATTTCTTCATGGCGTTAGGGGCTTCAATTACAGGTTTCCAGTAGTGTATGTGTCCCGTGATTGCTGTTGACGGTACCTTTCTAAAAGGGAGATGTCAGGGTACAATGTTTGTGGCAACATCACAAGATAGCAATGAACAAGCATATCCAATAACTTTTGGTTACAGGGATTTAGAAAACAACACTTCTTGGGAGTGGTTTTTTGGATTGCTTGAAGGGTGCCCTCGGACATATTGAAGATTTGGTTTTCATTTCTGATCGACATGCAAGCATAGAAGCCGAGATAGCTAGTGTCTTCCCATATGCAACCCATACCATATATGCTTAGCACTTTTTTGAAAACATAAAGAAACGTTTCCATAGAAAGGATGTAGCACAAATGATGTTTGCAGCAGCGAAACAATACCAAAAATTTCAATATAACCATTTAATGGGCGAGTTACAAAACCTACACCAGAATGCATACGATTATGTTATCAATGCCAGGCCAGAAAAGTGGTCCCGTGTCCATTGTCCCCAACGAAGGTATAGGTTGATGACAACCAATGTTGCTGAGTGCCTACACTCACACATGAGATTTGCACAGAAACTGCCAATGCTGACTTTGGCTGAGTTCATAAGGGATATGCTGCAACGTTGGTATTACGACTGTCATTGAGCTGCACTCTCCATGCGTCACCAACTAACTGATGCTGCACAATTGGTGATCTCAAAACGTATTCAGAAATGTAGTTTCATGACCGTAAGTCATGTTGATTGGAACACATTCTTGGTTAAATTGAAAGGAGATCAGTGAACTTATTGCAAAAGACTTGCACATGTAACAAATTCCAAATGGATTATCTACCATGTTCTCATGCACTTGCAGCGACTAGGTAATTTTTACATTCTATGAAATATTTTTTTAATTTTCTCATATATTCCTATGGTTTTTTATTTTAACATGTTTTGTTCCATTATTTCATGGAGCGAAACTTGGATTACACTTCCCTATGTGTAGGCTACTACAAAAGGGAAACACTTGTGGACACATATTCGGTGTCTATCATGCCGGTTGGGCATCCTAATACTTGGGAAGTACCTGAAGATATAAGACAGTGTGTGGTATTACCTCTAAAATCCAAAAAGGACAAACAACAAGAAGCTGGTTCGGAACGCCTGCAAGAGAATCGATTTCAATCCATATCAAAGAGGACATCCACACAAAAGTGTAGAAGATGTCACGAAACTGGGCACAACGGTAGGTGGTGTACTAACCCTCCGGTGGTTCCAGGCAGCAGTAGCCAATCTATCCCTAACCAATTTCGTCGCAAGTGTAGCGTGTGCCACTAAGTTGAGCACAACAAACAAAAATGTCCAACCAAGGAGACAGAAATCCCCAGACCCAGTAATCCAGAATAAATGAAGAAATGTTGTTTTCAAAATGTACAAATGAAAACCGAGACTTTTTTATATATGTCTGAGACTTTTGTGTATATGTCCGAGACTTTTGTTAAATATATCTGAGACTTTTGTGTATATGTCTGAAACTTTTGTGAAATTTATCCGAGACTTTTATGTATATGTCCGAGACTTTTGTTAAATATGTTCCGAGACTTTTTTATGTGTATGGTCCGAGACTTTAGTTAAATATGTTCCAAGACTTCTGTGTATATGTCCGAGACTTTTATGTATATTCCGAGACTTTAGTCAAATATGTTCTGAGAATTTTGTGTATATGTCTGAGAATTTTATGTATATTCTGAGACTTTAGTTAAATCTGTTCCGAGACTTTTTATATGTATGGTCCAAGACTTTAGTTAAGTTAAATCTGTTCCGAGACTTTTTATATGTGTATGGTCCAATACTTTAGTTAAATATATTCCGAGACGTTTTTATATATGTGTATGGTCCGAGCCTTGTAAATGACAATAATTTCTGAACTAATTTCGGTGCATAAAAAATATTACACTGTAGTCAATAAAAAATATTACAAAAACTGTTTCCACCCATGTAGGCGAAGCCTTCGAGTTACAAAATACTTCAACGGCCATCTTCAACCGTATTACCTCCATCTGTTTATCTATCCACTCAAACTTCTTCTTTTTAGCTACTGTGTGCTCGATCAATAGCAGAGTATGGGGACCACAGTTACCCCTATTAAAAAAAAACACATCAAATGTGAACAACAAGCAAAATCAACAAACTCGTTGGAATTAAAGCAACAATGTGATTTCACTTATAACTTACCTCTTTGATGTGGCACTCTACGTTTCAGGATTATGGCCATATGTATGTGATCGGCTTCCACCTTACAAAGCGGCTAGTCACTAGTTCTGTTCGCATAAAATCCCGCATGTGCCAACATCGATGGTAACAACCACCGTAAGCAGGCCACCTATTTGTTCCTATGCTTAAATGGAACCTGCTGCATAAATGGATCGTACAGGTGGATTTCTCGATGGATGAGATCAATACTGGCCATAATCCAATGGCACCCTCCGACGTTGCATGGCACCAAAAGCTACAATGCAATATGAAGTCATGTAAGATACGTTGAAATATGAAATTGAATTTCCATTTTCGTTTTCAACACACTCACCGTGTCAACCTCGTGCCATGGCTGACATTCAAGTTCTCTGAGTCCGTTTGCCCAAACAAGAGCACCCTTGTCATCCCAAGTTCGAGTCAACACGGACCATTTCTGGTCGTCTGGTGGTGTCTTGACATCACCAAACATACTCACCCACTGGCGGTACATGTGTGCCTGAATAACAATTAACAATAGTTATATCAGAGACGTTTGTAACCATATAATAATTACTAATATAAACATCTGAGACCTTTGTAACCGTATAACAATTAACAAAGAACTTACATAGAATTGTGTATCAATAATCTCTACGCTCTGATTGTAGACCTAAGGAAATGCACGCTGGCGGTTCTGCATGATCTGTAAATATGTGTCCATATGATGAGAAAAGGAACCAAAGCTAACGTTAAAATACATTACAAAGTCTAAAAAATAAGAGCCGATGTACCAAATTTATACCGTATCTTTCAACTCCGTATAGTTGGTTTTGAACTCTTCGAACCAAGAGACTTCGAACTCATTCCCCCCATCCACAACGCTTCTGTATCATTGAAGAAGAATAAACATTAAAATTAAGAAGTAGTTATAACAAATCTAGGAAAATATTACCAAAAATGTAGTATGTTATACATTTTCATTCTCTTCCACTTGAACTACAGGTACACATCCAGGTGTTCCCGATGAACTAGATCAGCAGGGCGAAATTTGTGGGCCGCATCAATCTTAGACTTCTTTCGCCTACATGGGTCAATGTAAGGAGTAGTCGTTTGCGAACTGTGTTTGCGTTCACGTACTGGTCGGGCCACCTGCAATCTAGGGTCTGCTGGTTCATCTGAAGCGGTGGCAATAGTGTCATGCTGAGTCTGTGCACCAACGTCTGAAGCGGTTGCACTGTCCTGCTGACTCTGTGCACTAACAGATGAAGTGCCTACAGTGTCCTGCCAAAGGCCAGTTTGGTATTGCTTTTAAAAAGTTAAAATCAGATTACTTTATAATTTTGACATAAAATGATGTTTGGTAAAACTTTAAAAAGTGATTAATTGATAATCTGGCAAGTTTTGACAGTGATTTTTAGAAGTATGTGGTGGTTACTTTTTGAAAGTGATTATAGAATAATCTATTTCCGCATTTAATGTATCTTTTAAAATATCATTATTATCCTTATGAAATCAAGTTTAAATCATTTATATACCTTATTTCATCTCAAAATTAAATATTCTATTTAAATATTGATTTGATTTATAAAATCTTTTTAAAATCTTTTAATAGTTTTTTTTTTTTTTCCAATTTAAATATTCTACTTAAATATTGGTTTATATATATATAATTTATGAAAAAAAAAAATGAAATAGAGTCCTAAACTCATGTATATTTTAGTCATTGTAACTAATCTCAACACTTTTACAGTAATATTACCAAACATATGTATACTGCTTTTGAACTATACAGTAGTTTTAAAAATACAATTAACCAAATATCTGTTGATTAACTTCACAACTGATTATTCCTTCAGCACAGCTAACAATGATTATTATAAAAGTTACAGCAATACCAAACTGGCTCTAACTCTGTGCACCAAAAACTGAAGCGCCTACAACAGTGTCCTGCTAGGGAGGAGGTACTGCATCCATACGGGGCAACGCTGCAGTATCCTCATGAGAGGTCTTTGTACCATGTACAGGTGCACTGTCCTGCTGGAGAGGAGGTACTGAATCCATACAGGGCAACGCTGCAGTATCCTCATGAGAGGTCTCTACACTGTCTCTCTATCTATCTAAGCCCTGCTGGGGTGTCACCCCTGGAGCCTCATAATGAAACGGCACATCCGTATGCATTTGAGCCGATGTCCCCTGAAGTGTCTATATCATACGGACCAACTCCTTGTGTTGCTCCTCTCTGACCCTGTCACTCTCCTTTCTTTTCCTGTCACTCTTGCGAACCTCCTCCCGTAATGCTTCTACTGCACTGATGACTTCGGCAAACCGACGTTCCAAATGGTCTTGTACTACCTGAAGGAGAAAATCATCACACGTCAGATTTATAATACAGATTCTTATCTCAAATTGACCTCATGCAATAACAATTTATATACCTCTCGTACAGGAGATCGTCGCTCTGCATCGTGACCCCCCATCCGAGTAGAGGAAACGAAACGAATCTCAAATGGGTACGCCTGGCAGGTGCAGCTGTAGCTGTAACAAGGACACTACTCGATGCAGAATGGACCCTCCTATCTGCAACTGGGACACTACTCGGTCCAACATCATCAGTTGTCTACTGCTGGGATGCACGAGAACTGGACCTAGTCTGTCTGACTGTGTCTACCTCTCTCAACTCCGCATCATCTTCAACAGACGGTAATAGATCTCCCACGCCTAGTATAGTAACCATTGAAGCCTCATCAGGGTACAGATTGCCTACCTCGTCAATCCCTTGGTAGTACCATAAACCCCTCTCCTGGGAATTAGCTCTGACTCTGCGAACATCTAAAATTTTAGCATAAAAACATCCGTGACATCATAAACTTGGAATGACAATTACATTCAGACGTGTACTAGTTAGATAATTACCTTTGTGATGAAAATCTTGTCCAGTTTATCCCCCCTCAGTCACTTGGTCAACTCCCACTTCAGAATGCGCGAGAAGGGTTGTTCAACTTGCCTAACAATCGCGAATCTCATGGCAAGGGTTGGAATAACTTCATAGGCAAAAACCTACAACACAACCAATGAAAATATTATTGGTTAGTTGGAAAACATAACAACTCGATAATTAATTTATTTGTGGTAATTATAATTCCAAAGTCTCACCAGTAGCACGTATCCCAACCCAAAAATATTATATCTCTTCGGCCGATTGACAATTGCCTTTTCGAACCCAAATATAGTGTATTTGTATACATACGAACCCCACGGGAACGCATTGAACGCATCCAAGTCATCAACAAGGCGCAACTGCTATATAGGGACGCATTTCCTCTCTTCCGTACCGATCAAAACACAATTCAACATGTATAGGAGACATAGCTTCACTGCATCCAAGTGTTGCTCCCATTGACTCTGTTCAATCTTTGCTTCAAGTTCTATAAAAGTGACCTCCTCTCAACCATGGAAATACCTGTGGTGTATGCCATTCGGGACATCCTCATATAGCTCCATATCCGGAATGGCTCTGAACTTCAACTCGGTGATCAAACAAAACTCGACCTTAGAAAATTGGACGTTATGCGGACCTAACAGAAACCTCATCTCATCACTAGGTCTGTCGTGGTGTAACTCACGCAATAGCAACCGATGCACAATACCACCAGAAAACGTCATTCCTTGCTGCATGCGTTGCCAATGGCCAAAACATGACTGATGATACCTTTGTCGCACTTCAGCCCTATTTTCCACGACTCCATCAAGTGCCTCATCGATTACTTTTGCATGTGATTGTGGTGAGTAATCTTGACATCATACCACCAGTCGTCCTGGGGAGTTTTTAAGCTGGCCCTCAAATTCCCATATGTAATTCACAATATAAAAATGGTTAGGAAATTTTTCCCAGTAAAAAAGTCTCGAAACAATATAAAAAAGTCTCGGAACGCATTCGAAAAGTCTCGTAACAATATAAAAGTCAATATAAAAGTCTTGGAATGCATTCGAAAAGTCTCAGAACTCTTTTACAAAAGTCTCAGAGAGTGATACAAAAGTCTCGGACGAAAGTTTAGGACAACAGTCTCCGAGACTTTTGTCACATTGTCCGAGACTTTTGTAACTCTTTCTGAGACTTTTGTAACACTTTCTGAGACTTTTGCAACACTGTCCGAGACTTTTACTAACCTATTCACTGTTCATCATCTTCCCCGATCTAACCCTAGTGACCAAAACCAGGTATAAAACTAAAAACACTACAAACACTACAAACTTGATATTAACAATGCAAAAATACAAAACAAATGTATAACCCAACAAACACAATCAAATTGGTATTCAAAATCAAATCGTTGAAATTACATACCTTCTTTTGGACCGAAAATGAAATCGAAATGGAGGACAAATCGTCGCCGTGTATTGTAGAAATCCGGTTGCTTGGAGTCTCGGAACAGTCGCATAAGTTATCTCAAAGTGAAAGTGAAAGTGAAAGTGAAAGTGAAAAGTGTGAAAGTGAAAAGTCGATGTCAAATGAAAAGTTAAATGAATATAGAGAGAGGCAAAATGAAACATGGGTTTTCAATATAGCTGACATGGAAGTGCTTTTAGGGGTATTTTTGTCTGTTCACCATAATAGGTGTCTTTTAAACATAACTTATTAAAGCAGTAACAGTCTTGAAAACCCACCTTAAAAAAGTGTCATTTATTTTTTGAACCCTGTGCCTATGTTTATAATGGAGAGAAGTCTTAAGAAACAACAAAGTATTTAAAGTATGAGAACAACATAATGCAGTCATAATTGAAACTATGACGACTATAAAATTTTTAAGTGTCCATTTACATAATATATCCTTTAAAAAGACAATTGATGTATATAAAAAAACGACAATCGATGCAGTCTATGACTATATAACAAAATAAAAAATAAAAAATAAAAAATAAAAAAATAAAAAAATTAAGTATTACTCTATTATATAAATTCAAGGTTTTTGGGAAGGGGGAGAACTCGAACCTGTAACCTTATGAGTAAAGATGTAACGGATTTATCACGAGGTCAACCTCATCTCGTCGACTATATATAATATTAATATTGAGATAATATGAGCTTGGTAGAATAGTATGGTCCTCCCACTTATACCATTAATGTCGTGAATTCGAGGCTTGTTTTCTTCTCCAAAAATCTTGTATGTTCTTTTTCGAAAACTTTAATTACACGTCTTCGTAAAAACTTATTTATTCATAATATATTTTAGAAAAATTATTTATTTATTTTGAGAACTCCTTCCTTACTAGGCTTCGCTTGACTTGAGGAGAAAACTTTCATTCACCACAAAGGGCAACAAAACAACCTACAATATATGCTAATTAAGGCTTGATATGATTTCTTAATTATTATAGCGGCCAATGGAGCAATCAAGCACAAGATCAATTTTTTTCCGTTAATTAAAGAGCACCCAAAGTGGTTCGGTGGTAAAAAAACATTTATTTGGTCTAGCAATATACCAGTCTATTAGATTCGAGTTGTCATATTGATATATAAAATGGAGCAAGCAAGCACCAAGGTTTATTGCCATTGATTGACCAATCCGAGGCAAGATGTATATTATTTAACAAAACCATAAACCACGTCATTTTTTTTTCTTTCACAAAAATAAAAGTAAAAAGATTGGTTAGGAAATAAAAAATAATAATTGGAACTAGAAAAACAAAGTGGTTGAACTGGTTTCTTCTTTTGAGATAAAAAGTGAGTGACATATAAATTTTATATTTTATTGTATTTACTTGTATAAAACTAATATTTGTCATCATTCAAATTTCAACCCTCATGAGTCCAAGTGTCAAAGCCATATAAAAGAAGTGAGGAGAGTGCCACGATCTCCACCGTTTGTTCACTTAGATTAACATCAATTGATGATGCACTCACAACCCCTTGATAATAGAATTTATTCCCAGTCTTGTCTCTACTATCTCGTTCCATTTTATAACTCAAATAAGAAATTAGCTTTATTTTATATTAAATTATCAAGTTAGAATCATATGCACAATTTTTGTCTGGTCTTATGATTTGGACAACAAACTAGTTTCACGGACCAGATGATTTAGTAAAGACAATGTGAGGATAAAGTGAGGTGATAGGGATCTAAATCCCTTGAATAATTACCAAGACTCAAACAATTGGTTCTGACACTAAAACAATTGATTATGTGATTCGGAAATTATCAAAAACTCCTTAAATTTTAACTTTTTTATTTTTTGTTTAGGAAAGAGATTTGAACTAGTGATGTGAAGTTATTTAAGAGGTATAGTTAAAGATTTTTTAATTAAAATTTGAAAGTGATTTTGGTGTTAGTACACAATTAATTTATAATAAAAGGGTTTTTCATTTAAATTCAAAATTATAAAATTGGTTTTTAAATGGTCAAATCTCATAAGAGTTTTTGCAATCCTTTGAAACAATTAGGGCCCGTCCTGCAAGCCGTTTTTTGTTTTTATTTTTCGAAAAGAAAAATGAAAATGAAAATGAAAATGAAAACAATGTTTTTGGTTTCATTTTTGAATTCCGAATACGCGTCTGGTAGTATTTACTGGAATCCATATTTTAAAAATAAAAACGGAAAAAACACGTCTGGTAGGATAAATCGAAAACTTTCGAAAATTGAAATTAATATAAACAAATTAATTAAAATAATTAACCATTTTTTAAATATAATTAATAAATTAACACAAAACCCTTATCAGTGGAAGAAGAAGAAGAAGAAGAAGAAGAGGAGGAGGAGGAAGAAGAAGAGGAAGAGGAGGAGGAGGAGGAAGACCAGATCGGCGACAGCAATCGGCGATCAGCGAGAGGCGAAGGAGGAAGAGGAAGAAGAAGAAGAAGAAGAAGAGATCGGTCGCCGATCGCAAGCGGAGGAGGAAGAGGAAAAAGAAGAAGAAGAAGAAGAAGACGAAGAAGAGGAAGACGGCAGCGATCGGCGGAGGAGATCTCGTCGGCCGGAAGAAGACTGCTCGTCGGTGGGAAGAGGAAGAAGAGGGAGGAGAAGAAGAAGAAGGAAGAAGAAGAAGAAGAATAAGAAGAAGAAGAAGAAGGGAAGAAGAGGAAGAAGAGATCTCGGCCGGAGATCGGGAAGGGGAAGCTCGTCGGCGGCGGGAATGAAGAAGAGGGAGAAGAAGAAGAAGGGAGAAGAAGAAGGAAGAAGAAGTCAGTAAAAAAAAATTATTAAAATAAAATATATATTAATGATATGGGACCCACAACATTTGGAAAACAAAACCAAAAACAAAAACAAAAACAAAAACAGTTTTTTTTTGTATTTCAAAATTTTCACTTTTAACACTTGACTTTGTTTTTGTTTTTGTTTTTGATTTCTGAAAATAAAATGAAAAACGGTTTACAGGACACGAATTCGAAATCATTTTTGGAAAACGAAAACGAAAACGAAAACGAAAACAAAAACAAAAACAAAAACAAAAACAGCTGAAAACAGCCTGCAGGACAGGGGCTAATTTCATAATCAGAATGATTTCCAAAATCTAAACAATTAATTTTTTTTTTATTTTTTTTTTTTTTTTTACAAACAAGACCACTAATTTTACGAATAGGAGAATAAAGTACGGACTCAACTAATATATTGTTCATAGATAATAATGTAAGTGAGATGCACCTTAACATATATGCCCCTATCCTTTCCTTTGCTTACTTTGAAAAAGATTTTTCTTTAATTAATAAAATTAAAAAATAATAATAATAAAACTAGCAGATACACAGATAGTTCATAGTTTCCAGTAAATTAGGAAAGTTTATAATGGGCCCCACTTGTTTCCTCTCAATAGCTTACCGTTCGTGACTGACAACAATTTGACCGTTACACATAGCATTTTAAATTATTTTCGTTTGAAAAGCAAAACCCTAATCGCCCTCCAATTAATGCTTCTTCCACTCCACTTTCCAGCTAGAAATTCGTTAGTATGAGACGCAACTAAGCAAAAAAATAGAGTGTCGATAGCAATTCTTCACTTCAAAATCTTAATCTTCCCGGCTTCGCTGCCAACCGTGCATTTACAATATCAAATCGACGGCTCAGATATCATCAAATCTCTTACAATCTTGATCTTCCTCCCTCTCTTTCCATTTTTTTTTTTCGTTCTTCTCAGCTTCTTCTCCACTTGATTTTTATTGCATTTTTGACGAAAAGCTCGCGACTTTCTTGCATTTTGATCGTTTTCTCCAACTGGGTTGGAGGAAATTTCATTTGGGTATGTTTGGATAGTGAGAAAAAAAAAATTCATAGAATGCCTGTGTCAACTCGGTCCCAACTCAGCAACCAAGAACAGAATGACTCAAACCCAGAGCACAGAACAAGAAGCAGAACCAGATCAGACCAAGAAGAAGAGACAACAACACAAATGAATCTTCCTTTGAGAAATCCACATCATGGTTTGAAAGAGAAAATGAGAGCTTTGACTCTTTTGTATGAGCAGCAAAAGAAAGCTTCGACGGCTTTCAGGAACCAGTCACCGAAACCGGAAGAGAAGCGGCGGCTTTCGACACATCCAAGCGTTGAACTTCTTAATTCTTGTAAAAGAGAAGCCAAAGATACAAAAGATTCGAAGTTGTTGAACAATGTCATGAGAGAGAACTCCAATTCAACAGTGCCTGTGACAAGGTCGACAAGATCATCAAGTTCTACTACAATCACAAGAACCTTTGTATTGCCACAACCGCCGATTGATGATGCCAAAGAGAATCTTGTTATGGGTCCCGATCGAATTCTCAGGTTTTCGGCTTGCCCGAAAAAGGCCAATGTAACAACAACTGTGGCAAGAAAGTTATCAATGGGAAGTTCAGTGCCACAAACAGAGCCAAATGGTACTAAAATGGTGCTTGAATCGGAGAAACCAGAAACGGTTTCGGAGAAAGCTTTTGCCGATGGAAACAGAATTCATGTGTTCGTGAGGCTTAGGCCTATGTCGAAGAAGGAGAAGGAAGCAGGGTCGCGTTGTTGTGTGAGAATTGTTAACAGGAGAGATGTTTATTTGACCGAATTCGCTAATGAACACGACTATCTCAGGCTAAAGAGGCTTCGAGGGCGACATTTCACTTTTGATGCTTCGTTTTCGGATTCCACTACTCAACCAGAGGTTTATTCCACTACGTGAGTTTTGATTGCTGCTGTGTGTTTGATTTATTGTCATTGAAACTGAATCCCCAGAAAGAATTTTTTTCTGGGTTTAGTATTTCTGTGATTTTCTGCAAGTTGGGTTCAGATCTCTGTTAACTGTTTTCATT
Source organism: Acer yangbiense (assembly GCA_008009225.1). Lineage (NCBI taxonomy): Eukaryota > Viridiplantae > Streptophyta > Magnoliopsida > Sapindales > Sapindaceae > Acer > Acer yangbiense. Next base: position 19,665,086 of record CM017771.1, read on the forward strand.
ACTTCTGTGTTTGATATCTCGAGTGTTGTTTATCATTTACATATAGGGAAGCTAAAGAAAAAAAAAACAATTTAATGATTTCATGTACTTGATTTTTGTTTCCAAAATCTTCTAGCTTAATTGAATTTTATCTCCAGTACATATTTTCCCATAGAAAGTTTAAAACTTGCTACATAAATCCGGTTGTTAGGTGGCCAGAAACTTGACTATGTTTATGTAAAGATTTTCTTCATTTTGTTTTAATTGTATATGAGTTGGTAGGTGAAACAATGGAGTTATGAATCTTGTGGGAACTGTTGCCCTGGCTTCAAGATATTCAAAACTCTCGATAACCAAATTGATAAAATGGAAGCTTTTGTTTTCTTAATCCTAACTGATAAAAAATTCAGTACTACAAACTAGTTCATTTTATTTTATTTTATTTTCTCGTAAGCAATCAAACAGAATTCATTCCTCGGTCACATTAGAAGATTTAACAGAATCAGATTTGTTATTTGAAATTTCAGAACTTCAGAACTCGTGGAAGCAGTTCTGCAAGGGAGGAATGGATCAGTGTTCTGCTACGGTGCCACAGGAGCAGGGAAAACTTATACAATGCTGGGTACGGTGGAGAATCCAGGGGTGATGGTTTTGGCAATCAAAGATCTCTTCACCAAGATTAGGCAGAGGAGTTGTGATGGAAACCATGTCGTTCACCTCTCCTATCTTGAGGTCTACAATGAAACTGTCCGGGATTTGCTTTCCCCCGGAAGACCTTTGGTCCTCAGAGAAGATAAGCAGGTTTGCTCTCTAGTTTGTACAGCATTGGACTCAAATTTAGGAGTGAAATTGTCATAGATTCTTAAGCTAGTACTGTGTCCAAAATAAATTTGTTAAGCTACATTTTAGATATGGATATCTGACGGAAACTTTGGTGATTCAAATGTGTTATAGGGGATTGTGGCAGCAGGTATTACGCAATACAGAGCTTACTCTACAGATGAGGTGAGTTTTCCAATTTCCTTGCTAGCAATTTGTGCTTAAAAAGTTAATTGAATGGAGAAAGATAACATTTTCATTTGGGTTTTCACAGGTAATGGCATTGCTTCAACGAGGAAACCAAAACCGTACCACAGAACCAACTCGTGTAAATGAAACCTCATCGCGCTCCCATGCCATTCTGCAGGTAAACATGAATTCTATGTCCTTCATTGTCATTTAATCTTCCATTATTCTGAACTTCTAAATTTATTTCACATTTTTTTCCCATGAAGGTTGTAGTGGAATACAAAGTTAGAGATGCTTCCATGAACATTGTAAATAAAGTGGGAAAACTTTCACTCATTGATCTTGCTGGTTCAGAAAGAGCCCTTGCTACTGATCAGAGAACAGTCAGATCAATTGAGGGTGCCAACATAAATCGGTCTCTCCTTGCACTGAGCAGCTGTATCAATGCTCTCGTCGAGGGTAAAAAGCACATCCCATACCGAAATTCAAAGCTCACTCAACTCCTCAAGGACTCATTAGGGGGAGCATGTAACACTGTAATGATCGCTAACATTAGTCCGTGTAATATATCATTTGGTGAAACTCAAAACACCCTGCATTGGGCTGACCGAGCTAAGGAGATCAGGACCAAGGTTCGTCCTCTAAGCTCTCATTCTTTCACTCATATTATTTTTTTCGCTGTAGTCAAGTGATAATTGAATATGTTGCTTGAGATATTGTTAACATTGTCTCCCTCACCATCTACTATAAATGCAGGCATGTGAGCCAAATGAAGAAAAAATTGAAGTACCTGAATCTGGAACCGACCAAACCAAGCTATTACTTGAACTGCAGAAGGAGAATCGTGAATTGCGTGTACAAATGGCACGCCAGCAACAGAAACTTCTAGCTCTCCAAGCACAGTCCTTAGCTTCAAATACCTCTCCAACACCTCCCTCAGTTGGTGCTTGTCTCGTAACTCCCCCATCTACAACTACCCTACCAAATGAAAAACGGAAACCCAGATCATACTTCTTATCTGGAAATTGTTTTACACCAGAATCTAAGAGAAAGGAAGCACAGGGAGCAGTTAGAGAGCTCCACTTGACCGTGAAGACACTAGATGCAGAAATTGAGAGAATGAGGAAAGAACATGCCTTGCAGCTAAAGCAGAAGGATGATCTTATTCGTGAGCTTTTGCGGAAGAATGGAAAAGTAGGAGTACTCACCAGGTCTAGCTTGCGGCCTAAGGAACCAACCATAGGGGACTTGAAGAGCCCTAGTCATCGTTTTCGATCACCAGTCCCAACAGCTAAAAAACGAAGCTTTTGGGACATAACAACAGCTAACAGCCCATCGGTTACTACATTAACCGGAAGGAAAACAAGAAGTCATGTCACTTCTGAAGCTGCCACAGCAGCTCCCTCCATGCTGCTTCAGGTATGGTTTATATTTTTCCCCTCATTATGTTTGTTTCTTTTGTACAAGTATCTTTCTTGTGTAACTGATGAAGCTTTCATGTCCATGTTTCTGGTCTCAGCCAGGTTTCGCTCGTCAAAAGGCCTGAACCGCTGAAGTAGTAGTAGTAGTATAAAGAAAGGAACAGAGAGTGAGAAGACAATGGGTGCGTAATCCTGTTTCTTCTGCGCAAGACATTCTCTCAGCTCGAGCTGGTGGTTCAACATAGAAGAAAAAAGGATGGGAAAATTGCTTGGCGGGGACGGTGGTGCTCTTGTGTTTCTCATCTTGTATGTCATTTGATTAACCAAGAACCAAAAGGGGACCATGTATAATCACTGTTTTATTCTTTTTTTTTTTTTTTTTAGAGTAGAGGAGTAGTTTCTTCTGTCATGCTCACCAGCACATTTCATTTCTGTATTCTTTATCACTCCAAGCATATTTGAGGCTTGTATTGACAAAAAAAAAAAAAAAATACAAATTAAATTATCTTCTTTGTAGAATTTGATACAATTCATTTTCTTGTTTTTGGCAACAGTTTTGAAATACACCGGAACTTAGTCTAGTGGTGTTAATTGGGCCGGAGCAGGCTGGTCCAGTCTAAATTTGTTTTGGGTTGATTACTATTCGGTAGGGTCAGAGATTATGATTCAAATTCTTAGAAACCCAATTCATTTTGTACCCTTATACAATTACAGTCTGGTCTCTACACTTTCAAAATATTTCAGTTTAGTCCCTCAACAATATATTTGAAAATATGACTGTTTTATAGCCGTTGGGACATTTTTGGCCCATAAAGTTTTGAAACATTTCATTTTTATTCCTATAAAATTAGCCCCCGTCCTGCAGGCTGTTTTCAGTTGTTTTTGTTTTTGTTTTACAAAAATGATTTCGAATTCGTGTCCTGTAAACCGTTTTTCATTTTATTTTCAGAAATCAAAAACAAAAACAAAAACAAAACCAAGTGTTATAAGTGGAAATTTTGAAAAACAAAAAAAAGTTGTTTTTGTTTTTGTTTTTGTTTTTGATTTTGATTTCCAAGGGTCCCATATCATTAATATATATTTTATTTTAATTTTTTTTTTCAGACTTCTTCCTTCCCAGTCGTGCTCCACTGTCCTTCTTCTTCTTCTTCCTCCTCCGATCGCCTCCGATCGCCGCCGCTCACCGCTCTTCTTCTTCTTCCCGCCGACCTCTTCTTCTTCTTCTCGCCGACCTCTTCTTCTTCTTCTTCTTCTTCCTGCCGATCTCCTCTTCTTCCTCCGCGTCCCTCTTCTTCTTCCCGCTGATCTCCTCTTCTTCTCGCCGATCTCCTCCTCCTCCTCTTCTTCTTCTTCTTTTTCTTCTTCCTCCGCGTCCTTCTTCTTCCCGCCGATCTCCTCTTCTTCCTCCGCGTCTCGCCGCCGTTCTCCTCTGCGTCTCCGATCGCCGCCGTTCTCCTCTCCGATCTCCGATCGCCGTTCTCCTCTTCTTCTTCCTCTTCCTGTTCCTCTTCATCTTCAACTGTTAACCCTAACTTAAATTACAATTTTTTTTTTTGTTAATTATTTAATCATTTATCTATAATTATTATAATATTAAACAAATTTTAAAATTAATATTTCAATTTTCGAAAGTTTTCAGTTATCCTACCGGACGCGTTTTTTCCGTTTTTATTTTTAAAATACGGATTCCAGTAAATGCTACCAGACGCGTATTCGGAATCCAAAAATGAAACCAAAAACACTGTTTTCATTTTCATTTTTCTTTTCGAAAAACAAAAACAAAAAACAGCTTGCAGGACGGGCCCGTAACTTTCTTGGCGTCATTGTTTCAAAAACAGTGCATTTATTGCTCAACGTTGATTTTTAAGTCCAAGGACAAATCTAAGTCTTAAGTCTCAACCAATTAATGGATTCACTTGAGTCAATAAATTCACATCACATGCAAACATAGACCAGTTTACAAAATATAAAACAATTAATACTAGAATTAAAATCTTCCTTTTGATATCCAAAAGCTTGATGTGTTTCCTCTCCATACATGTAGATGAATGTCTTCAAAGTGTAAGATTCTTGCATGGTGCGGTGGTGCCTTTACCTTGAAACATGACTATACACATTTCAATTCAAACAAAACTAATACTTTATCGATTGTTTGTTATCATCAAAATCAAACATGATTATACACATTTCAATTCAAACAAAACTAATACTTTATCAATTGTTTGTTATTATCAAAATCAAATGCTAAACCCTTATGGCTAACAATCTCCCCATTTTTAATGATGACAAACTATTGATTACACAAGTAAAGTTTCAAGGTTTTGAAGAAAATAAAGTCATGTACCAAGTCAATCAATATATCAATTTAACTCAAGATATTAAATAATTTAAATATTGTAACCAACTATACAAGGATCTTTATTTTCTGATTTTTTTTTATTTTTTTTTAAAGAATGTACCTGAAAATTGTTTGTTAATATCATATAAGCAAAATTTATGTACCTTTTTAATTAAGGCCAAATTTCACAGACATCCAATTTTTTTATTATTTTTTAAACCTTAAATTATTATGAACCCCGGGTCCAATGGGTTTGAGCCTAAAGCCTTCAAATATGGGTGCTTTAAATAAAGGGGGATGCATATAGCATTACTCTAGTTAGATCATCTTCAATGCAATGCTAAATTATTGTGTCAATGTTATAATTTAGCATAAAGTAAAAATAAACATGCTCCAATGCAGTGTCAAAAACTGTGCCAAATTTGGCATATGCTATACTTTGTGTCAGATTTGGCGTAGTGTATAGCATATGCCAAATTTAGTACAACAATAAATACAGCTGTAACCTTTGTCAGACAATTCTAAAAAAATATTCAATGCATTTTAAAATGTTGACTTTTATAATTTTAAATAACAAAAATAATAAAAAATAGCATATCAAATAGAATTTTGCATTGAAGTACAATGCTAAAATGATGTACCAAATATAACATTTTACTATTTTTTTATGCCAAATTTAGCATTGGCATTGATATATGCATTGGAAATGGTCTTACACCGTAACCTTTGTCAGACAATATTATTATTATTATACCATATCTTGACAAAGATATAAATCAAGATATAAAATAGGGTAAGGGCCTGTTTGGTATTGCTATAACTTTTATAATAATCACTGTTAGCTGTGCTGAAGGAATAATCAGCTGTGAAGTTAATCAGCAGATGTTTGGTTAAGTATACTTTTAAAACTGCTGTATAGCTCAAAAATAGTATACTTATGTTTGGTAATTTTATTTCAAAAGTGCTGAAATTAGTTACAATGACTAAAATATACATGATTTTAGAATCTTATTTTATTTTTTTTCATTAATTATATATATTAAATCAATATTTAAGTAGAATATTTAAATTAGGAAAAAAAAAATATCCATAAGAATAATAAAAATATTTTTAAAAGCTTTGATAAATCAAATCAATATTTAATTAGAATCTTTAATTTTAAGATGAAATAAGGTATATAAATGATTTTAATTTGATTTCATAAGGATAATAATGATATTTTAAAAGATTCATTAAATGCTGAAATAAATTATTTCATAATCACTTTCAAAAAGTAGCCCCTCACCTACTTTTCAAAATCACTGTCAAAACTTGCCAGATTATGAATTAATCACTTTTGGAAGTTTTACCAAACATTATTTTATGTCAATATTATAAAATAAACTGATTTTAACTTCTCAAAAGCAATACCAAACTGGCCCTAAATTATGCAACATATCTTGACATTAAACCTAATTGTACTCATATGTGACTTTTGTCTAAAATTATACGGACATGGTGAGATGCCATTAGAAACAAACAGAAGAAGGGTATGATTGTCCATTCCCTTTGAAATGATATACAATAATTGTTTTTAAATTGAAGCTTTCAAAAAATAATAATTTATTATTGTATTGGGAAGGAGAAAACATTTTTTTAATAATAAAATAACTAATAATGAAAAGAAAAATTATATATATATATATATATATATATATATATATATATATATATATATATAGTAAGCACCAGAGCTAGGATCGTTTGATTTTTTTTATCTGAAGACCGAACAGTCCTGAATTTTTCTAAAAATTAAATAGGGACTGAATTTTGAACCTATATGTTTTTTTTTTCTCACATCTAAATGTACTGTTAACATGTTTATTTACTCATACTAATTAAAAGAAGTAATTTAATATGCATCGTTCTTTATAAGATTTTGCATGTACTTCTGTAAACAAAGTTCAATTTAACAAAGTAAATAATTTATCAAAAAATATAATTTTATATGCTCTGCAAACAAAGTTCAAGTTCAACTTATTGTCAAAAAAAAAAAGTTTAAGTTATTTTACATGTTGTCCACGTTTTCGGTGTATATAATTGAGGAAACCTGCTTTGTGTTTTTGGTTTCCTGGAACATATGTACTGGAAACCAAATAAATAAATAAAAGGATATTGATTTTTTTTTTCGAAATAGGTTCCTGGATTACATGCATCGGTCTCTATGAGAAATGATTAGGGTTATTTTTTTTTTTCTTTCTAAAAGCTATTTAAAATAAGAAATTAATATATTAAAAGAAAGAATTCTACACCATATCAAATTAGTATAAATTTGGAAATATATATTCTTTGGGATGATAGACTTGAAAAATAATATTTTAATTATAATCTAGTGATTTGGAATTAAGTTAAAAGTCAAGATTTCTCACATTTTTTTAAGTTGTTTTTTGATATTTTTAAGTTGTTTGACCACTTAAAAAATAAACAAAACAACTTAATGAGTTTAATTCAAACTCATTAAGCTTTAAGTGAAAAAAAACAAACGACCCCTAGTCTGGAACCAGATCAAGTCAAGTAATGGAGAGGGTCACTCGACCCTCCCTCTGTTGTTAAGCGGAGAGGCTAGAGGAGGCCAGCCTCTCTGCCGGCGTCAGATGGAATTGCGCTCCATCCGCCAACGAAAGATGGAGCGCCACTCCATCTGAGACGGAGCCTTATCTCTGCTCCAGATGGAGCGACGCTCATAAGCAGCAGTTGGAGGTGACGGTTCCTTCTGCTACTTGAGATGGAGTCGTGGCGCCTTCCGTCGACATCAGATGGAACCACGAATCTAAGATGTTGCCGCAGATCTGATATGGAGCCCGGAATCAATGACAATGAAGTATTTATTAGCTGAACTTTAAAAAAAAAAAAAAAAAAAAAATGTTTGAAACAATTTGATGTGTGATTTTCTAAGATTGAACAATCTAACCGGTTTTTTTTTTTTTTTTTTTTTGTGGAATAATGTTATGGTTTTTTTTTTTTTTTTTTTTTTCTTAATTGTATCAAAGATGGCTTGTTCTTGGTTTGGGTTGGATTTGTTTGTTAAGGAAATTTTGATTCTTATGAATTTGGTTTGTGAGGAATAATGGGATGAAGGTGTTTGATGATCGTTCCTTGGAAGATTTGGTGAGTTCAGATTTAATGAAAGAAAGGTGTTTGGCACCTAAGAAAATGAAAGAAAAAAATATATCGTAACGGTGGGAGTGTGGGACCAAGGAGAGAATATCAATTTTATTTTATTTTATTTTCAATTCATTAATTTTACAATAATAATAAATAAAATAAGTTATCAAGGGTATTTTAGTCATTTAGCATTATTAATGTGGTCAACGGTTACTGTTAACGGAAGTCAACTGACGGTAGGGTATCTACGTGCAATTTTAGACAAAAGTCATATATGAGTGCAATTAAGCCTGATGTTAGGGTATATTTAATTATTTATACAATGTGCCCTATAAAATATAACAGTTACGTTTCTCCATAGGAAAAAAGTTTCAAGGTTTTGAAGAAAATAAAATCACGTATCAAGGCTATCAATATATCAATTTAACTCGATGATATTAAATAATTTAAATATTGCAATCAATCATACAAGGATCTTTATTTCTTTCTTCTTTTTTTTTCTTTTTTTTTTTAAATGTATCTAAAAAAATTTTGTGAATACAATTTAATCAAAATTTAAGTACCTTTTTAATTAAGGTCAAATTGCACAAACATCCCATTTTTCTAATTATTTTTAAAACCTTGAATTTTAATGAGCCCTTAATTAGAACCCAAAATAAAGATGAGTGGCGATATTGGCACCCCTCAAAAATTGTATGTACACCCTTTTCGTAAGTACACCCCTAAAATATTTTAAAAATCTCTGGTTCGTAAATAAACCCCACTTAATGCCAAAAATGCCCTTTCTTTAATTTTATTGTATTATATTTTTGTTAGCACACCCCACTATTTTGTTATCTAATTAGATTTATTTAAAATTTTATTATTTTATATCTTTTTATTCAAATACATAATTTCTCTTTAAAAAAAATAATTTCTAACTACTGCAAAAACATTTGATGTCACTAAAAAATTGTATGAAAAAAAATTATTTTCATTGCATTAAAACTTTTTTTTTTAATTCTTTATGTAAAAAGAGGCTTTCAGCACACAATAGTGTATATCAATTCTTTGTTCCTAAGAAAGTTTTTTTTTTTTTTTTTTTTTTTTTTTAAACAATTGTTCATAAGAAAGTTTAGGGGTCGTTTGTTTTTTTCACTTAAAACTTAATATGTCTAAATTTAACTCATTACGTTGTTTTGTTTGTTTTTTTAAGTGGTCAAACAACTTTAAAATATCAAAAAACAACTTAAAATAAAAAGCAAGAAATCCTAACTTTTAACTTAATTCTAAATCTCTGGATTACAATTAAAATATTCTCTTCCAAGTATATCCTTCCAAAGAAGATATATTTCCAAATTTATCTTAATTTGATATGATGTAGAATTTTTTCTTTTAACATATTTATTATTTTAAACAGGTTTTAGAAAAAGAAAAAAAAATCCCTAATTACTTCTCATACTGAAATTTTTCAATGATTGAATAATTGAATTTTTCTCCTACCAAATCCTGGTAAGAACTCTTAATTTTTTTTTTTTTTATCTAACTATTCGTATAGTGCTCAATAAATGTGTCTATCATATTGAATGGCTTGAAGATGTTATAGAATAATTGTATATAAAAAATTAAAAAACCTTTTTTTTATTTGGTTTCCAGTGCATATGATCCAGGAAACCAAAAAAACAAAAATGGTTTTATGAATTATATACACCGGAAACGTGGATAACATACAAAATTGAACTTGAACTTGAACTTTTTTTTTTATAATAAATTGAACTTAAACTTTATTTGCAGAACATGTAAAATTATATTTTTTGATGAATTTTTTATTTTGTTAAATTGAACTTTGTTTGTAAAAAAAAAAAAAAAAAAAAAACATACAAAATGTTATAAAGAATGGTGCATGTTAAATTACTTCTTTTAATTAGTATGGGTATAAATGTAAAATTACTTACTTTCAGACAATTTTATTTTGAAAAAAAAAATATGTTGACAGTACATTCAGATGTGAGGAAAAAAAAAAAACATGTCATTCGCATTCAGATTTCAGTCCCTATTCAGTCTTCAGAAAAATTCAAGACTCTTCAGTCTTCAGACAAAAAAACAAACGACCCCTTATTGTTGGTATTGATTTTTGTTTCACTCAATTATATCAGTAAATTGTTTGTCAAATTAATCAATTTGTATTCCATAAAAGAAATTGAAATTAGTATTTAAAATAGAAGTTAGAGTTTGATAAAATGGAAAGATTTTTATTATCTAATCAAACAATTAATAGGAAACTTCCTTTTTCTTTTTTTACAAAGGATTGGTATAAAACCAATTAATAATTATTGGTGTGTACTTACAAACTATTTAGTCCTTTAAGTAATTTTATTCAAGGATAATATTGGTTTTTTAAAAAATATACTAAATTGGGGTGTACATACAGTTTTTGAAGGGTGTAGATATCGTCACTCATTAAAGATTGTGTATTAACATGGCCCATGTCACTGCTCCCTTGAGAGTTTGTTTAGAAGGCCAACATCTAACACATGGTTTTTCTATCGATTCTCTGCATTTTGTGTTGTCTAGCATTGGGTGTAATGGGTTTGAGGCTAAAGTTTTGCTAGTGGTCCTTTGTGTGCTTAGTACCAAATAAACCCTACTTAATTTATTAGAAGCCTTCAAATATGGATGCTTTTAAATAAGAGTGATGCTATTGGCACACCCATTGCTGAACTATTTATACCCCACTTTTTAAATTATTTTGTATTCTTTTTTTCCCTTTATCAAATTACTTAAAGAGACATACAATTTTTATTAAAAAAATCATGTACAAAGTAAAACTAATAAAAACCCCACTTTTCTTATTTCAAAACCCTAATGACATAAATTATTTCAAATCACTAAATGTTTACTATTTTTGTTTATATTTTCTTTCAGATCTTGATCTTATGTTTCTCATGTTTAGTATTTATTGATTTTATTGTTTCACATGTTTGTTTTGTTTTTCTTTTCAAATTCAAGATCCATGTTTGCTATTTGTTTTTTCTTTGGTTTATTTTCTTTCAGATCTTCCAAGCATTCTATGATTTGTATTAATTCTTTTGTAGATTTTATTTTGGATCTTCCAAAGTTAGTTTAATATTATTTATAAATAAATAAAAATAAATAATAAATAAAAAATATAAAAACCACGAAATCGCACCAAGAATTGTAGCCAAGAAAACCTAATCTCTGATGAAACGAAACCACATAAAAACCCTAACTCAATCACTCAAAAAAATCATCAGACAATCAATATCACACTCACAATCTACCACCAACAATCCAATCGACTACAAAAAAAAAAAAAACCAAAAAAAACCAAAAAAAACCAAAAAAAATTGCATCTAATAAGGATGGTTTCACCATGAAATAAGAAGAAAAAACAAGTCATACGAATGGGTGTGAGAAAACTGTATATAAAGATTAGAGATGATGTGTTTTTTTATTTTTACTTTTTTTTAAAAGATATGAGGTGTATTAAGTTTGAAAAATATGTAAAAGGGTAATCCTGGAAATAAATCAAAAAAATTAATAAAACCATTTAATTTTATATAATTAAATCAAAATTTTAAAAAATGGAGCATAAATAATTCAGTAGTGGGGGTGCCAATAGCACCACTCTTAAATAAATGAGAGATGCAAATAGCATTACTCTAATTACACATTAACCCCTATAAAACAATATTATACTTTTCGAGAAAAGAAATATAAAATATAACAATTTTGTGTTTCTCTGATCTCCATGGGTAAAATTAGTAAAGTATGGTGTTGCAAAAATCTTCAAAATGCTTAAAGTTTTTTTTTTTTTTAATACCACATGTGTTGATGGGGAGTCTGGGGGTGGGCACCCAAACCGCCAAACCAAACAATCCGCCCAAAACCAAACCAATTTAAGCGGGTTTGTTTGGTTTTGTAAGAGAAAAAAAAAAGATTGGGTTATTTTTTTTAGTAACCCAATTGGTTTGGGTTGGTTGTGGGTTATGTTTTATCAACCCGCATAACCCAACCCAAACCATTACATACTTAAATAAATATATATATATATATATATATATATATATAACAGTCTTTCTATTATCAGTTCGAACTGACCAAAATTATATCAGTTCCTTGTATGTGGGCCACTGGATTTAAATACTTTGACTGACAAGTGCATATAGCCAAGTCAAAGTATTTAAATCCAGTGGCCCACATGCAAGGAACTGATATAACTTTTGTCAGTTCGAACTGATAATAGAATTTATGTATATATAAAGGGCAGGATCCATGGCCCTATTTTTTGACACAACTTCTTGGCCATTGGATCTTGCCTATTTTAATGGATATGATTTATTCTCTTTTTCTTTCCTTATTTAATAGTTAATACAGATATTTTCTCTCACCTAATTAATACTTTATCTCTCTAAAAAAAATTTGTTTTTTTAGGAATTGTTATATAAGGCTGCTACAATCTTGTTACAATTTTCGTTGTAAGATTTGACATGTTAGATTTCTTTTTAATTTTTTGCTTTGGAAAAAAATTGATTTAGTTTATTTTTCTTCTTTTCGAAATAGATGTGATGATATCTATTTTTGAAAATAGATTTTATGATAGTTAAATCTATATACAGTAATCATACCAAAGTAATTTCTAAGAATTGTTTTTCATCTATTTGGATAAATTATTAACATTAAAAAAAAATCCAAATCCAAATCAATAGTAAAAAAACGTTTTTTTTTTTCATTTAAATTATTGTATTACCATGATTTACTTTATATGTTGAATTTTATTTAGGCAGTTATCACAACCCAAGAAAATATTGGTAAAACAAGTAGTGCACAAAAGAATGCAGGAGACTTAAAAGCACCAGATATAGGGATGTTTTTTGAAACAATGGATGAAACTATTGCACATAAATTTTATTTTACAAATATCAAGATAAATGAAGTCATGTATGCAGGGGCGTACCCAGGATTTTTTGTTAGGGTGGGCTAAAACAAAACTATATATATATAAATTATAAAAAAAAAAAAAAAAAACTTCGTCAATACTAGAAAATTTCATTATTTGAAAATCAAATATTCACATAGATAAAAGGATATTATGAGTCTTATAGTTAAAACTACATAAACTTAAAAACAAACACAAATAAAAATAAGCACTATTTCAACTTTGTCTTACGAGGTTTTACATCATCAAACTCATCTATTATAGAATCTAAGTCAATGATATCAGCAATCTCTCTCTCAATATATATGACCATACAGTCAGTAAGAAAATCGCCATCCATCTTATTGCGAAGTGGTGTTTTGACAAGCTTCATCGCTGAAAATGCTCGTTCTGTTGTAGCTGTGGATACAGGAAGAGTTAAGACTAAACGAATCAATTTATCAATCAAAGTGTAGTGCTCTGACCTTTTTGTTTCAGCTAAACATTGACATAATTCCGAAAGAGAAGCCAAATTCTGAAATTTCGGACAACTAAGAACATCTAACATGTAATGGCTCAATTGTCTTCTCAAATCTTCAATGTCATTCTTATTGAAATCTTCAGAGTAGAACTTATTGGCTAGGTGCAAATATCATCAACATCAAATGATTTAAACACGTCAACAGGGCTCAAAGCCATGCTAAGAGTAAGAAGTTCTATTGTTTGCTCCGGAAATCTATTATTCAACTCAGTCAATTGATAATCTATCATAGCAATGAAGATACTAAAGTGATAGTAATGCTCAATTGTGATATTATCTTTCTGCTGACAAGAACGTTTTGTTCCTTCCATATGACGTGCATTCATATTAGGTACATCAATTTCATACCTTTCACAAAATGACACTACACTTTCAAGAAAAGTATCCCATTCACTCTCCCTTAACTTTTGAAGAAGCATTTTTGTAGTTGACACTAAATTCATAGCATTTAAGATATCTTGAGATTTCAATTGTAAAGCTTGATAAAGCATATTAGATATTCCTAAAACTTTGTGCAATAACAACAAGATAAACACAAGTTCAAAGGATCTTAAATCTTTATACGCGCATTTAGCTTCTCCACGTATATTACTGTTCAGTCCTTTGTCAATCAAATTTTCAAGAAGAGCAGAAGTTGAACCAAACATATTAATCAATCTATCAATAAAAGTAAAATGAGAACTCCAACGGGTAGCTCCAGGTCGTTGCAAAGTACGAATTTGATTAGCCCTTGTACCAGTCTCAAGTTCCCCTAAAGCGGTCAATTCCTGAATTTCACCTTCTCGAATAGATTTCAACTCCAAGTGATGCTTAGAAGAAGCACTCACAAAGTTGACAATGGAATTCAATTTTGAAAAAAATAGCCAAATATCATGCACTTCCTTAGCTACCGCAACTAAAGCAAGTTGAAGTCTATGTGCAAAACAATGTATGTAATAGGCATATGGACAATCTTTGAGAAACAATGCTTGTAAACCATTCCACTCACCCCTCATGTTGCTTGCACCATCGTATCCTTGACCTCGCAAGTTTTCAATTGATAGATCATATCGAACAAGGACATTGCATATCTCTTTTTTAAGAGTTGAGGCATTTGTATCATTAACACTTACAACTTGAAAAAAACGTTCTCTAACAAATCCTTTATAATCAACATACCTCAAAATAATTGCCATTTGTTCTTTGTTGGATTCATCAACCGCTTCATCAACAAGAATGCAGAATTTGGCACCCCTGACTTCCTCACGGATTTTAGCTCGCACTCTGTTAGCAAGAATATTCAACAACTCCTTTTGAATTCTAGGTGATGTATACTTGGCATTCTGTGGAGAATTTTCTAGAACAATCCCAGCAATTTCTTGATTTACCTTTGCTTGCAACTTTATCATCTCAATGAAGTTCCCGCGATTGGTAGAATTGACGGATTCATCATGTCCCCGAAAAGCACAACCTTGCATTGCTAACCACTTCACTGTCTCTAGTGAGGTCTTGAGTCGTAACCGATTTTGCAAAGTTTCTTGTATAGAGAGTGTATTCATGACTTTGTCGATATGTCGAGATGAATCTTTTAAGTTATTCCATCTTTGCATGGCAAAACTATGTTGTGAATTATGTTCCCCTTCATGGTGCACAAATGGACATTTTTTCTTACAATTGATTATTTTTCAACTTTGAAAACCATCAATCGTAAATGTGCGATGCTTTGACGGAAGACTCTCAAAAAGATAGCATGGAAAACAAAATGCTCTATTTTTCACTATTGAATATTCAAGCCACGAAAATTGTTGGAACCAAGAATGTTGAAATCACCGAATTTGTTTACCATCTGGAATGGGTGGATATTTATCCAATATAGGTTGACATGGACCCATTTTGATATATGCTTTTCGAATATCATCACGTTTGTCAGCAGGATAAACTTCTATTGGGAGGCGTAATCCAGGATCACGTTCATAATAGGGAGTATTAATATCCGATGGAGTGTCAACATTCTCAATTTCAATTCTTTGAGATGAAGAAGGCAAACTTGAACCCCCATCCCCAACATTACATGGAGAACTTGATCCACTCTTAATTGATAAATGATTATCTTTTTTTTTTCCAAAGTATGAAAGCATAGTTTTTCTTGGCTTTGATGAATGGTTGTTTGACATTGTAACCTAAAATTATTTTAAAAATTGGTTCAAGTGATACTTTATAAATTATAATATAACCCTAGAAATAATAAATTGCAGTCGAAAATAAATTTATAAAAAAATATATATATTGTAAGGATTCCCGATTTGTTGATTGGCTTATTTCGTGGACAAACCACATGTTGGGGATTATATGTAAGGGTAGCTTTAGTGATAGATATTCAAGCTCAAGACCCTCTCATGTCCTCAAGGTTGATAAGCACCAAAGGTAAACTTCTATGTGCTTAATTTTCTTTGAAGAGATTAGTTGCACACACACATTCACATCTCATGCATAATTCATTCTCTTGTATGTTGTGTATGTGTTGTTATTTTGTGCTCATTAATGCTCATTAACATCTCTTCTTGCATGCTTTACATGATTGCATCTTGTATGACCAATGCCATGCCATGCATGCTTTTGAGAATTCATACATAGTGTCAGGCGCTGTATAAAGCGTTGTTGGAAGCGCTGTTCGTACAGCACCCATCCTGACCTGGTCGAAAATGCATTTTTAAATGCATCAGGTCTGATGCAATTTTGGAAGGCGATGTACGAGCGCTGTAAAAAGCGCTGTTCGTACAGCGCCCCTCTGTTTTCCCGTGAGAACATAGTAGGGGCGCTGTACAGGCGCTGTACAAGAGGCGCCCTACGTACAGCGCCCAAGGCAAAAATAGGTGTAACTTATTCAAAACGACCACACTTTGTTTTGACACCCTATATAGATGCCACTTTGACTTTAGGTCAATCAAGTGAGTTGATTATCAGATTTCATACTTAGAATATTTTTCAAGAAAAGAAAGATACAAAAGAACTCACCTTTAACCACTCAAATCAAATCCCTTGTGTATCAAATTTCATATTGCATCTTCTATGTCTAGATAGAAAGCATCCATGATTGGGTTTGCATCATCACAACTTGCTTGGTAAGATTTTGATTAAGTTCATCTTATTTGAGTATTTTTATTATCAAGCTATTCTCTTTAATTTACTTGTATGTTTTGATCATATGATAAATACAAGAATAGAGAATTAATTGTGATGAATTGATTGAGTGTTGTATTGTGATAGCTAATTAGGTTTTTAATTAATCTTGATTAGCTAAACTATTTGACATGTCATTTAGCAATTGATATCTAGGGTTGATTTAAATTGATTTTCTCATCATCCTAGATAAGCATCTAAGGTTCCCTAGCCTTGTTTGTTAATTGAATATTCATACATATTCACATAGATTGCATAATCTCTTCTTAGAGAATTAAGTCTTGAGGCTAAGGTTGCTTAGGCCTCAAGCAAATTGGAATAGGGTTGCTAATAAAGGCCCGCTGGGTAGAAGTGAGGGGTTACAGACCGGAGTGTTAGACGAGGTCTACATAGGTTGTAAACTTCATTTCAATTAGTGATTTCGAGTTCCGAGTGTGGCGCACTAAACAGCCCGTGATTTTTCCCAGTGGTTGGGTTTCCACGTATACATCAAGTGTCTTTTTAATTCCGCACTATATTACACTTGCTTGTATTTTTGACTAGTAGGGGCATTTTCGTAAAATTGACTTGCATGCAAAAATTGGGTAATAATAGCTAAAATCTATTCACCCCCCCCCCCCCCCCCCCCCCCCCCCCCCCCCCCTCTAGATTAATATATTGAACACGCCTTTAGGACTTTCAATTGGTATCAGAGCGGGTTCCTAGATATACTTAAGTGATCCTAGCTCATTTTAGGTGTGTTGTGCATTTGTGTGATTTTTGCTCATTCATACATTTTGCATACATTTCATTCATTCATTTGATACAATGAGTGGATTCGGTGGCAACCATGAGGGTGCTTCAAGCACACGGCCTCCTCTCCTCACCGGTGTAAATTATGCCCCATGGAAAGGCAAGATGGAGGCATATGTGTGCCAAATCCATGATAGGGCATGGATGGCAATTGAAGATGGGTATGCACCTCCTATGATGACTCCCACGAGTGGTGGAGAAGAAGTACTCAAGCCAAAGGCCCAGTGGTCACCTGAAGAGTTTGAGACTTCAAAATGGAATAGGAAGGCATGGCATGCTCTTCTATGTGCAGTGGATGAAAATCAGTACAAACTGATTCAGAACACTAGGATAGCCAAGGAGGCATGGGATATCCTACAGGTTGCACATGAGAGAACCGATGTCGTTAAGGATTCCAAGCTACAAGTCCTTCAAACGCAATTTGAGTTGCTTAAAATGGATGAGGACGAGTGCTTCAATGACTTTGAAGTCAAGTTGATGGATATTGTGAATCAAAGCCATCAACTAGGTGATCCTTATTCGGATAGGAGAGTTAAGTAGAAAATTATGAGGTCTCTCCCCGCTAGGTTCGAATCAAAAGTGACGGCTTTAGAGGAAAATAGCACATACAAGGATATGAAGCCGAGCGAGGTGATTGGAAGACTCCTCGCCTATGAATCTAGGAAGGCTCCTAGTATTTCACCTCCTAAAAAGCAAAAAGGAATTGCTTTGAAAGCTTCCAAGGTTGAGAAGGAGGAAAAAGGTGACTCGGACCAAGACATGGCTTTGCTACTTAGAAGATTCAAGAAGTTTGTCAAGTTCGAGAATAAAGGCTTTGGATCCAAAGGCCAAGACTTGAAAAAAAAAGCTCACTTCAAGAGTTTTGAGCCTAGGCAAGAGCATAGTGAGAAGAAAGGGGTCCAATGCTATGAGTGTGGTGGTATAGGTCACATCTCACCGGATTTTGGGAACTTGAAGAACAAGATGGCAAAAGTGATGACCGCCACATGGAGTGAAAGTGATGACTCCAGAGAGGGAGATAAGTCATCAAGTGATGATGAGCTTATCAATAACTTCAAGGCATTGGGTGCCACTTGTGAAGAAAATGAAGTTGTTGGTAAGAATTCCGTTGCTAGTGATCCCATAGAAGAAAAAGATGAAGAAGTAGCTCTAGAGAAGATAAATGTAGCTACTCATTGGGATATGACTCTCATTGACTCAAGAGACCAAGGTGGAGGTCTAAATGAGGGAAATGACTCCATTAGTGAGAATGAGAGTGGAGGAGATAACTTAAGTGAAGATGACTCATCATCTAACTCTACAAATGGAAGTGTAGAGAAAATGGATGTAAATGACTTTATAGTCAAGTGTGAAAGTTCATTGGAGAAGAAAAATATAAAGTTGAAGATTTTAGAGGATGAAAATCTAGAACTTTCAACACACAATGACCACTTAAGTAAACAAGTGGAGGCATCCAAGAAGATTGAAGACAAGCTAAGGGATGAGCTAGCTATGTCTAAGAGGAATGAAGAAGGGTTGAAGAGAGAGCTTGTTGAAGCCATAGAGTCATTGTCTAGGATGACTACAAGCACCAAGAAACTTGACCACATTCTTGGTAGTGGAAAGAACCCTTGTGACAAGAAAGGTATTGGGTATGAAGAAACAAAGGAGATCACTACTCCAACCAAGACCGTCTTTGTCAAGAGTTTGGGCAAGAAAGAAGCCTCGCCGGTGCACACTCCTAGGAAGAAAATTGATCTAGGACAATGTTCAAGAAGTGCACAAGTGAAGGTAGCTCCAAAGAGACAACCTCAAGCTCAAACAGTTCCTCAACCTAACTTCCCTAAAGCTCATATTCATCAAGGGAAGAGGCCAATCATGCAAAATGAAACAAGGAAGCAAGCTAGACCTGTTCAACAACAAAGAAGATTTGAACCTGCTCAACCACAAAGTCATGGGATGGCTCCTATGCATGCACAAGGACATGGTATGAATTCTAAATTTATCCCTACATGTCACTTTTGTGGTATTAATGGTCACATTAGACCAAATTGCTTTCATTTCATTAAATTTTGTAGAATCAAAAGCATGATTGAAAAGAGAATGATAAGAGCTAGAATGCATGCTAATAGGAAGGAAAACATTCATATTCATGATCCTATTAATTCTAGACCTCTTGAACCCTTGACCACTAGGAAGAAAAATGTCATATCTATGTGGATAAAGAAAAATGAACCCGCTTGCTACGAGACTAACAAGTCTCAAATAGGTTCATCCAAGTCAAATGGACTTGGGAGGTCCATAGGACCTAATGACCTTCATTGATGAAGGATGATATTGACCCCATATGGGGAACTCAAGCAAAGAGAGCTTATGCATACTTGTTGCATGCAAATATTTGAAAAATATTATGCTTCTTTGTTAATTGCTTGAGTAAGCTTGGTTGCACATATGTATATATGTTTTCTATTCAATAAGTGTGAACCATGCTTGTTTACAATCCATGTCATATTTATGTTCAAACATGCATTTTTGGACTAGGAGATTTACATAGGAAGTATGATTTGATTGACCTATAGTTATCTCCATGACAAGATGATTCTTAATAACATGCTTAAAAAATTGAAAAGCATGAGTGTTTATAACATGCTAATGTCAAATGAAAAAGCATGAAATTCATATGACATGCTCAAATGAAAAAGCATGAATTGATGATTGCAATTTTTAAATTCAAAACTTGTGTGAAAAAGCTTATGAGACTCAAAATGAATAAAGGATCTTGTATCCGTTTAAAGGAATTTATATTCCAAATTGTCTCTCTTTCTTTATTTGTTGAACATGTCTACTATCATACGGGTTTCATTCCCGGAAAAATCAAATAGAGTGCAAAGTTACTCATGACATGTTTGGCTTATAAAGATGGATATAGTTGCTCATAAATTAAAATCAATGTAAACTCTATATCCTTGCTTCTCTCATGACATTGGTGAAATTGGTTTGAATTCTTATTAGAAACCTTTGTCATTTGTTTTGCCAAATACCATTGTATTTTGGACTTGAATGCTACATGTCTTGTATGCAAAGCATGTTTTGTTTCACACATTTATTTTAAAATAAATCTCCTTGTTTCTCTCCATTTGATAGAGTTGCATAAAGTGCATTTAATAATTATGCAAATGACTTGAATGCTATCATCTCTCTTTGCTAAGTGACCCGGTTGGGGACTACTCCTTTGCCTATATCATGACAAAAATGGGGAGTAGAATGGTGGTAAGGGGAGGTGCAAATTGTTGTAGCAATTGTGCACATTTGGGAGAATATATATTGAGGGGAGTAACCCATTGAGGGGGAGCATTGCATTCACAATTATTGCATGATGTTGTAGTTGTACTTAAATTCTAAGAATGCAAATGCTTGTTTTTATTCTCACATGATTCATCTCACTTTTTACTTGAATTGGATAGTATAGAAACTTTGCTTTCAGGGACTGATTATTCTACAAGAGATTGAAG
Source organism: Acer yangbiense (assembly GCA_008009225.1). NCBI lineage: Eukaryota > Viridiplantae > Streptophyta > Magnoliopsida > Sapindales > Sapindaceae > Acer > Acer yangbiense. Next base: position 19,685,877 of record CM017771.1, read on the forward strand.
ACTTCAAGATTTTTTTTAATATATCTCTTTGTAATGTAGATAGTCATTGTTGACCTATAGTTTCTAATTTTTTGTGAGGAATCAATGTGAGTGGTGGTTTTGTCACGAAATAGCCAAAGGGGGAGATTGTAAGGATTCCCGATTTGTTGATTGGCTTATTTCGTGGACAAACCACATGTTGGGGATTATATGTAAGGGTAGCTTTAGTGATAGATATTCAAGCTCAAGACCCTCTCATGTTCTCAAGGTTGATAAGCACCAAAGGTAAACTTCTATGTGCTTAATTTGCTTTGAAGAGATTAGTTACACACACACATTCACATCTCATGCATAATTCATTCTCTTGTATGTTGTGTATGTGTTGTTATTTTGTGCTCATTAATGCTCATTAACATCTCTTCTTGCATGTTTACATGATTGCATCTTGTATGACCAATGTCATGCCATGCCATGCATGCTTTTGAGAATTCATACATGGTGTCAGGCGCTGTACAAAGCGCTGTTGGAAGCGCTGTTCGTATAGCGCCCATCCTGACCTGGTCGAAAATGCATTTTTAAATGCATCAGGTCTGATGCAATTTTGGAAGGCGCTGTACGAGCGCTGTACAAAGCGCTGTTCGTACAGCGCCCCTCTGTTTTCCCGTGAGAACAGAGTAGGGGCGCTGTACAGGCGCTGTACGTAGGGGCGCTGTACAGGCGCTGTACAAGAGGCGCCCTACGTACAGCGCCCAAGGCAAAAATAGGTGTAACTTATTCAAAACGACCACACTTTGTTTTGACACCCTATATATATGCCACTTTGACTTTAGGTCAATCAAGTGAGTTGATTATCAGATTTCATACTTAGAATATTTTTCAAGAAAAGAAAGATACAAAAGAACTCACCTTTAACCACTCAAATCAAATCCCTTGTGCATCAAATTTCATATTGCATCTTCTATGTCTAGATAGAAAGCATCCATGATTGGGTTTGCATCATCACAACTTGCTTGGTAAGATTTTGATTAAGTTCATCGTATTTGAGTATTTTTATTATCAAGCTATTCTCTTTAATTTACTTGTATGTTTTGATCATATGATAAATACAAGAATAGAGAATTAATTGTGATGAATTGATTGAGTGTTGTATTGTGATAGCTAATTAGGTTTTTAATTAATCTTGATTAGCTAAGCTATTTGACATGTCATTTAGCAATTGATATCTAGGGTTGATTTAAATTGATTATCTTATCATCCTAGATAAGCATCTAAGGTTCCCTAGCCTTGTTTGTTAATTGAATATTCATACATATTCACATAGGTTGCATAATCTCTTCTTAGAGAATTAAGTCTTGAGGCTAAGGTTGCTTAGGCCTCAAGCAAATTGGAATAGGGTTGCTAATAAAGGCCCGCTGGGTAGAAGTGAGGGGTTACAGACCGGAGTGTTAGACGAGGTCTACATAAGTTGTAAACTTCATTTCAATTAGTGATTTCGAGTTCCGAGTGTGGCGCACTAAACAGCCCGTGGTTTTTCCCAGTGGTTGGGTTTCCACGTATACATCAAGTGTCTTTTTAATTCCGCACTATATTACACTTGCTTGTATTTTTGACTAGTAGGGGCATTTTCATAAAATTGACTTGCATGCGAAAATTGGGTAATAATAGCTAAAATCTATTCACCCCCCTCCCCCCCCCAGATTAATATATTGAACACGCCTCTAGGACTTTTATATATAACAAAACACTAACTTAAAATTACGAATAACAAACTAAAAATAAATATAAACTAAGAAAAATACATGAATCGAAGAACCAAATATGAATATTTTTATAATTGAAAATTTCGATAGATGGGATTTAGGACTTGAGAGAGAGGAAATTGGGAGAGAGGTTCTGCCTTTGTGTATCTGCGTGTGATAGTTTGAACTAGAGGATAATTGGATGTTTCATGTAATGATATATAAATAAACAATATTAATTATTGAGATATGTGATATACTGATATGTCTGGTTTTGTTGTCCTTAAAGGGAAAGGAAAGATGATTTGTAGCACTATTGCGTGCGTGTAGAAGTCTGAAACTATGAGAGAAGTGAGCTGCATTAATTAAAGTAAAGCTTAAATAATTTTTTTTTTTTTTTTAAAGGCTGACCTGGCTTTAGCCCGGGTCAGCCCTCTTTTGAGTCCGCCCCTGCATGTATGATGTTTCCCTTCAACTTTGCAAATATATTAACAAGACCAATACAATTGTACAACTTTGCAAAAGTACAGCTCATAAGCTAACGAAATAATAAATGATAAAAGAGGAAAAGAAAAGAAAATTTAAAAAGAAAGAAAATAAAAGAGGAGAGGGATTACATGTATAAAAATTTTTATTTTAAATGAAGTAAATTGAGAAATAAGAATAGTAAAAAAAAAAAAGAGAAAAAAAAAAGGGATTTTAAAGAAAACATGTAGAGTAAAAAAAGAAAAAGAAAAAAAAAACGTGTAAAGGAAAAAAGAAAAGAAAAGAAAAATAAATAAAAGACATAAAATTAATTAAGGTGAGAGAATGAAATAAAATAATAATATTTTGGAGAGATAAAATATTAATTAAGTGAGACCTGAGAGACAATGTCTATATTAAATAAGGAAAGAAAAAGAGAATAAATCATATCCATTAAAAGAAGCAAGATCCAATGGCCAAGAAATTGTGTCAAAAATTGTGTAAAAAAATGGGGTCATGGATCCTGCCCCTATAAATATATATATATATAGTCTTTCTATTATCAGTTCGAACTGACATAAGTTATATCAGTTCCTTGTATGTGGGCCACTAGATTTAAATACTTTTGACTGACAAGCGCATACAGCCAAGTCAAAGTATTTAAATTCAGTGGCCCACATGTAAGGAACTGATATAACTTTTATCAGTTGGAACTGATAATAGAATTTATATATATATATATATATATATATATATATATATATATATATTATTTATATATAATTTTTCTATTGTCAGTTCATCCTAATAAAAAAAATATCAGGACGAAAAATATGGACCATTAGATTTACATACTTTAACTCAAAGCATATGCACTTGTCAAAACTTCTTCATAATCTATGGTCTACATTCTTCGTCCTGATATATTTTATATCAGGACAAACTGATAGTAGAAAGACTGTATATATATATATATTAATTAAATTATCATATTAAAAAATCAAGGTTAACTAATTTTATATTATATTTATTTCCAAGGTTACCTCTTCCCCAGTTCTAAGTTCTAATCCTCTATATTTATTCTTTAAACTATTTCATCTCATCCGAAGTTGTTGGCACTAAACAAATTTATTGAGGATGAGTAACTATTTTTTTTTTAGAATTCAAATCATCTATCAAAAAATGGTGTCTCAATTTGTGTCTAACCAACCAAATTTGGTCATGTGTACACAATCATTTACATTTAATTATTTTTTTTAAAAGCGTTTACACATGGCCCAATTTTGTTGGTAAACACAAATCGGGACACCATTTTTTGACAGGTGATTTAAATCCTTTTTTTTATTGTTTCGTACAAAAATGCATTAAGCAATACAATTTAGTTTGTTTTTTTTATAAGTTTTATGTGTTCTGCACTTGAGTTTTTTTTTTTTTTTTTTTTTGTTAACTATTATTGACTTATTGTTATGCACTTGGATTAAATTTAGTATTATTGTTTATCTTATTGATAATGAGTTTAACTACTTATATTGATATTATTATATTTGTTCAAATAAAAAAAATGTAATTATTTTCTTAAACAGCCAAACCGATCCGAACCAAACCAATTTTTATTGGTTTTGTTTGGTTTGGTTTGACCTTATAATTGGTTTGGTTTGAGTTGTACAAAAATAAACCGAATAAATAATGGTTTGGTTTGGGTATCGTCAAACCCAACCCAAACCAACCCATACTCACCCCTTTAGGGACTCGAACCTGAGACATTTATGAAAGCTCCCTTAAAGTTATGTTTACTCTTCTCAAATTAATAAAAAAAAAAAATTAGTCCTTTGTGATTTTTTTTAATTATTTTCAACGGAGTTTTGCTAGCCTACAAGAAGAATTTGAAGTATACAAGAAAATTACATAGTTATTTATTTTCAACTTTTTCTAATTTTTTGTCTCTAAAACTCCTTATTTATTTAAACAATCGAATTGAAATCTAATAGATTTAAGACTTTGTAAGAAAAAACCCTAAGCCCCATCCCCATTTGAAGGTAAAATGGCCTCCAAAAAGGGGATGGGAACGGGTGAATTTCACCCCCTAAATCTAAACGGAGATGGGTGGGAATGGGTTCCCCACTCCAAATGTATATATATTTTTTAAGTTATTAAATTATTTTAAATTAAGTTATTAAATTAACTTTGTTTGAAAGTTTTATCATGTAATAGGAGATTGGTACTTGAATGTTATATTTAGTGGATGTTTAAATGTTGGATTAATATTCACTTTTATTTATATTATTATTTTTAAATTTCAAATCAAACAATGTTAAACGGGAATTAAATGGGGGATTGAGGACCAAGGGAAACAAGAGAAATAGAGAAAATGGATGAGGACAAAGAATCAGAGATACTTCTCTCCAAACGCCCTCACCCATATTTCCCCCCATATGAGGATGGGGGCGGGGGCAGAGAATTTCTTCCATCCCCATTTGACCCATTGACATCCCTAATAGTGACACGACCCTTCTTATCGTTTTAAACTAATGAAATTTTCTTTAATGCACTTAGCATTATGATGCACTGATCGTTCATATTATTACCATATAGTACGAATAACCAATTACACATAACTGCATTTCATATGGCATGATGGGAATGGAAAGCTTATCCAGGGACGGCCATCCTGGGCCCCTTTTTTAAAGAGTCATGTTTACATGTTTTGAGTATTAGTTCAATTGCCCATTTTTGTTTTGTTTCGGATCATAAAAAGCTCAAATATTTGTTTTGAGTATTAGTCTAAATGTTTTAGATCAAAAAGCCTCATATCAAAAAAGTCTAAAAGTTAAAATAAAACAAAAAATAAATAAATAGGACCCAGCTTGGACAAACAATGGTCCAAAGATAAATGTTTATTAATGCCCAAATTTTTATTTTTATTTTCAGACATATCGGTATATCACCTAAATAGTTAAATGATTTAGGGTTTCTTATTTTTATCTCCAGCCACCAACGCTTAAATTCAATTTCTTTCAATCTCCAAGTCCCAGGCTCTCAACGCTCTAATCTGTCCTACTCATCTCTTTACTTCCTCATTTCACTTCAATCTTTATTAAAAATTCTCTCTCAAGTCTCGACATTCACTCATTCAAACCCAGCAGCCCAGGTAATGTCTTTTTGTATTATACTTTTTTTTTTTTCCTAATTTTGTTGTTCTTTTGTTTAATTATATAGATTTGATTTTTGTGCTTTTTTTTCTATTTACTTTTGCTTGGATCTAAATTCTGAAGAAAGACCTATAGTTGGTTTGTATGTGTTTGGATTTTAAGGGGGTTTATTGTTGTTTTGGAGGCATAATTGTGCTTTTTTTTTGGGTGAAAATTACCAACAATGACCACATATATTATAGGAAATTCGTTTTTAACCACATGCATACTTTTAATTGTTTTTAACCATGTTTTTGAGAAATTACTCAAAAGCCCTCATATAAAAACCCCCCTCAAAACACTCTCTCTCTCTTTTCTCTCTTTTCTTTCTCTCTCCTCTCCTCTCCTCTCTCTCACCGATCTCTCTCTCTCCCTCAAAGCACCGCCGGCGTGGCCGTGCGTCGTCGCCGAGGGCCGACGAAGGCCGACGAAGGCGTCGCAGCGGGCCGGTGCCCTTCTGGGCTGCACGACAGCGCCGTCGTCGTGCAGCTGGGTCGTGCGAGCTGCTCCTTCGCGAACGAAGGGGTTCGCCGTCGTCGTGCAGCGCCGTCATCGTGCAGGTGGGCCGGCGTCGTCGCTGCTGCTGCCGTCCTTCTGCGCGATCGCCGGCGATGGATCTGCAAAACAAACAAAAAACCTAAACCTAAACCTAATTTGAATTTGGGGAAGAAGAAGAGGAAGAAGAAAGAGGGAAAAAAAAAAAAAAAACTTATCCTAATTTCAATTTAGTCCAGATTTCAAGTTTGAATATTTCTATTTTAGGCATGATTTCAAGTTTGAATATTTCCATTTAGGCATGATTTCAAGTTTGTGTATTTCAATTTAGTCGTGATTTCAAGTTTGTTTCGAGGTTTAAAAAACACTATTTTCAGAGGTACTCTGGTAATTTATGGTACTAAACTGAATTTTTTTTTAAAAAGTGGTTATTAACAATTAAAAATTCAAAAGTGGTTAAAAACAAAAGTATGATGTTTAGGGAGGCTAGTTTCGGTTTTCTCTCTTTTTTTTGGTCCATTTTAAATTTTTCGGAATTAAACACTGGAGCCCATTTTAAATTTTTCGCCTTGGGCCTCCAAAAGCTCAGGACCGGCCCTGCTTATGGTTACACCAAAGAATTTCCGTAAATAAGCAATAGTTCTCAAGAAAAACTAGGATCACTCATCTTTTATCTTCCACAAAATGAAATCCTCCTTAATCTATTAAAATGGACACATTATTTTCCATGAAAAAGAAAAGCAAAAACACAGTGAAATTGACAGTCACAGATTCATCCAACTTTCTTCTTTATTTAAAACAAGCCAGGCACAGTACAAAGTGTAGAAAAAATAATACAAAATTTAGAATGAGAAGATATGGTCCAGATATTGTGCAAAAAAATAAGACACAAGTTGAGAGGAGTAGGTGATGTATATATGTAATGTAGTATTGGCCTATTGGGGGTCCATACATAGTTTGCATTCAATGGAGTAATAATGGTATAAAAGCATTATAGCATAAACTTTAGGCTCAGCAGGCAACTTTTGAATCTTTTCAAGAATGATGAGTAGATCATCAAATACCAATCCCTCGATTTCTGTGCATCTTAATCTTCACCTATTTTGTTTTTTTTCCCCTGCTGTAATCCATCCACGTCATCTCAATTAACCGATATTCGAATCTGGGTTATTGTCCACGTCAAGTCACATTGGTGGAACTGCTCTCTAAGAGCCAGTTTGGTATTACTATAACTTTTATAATAATTACTTTTAGATATGCTGAAAAAATAATCAGTTATGAATTTAATCAGTAAATATTTGGTTAATTGTAATTTTAAAATTACTGTATAACTCAAAAGAAGTATACATATATTTAGTAATTTTATTACAAAAGTACTAAAATCAGTTATAATGACTAAAATATGGGTCCAAATATTAACACTCATAAAACTTATTAGTACACCTATTTTTATAAGTACACTCATGTCTAAAATTTAAAAAATAAATATTACTGTAAACACTTATCCTAATGCCAATAATACCCTCATTGAAATAAATATATTCATTTTAATACATATTATTTATAAACACTTTTAAATTATGATCACACCCCATTTATAAAAAAAATCATATTATTTTTGGAATCAGATCCTCTTTTAATGATGGTCAAATTTACTTTTAGAAATATTTCAAATGTTGAAGCCTTATAAAAGGGAATATGTGTGACCGTATATCCTCAAGAGATAATCTGGAATTCTCTTATTTATACCGCTATCTTTAAAAATAAAAAAAAATAAAAAAAATTGATATCTACATCTATCTTGAACAAAAAAAAACTTGTTGATATCTAAAACTATCATTAAATATATATATATATATATATATATATATATATATATATATATATATATATATATATATATATATATATATATATATATATATATATATATATTGTTTATTGATAAAATTCATAACTATATATAAATGAAAGATAAAAACAATATGATAATCATGTGATGATGAAAAAGTTTGATACTTGAAATAAAATTAGAGTTTAAATAAGGTTTATCATAAAAATTAGAGTTTATCATATGTTAGGGTTTATCATAACATTTACCCACAAAAGTGGACTATTGTTGAGTCGTTAGCTACTGTTTGGAAATTGTTGTCATTCTACATATTACTACTGCCCATGATCAACCGGTAGTTTGTCAATTATTTTATTGGTCATGTTATATTTGCTATCTTTGTATGAAAACAAAAATATATGTTAGGGTTTATCAGTTTTTTTTTTTTTTCTTAAAGGTAAGTTTTTTTTAATAAAGAAATATAGTTGAAGATATGGGTGTAATTAATTAGTGTAAATAGTATTTGGTTTATTTTTAATTAAAGTAATTTATCCTTATTGGTAAATTTCTATTGGGATATTTTTGTAATAAATTTTTTTAATAAAATATGGAAAGCTTCTTTTGACAATCCAATTTTTTTCTTTTTACACTTCTTTTCTAAAAACACTCCATTATCAAAATTTAAATTTTAAAAAATTCTAAAGACACTTCATTTTGTTACAAGATTATCCTTTTTATCTTTTTTGAATTAAATTATTAAAAAAAAATTATCTCACCTAAATCATTACATTAATTATTACATATTAAATACTCTCTCCTAAATTTTTAATTACTATATTAAACTCTCTCTCCTCCAATACATATCTCTAATTTTTAATCTCCATTCTTTCTCAAGTAAAACTAACAGTTAAGGAAAAAAAAAAAAAAAAAAAAAAAAAAAAAAACTTACTTATAAGCTTGATTTTTAGGAACTATATGTATGTATATACTAAAAAAAAAATTAAAAATCGAAATATAAAAATGTTTTTTATTACTTTTGTAGGCATATGATTGCTTAAAGAACTTTAATTCTTTCATTAGTCTTAGAAATTCTAAGTTTAATCGAATATAGTTGAAACACTTCAAGCTTTCATATATATTACTGTTAGTAAAAAACTAAAATATTCATAAGTTATTTTTTCTTTAACTATTAATCAGAGATTGATAGAAAGTATGGAAATATGATTTATTTATTTATTTTATATTTTTTTGAAAAATGGAGAGAGATTAATTAGGAGAGAGTGTTTAATATAGTAATAACATATTTAGAAAAGATAGTTTAATATGGAATATTTAATCTAATGATTTAGGAGAGAGAATTTTTTTTTTTTTTTTTAATAATTTAATTAGTTTGGAGTGTCTTTAATTTATTTTTATTTTTTTGTCTTGTTTAGTAATTTTAATTTAGGTTAAAATTGTCATTAATAAAAAAAAAAATTAAATTGGAGTGTGAATAGATAATTTATGGATTGTAAGGAGAAACTCTCTAAAATATGAGTGTACTAATAAGTTTTATGGGTGTCAATATCGGCACTCCTAAAATATACATGATTTTAGAACCCTACTTCATTTTTTTTTTCATTAATTATATATATTAAATCAATATTTAAGTAGAATATTTAAATTAGAAGAAAAAAAAATTCCGTAAGAACAATAAAAATATTTTTAAAAGATTTTATAAATCAAATCAATATTTAAATAGAATATTTAATTTTAAGATGAAATAAGGTATATAAATGATTTTAACTTGATTTCATAAGGGTAATAATGATATTTTAAACCCCAAGGGGTGGTACCGTTGGTCACTGGGGAGAGCCGTAAACTCGGATGTCTTGGGTTCGATCCCTGGCAGCCACGTTTCTCTTGGGACCACTGGAGGTTTACTCGGCTGTTAACTTCAGGGCCTCGTGGGATTAGTCGAGGTGCACGCAAGCTAGCCCGGACACCCACGGATACCAAAAAAAAAAGATTATATTTTAAAGGATTCATTAAATGCTGAAATAGATTATTCCATAATCACTTTCAAAAGATAACTCCCCACCTACTTCTCAAAATCACCGTCAAAACTTGCCAAATTATTAATTAATCATTTTTAAAAGTTTTACCAAACATCATTTTGTATCAAAATTATAAAATAAGTATGATTTTAATTTTTCAAAAGCAATACCAAATTGACCGTAATTTACTTTTTTTTTTTTCTCATTCCGTTTCATGTATCATGTTATAAGTATATTAGTAGTAACTATACAGTTATAGTAGATTTTTAGATTTTGGTATTGTAGATAAAAGTTATATCAACTATAATTGTCACATGATATTAGAATTACAAACTTGTGTTTTTCTTTTTAATGTTGTCATTATCAACATGTTCAATAGAGCATTAGAGCATAATTCTTCTAACCAATATTGAAATTGTTACTTTCAGTACAGTAGACATTTCCTACGTTATAGATTTATAGAAACACAGAAGCAAGAAAGACAGTGTGAGTTCAACTAATAGAGGTTACACTGCAAAAGTAAGCACCAACTGCTCTTTCTAAAAAGACCAAAACACCCATGTAAAGAACATCAATCTATTTTAATTAATTAATTAATTAATTTTTTTCTAGGGGTTAGAGATGTCATCAACATGTATTGCTAATAAATTAACAGAGGAGAACAAAAAAAAAGTCAGAAACTGTATGGAGAACAAAACAGAGGAGTATTAAAATAAATCTGTAGCAAGAATCAAATGGCAAGGTGAAAAATGAAAAGCAGTCAACAAATGGGGAAGGCCCAATTCTGCTGTCAGTCAGGAATTGGATATTTCTTTTCTTTCAAAAATCAAAATATATTGCTTTTGATGACTTCTATGATTAGGCTTTAATAAAATTTATTGGGATCAATCCACACAGAATTATGCACCAAAAAGCAATGATTGGGAACATCTTGCACTTTTGGACCAAATGTTGAAACTTTATGGATTAATGTATGAACAAATTACCTAAAGGATCCAAGCTAAAACAGGGAAAAAAAAAAAAGGAAAAAAAAAGAAAATTAAACATAAAATTATAAACAATCATTTGCATAATCCACAAAAAAACAAAGATTATCTGCATCAATCATACAATGTTAATTTAAATCTAATGAAATGACACAAATATATGTGCAAACTTTAACTTTTTACCCAAATGATATTATATAAGCTATATGGATATGATCATGAGATCTATTATATTTCCTCTGCATATTAAACATTGTATTCTGCTCAGGATTACACAAAAATGGTTGGAATTTTGACAAAGGTGCAGAAATCCAAGATCTCAAACAGGACAATCATTAATTCTTAAACAAACTTTGGTCACATAATTTATAATTTAAGAACAATGCTGCATTCGGCCCATCCACAATCCTTTAAATATAGAAACTTGAGGCATTTAAAAGAGAAAACAAAACCAAAATGCAAAGAAAGATAATCATGATTTGATTGCACAAGGCTCAATGGCTCCTCTTGATTTAATTAAAGAAGAAGAACTATACATATAGACAACTTAATGAACTCCCCCACCCCCCACCTACCATATTAATATGTTATATTGTATCCCCCACTCCACCTAAAACTAACAAAAGTACAATAATAAGCCCACTTTCCCAATTTTCTCATAAAATTTAAAATAAAAACAATAAAATTGAAGGAAGGAAGCTCCATTTTCATGGCTGAAGAGCTTTAACAAGTATCTAAGATCAAAAAAGACACAATAATGGGAACTTTGAGTGACTTGGTGGTTGGACCTTGAGTTGATCAGATTCTGAGCAAGTAGATACTAAGCTCAGGAGTGCCATTGCTATCAGGGTTCATCATATAGAAAGCCTCAGAATCTCTAGACCCAACAATTCTCTCAAACTTGGCTCTCATATACATGAGCTCACCATCAGCAGCACCAGAGTCATCATCATCTCCAGTACTCACAGGCAACACACCAGCTCCCATTGAAATGGGCTCCACAGCCTTCAAAACCCTCCATTCCTTAGCACCACACTCCCTTCTAGTAGCAAACCCACATTTTTTCCCATTACAGTAAGTCCTCCACATAGTTTCTTCAAGTAGTTTCTTCACAGTCACAGATTTCTTCTCTTGTTCTAATTCTTTCTCCTTATCACATTCCAAAGCAATCCTGACTAACCCAGATGCCATTTCTTTAACCAAACCACTTATTGGAGTTGCAAGCTCAACCAGAAAAGCTGGTGGTGAATTGGGGTCTTTTTGGAATGCAAAATGGACATGACCACGTCGGTGGCCGAAAAGGGTTCCAACAACTCTGGTTCCAAGACCCAATTGAAGACCGGAGCGATTCTTGCCAAATGATGTGAGAATTGTTCGAAGCCTAGCAACAGCAACAGCTTGAAGCTTTTTCTTTGATGTGGGGATGGAGGAGACTTGTTGGGTGGATTTAGTGTTGTTATCTTTTTTCTTGTCTTGTTGGGTGGTGTTTGAAGGAGGAGCTTCATCGTCTTCTTCGGTTCCAACCTTTTTGGTCCAGTGGAAATGCCTCTTCGAGGAGAAGTCTTGAGACTGAGAGGGGACTCTAACCATGTTGGGCTTCATAATCAGAAATTCGGAAGGAGAAGGAGAAGGAGAAGGAGAAGGAGAGAGAGAGATATTCTAAGATTTTTAGTTTCTAGTTTCTTCTCTTCTCTTTTATTTATTGATATAATTTTTTGGTGGGGGGACTGGACTTCTCTTTAATTCTTTATTTGTTTCTAGTCCTTTGAAGAGAATCCTGACAAAAGAAACATAGACTGTCCCACCAAACTGATTTAGTAAGAGAAGAGAGGGGTATATTATGTAAATATGTAATGTGTTAATGTGTTTCAAATGGGAAAAGAAAGGAATCTAAGGGGACAATGTGTGTGTTGTTTCACTTTCTTTGTGGGGTAAAGAGAGAAAGAGAAGAGGGATTTTGCTTGACTGACTCTTTTGACCTGAAATCCAAAACAAAAAAAAAACAAGAAACAGAGTAAAGTGTGCTCTATTAATAAGCAATGAAACCACACAAAGACCATCACTGTTCAAACCAGACATGCTTCGAACCACGTTTGTTCTGCAATCTGCATCCATGTCTTGTTGTGTAGTAAACTTACTACTGTTGCGAATGTTGGGTTCGATTTGGTGTTGTCCATTTCTCTCTAATTCCTCCTCGGTGCCTGGCTGATTTCACCTACCTGCGAAGCCTGACACCTCATTGTCTGTGGGTCCCATCCCATCAAACAAATTCCATCCATTTTTGAAACATCACTACCATGGTCCCACAAGTGTGCATTTCAAGTGACTTCAATCCGCAGACTAATGTCTAGTCGCTTACTTTTTCATAGTGCGGTTTCCACCTCTATTGGTATTTGGTATGTTACATATATATTGACATTAACATTATTACAAGTCCACAATGAAAACGATGAAGATGAAAAATATATTGTCTGCATTTTTAACTTCGCGTTATGTTGTATAAAACATTCTCCACATTTGAATCAGTTATAGATCTATATATAAAGTTAGGAGGTGGGGTTTTGGACAAACTCTCACTAATTACATTAAGTTATAGACATGATCCATAAAGTACAAATGGTAGTGCATATCCACAAAATAGGCCACTGCACTCTCAAAGGATTTTTGTACATAATATAAGCACAAATGGGAAGGGAAGAGGAAGTCAAGGATGCTTGCCTATGCTTGTTGAGATATGCTGGAAGAAAATTTTCAAATCCTATAGTTAGCTCTCTAAACTTGGGTTAAGGTCTGCTTGTTTTGGAGGGGCCGCTGCCCCGCCGTTCATTCTTGCACGTGCCTCAGCAAACATCCTCTGCTGCTCCGCCACCGCTTCTTCTTCCGTCATCTCTGCTCCATTGCTCCATTTTCCACCTTTCAAGGAGTCCTGCTGAAAATCATTACCACAAACATTTTGATGTGCTCAGCAACCAATTTCTCATAAAAACCATCTTAAACTCAGACAAGCAAAAGGAGATCGAGCAAACAATCACCATAGTCTCGAGTTTGTGTTGCTCATATGCAGCATACACCTCCTCAATGTATTCACCAAACCCAAGAACCTAATAATATCACATGAAGAAATCACATTATTACTTCCAGATACAAATCAAGAAAATCTGATGAATGAGCAACAAAATAGAATGTATATTGAAACAAGGATCCTGCAACAAAGTGACCATCTCATGCTGCCAAATACTAGGAGTTGTAATCACAAGGGATGATTCTATTGTGACAAATCTTTCAAAACGGATCTGCATTTGCTTGAGCCTCAAAACAGAGACAATGTTGCAATAAACTAATGGGCCCACAGGAAGGTTCATAATCCAATATCTCTTTGAGCTCTAACTCTATTAACTCACCCGATTTACGCTTATTGTGATAAGGTAAACAAATGAAAACTCATTACAATTTAACAAGATGCATCATTCAAAAGCTGTTAAAATCAAAAGCTATTTGAGAATTAGATGTCACTATATTGCTTATAGGCCAATAAAGTTTCTGACCAATGATCCATTGGTTAAATTCTTCTGGACTCGAGCAGTCATTTTACGATTCTAAAAAAAAGTGTGAGAATTATGAAATGGAAATCGAAGTTATCAACTAAATTGTAAGTTATAATATCCAAACAAGATAGATCCTAGAGCATTAAAATATTGGTAAACTATTTGCAAGTACTAGCTAGCTTAGCTAGAAAGACCTTTTGTCGTTGTACAAGAGGTCTTAGCTTGGCTATTTAGCTTTATTTTTGTTATTTGGATTGTTATTTCATTTAGCATCGGTGGTTATTTTGTTGTGTTTAGGGATCTTGTATTAGGCTAGTAAGAGGACTAAATATACCCCTCTTTAGGTATTGTAGAGGCGGTTGATATTTTGATACCACTTTTGATGCGGCAGATATGGAATGATCAAGCCAAAACCATGGCTAATGGGAATAAACCCGGTGAACACAAGTCTGATAACAATATATCAAAAATATCAAAATATCTACTACCTAAAGAGAGGTATTTATAGTCCCTCTTACCAACCCAATACAAGAGTCATAAACACAAAACAAAATAACACTAATGCTAAATGAAATAACAACCCAAATAACAAAAATAAAGCTAAATAGCCAAGCTAAGATAAATCTTCCTACATCAGTCTTGGATTCAAATCTCACTCACGCCAAAGTGGTGAGGGGTTTGATTTATATTTATTGTAATAATAATAATAATAATAATAATAAATCAGTAATCTATAACATTTAATGTAGAAAATCCTATTGCATGCATTATTGGAAGAGGGATTGATTGAGCAAAAAAAATGAAATTGACCAAACAAAATGACACATAACAAAACCAAAATTAAGACATTTAATAGTTTGTTGGATGAAACATAAACCTCTAGAGCCTTGAGTACATGCTCAGGAGCAATTGTTCGTTTTTCCTCTCTGCTACAAACTTC
Organism: Acer yangbiense; assembly: GCA_008009225.1. Classification (NCBI taxonomy): domain Eukaryota; kingdom Viridiplantae; phylum Streptophyta; class Magnoliopsida; order Sapindales; family Sapindaceae; genus Acer; species Acer yangbiense. The sequence goes on from CM017771.1 coordinate 19,701,081, forward strand.
ATTGGACTCAGATGATATGAGATTAATAAACTCTGCAAAAACCATTTAACAAATAGGAAAACTCTTCAGCGTCAAAGAAGATACAAATTTGAACATCCACATGAAAATTAAATACTGACCATCAAGTGTAAAAGACCTGAGAAATCAGTGATAAAAAGGAACGAAGGAACACAAAATATTTTTCTAAAACACATTTACAAAAAATGTCAAGGTAACAACAGTATTGATCTGGAAACGCCATGACAACCACAAACTTTTCTAACTAATGGGGATCAAGGCACTGATACAAGATGCTAAATTGACCACTACCAATACAATGACTTGTTAAATATTAGAAGTTGGGCAGTAAATCCTCCCGTCATGTCAGCATCCAATAAAAAAGGACATTATCCTCCATCTCATATAAGGATTTAACTGATATAAATCTTTACAATGCATCTTAAGTTGAAAACAAGAATTACTTTTTAACAATTAAGGATAACAATAATTGTTTTCTTTCATCATAAAATTTCATGTTGTCATAGGAGATTCCAAATAGTAAAAAAATTCATTTCGGCTAAGCTACAGAGTAAATCTTGCTCTCCATGTGCAAGATTTATAAAGCAATATAATTAATGCTCCTGATTCATGCAATATTTAATAGCTAGGCTCCAAAAAGCAGAAAACTTATTCATTGAAAGCACCCTTTTGCAAAGGAAAGAAAAATCCATGGATCGACCAATCATCTCCAACCCATAAGAACAATGAGATCATTTCTTCTTTTTGGTATCACAAGAAAATTTCAGGAGCAAATACTTCTCCGCATACTCATGTGATTAGTCTAGCCTACAGTATATTCTCATAAGATGGTACACACAACCAGAGACAGTTCACCCAGTGTTACATCATAGGTACATTGGGAAAGTTAACAATTATAAATACATAAATATCAAAAGATAGAATCCTAATGCTACATTTGTAAGGTCTCTATACCTTTGTAATTGATACTAATACCCTTTATATGAAGAAAAACTTTTAATTATATTTGGATAACTAACTAGTTACAATACCACTATGAAACTAAAGTCCCTCTACTTATATACTAGCTAGCTTCTCTGAGCTAGTTTTTTCTCAATCCATTAGTATCATAACATATACCAAAACTACCAAGTGGGAAGCCTTTAAATTAGAAAAACTACAATAAATTTTTATAGTTACTTAAAACAAGTTTAAAACACCTTTTATCTTTAGAATTCAACCATACATAGGTATGAGCCTATAGAACAGATCCTATCCAAGTACTGTTGTTCTTGATACCTTCTGTCTAACTGAAGCTTACAGATTATTAATGAAGATGATTAAAGAATAGCAAATGCTTTGGGTTTATGCTATCACATAGCCAGTTGACAGAGCGGGTCCAGCTTTAAAGGCACAGAATAGAAAGTGGGATTCTCCAAAGAAGATAAAAAAAAGAAAAGCATGCAGAAGTAGTAGACTCTGAAATGGTATTTGCGACCTGGGAACTATCTCTTATGCATGGGTGGTAGAAAAAAAATAGAAAAGGTCCTTTCAGCAAAACAATCGAAAAAAACATATTTTTTGAATAAAAATATGGCATATAGCAATTAAAAAGGACAAGTTAGCTAACTAATTCTGACTGATAACTTGATTGTGATTAGGAAGAAAAAGAAGAGAGTTGAGTGCTTCAGTTGGCCAACAGGAGATGCACAATCCAACTTGATTCATTTTATTGAGAAAAAAGAAAACCTATGAGAGAGTTTTTGGTTTCTTGAAAACAATATACTGTCCAGATTAGGTTGTGGCTCATAACAAATCTTTTGGGGGTCAAATGATTTGACATAGATGTGTATTATTAAACAAAAGCAGGGTGTCAAATGATAAAAATTCTTTACATAACTGGAATTTACTATCATTTCTAAGTGAAAAAAATTAAAATGTCTACATAACTGAGTATAATCTTTTCTACAAGTGAAGTTAAGAACATTAGAAATTATATTAAGACGTTGTGAAGCAAAACAGCAAGGCTGCACCCTTTTCATAGTAGCAGGAATGCTTTAATGGACTGCAAATGAAAATCTGTAAGTTATCAGTCACCTTAACAGAAAACAATTCAGCATGTACAAACCCAATGAGAGAATTTGGACATGTATCCAATCAGAATGACATCAAAAGCCATACAAGTTGATAAAGAAAAATATGATAATCAGTTACTGCTGCTTATAAATATAAACTTAAATCACAGATAAAAAATTAATAAAAATAAAAATAAAAAAAATCCACAAAATTCCATTAGTGTCTTACCTACACAACACTCAATCAAAAGATCTTGAGCATCTCTTGCAACACGAACATCAGGGGGTAACATCTCCTTTATTATTTTGGTCATTGTTGCTGAAAAGAAAAAACATAATTAGCAATGTTAAATAAATGCAAAATATAATGCTTAAGCATCAGCCTCAGATCATTATCAAAAGCTAGTACAAACTCATAACATGAGATGAAATATGTGAACTCCCTTTTCCCCTAATTATGTATATGATAGTCTTCTTTCTGGATGATAGTTAATTTACCAGATATGGCTGTATTTAGTAAATTAAAATACAACAATATCATTGCAAAGCAATCAAAGGGGATATCGAGCAGTATATCAAATGCTTGGGTATTAATTGATGAATAATATGACCATATGAGATATTGCATCATTTACTAAATTACAGGCACAATCCTAACAACATTACAGTTGAGACTTAAGAAGCCCCGGCATCACTCTCAAGCATACACAAGAACAACACCGCATACCCAGCTGCAAAGTGTCTCTCCCACAAACTCACCAGGCCACAAAGATTCTCTAGACCAAAAGCTAGCAGTGCATATAACTTGCAAAATTCTAAGTGTCAGTTAATTCAAAGTAATTCCATCTTCTACATCCAAAGCTTCTATGAGTAGTAAACCATACTGATGTAAAAGAGAAAAAGCTTCTCCGATAGAATCATACCAGTACAAGAAGAAAGTCGATAAATCAAAGTAGTAGGTAATTCTGAATATCATTTAATATAACACTGAAATGCAGCTTTTAAAAACTTTTAATATATGTGCAAACAAATGAAAAGGGTGGGAGATTTTCAATAATGAGAGTAAAAGCGTCATAGAGCATAAGACATAACGGGCAGGACAGACTGAAGAGAAACGACATACGTGACGGAACCATAATAAGGTACCTTTTAAAAGAATTTTAATGAAAACAAAATTAATATCTTTGCAAGAGAAAGCACATGCATACAACCCGTGTGACAGTTTTCAGTTGAAATTCATGTTTCAGATTGTACAAGGTTCAATGTTGGGTTCAATACTTCAATCAAAGAATTACCCATCGAACAAAGAAAAGGGACCACCCACAAGTTATTTATTAGTAGATTAGCAAGGGGCAACTTAACAGCTATGTAAGTTCATCAAGGACAGATACAGATTGCAGTATTTTCATATTATTACATATCATGAATATTCTTTTTCAGATAAGATCAAACCAATCTTCTAATTCTGTAATTCATTAGTTCATGAATGCAAGTCCACTTGTTTATTTTCTATAGGAATTTGAATATTCTCACTGTTACATACATGCTAATTACAATAAGCTATAAAAACCAGCTTTTTTCTTTGAAAAATAAAATATGTCAAGCCAAAAAGAAGAAATTTAAAAAAATTAAATAATAATAACAATAATAAAAGCAGCAAGAAAGCAATAATACACAATATCCTTAAAAAAATTAACAAAAATTTAACAAAGATCAAAGATTTAAAAACTGACCTTTTGGAAGCGATGCGTCCTCTTTTGACTTGCCCACAATATCCATCGGTTCCATCTTTAATCTTGAAAATTAAAAACAAACAAATGATCAGTGTATAGATACACGTATACGTATATGCAAATTAAATGGAAAAAGCAATAAACAGATCTGAAGAGGAAGAAGGAGAGTTTTGACTCACCGAGTTGAGAAATCGAGAGAATGGTAAAAAGCGAGTGACTACGGGAGGAGGAGACGAGTGGAGCGAGTCAAGATCCGAGTTGTGGTTGGGAGAGGACTCAGTGGGAGGAAGAAGGACATGGTTGATTTATGGATTTATCCAGCATCATGACTTTGATTTGTTGTTCTTCACGATAAGAGAGAGAGAGAGAGAGAGAGAGACTCAGTTCTTTCGAGCACGCGATTAGGGCAAAATCCAAAACAAATAGACAACACGCGGTTCACTTCAAAATTCACCACGCGCATCTCTCGGCGCGTTCATATTGTTGGCTGATTTAACTTTTAGTTGGAATCGGATAGAACAGAAATTCTATTATCAGTTCGAACTGACAAAAGTTATATCAGTTCCTTGCATGTGGGCCACTGGATTTAAATACTTTGACTTGGCTGTATGCACTTGTCAATCAAAGTATTTAAATCCAGTGGTCCACATACAAGGAACTGATATAACTTTTGTCAGTTCGAACTGATAATAGAAAGACTGTCGGATAGAATTAGACACAAAGTTATTATATATATATATAAATATATACAAATTTTCTATTGTCAGTTCGTCCCGACAATAAATATATCAGGACAAAAAATGTAGACCACTATATTTACATACTTTGACTCAAAATGTATGCACTTGTCAAAACTTTTCCTTAATCTATGGTCCACATTCTTCGTCCTGACAATAAATATATCAGGACGAAAAATGTGGACCACTGTATGTACATACTTTGACTCAAAGTGCATGCACTTGTTAAAACTTCTCCTTAATCTATAGTTCACATTCTTCGTCCTAATATATTTATTGTCGAACTGATAATAGAAAGATTGTATATTTATATTTATATTTATATTTATATATAAATATTACAATAATTCGAGGTTTTATAAGAGAGATGAGAGATATTCAATTTTTGAACCCGCAACCTTGTGATATGGGTGTGAGAAGTTAAACACGAAGTTAATATTATGATGTGTTTAGCAAAATTTGGATTTGACTTAATTAATATTATACTTTAGTTTGTGAATTACAAATTAATGAAATTATTATTTTAATTTATGGGTCACACAATATCCATAATTTTTAGAGGGTGGTTATTAGTTATTAGATTTTTATTCGAGGGTTGGCAAAATTAAAATTAAAAAAAATTAAAAATTAAATAGAATATAGCACTTTTGTCATTTTGTGACCGCTTTTGTAAGTATATTGGTCTATTAGAGCATCTCCAATGGGCTCCCTAAATGGCCTCCTTAGCTAAAATAAGGAGCCAATTTAGCTTTTTTGCACTCCAAGGGGCTTCCTAAATGGCTTCCTATTTTAGAGAGCCTCTTGGTGGCTCTCTAAATGTAGGGAGCTCCCTATCTTCTCTCTCCTGACTTTTTAATATTTTTAAATTGATTTTGTTATTAAAAAAATGATATTAATTTTGTATTATTAATTTGTTAAAAGTTTGAAGGTTAAGGCAATTATCAACTGATTTTTAAACTAATGGTTTGACAACGGCAACTCTTTTTTTTTTTTTATGGTTTTCGTGTTTTCAACCGTTGCATACTGATGGAAAATTTCAACCGTTGCAATTTTTTTTTTCCTATCTTTTCTCTTTAAAATATTGTTCTCCTTGTCGAAATGATTCCAACGATATATTACGGGCGAAAATTGGATATCATTTGCCCCCTCAAAAGTCATTTGAAAGTATTTCGTTTTACACTGAATCTTTTCACACTGAATCTTTACACGCTGAAATATCAACATGATTACACGATGGAAATCTTTACACGCTAAAATGTTAACATGATTACACGCTGAAATGCTTTTTTACACGCTGAAATTATAAAAGGATTACACACTAAAATTACATTTCAGCGTGTAATGTTTCTGAAAACTTCAAATTTTTTATTTTTCAATCTCTCTTCCAAATTTTCAATTTTCTAAAAAAAAAAAAAAAAAAATGGGAATCGGACTAAAAATAAATTATTTATATTTTAAATTTAAGAAATATTAAAATATTAATCACTAGCTATAATATGGAGCATGGTTGGAGTGATCTCATGAGAAGTGGCCAACTAAAATAGTTTTTTAGCTAAAATAACTAAAATTTAGTTAAAATTTAGAGAGCATGGTTGGAGATGCTTTTACGATAGCTAAATCTGTAATTTATAATTTATATTCACGCACAAACAGGATTATTGCAATCCTTATGGCAAGACTATTTCCATTTATCATTTGACCATTAGATTAGAGAGCCAATCCAATGGATCTCCCAAACACAAAGTGAGGGATCAAAATAATCTATTACTGTGTGTCAAACACCCCCTTAAAATAAAATAGTATTTTATTAAGTTTAACTATTAAAAAGGATTTTTTTTTGTTTAAAAAAAAAAACATTTTACTAACCGAGAATCTTAACGAATTAAAGATAATTTTTAATTTACCACCCAAAAAAAATTGATTGTTTTTTATTTTTTAATGAGGAGTGCTAGATTCACTCTCTCAACCCACTCTCTCAACACACTCATTGTTCATGTGTTGACACGTGGACATCAATAAATTATTTACATTAAACGTCTAACCTTTATAAATAGCCTACTTTTTTATTTTATTTACAATACAAACCAACAACTAATTTCCTAGTTTGTCCTTCTTCCTTAACTTCAGCAAATTGTCATTTAATATATATATATATTTTTTTGTTAAGGAAATGAAAAATAACAGGTATGTGTTGTTAGAGCAACCCCAAAAGCCTCTTTTAATTTCACTTTTCAAATATCAATTTGCTTACTTATGTGGCAATTTGAAGATTGAGAAAAGAAGACTCATTCCAAAAGACTCTTCAAATAGAAATAGTCTTATATTATTTTATGAAAGCATTTAATGAGCTGTTTGAAATTGTTTAAAATTAGAAAGAGTTGTTAAATTTAAAATCAGATAAAGTTGTTAAGACACGATAAAAAGTAATAAAATAAAATCTGAAGAGTGAGAAATCACTCGGCAATATTGAAGAGTGAGAAAGAATTTCTCAATTGAAGAATACTATTTAATGAGTCTATTGGAGCCTAATGTGGTTTATCTAACTTTTCCAACAACCTTAATTAACAAGTCTGTTGGAGTTGCTCGTAGATTCTAAGACTCTGCAACTTCTTTTCTTTCTCCTAAACTTGTGATTACATGCCCAAATTAAATTGCTCAGATATTTCTTTTTATCACATTTTCATTACTAAACATAATTGGCTAACTTGATGGTTGTTGTATATAATAAATAAATAGTCAAACAAATTATAATTAAATAGTTTATAAATATATTATAAAAATTTCATATAAACCGAAAGAAATTAAATAAAGGGTACATCGTTCCTGAACCAACAGAAAATAATGAACCAAAAGACGATTTTAGAATATTTATCCGAAAACACCATAAAATACAAAAAGAAATTCTCTTTTCTCAATTAAGACTGCATCTTAATAAAAATTCAACATAAAAAGTTAACACAATGCAATATAACTATTTAATATGAAAATTAATTCAAAAAAATACCAAGATACAGTTGTAACAATGGTAAGAAAACAACTTATGTTTGGAAACAGTGAGAACTGCACAAACAAGTTTTGAAAAAGAAATTCAATATAAAAATTTAATCCAATACAATTAGGGCCGGTCTTGAGATTTTAGGGGCCCGATGTAGACTATAAAAATGAGACCCTCGCTCCTCTATGTATATTTTGCTTAATTTTTTTTCTCTAGTAAATAGTAAATACTTATAAAAATCAATACAATAACTAAAAATTAAAACTGCAACACAATAAAATAGCAAATAAAAAGTTAACGAAATAAAAAATTTATAATTACATCAAATAATGTATTACTTAAACATTACCCGTCTCACATTTTTAGAAGTAAAAGTATTAATTAAGTATTATAATTGTGTTTCTTTCAAGAACCTTATAATTGATTTCAAATTTGTTTTTCAAATTTTGATAGATTGATACACTATTTGATCTGATGTGGATATAGTTAAGTATTATAATTGTATTTCTTTGGTTGGCCTTTAAAAAATACATATATATAAAAGGTAGGTCTTCATACGTTTATGTGGTGAGCAATTTTCCATTGAGGACTTTTACAATCCACACTTTAAGCACATTTTGATAAAATTATATGAAATATATTGAATCTTGATTTGATTTTTTGTATGGATGGTTAAAACATTGAGATACATTTATGAAAAAATATTTAAAAAAAAAATCGGGTGCAAGAACTAATTTTTTTTTACTTTTTTGAAGTAAAACATTTAAAAATAGGGAAATATAAGAAAAAATAGTTCTCAAATCGAAAAAATTTCCAATTTTTTACCAGATGTGTATTTTAATTTTCTTAGGATGCATACAAAAAATCTTATCAAAAAAAAATTGATTATATGCAATTGTGCTTAAAGTGTGCATTGTAAAAGTCTTCATTGGAAAATTACTCTTTATGTGGTTAGGTATATATTGGGCAATTGGCTGTTTAAAAAAAATAAAATAATAAATAAATAAAACAGTAAATGGGCCTCCAGACTTATATTTTGGTTAAGTGATATATGGACTAATTATTTTTTTATTAAAAAAACTAGTATATGGGTTATCAGACTTATTTAAAAATTGAATACACAAAGTATATGTTTAACCTGAAATTTGGGGCCTTAGGTTGTCGCCTCGTGGGCCTATGCCTAGGGCCGGCCCTGAATACAATTAAATTATTTTACAAAAAAACAAAAAAAAATCTGAATAGAGCTGTAATAATATTGGTGAGAAGACAACTTGTGTTTGAAAATGGTGAGAATTGGGAGTTTACTACACATACAAGTTATAAAAAAGAAATTAAGTAAAAAAATTCAATATAAAAATTTAATCCAATACGATAAAATTATTTACTATGAAATCAATTAAAAAAAAAAAAACACTAGATACAGTTGTAACAATGATAAGAAGACAACATATGATTGAAATTGGTGATAACTGCACAAACAAGTTTTGAAAAAGAAATTCAAATAAAAGAAGTTAAATATAAAAATTTAATCCAACACAATAAAATTATTTAATAAAAAACAATAAAAAAATTTTACATGGATAGAGTTGTAATTGTAGGGGGTCGAACTACGAATTATGTGGATCGGGTCGGATTGTGTTAGGTCTAATGCAACTTGGTTGAATAGTGGATGTCGTCTCCTCTATTGATCAATAAAAGTGTCGACTTGTCGAACGAAGTTCGTTAGCTTCTTGGTCGAACCTGCAAAAGTATAATAACAGAGAAACAAGTATAAAGAGAATAACGGAGATGTGGTTAGATTCTTAGCCTTAGGTGTGCTTGGGCTGAGCAATTGTAAGTATGAATCGTGGCTATGAATCAGATCGAATTCCGGTGGCCGGAATAAATATAATCAGATCTTCAAGACGCTTGTATGCTTTATTTTTAGTTAAGAATTTCAAAGAGACTTTTATGTGGCTGATCAGTGTTATTTAAATGTAAAACTGATCCTCCAACGTTCACCTTATCAGTATCAATTAGTGGGCGTGATTCAAGGAGGGATTTCCTCCATTTTGAATCAGCTGTTACTCCTTGCTGTAACCGACGTTTTGACTTGACTTGTAACTGATATTTTTTAAACTGGTCTTCAAGGCCAAGTCTTGTAGATGCAATGCTTGGATCAAGTCGAAGCGTGTGGGCCTGGCTAGTTTTGGTATGATGATTTGGGCCTTTTTATGTAATAGCCCATGGACCATTTTTGGCTACCACAGTAACAATGGTGAGAAGGCAATTTATGTTTGTAAATGTTAAGAGTTAGAGTTAAATCAGACACAATGGAACTATACAAAAAAAAAAGTTGTACGGTCATAGACTCGACTAAATGAAGAAGGGCAATCTAGAAAATTAGTTGTTGGTTGGTATTGTAAATAAAATGAAAAAGTTGGTTATTTATAAAAGTTAGAAGTTTAATGTGAAAAAAATATTGTTATCTATATGTCAACACAGGAAAAGAGGGTGTGTTGAAAGAGTGTATCCGATCAACGGATTTTGATCAACAATCCTCTTTTTTAATTGTTAGGCAGACTTTGATCGTTGTCTGATGCTATTAATGAATAAATTAATTACTCATTTATAAAGAGAACCACGTTTGTTTGTTTGTTTTATTTTAATTTTACTCGTTTTGTTGTCCATTACTATTGATGACTAAATTAATTACTCATTTACTCATCTACCAATAGAATACATCAAGACTCTTCCAAAATATATCATCTAAACAATAAGTGACAACCCAATTTTTTACTCAAAAGCAAAATAATAATAATAATAATATATATATATATTCTAAACACACCCAAACTAGCTTATGTGAGTAGAGCCTTTGAAAAAAAAAGGGCGTAGTTGATCATTAGGTTGTAATTTGTAAATTAAAAAAAAAAAAAAAAAAAAAAAAAACTCATTTGAACTATTAGATTGTTTGTTTAAATAATTTTGGAAATGCTTTTATATATTTAATAAAGTTATTTTACATTTTTAAGTTATAAATATATATATATATATTGGCAGGATCCATGACCCTATTTTTTTTACACAATTTTTGACATAACTTTTTAGCCATTGGATCTTGCTTCTTTTAATGGATATGATTTATTTTCTGTTTCTTTCCTTATTTAATACAGATATTGTCTCTCACCTAATTAATACTTTATTTCTCCAAAATATTATTATTTTATTTAATTCTCTCACCTTATTTAATTTTTTGTCTTTAATTTATTTTTCTTTTCTTTTCTTTTTTCCTTTACATGTTTTTTTTTTTTTTTTTTTTTTTTTTTTTTTTTTTTTTTTACTTTACCTAAAATCAGAACATCAGCAGTGTGACTTTCACTCTTACTTTTCAGTCTTTAAAATCTTTTTTTTTTTTTTTTACTATTCTTATTTCTCAATTTACTATTCTTTATATATATATATATATATATATATATATATATATATATATATATATATATAATCACTCTCCTCTTTTATTTTCTTTCTTTTTATTTTTTTTTCTTTTCCTCTTTTATCATTTATTATTTCATTACTTTTTGCTAAGTTGTACAATTGTATTGGTCTTATTAATATATTTGCAAAGTTGATCAGAAACATCATACTTGACTTAATTTATACTGATATTTGTAAAATAAAATATATGTGCAATAAGTAAATCAATGAAAAACTACCAATGAATACATGACTTGATCTATAAAATCAATAAAACACGTTCGGCATGTTAAATGTACGTTGTCCATCTCCGAAGTCCTATGATTTGCCCATCTCAAATCAATAAAATCTATAAAATTATTCATTACAAAAATTTGTAAAATAAAACATGTTCAAGAGTTCAAAAACTTCAAAAGAAAAAAAGAAAAAGAAAAAAGAACTAATTCAAAAAATTACATGGTTATCCTTTTGTCAAAAAAAAAAAAAAAAAGAAGATTATATGGTTATATTGTAAACTAAATCATAACAAAAACCAAAACACTTTTTCGGTTTTTTATAGGACTTCATAGATGGACAACGTACATCTAGCATGCCGAATATTGATTTTATAGATCAAGTCATGTATTCATTGGTAGTTATTCATTGATTTACTTATTGCACATAGATTTTATTTTACAAATATCAATATAAATGAAGTCAAGCATGATGTTTCTATTCAACTTTGCAAATATATTAACAAGACCAATACAATTGTACAACTTTGCAAAAGTAATGAAATAAGAAATGATAAAAGAGGAAAAAAAATAAAAAGAAAGAAAATAAAAGAGGAGAGTGATTACATATAAAAAAAAAGAATAGTAAATTGAGAAATAAGAATAGTTAAAAAAAAAAAAAGGGATTTTAAAGACTAAAAAGTGAGAGTGAAAGTCACACTACTGATATTCTGATTTCAGGTAAAGTAAAAAAATGAAAAAATAAAACGTGTAAATGAAAAAATAAAAGAAAAGAAAAATAAATTAAAGACAAAAAATTAAATAAGGTAAGAAAATTAAATAAAATAATAATATTAGATGAGAGACAATATTTGTATTAAATAAGGAAAAAAAAAAAAGAATAAATCCTATCCATTAAAAGAAGCAAGATCCAATGGCCAAGAAGTTGTGTCAAAAATTGTGTAAAAAAATGGGGCCATGTATTATGTATAAACTTTTCAGGGAAACCCAAATTTGTAAAAGTAAATTAGTTTTCTTATCTAAAAAAAATTACTGAAATTATAATCAAACAACCTAATCATAATCCTTTGATATTAAATAAAAATACATGTTAGATATTAAAATAGTAAATTAAAAAAAATCAAATATATTTCTTTTAAGATACATAAAACTGTGCAATAACGTATTTACTTTAAAGAATGAATGTAAGCTATTAATTTAAATGTTAGGGCACATTACTTCTTAGTATAGCCGGTAGTGTACCTCCTTTTCACATAAGTGGTGAGGGGTTGAAATCCCACCATACGCATTTTACAAATATGTGTGGGAAGTTGTCTTCCCGGGTTATGGGAGTAGTATCCGGACAGCATATATATTGTTTAATCCCGACAGTCCTATTGTAATATTTTTTGTAATACTTCAACAAAAAAATGTTAAGTTATTATTTGTGTGTTAGGGTATGTTTGGTAGGGAGGAAAGAAAATAGGAAGAATGGAAAGATTTGAAGGGATAGAAAACATGAGGGAAGGAAAGGAAAGGAAAATAATTTTCCCTCGCGTTGTTTGGTAAATAGGAAGGAAAGAAAATATCTTTTATCAATTTTACTATTTTACCCTTATATTATATTTTATATATTAAAAAAAGGATAAAATTGTAATTTTAAATAATCCAAAAGCTTTCCCCTCTTTCCCTCCCATTTCCTCCCACTTTTGGGATGATAAAAAATGGTGGGTTCCACACACAAAATTTTCCTTCCACTTTTCCCTTCACTCCATTTTTCTCTCTATACTAAACACACATTTCTCTATTTTCTTCTCCCTTTTCCCCCCGCCCATTTCTTTCCTCTTCCTTTTCCTCCCTACCAAACATACCCTTAGAGTGCATTTCATGCAGAGATTTGATAGGACTATTTTATGGAATTTGTAGAATTGAAATTATATTAGATTAGCAGAATTTCACATAAGTCCCACTTTTTTGGCGATTTATCACCTTTATAAATGTTTTTCCATATTCATTATTTTAGTCCTTATTTTTTCTAAAACTTATCAATTTAGTCCATTTGACCAAAAATTTGAAAGTAAATTATTTTAAAACCTATGAAAGTACATTTTTGCCCCTATTACTATTTAATTTAGTTAAAATGATTATCTTAACTTTAAATTAAAATGAAAAACAATAAAATTCTCAATAATAAAATCTTAAATAAATAGATTACAAACAAATCTTAAATAAATAATAAAAAAAATTCATTAATTTTTTCTTATTTTGTATTTTTTTAGTAATGGATTTTTATTTAGCTAAAATGATTATTAATTTAGCTTTAAATTAAAATGAAAAAAAAAATCTCAATAATAAAATCTTAAATAAATAGATTATAAAAAAAAATTATGAAAAATAATCATTTAAAGCTAAGATAATGGAACTTATGTGAAATTCTACCTATTAGATTAATTGAATTGAATTACTAAATTAATTTCAGTTGTTTTTTTAGGAAAAATATGCACACAAAAAAAATTAAGAAAAGAAAATTTTGCAACTTGATTAAATATAATAAAATCAGGTGGTCAGACAGTTTTGTACACGTGCTTTAAGGCGCGTGGGAGTATAAGTTTGTAATTTATTTATTTTTTAAAGTACAGTTTGGGTTGTTTTGTGAAGACTACTTTATTTTCCATTTCTTTAATAAATTATTATTTGTGATGTGAATATGTGATGATGATTTTATCTTTCTGCTTTTACGTTCAAAGTGTACTTTTTTTTTTTCTTTGGTTGTTCGCGTGCCAATCATAATTTGATTTGTGTGTTAACTTAATAGGATAAAAACATGAGTTCATTTTTACTCACCTCCCCTCTAAGGGATGAGCATTACCCCCTTCCCATTTTCTGTCACGTGTCTCAAAATTTAACCAGGGTTAATAAATTAATTATGAGAACTTCTCCTTACAATCCATAAATTATCTATTTACACTCCATTTTAAATTTTTTTATTATATGACAATTTTATCCAAATTCAAATTACTAAAAAGGACAAATAAATTATAAATACATTGCGAAACAATTTTGCTAGACTCCAGCATTACTCTTTTTTATTTTTATTTTAATTTTTTTACGTTTTATAAACCCCAAAATATTTTATGATAATATTTAACAACAAGAAACAAACAATTCTTTTTTTAAGTTTTGATTTTTGCAGATTTTTTATATGAACAAACAATAAGAAAAAATATTGTGTCAAATGAAGAAAAAATAATAATTAAAAAACTTGTCAGTTTCAATATTCAATAAAATAAAAAAATAAAAAAAGATAATTTTTTTGCCTGCCATTTAAACCCTAAACTGCGAAAGATGGCAAGGTAAAGGAAGAAAAAATGGCGTCCGAAGAAGATAGTGAAAAACCACAAGATATATGTCAAGAGTCAAGACAAATGGGCTGCGTAGACCAAAGCGTATTGATTCTGAGAAGAATTTAAATTTCAATTATATTACTTCATTCTAACACAAGAACCAGATGCTATTACATTAAAATAATTTGCATGGATTTCGGTGGCACATCAGGACTTAGGAGGATGAATGAGCTAAACTTAAACTAGTATTATTGGGTATTGTTTTCAGCTGTGTTTTTATCGTTATGTTCAATCGAAGTTTTGATAATTCTAACTGTAATATACATAGTTTGGATGATCTTCATCCTAAGTTGTGAATTAATCTATTTGTTAGTAAAAAAAATACATTTGTTTGAAATAAAAAATAATTTTGAAATAAAATGGCTGTTTTTTTTATAAAAAAAATTAGGTTTTTAAGATGGAGAATAAAAGGCAAGAAGGGTAATTTTGGAACAATATGGATTGTCTTTAGAATTTTTAAAATTTAGGATTTTAGAATGGAGTGTATTTAGAGAAGGATTGTGAAAAGAAAAAATTGGATTGTAAAGAGAAGCTCTCATTAATTATTATATGGTTTAGGATTTGTTTTACCAAATTTACCCCTATTTATGTTTTTAATTTCTTAACAGAAATAAAAGCAATTGAGAAAATAACATTTAAATAAAAGCAAAAATTGAGAAACCAATATAATCTAGATCAACTTTATTTAGAAATTGAGAAACCAATATAATCCAAGTCAATTTCTGTTTTATAAACCAACATAAAAATTGACCTGGAAAAAAGAAATTGAAAATCAATAAAACAAAAATTGAGAAACCAACATAATCCAGAAACAATACATAATCCAACTCAGAAATTGAAAATCAATTAAAAAAAATCAATTGAAAAAGAAAAAGAAAAAGAAAACCTTTTTCCCAGATAACATCATAAACCAACATCTTTTGAACCAAAACCCACCACCACCTATCTCAATCACCAAACCTTAACCCTCAAATCCAAAAACCCCACCAACAGCCACCCCAAACCCCACCAACAGCCACTCTTCTGTCATAGGATAGAAGAGGGAGAAGAGAGATGGTAAGAGAAAAAGAAAGGTATGGTGGCGAGATGAGATCAAAAGATGCGGGAAGGAGGAGATCGAGAGCGGCAGATTGAGGAGATCATGAGCTGTGGTTCGTGTGATTTCAATGAGTTGGAGTGGCTGTGGTTGTTTGAGTTTAGGGTTTGGACATTAGAGAAGAAGATGATGGGAAGACGGGAAGATGAAACGATAAGATGTGATTTGGGTGTTCTGGTTTAGATTTGCTTTTTAATTCTTTTACTAATTTACCTATTTGACCCTGTAATTATTTTACTGTTAACTCTTGTTAAATTTTGAGACACGTGGTAGGAAATGGGAAGCGGGTAATGCTCACCCCCCTTAAAGAGGGGTGAGCAAAAATAAACTCTAAAGACAAATAAAAAAGTTAGTCAAAATCTGTGCCAACAGCACCGATCTTCAATTTTTTTTGGGATAATTACCCCAGTGGCCATCGAATTGATGACACACTATCAAAATGGCCACTGGATTGAAAAGTTGTTCCAAAATGGCAATTTTTAGCGAACTTTGTGACACTAATGGCCATTCCATCAAACTCCATCCAATTCCATCCAATGAGTGGCGTTTTGGTAAATAAGGTGATGCCATTAATTTATTTTAGATGTTTTTTGGAAATCAATTTTTTCAATGAGTGACATTAATTTATTTTAGATGTTTTTGAGAAATCAATTTTTTCTTTTTCTTTTTAAAAGAATAATTATATTTAGTGTGTATATATATATATATATATATATATATATATATATATATATATATATATATATATATATAATCTAAAAAATCTAAAAAACAAAGAAAAGACACGTGTATTGATCTAAACCATTTCTTTTGTTTTTTGAAAAGAATAATTATATTTAGGGAATAAATATAATTATTCTTTTCAAAAAAGAAAAAATTGATTTCCAAAAGACATATAAAATAAATTAATGTCATCCACTTATTTACCAAAATGTCACTCATTGAAAAAATTGATTTCTAAAAAATATTTAAAATAAATTAAGAGTGATGATATTGACAATCCATATTACACTCCATTTTAAATTATTTTTATTATATGACAAATTAATCCTAATTAAAATTACTAACAACACAAAGAAATTCTAAATACACTACGGAACAATTTTGCTAGAGTTCGTTTTTTATTATTATTATTATTTAATCTTATTGTGTTTCTCAAACCCTAAAACATTTTTTTTTTCAATACCATTAACGTTTTATTTGATTTTGAAGTGATGAGAATGATTTAAAATAAGAAACAAACAAATCTTTTTAAAGTGTGACTTTTGTTGATTTTTTGTTTAAATACACAGACAACAAGAACAAAAAAAATTGCAAATTTTTTTTTTCAAGTGTTGTTGACTCTTAAAAATTTTGAAAAAAAAAAAAAAGTAAAATGAAGAAAAAAAATTCAAAAACTTAACAGCCCTTTTATTTGCCTTTTTTTTTTTTTTTTTTTTTTTTTTTTGACAAGACAATAAATGAATGACTTTCTCCCTCAAATCATGATCATTGAAATATTCAATTAAACAATAATAATAATAATTTTGAAACAAATTGATTTTAATAAAAATTTAGGTTTTTATGATGATTTTTTTTTTTAAAGAGTGTCAAAAGATAAAAAGGATAATTTTGGAAAAAAATGAAGTGTATTTAGATTTTTTTTTTTTAAATTTAAGTTTTTATAATGAAGTTTATTTAGAAAAAAACTGTGAAAAGAAAAAAACTTGGATTGTAAGGAGAAAATCTCTAAATTAATGGTATCCCCTTATTTACCAAAATGCCACTCATTGGATGGAATTGGATGGAATGGCCATTGGTGTCACAAAGTTCGCCAAAAATGGCCATTTTGGAACAACTTTTCAATCCAGTGGCCATTTTGATAGTGTGTCATCAATTCGATGGCCACCAGGGTAATTATCCCATTTTTTTTTCATTTCTTTTCTTTTTGAATTTGTGTTGAGAGTTGTGCCTGTACTTTCCCTTAATTGACTTTGAACTTGAGTGCATTTTTGCTCACCCACACTAACTAGAGTGAACCATTACCTCCCACCCCAAGTGTTGACACGTGTCCCAAACTTAAGGGGGGTGAGCATTACCCCCCAACACGTGTCAACACTTGGGGTGGGAGGTAATGGTTACCTCTAGTTAGTGTGGGTGAGCAAAGTTGCACTCTTTGAACTTCCCTGGACAAAGAAACCCATCAATGATTTTAAAAGAATAATCAATATGAATTTAATAATTAAACACATTTCCTTTCCAAAAGTGAATAAATAAATAAATAGGGGGAATGCTATCTACCTTTCCCATTTGCCTTTCCCACTCATTACTTGACACATATATACTCTTTAATTTAATAAAAAACTCTTACTTTTTGCTGCAAAGCTTGTTTACGTTTTTGCTCTTTATTAATATTCCTGATAGCTACTTCTATCTCTCACATTTTTATGTTTTTTCTCTCACTTCACCTAATACTGAAGTACACATGCTGCTAACGAAAAACAAGAAGCGGAAAAAAAAACAAAAGATAGAAGCAACCGTTTGGTATTAATAAGGAGCAAAAACGTAAACAAGCTTTGTAGTAAAAAGTGAGAGTTTTTTTATTAAATTAAAGAGTGTATATGTGTCTAGAGGGTCGAACGATTTGGTACATCAAACGGGTCGGGTTGAATCAGGCCCAAAGCAACTGGGTTGGAAGCTGATTGGTCGATGTCGACTGATGTTTGAAAATGGTCGTCTGAACTTCGAAATACCTGCAAAAGAACTTTAAAATAGAGATATGAGGTTGAGAAAACGAGATGGTGGTGGTAGGATTATAGCCTTATGTGCGCTTGGGCTGAGCGATGAATCATAACGATGTTTGATGGTTGATTTCCGGTGGCTGGAATCCTCTTGGAGGCAGAGTTTCAATACGCTATTTTTGAGCTTTAGTTGAGAGGAAGCAGAGAGAGTTTTCAGTGAGAGGTTCCCTTTATTTATACTAGAGGTAGTAGCTCCAACGTTCACTATCAGTCTTTGATAGTGGGCGTGATTCGTGGAGAGATATCCTCTTGAATGGAAGTGATGAGTGAGAAAGACAAATGGAAAAGATAAGAGCATCTCCAATGCTAATGTGGGTTGTGAAAAAATTAGGTACCACGTAGGATGAACAATCACTTTGTTAAAAAATTCATCTCCAATGCAACATTGCTAGTACAACTTCAAGCTGAGAAAGCAAATTTTTTTTTAGAGGCTGTCAACATGACTCTCTGATTTCAGAGGGTCTATTGGACAACCATCTTATTAGCCTAGTCAGCAACCGCTTTTGTCTTCTACTTTATTTTATTCAACAATTATAAATTATATTTAAAAAGACCAATAATAAATTGACATATCATTAAAAACATGTACGTTACAAGTGAAACACTGTAGACCATTTTTTCATTTGGATGTCTATCAAGTTTAGTTACATGCCACATATGAAGCGATTGACTTGACATATAATCATTTTTTTCAAATGTAAGCCACATTACCATTGGAGATGTTCTAAATGGAAAAGGTAGATAGCTATTTTAGAAATAATAATTTTACTTTGTCTAAATTTGGTATTCAAATCCAGTGTTCAAATGATGTAGGAACACTATAATCTATTCATTTAAATTGTATTATATTGTTTGATTTAAATGAATGGATTTGAATGTTTTCAAATCATTTGGACAAAGTAGTATTACTTTCTTAGAAATTCATCAAAAATTCCAATGTTATAAATTTGTAATTAAAGCGGCAAAGAATCACAAAAAGCAAAATCAAAAATACTGGCGGGTTCGTCGTTCGGCTCTCCAAGTAAAATATTATAAATATATTTTGATTCTTTTTATCATGAATAGGTTTGAGACAAGGCATGTGCTTGTATCAATCCCAGAGCTATATCCCTGTAAATTAAGAAAACAGTAAAAATATAAATATATTAATATAAGTAGAGTTTTACATTATTAATTGGTACAAAATTGTAAAGCTCATTCATCGAAAAGCTTATAAAATTTCAAAAGGAGTTATTATCTATATATACAAAATTGTAAAACCCAGTTATTTGAAACAAAATAGTCAAATACTTATACATGACATAAGCTTTTGGTGTCAAAAACTTAATCTGGTGGACTTCTTCTGTCACAATCTGGTGGGAGTTGTGATTCCCAGTACTTGTTGGACTTGTCATTACCCATAGCTAAAGCAACAAACAACAAGGATTTTGATTATGATCATGATCATAATCAAGATTTGCAGCAAGCAACAATGCAACATCAACTTGCATTGCATAAAAGCAACCTTGAATATGTGGTGCCACTTCATGTTTTCCCTGTCCTCCTCATTCATTTGGTGTGTGTATGCTTCCTCTTTATACAGAGCTGGAAACGAAAAAAATTTCGAATTCAATTACACAAGAGCCTAAAAACAATTATATTATGTCATCTTGAATTCTAAAAATCTATATATATTTCAATTTTAAAAAAAAAAAACTCCTAAAACTCTGTACATTTCGGTGATATAAAAATGAAAATTAAACAATTTGCATATAAATTACAAATCGAAATCTGAAGATTGAAAATGAAGAGCTGAAAATGAAAGGAATTAATGAATCAAAGATCGGAGAAAACTTACTTGTCCCAATTAATCTCGGTTTGCAAGAACCCTAATTCAGAAACTGAAATTTTATCATAATTGACCAACAAAAATAAAGAACTAACCTTTTCATGGATGAATCATACAGTAGAAATCAGAAGATGAGGATAGAAAAATCAGAAGATAGAGACAATAAAGTGTTTATCTCTTCTTTCGTTATCCTTGTCTCTCTTCTTCGCCCAGCTTCTTCTTCTTTCTTCTTTCTTTCTCTCTGTTTCTGTTCTTTGTTCTTCACCGAGTCTCCCTCCTCTATCTCTCACATATCTCCTCTTTTTATTTATTTTTTATTCTATTTTATTCTTCTTCTATCTTCTCAGATTTCGTTCTTATCTTTCTTTTTATAATATAATATATATATATTTATTTATTTTCCACCAATTCACCCTCTCTTGACACCTCAATACCTTTAATCTGAAATGATGCCACGACAATTGCGCCTTTTATTTTATTTTATTACTTATCCACCCCAAACCACCCCAAACCACCCCAAAGTGAAAGCCTATCTCGAGCTCAGACTCAGGCTTGGATCAATATATTTATTTAACTCAATTGAGATGGGCATAGTCAATTAGTCATAGACTGATAGGCCACTTTTAAACCGTCCTGATTTCATAGTCGTAATTATATAATCTTTGAGGGTTATATTTGTAATTTTAATAAAAGTCATCCATAAGTATTACATGATAATCTCAATAATTGAAATGTTTCAAATTCTATCGAAAAACCATCATGAAAGCCAAAAGAGAAAAATCTGAGGATTTTAATTGTATTTAATGGAGATGTTATTTATGTATTTTTGACTAAGGTAAATATTAGACATGGAAATAAAGAGAAATGCTTCTACATCAGTTAAAATATATGCACGTTTTCATCAAATATATATATACACGTAAATTTCTAAATAAAATAAAGCACCAATGCGTTCGATGTCTATTTTTTCAATATTGAAATTAAGAAGAACACGGTGAAAGGTTTTTGTTTCCATTCTTTGGAAAATTAAAAAAATAATAATAATTGTTGTTATAACCTCCCAAATCATCATTTAGATGTTTTAATTGTTTTTTTTTTCCCAAATATTTTCTAAAAGCATTCTTATCTTGGATACAAAACCCAACCATGGACTCCCATTCATCCGACTTCTCTTCCGAAGTACTCTTATGATTATAACAATTCAGAAGTATTTTCATCTCCTTATCTTATGATTTTCTTCTCAATCTCCTTTTCTTATGATTACAACAATGTCTGGAAATCAAACCAGACATTTAAGCTTAAATAATACTTAAAGAAATTGTAAATTTATTGTTTCAGTGATAAAAAAAAATATTAGAGAAAGAGATTGAGAAAATAGAGATTAGAGATTTAAAAAAAACATATATATCGTATTTTGTTCCAGATATGAGAAAGTTAAGATTTTTCAAATAAAAAATGAGAGACGATGATATTAAATAAAGAAAATAAGGATAGGGTGTTCAATTGTTCTTACCATATGTAAATATATATTAATTTTTTCATAACAATTTTACCTTTTTTAAAAGTTATTTTAATAATAATTTTACTTGAAACTTGTTATTCCTCTAATTATTTTTTAGTTTTTAACTGTTAATGCCAAATTAAAAAAAAAAATTATTTGATTCATGTAATTAAATATAAATTTTAGTATTTGTTATAATTTTCATTATTTTTATTTTAGAAAACAATTTTCAAAAAATTCTACTAGACACAATTTTAATCTTGAAAAACATCTAATTTAATTTTTCTCTTGTTTTGATTTAAAAATTTTGTTTTGAAAAAAAATATAAAACAAAAGCATTAACAATAAGATAATGAATAAATCAATAAAACATTAATTTAAAGAATTTACCTTGATAGAGATATTGAGAATATGAATCTTCAACATGAAAAAAAAAAAAAGAATAATAAATGAATAAAAAAAATGAAAACCATGAAAATATGTGAAACTTAGGAAGAAAAAAAAAAGTTAAAAAGAGAAATGAATTTGAAGAAAAATTTAGGATCTTTATAAGCAAAAGTCTATTTTATAATGAAATCAAAGATCCAAGAGTCATGCTTAGAAAGTAAATTATAATGGGAAAAGTAAAAGTCAAATTAAATACACACTTGAAACACAATTTCAAATATTAAATTGAAATCAATCTTATCTTGAATTTAGCTTGGTAGTTTAAGAATCCAACATATTCCACGTTAAGGTTGTATAGGAAAGGGTTATTATTTATTTGCTTTTATTATTATTATTATTATTATTATTTACTAAATTGATTTAATTGTAGCATTTATTTCTTTATTTTTTGAAGAAAGGAAAAAAAAAACATTTAATAATAGAAGATATTAAGACCAATCATATTTGATTGATTACATTTAAAAGTTTAAGAATCAAACATATTCCATGTTAAGGTTGAATAGGAAAGGGTTATTATTTATTTATTTATTATTATTATTATTTACTAAATTGATTTAATCGTAACACTCATTTCTTTATTTTATTTTTTGAAGAAAGGAAAAAAACATTTAATAATAGAAGATATTAGGAACAGTCATATTTGATTGATTACATTTAATTCCAAAGCTCTCATACGGCGACATGTGGCTTTGTGAAACTCTATTATTATTATTATATATATATATATGATCAGTTTTTCTATTATCAGTTCGAACTGACAAAAGATATATCAGTTCCTTACATGTGGGCCATTGGATTTAAATACTTTGACTTGGCTGCATGCACTTGTCAAACTATCTTTTAAATCCAATGGCCTACATGCAAGGAACTGATATATTTATTGTCAGTTCGAACTGATAATAGAAAAACTGTATATATGATTACGTGATTTATATGTGCATCCCTTTCTACATGTACATCTAATTAAATTTTTTTAAATGTTATAATTTGTCTACACACAGCACATCCTATTGTCCTATATATTACCGAAAATGACATTTCTTTTTATTTTAGTTATATACAATAAAATAATAAATTAAAAAATAATTAAAATGCTAAATAAATATGAAATAAAAGCATGTGTGGAGGATTTACTTATTATTTATTTATAATCATTTCACTTTTATTTTAAATTATTAAATAAAATTATTTAATTTTATTACATAATTTCATTATTTTATATGTGAAAGAAACTTTATTATTTAGTTATCATAACTAAACTGTAAACATTAATTTTATATTTTCATTTTTAAAGTTTAATATTTATTTTTAAATTGTATTTTCAACAAACACAAACCTAACCTGCCAATCACAATAATCCAAGTAAAAAAGTTGCAGTGCATATAGCATACGTTTCAAAGAATTAGAATACAATAAAAAGTTATTTTAGTTATTAATTTGATTATGTCGAAAATTTGTAAAATTAGTAATAATTATACAAATCCTTCATCATATTGAAAAAAACAAAAATACATTTTTTCCAAGAAAAAAAAAAATAATAAACCAGTTGGCTTTAAAAGAAAGAATTTTTTCCCCTCCTGACCTAATCAATGATTTTCAAAAAATAATCAGAATAAACACATTTTCAAAATTCCAAAAGTTAATAAAATACCATTTTAGAAATTCATCCAAAAGAGATCTACTTATGTTAAGAAAGGGTTCACAACCTTTAAAGATGGAACAACT
This sequence comes from Acer yangbiense, assembly GCA_008009225.1. Lineage (NCBI taxonomy): Eukaryota > Viridiplantae > Streptophyta > Magnoliopsida > Sapindales > Sapindaceae > Acer > Acer yangbiense. The sequence goes on from CM017771.1 coordinate 19,725,067, forward strand.
TCAATCACATCTTCATTCCAGCTGGAATCTATTGGACACCGACAAATAACTCTCATGGCTAGAGGATATTACGTTATTCACTTTTCTTTGGAAGAGGACATGAGAAGAATATGGGCTAGCGGTACTTGCACTCTCACATCTGGTGTCTTTCGATTGTTTCAATGGAAACCAAATTTTGATTCATATGAACCAGAGATTCAAACCAATGCTCATGTATGTATTCGTATCTATGGTCTATGTTGGGAATACTTGCATCCACATCTTTTATTTGAAATTGCCAAAGGTATTGGAACTCCTCTTCATTTGGACAAGGCCACAAGAGATCGCATTTACGGATATTATGCTAGAATTCTTGTTGATTTAGATCTGTCCATTGATCTACCAAAATCGATTATTGTCGAGTGAGAAACTCACTGATTTCTGGTGGACATACACTATGAAAATCTTCCCTACATTTGTAGTAATTGTGGTATCATTGGACACCAAGTTGTTGTCTGTAGGAAGATTAAATCCAATAATTCTGTTGGGGGTAGAAAGAGATCAAATGTTCTAGAAGTTTATAAGCCATTTAATCGGCTTGTGGAAGATAAAACTAAGGACTTAGAGAATTCAAAAAAAGTTTTGGAAGAAATTAGAGTAGATACAAATTGTGAAAGCTTAAATTTAAATCACGATTCTAGAGAGATAAAAGAGGGTGGAAGTTCATCTAAAGAAATTTTTAATGGTACTGTTAATGATTCAAAGCAGCCTGATGGAGCTGGTGATGTCACTAGGAACAGATTTGAATCCTCTACTAATCTGATTTTTTTCCTGACCTTTTTAAAGCATGTGATTAGTTGTTGATAAAGTGGTTGTGAAAACCAATCACATCTTAACCACCCATTCATTACAATACTTATGTGTCATGAGATTAGATGAGGTCAGAAAAAAAATCAGATCAGTAGAGGATCCAAATTCACCGGGAACACTCTAATCTGAGAAGGGTAGTTTCCGGTGATGACTAGCACATTTAATGCACTTGTGGAAGATCAGGATCTAATGAAGAGTTTTTCTCCAATTCAAATTCAAACAGCTGAACAATTTCATAATCAAGATGCGAGAATTAATGTTAACATCTCCAATGATTTGAATACTAAATATTTAAATTTGGAAGATAATAATGAGAATCCTCAATGTTCTATGGAGAATATTTGCGTTAATAATATGGTGATTCTTGACAATCCTTGGCAAGATTTGGATGGGATTTCAAGAGATAAAAGAGGAAAGATTAATTTGGAGAAAATATCAGAAGACCAAGATATTGAGGCTTCAAATTCTAATCATGGTCTAGTAGATCTCATGTTTGACAATAATTGGATTCCCGTGGTGACCAAATCGAAAAGAAAGTGAAGCCAACTTTTAAGATTTTATCTAATTTCAAGTCTCAAATGAGTAAGGAAAGTTCTAAGCGTCTCCATGTTGCTGAGACCAAGATTCGTCATGATTTAGCGGCTTCAGCGGCCCAAGCAGAATTACGCATTGTTGCTAATTTGGCCGCATAGGTTGATGCAGAAGGGAATGATTCCGGGTGTGGTTAATTATGTTCATGTTTTTTGCCTTCGTCGAGGCCTGTGTGCCTTTTAAGATTTATGTTTAAGGACATGTGCGCCCCTTTGTTTAAGGGAATGATTTATGCTTATGTTGATGCCTGTGTGTCTTGGTTTATTGGATGAGATGAGTTGTTCATTGATAGCTTGCATTTAGGTCAATATTGCCCTTTAGCTAAATCTTCATGCCTTGCATTTAGATATTGATATCTAGGATTGTTATAATTGCCATCATTGAATCTCTAGATAAACATTTAGTATAGCTTAGCATTAATTGCATATTAGAATATTGTTACATATTTACATAGGTTGTTTGATCGAACCAAAATTGGTATGATTTTGACCCTCATTTCCTTCTCTTTTCGCTTGATTTTCGGGCAATATCCCGTGATTTGATTGTGTAAATTAAGTGTTTTCAGGTATTTACAAAGTTCAGGGGCATTGAAGTAGTATTGGAGAATTAGTGGGTAAATGTGTAATTATTGAAGAAAGATTGAAGTTATTGCAATATCAAAGAGATTGGGAGAGCTTTCTGTAATTTGCCATGCAAAACCACCAGACGCGCCACATCATAAGTGATGCGGTGCGTTTTAGTAGTGGTTTGGGCCTCTAAACACGCCCCAGCCCACTTCTAAATACACCTCATATAAGACAAAAGTGAAGTAGGCTGCCTGCACCCCGGCCCAAGACTAAGTGCACCCCATCCTTCATCTTTTTCCTCTTGACATGCGCCATTGACGACCAGCAAAACCTAGCTGGTTTAATCGCCGGCGATCCTGTGCCTCATCCAAGATGATTTCCGGTGCAGACGAACGACAAGCTCAACGCAAGTCTGGTCGGCGTCGATTCAGCTCGTCATCGCCACTCTCCAACAGATCTCATCCATTCTCCAAGTCGCCGTCGTCGCCCCCAACTGTCACCGTTACCACACCGCGAGAAAAGTGCCCTGTAATTGTTGCGGTTCAACCTTTGCCATCGCCACAGCGACATGATGTGTTTTTGGCACCTGAATGTGTCGCCCCCAATGTCGCCTGATTCGTCGTTGCAAAACTCACCGTGAAACACAGCTGTGTCAACTCTGATTGGCTAGCAAAATTACGAAAAGGCCCCCTTGAGGGGCCAAAATGGCAATTTGACAGGTTTAGGGGTGTTTTGGTAATTGACCACCCGAGACCTAATTTGAAAACACTATAAATTCATCATGGTTTTCAATTGAAAATTCATCATTTTTTTCAACCTAGGATCACCATCAATCATCTCTCAATATCCTCAATTTCTTTACTTGGACTAATCTTCTCCATCCCAAACTCAACACCTAATCTAGATTACTTTCCCGCAATCATTCATTTCTTCCCATCTTCTCCACATATCTTCTTAGTCACTTCCCATTTGACTCCACATATCTAGACACATCCTCATCATCCACTATTTGCATAAGGAGCATCAAAGGTGAGGAAAAGATCAAACTCTACAAAAGAAGGCCTAAGGGTGATTTCCTAATCTTTTACTTGCCTTCCCTTTGATTGTAATATGTGTAACTAAACCCCCTTTCTAAGGGATTGATGTGAGAACATTTGGATTGGGTTTTTCTTAAGCTTTAATATGTATTGAATCTCTATTTGTACTCTATTCATTTTATAATTAGATTCTATTCATTATGTAATTGACATGTATACCCACTAGTTGATTATACTCTTGTTTAGGATAATTTGTTATAGAATCTTGATTGAATTGACACCCTTGATGGATTAAGAGCATAGTGAGTATGATAGACTGTCGGATGGTATATTAACCGCGATAATCTAAACCTTTAATTGTAATAAACCGATCCCGCCTTGACCCCCTCTCCTTAATCGGTTAGAAATTTTGGTGGGAAGTTGTTTAGGGTTCATAGTGATGGTTTAAACACAATTAAGACTACAATTGGTTAACATTTGTGAGATTGGTTCACTAAGGTAGCTTGAGAAACATTACCCATAATCCACTTGCGATCCCATCAATTCCCTAACAATTCTCTTAATTGTTTATTCCATATATCTTATCTAGACTTGTTGAGCATTCTATTTTCCCTATCTCATTTTGTTGCTTTTATTTTACATGTATGTTTGATGGCTTGACAAACTATACAACCATCCATTTATGATAATTTACTTTATTGCATCCCTGTGGAACGAATCCTAGCTTACCACTTTACTAATTTTACATCCTAAGTGGATTTTCTAGTGGTGAAAATTGGTTTTCAAAACGAATACATTAAAACGTATTTTGTTGAGTACACAACGACGCTCATCATCGTTCATCTCTTCATTGAGTCAAGTCTTGTGACTAAGAGTGTTAGTGCACAAACAATTGGTCTAGAATCACTATAAAAGGCTTGTGGGTAGCAGTGATGTGTTAGTGACCGAGAATGGTGTAACTAGAGTCAACCTAGGTTGTAAACATCATAACATATAGTGGATTTGAGGACTGTGTGTGGCTAGATGGATAGCCCATTAGCCCGTGAGTTTTTCTCATTTGGAGGGTTTCTCACGTAAATAAATTGACTTGTTTCTATTGTTTTCCGCACCTTAATTTCATAGATTGCTTGCTTGCTTGTTATATTTGGTATTGTTAAAATTTATTAAGTCGAAAAGTTAGTAATTATTCTATTAAAATTTATAATATGTTTAGACACATATTATTTATTTTCAGAGTTAATATAGCTTGACCCAAATAATATATAGGCATGATTTATTGATTTCTTCAATGTCATACCTGGTTTCTAGGAAATAAATGCCTGAATACTCTAAGGATGTGGGTGGCCAAACTTCTCTTCATTGGCAAAATTACCTTCAGATGAACTGCCACGCAATTAAAAAAATTAAAAAACAAAATAAATTTTAAGTAATGAATACACTCTTCAAAGAGAACATAATCTCATACCAACAATTGTGAAGAACTAATAAATGCAAAATTAACAATGCTCCAGTACCTTAGAGACTCTTGAATACTCGCCTATTGAATTGGCCAAAGGAAATCTGGAAGGCATTGTAGCCTTCATCATTAAGAGTTAACTATCCGTAAACAGACACAAGTCACTAAAGTGACTAAATTCCGTAAAATGGAATAAATCCTTGAAGAGATATAAGATCTAGAAATGAAGAAATTTCTATAAATTATATGAGAGAAATATGGAATCATGAAGAAACAATCATCGATGATATATATACAGCATCTACTGAAATTATAAATGATGATTATGAAACTCATAATATCGATGATTGTAGACAAAGGCATGATTGGCCTAAATGGAAAGAAGCAATTCAAGTTGAATTGACTTCATTAGCCAAATGTAAAATATTTGGATCAATAGTTTAGGCACCTGAAGATTTCAAACCAGTTGGATACTAATAAGTATTTATACAGAAACATAATGAGAAAAACGAGATTGTAAGATATAAGATACAACTCGTAACACAAGGTTTCTCGCATAGACATGGTATTATATTTTAGGGTGAAATTCATTTTCGTTCCTCTTGTTTGATCAAATAGCCAAACTGATCCCCCGGTTTTCAAAATTATGTCAACAGGTCCCTCTGGTTACCAAAAATCTATATTTTAGTCCCTACCATCTAATTCGTTAGGGTTTTTGTGAATTCTGTTAGGTCAATGAGGGTAAGATGGTAAAATGACATTAGAGTTTCTAGAAGCTTGTCTGACGAAGGGGCATACTCATATTTTCCTAATTTTACACGGCTGCCATTGGGATACATCGAGATGCACTGTACACATCAGTAAATAAAATAACAAAATTTGAAAAAATCCTTGAAAAACTTTTTTTTTTTTTTAAATATCTTAAGAGAAATTAAAAAACTAGATTTCACCTCTCTTTGTTTCATCTTCTTCAACCTTTCCTTTTTCTCTCTCCCTGAAACCATACCCATATTTCAAGTTTAAACTTCATTAAAGCTCAAACCCATGCTTCTGGCCCAGCTTGAAGACCGCCCATCTTATGACCCGACCTCTACCATGGCTCTGCCTCAATCTGGAATGTGAAGGTTTAGGGTTTTGTTTGACGATGATGGTAGTGATGTTTGACGATTTTAGTTTTCGTTTGTTTATTATTATTATCTTTTGAATTGATTTTGGTTTTTGTTTGATCTTTGTGGTTGTGTTTGACAATGGTGGTGCAGTTTTATTTGGCGAGAGCAGGCATGGGTGCTTGTGTTGGGTTATATGTATTTGATTTTTCTTTTGTGCAATTTGATTGAAGATATATATATTTTTTTGTTTACTGATTTAAGAAAAAAAATCAGATTAATGAGGATTGGGTTTTTGGGTTTGCTACACCATTTTTCAGAATTTTTTTTTAAGATGAAGTATAAGTGTGTTTGGATTTGGATTGATGAAGATATATGTGTTTGATTTTTCTTTTGTGCAGTTTGATTGAAGAGATAAGATTTTTTTTGTTTGCTGATTTAAGAAAAAAAAATCAGATTAATGATGATTGGATTTCTGGGTTTGCTCCACCATTTTCCAGATTTTTTTTATAAGATGAAGTAGAAGTGTGTTTGGATTTGACTAGATGAAGATATATGTTTTTTATTTTTTTGCTTTGCAATTTGATTGAAGAGATTAATTTTTTTTTTTTTTTTTGTTTACTGATTTAAGAAAAAAAATCAGATTAATGATGATTGGATTTCTAGGTTTGCTCCACCATTTTCCAGATTGATTTTTTAAAGATGAAGTATAAGTGTGTTTGGATTTGGATTGATGAAGATATATGTGTTTGATTTTTCTTTTGTGCAATTTGATTGAAGAGATAGAATTTTTTTTGTTTACTGATTTAAAAAAAAAAAAATTAGATTAATGATGATTGGATTTCTGGATTTGCTCCACCATTTTCTATATTTTTTTTATAAGATGAAGTAGAAGTGTGTTTGGATTTGACTGGATGAAGAGATATGTTTTTTATTTTTTTTTCCTATGCAATTTGATTGAAGAGATTTTTTTTTTCTTTTCTGTTTACTAATTTAAGAAAAAAAAAATTCAGATTGATGGTGAATGGATTTCTATTCTGAGTTCCTCGAAGTATATATATATATTTCCGAAAATGATTTATTTATTTATTTATTTTATTTCTTAAAATATATTTATATTTATTTATGAAAATTGAGGGTAAAAATGTTATTTAATCAATATGTACTTGTCGGATTCCACTTTTTCAATGGAAATTGTAATAGAAGGACTAAACGAGACAATTCTGAAAACATGAGGAACAGTTTGGCTATTAAGTCAAACTAGAGAGACGAAAATGAATTTCACCCTAATTTTTTTGAGACGTATTATCTAGTGATGAATACGATTACGTTCCAGATTTTAATAAGTTTGGCTGCCTCTAAAAGGTTTGAAATGTGTCTTATAGACGTATTGATTGCTTATCTATAAGGTGTACTCAATACATGTATTTATATGATAACTCTAAAGGAATAAGTTTTAATTAAGTTAATTAACAACTTTTTTGATTAGTCAATATTCAAAATTAACCAAATATAACAAGCAATCAATTGACAATTTAAAAGCAGAAAACAATAAATGACATGCCAATTGATTTACCTGCGAAACTCTCTAACTAGGCAAAACTCACGGGATATTATGCCAGCCACACACGGTCATTAAATCAACTATTTGAATGAAAGTTTACAACCTAGGTTGACTTCAAATCAAACCATTATTGGTCACTAATCCTTCCACTCTACCCAGCGGGCCTTTAATAGTGATTTTAGACCAAAAGCTTGTGTACTAATCCACTTAGTTACAAGACTTAACACTCAATGAAGAGATAACAACCTATGTGAATATCAAGAGTATTCTAAATGCATAAATGCTAAGTCAACACATTTAATGCTTATCTAACATTGGAAGAACATGTCAAACAATCCTAGATATCATGTTGCTATATGACATACATATAACTTAGCTATATAAAATGAATGCAAGCCTAGATGCAATAGCTATCACAATACAAAACCTAACAATCAACACAAAAATCTCAACTTGTAGATAAAAAAACCTAATCTAGATGCAAACAAGTCATAAAAAAGATTTCTTGTTAAATAAGAACACTAAAATGGATGAAGATGGTGTTCTACTTACCAAGTCATGTGTGTTGATGAAGACCCATGTTAGAACACAACCTAGATGATGCTGGATAATGCTATATGCACATGGAAATGAGTTTGGATGAGCAAAAATGAGTTCTTGGGAGTCTCTATCTCTTTATAAAGGATTACATTCTCTCACTTAAATCTGATTTTTGGCTCACAAAAACGAGCAAGGAAAAAGAGAAAGCATATATGATAGGGCAAAACGAAATTTCGTCGTTTTGGAAAAATGCCTAGAAAACAGGCTATGTGCTGACGTGGCGCTGGACGAGTAGTTGATCGCGCTCCAAATGTTCACATTTAGCACTCCCTATTCCTAGCTTTTGTGTTCGTTTCCGAGCACTTTTGTGTATATAATATGTGTTTTAGCTATGTGTAGGTAAATATCCCTCAGAGTGGGTGTTAAAACCTAAATGGAAGAAAACAGGGGAATTCAGGGGCAAATATGTCATTGTGGAGAATCAAGGGTCAAAGTGCAATATTCGGGAAAATACTGAATATTCTGTGAATATGGAGAAGAATAAGGGTGCATATTGTAATTATCCGTGCAAGGCACAGCACCAGCGCCACGTCAGCAGAGAAACGACGTCGTTTTGGCATGGGCGCGCGTCAGCGTGACGTCACGTCGTCTTCAAGCTGCAGCCGGGCGACCCGACCCGTGTTCGACCCGCGTTCGACCCGGTCGTGACCCGACTTCAACTTGACCTATTCCGGCCATTTTTCGATGGTTTTTCCAGCCGTTCTCCACCGAGATCGGTAGCCGATCTTCTCCCGGTCACGATGGACCCACTTTGAGCCTCCCATGCAAAGGTTCCACTCTCCACCAAATCCTCCAAACTCCATGGCCATGCAAGCTCGCAAGCTTGGTTCAGCGGCTTCTTTCCCGCGTTCTAGAACGTTCAAACTCACCGGGAGACGGCGGTTTTATGCAGCGGGAAGAAGCCAGCCGTCCAGAAGGTTCAAGCTCGCGGGAAACGTCATTTTTTCCAAGGCGACTTCCGGCGGCGGGAACAAGCCCGCAAGGCAGAGTGAATGAGCTCGCCCAACTGGCTGACTCAAGAGGAGTTTCAGATATTTTAGGATATTTTGATCCCCATTCTTGCCCTATACACTTCCCACTATATATACATCACTATTTTCCTCTCTTTTTAAGTGTGCACCATCCAACTTTGCTCCAAGAAACCCCTTTCTTGGATTGAACATCACAAAAGAGAGAGAGCAACTCCAAGCCTTCCATGGGGGATTCTCCTCCATGGAAAGCCTTCCATGGAGAGTAGATATGCAGAGATATGAGGCTTGTGTTCAAGCCATAGGAGTTTCATAGATAGGGAGAGCTTTGGAGGCTTGTCTTCAAGGGTAATCCCTTTGCTCATCTTTGTATTTCTATTGATGTAAAACCCATTTGAGATTATTTGTAACTTACACTTATGCTAATATATGTATGTTTGTTCATATGCTTTGATTTGGTATTGATTCATTCCTTAGTTGTATAGTGATTAAGCTCTTTTTGTGATATTCATATGTATGGATGATTATGTGTTGATATGTATGATGAATGAGATTAGGAGTAGATTAACTAAATGATTAGGAGTAGTTGTAATCAAATATCTCATTTGTTTATGTATGTTGATGTATAATTTACTATGTATGTGTTTAGAGTGATTAGAGTGATTAAGAGTTGAGTTTGTGCTCGGATTTCCATTCCGGGTATAAATTCGGCTATTAGCTATATGAAATGGAAATAACTTATGTGTGCATAATTATGCCACTTTAGCTTTGGTTCATAGTTCTTGTGCTTAATGGGTCTAAACCCTAGACACAATCACTCTTCCGATTGGAAAGTGATGACATGATTTCGGGAATTCCCTAATCAAGATTCCAGGGTAATTTCCTTAATCAAGAGAACGAACCCTTTACTGGATTAATTGGAATCAACATGCTAAACAATCGACATAGATTTGCATATTGTGTTTGGTAAACCGATGTCCCATATGTGTTATATATCTTGCTTATCTCCAAGCCACCTTTATTTTCGTAGTTAGGGTGTCTTGCTTTTAGGAGTAGATTAACTTAATTAGGAGTAGATTAAAATTGCCTTTTTACATGCTTTAATAAACACTAGAACTAGATACAATTAATGAATCCATCTCCCTATGGAACGAACCGTACTTGCCGCTATGCGATCGTAACGATCCGTGCGCTTGCGGAAAAACAAACGTGCCCCATTTATTTTACGATAGTTTATAGAACTATCATGTGTCCCGCGCGCGCCGACCAAGTTGTTGGCGTCGCCGGGGATACTTTATTATAGACCGTTTCGGGGCGCGTTAGTAGTGCACGACCAGAGTAGATCCTTTACTTGACTTGCGTAGGTGTGGCACTAGACGAGTAGTGCATGACCAATGCAGATCCTCTACTTGACTTGCACTGGTGGTGCGTTGGTCCAGCAGCGCACGAAGGGCGCACATGGCATGCGCTAAGGGCTCAAGAAAAAAAAAATGCCCAAAGGCCATGAGCAAGGACCAATCCAAGTGAAGAAAGAGACTTCTTTAAGGTCAAACATCGCGCAAGCTCGGACGTTTCCAAATATGCTTCGGGAAACGAATTACATAACACACAATCAGACATAAAAATCCAACATCGAGGTGCAAGTGTGAAGTGTGAAGAGAATACACACATGCAAGCAATGAACACAAATGCAAGAAGACTAAGTCATGCAAGAAGACTAAGTCATGCAAGAGAGGTGTGTGTGTGCAACTAATCTCTTCAAAGAGGAAAGCACAAGTGATATACCTTTAATGAGCTCTTGAGCGTGAGGGCTTGAGAATTCCATTTAAGCTTGATCATGAATAATGAAGCGCCTATTCTACCCTTACATATTAAACCCCAATTGTGGTTTGTGAAACAAATATTGCACGGTGTGTATAAAACTATCTAGAGGGGGGGGGGGGGGGTGAATATATTTTAAACGTATTACCCAATTTTTCGTGTGAAGTCAATATTACGAATTTACCCCTAACTAGATAAAACAATAAATCAAGTATAAAATGCGGAAATTAAATAACACTTGATTTTTTACGTGGAAACCCTCACGGGAAAAACCACGGGCTAATAAGTGAGCCACACCCGAACCTCGAATCCACTAAGTGATAAAAATTACAACCTAATCCCGGAAGTAATCACACACTTACCTAATCTCGGTATGAGTGAACCTAGTTTGAATGATTGCGATCTAAGCAACCTAATCCCGGATGCTACACACAAGACTCATGTTCTCAATGAAGAGATTACACCCTAAGTGAATATATGAATATCCAAATACAACATAGAGCAAGGGAAACCCTATATGCTTATCTAAGATGATGAATTTGCAATTAGAACAATCCTAGATATTAGAAGCTAAATGACATGTCAAATAGCTTAGCTAATCAAGATTAAGCAAAAACCTAATTAACTATCACAATACAACTTCTCAAACATTCAATACACTAATCTCAATCTTGTATCCAAAATATATATAAATAACATACAAGTAATAAATTGAGATTTCTTGTTAAGAAAAACACAAAATATGTAAGATATTAGTGAAAAGCTTACCAAGCAAAGTGTGATGAAGAATCCATGCAAAAAGACATCTAGATGATCAAAGATGATGCTAGATGATGATTGATGATCATGAAATGGTGTTTGAGTAATCAAAAATGAGTTCTTAGAATTTTTCTTGTTTTTGAAAAATATCCTAAGTATGAAATCTGAATATGAACTCTCTTAATTGACCTAAAGTCAAAGTGGCATATATATAGGGGGCCAAATTGAAGTGAGGTCGTTTTGAAAAGTTGACACAAAAAATGCCTTGACCGCTGTTCACCCGCTGTATGTAGGGTGGGTGTACAACGGTTTGCCTGGGATTGTGAAGAACATGTTCTTCGTGACCGCCCTACGTAGGGTGGATTCCTGGCGACCTAGGGGCTGTTACTCTCGGGTCTAGAGAGCCGCCCTTCACCCACTGTTCGTAGAGCGATTTTTGGGCGGACCATCAAGTGTGAAAAACATCACCAGTGGCACCGTTGTTCACCCGCTGTTCGTAGAGCGGTTTTTGGGCGGACTATCAGGTGTGAAAAACATCACCAGTGGCACCGCTGTTCACCCGCTCTACGTAGAGCGGGTGTATAACGGCTAAGAGAAAATTTGCTCAAAGCCCTATATGGGCGCTGTTTGTAGGGTGCCTGTAAGGCAGGTGAACATAGCCCATACTTTTACACAATGCAACCTAGTTCTAATCATGTCATAGCATTTGAACTCCTAGATGCAATCAATAACAAATGCAAGAAGAGATATTATATAATCATGAAAACACACATAAAAAGACACACATATACACAAAGTATGGAAATGCATGGAATGTGTGTGTGTGCAACTAACTCTTCAAGACAAGTAAGCACTTAGAATATTACCTTTGGTGCTTATCAAGATGAGGACTTCAGAGAGCTTTGTACAATAACACCAACATCTAAGCTACCCTTACAAAGAACCCCAACATGTGGTTTGTCTACGAAATGAACCAATCAATAAATGGGAACCTTACAGTTTGTCAACGAAATAAACCAACAAAAATATAAGGAACTTACATCTTTCGTCCAATTTCATATAATTATAGATTTGATATTATTATATCCAAATCATTTTATGGTGCATATCTAATTAGTTTTGCATATATTAAGTATTTGTCTAGTCTATATAATGCTTATTCTTGAACCACATATATTTCTCTCTAATAACAATTTCATGACGCTTCACGAAAGAAGTCTTTTGCTTTTACATCCTCCAATCATTTATCATGTTATTGTATATCATGAAATAAATATCAGTGTATGTTAGCTCAGTAATCTAGAAGATTGTTTTCGTAAGAATGTTTATGAGGGGAGCGATCCATCATGGGGAGCATATCAAATGAAGTATATTAGTTATTTTGGGCACCTGTAAATTGTACTCTTTTTCCATTAGATCAGATATTTGGGTTTTTGTTCTATTGAGTTTTCTTGACAAAAGTTTTTAATGAGACAATTTTTAAGCACACCTAAAAATCATTATATCCCCGAAGATCATAATATAGATTTATCTTTGATCTAGAAGATTATTAAATTATATATATTACTTTGATTCAGTAGATCATCGTATATATATGTTGTCTTGATTAAGAAGATAATTAGTAAAGCAAGCTACAAGCGTTTGGTATGTGTTATATTTCTGTTGTTCTCCATTTAATTATATAACAGTAAAATGTTTTTAAATTAGGGTAATTAGCACAAATAGCCCCTGAACTCTACGTTCGTTGCTATTCCCCCCCCCCCCCCCCCCCATACTTTTTTTTTAGACAGTAAACCCCTTGAACTATCATAAATTGGCAATGGCTGACGGAACCCTAATTCTGTCTAGGGAAAATTACACTAAGTCCCCCTGATTATTTATATAATTGCATTAAACAGGAAAAATATAATAATATGACACAAATACCTCTCTGACCAATTTTTTTTTTTTAAATTAAATTTAAAATTGAAATAATAGTTAAATAATAATTAAATTCTGAATTTTATTATAAAGACAATAAAATAAATAGAGAAATGAAAAAAGTAAATTGATATAACAATTATTTAAATTATCTTTTTATTTAAATATCCCTAAATATAAAACCAAGATAAATATTTAAATTATTTAAGAAAAATAAAAATAATGGTTAAATAATAATACAATTCCCTTTTAAAAAAAATAATTGTTGATCTCAATTACCCAAAAAATAAAGTAATAAGTTTCTTCATTAATGAAGATCCATCAATGTTCTTTTATTATTATTATTTTGTTTTTTAAAATTTTTTTAATTGGATTTCATTTATTGGTTTGTGAATTGTGTTTTTTAAATTAATTTTTTTTAACTTAATGAACATAGAGAAGAAAAATCCTTAAAATAAAAAATTTCAAATAAATATTTTTAAATGAACATCAATCCATCTAATTAAATGAACATCTATTTCTCCATCCAATCCTTAAAAAATTCCCTTCTCTAAAGAAATAAAAATATTTAAATTTGCAACACCCAGAAACCAAAAATTAAAAAATTTAATTTTTAATTCTTCTATGTGTGTTTTTAATTGGAGCGATATTCAATTTTTTAAAATTTGTACTTGTATTATTATTATTATTATTTTGTAATTGAGATAAATCAATCTATTTCAAAAAACAAATTGAGATAAATCAATCAATTTAAAAAAAAATGCTTTTTTTTTTGAATTTATTTTAATAAATATTTCTCCACCGTCCATCTTTGAGATGGATGGTAGAGATTTTAAAGATGTTTTAATTTTTTAAAGATTTTATTTTCTTTATAAAAAAAAATAGAATTGTATTATTATTTTTTTTGAAAGGGAATTGTATTATTATTTAACCATTATTTTTATTTTTCTTAAATAATTTAAATATTTATCTTGGTTTTATATTTAGGGATATTTAAATAAAAAGATAATTTAAATAATTGTTATATCAATTTACTTTTTTCATTTCTCTATATATTTAATTGTCTTTATAATAAAATTTAGAATTTAATTATTATTTAACTATTATTTCAATTTTAAATTTAATTGTTTTTAAAAAAAATTGGTCAGAGGGGTATTTGTGTCATATTATTATATTTGTCCTGTTTAATGCAATTATATAAATAATCAGGGGGACTTAGTGTAAGTTTCCCTAAACAGAATTATGGTTCCGTCAGCCATTGCCAATTTATGATAGTTCAGGGGGTTTACTGCTTAAAAAAAAAGTATAGGGGGGAAAATAGCAACGAACGTAGAGTGCAGGGGATATTTGTGCTAATTACCCTTTAAATTATTCAAAAAAAAAGTTTCTTAAAAAATAAAAAATAAAAAATAAAAAATAAAAATGAAAATACAACATAGCCGATATTAAAAAAATTTCAAAAAGATTTCTCGATACCTTTACCGCTTTACGGATCCAACGGCCAAAGAAAAGAAATAAAAAGTTACTTTTTTCTCTCTGCTCCATTTTTGGGACGATTCTTCTTCTTCTTTCTTTCTCTTGAATCTGTACAATTGACTCTCAAAAAGAGAATCTGTACAAATGAATCACTCAAGAAATAACAACGAACATCAATTTTTTGGGCCAAGCTTTGGCCATGGCTTCAAAACGCTGCGTCTCAGCATGTTCAGGCTTCCTCGTCGCCTGTTTACTTCAAATCTTCATCTTCTCCGGATTTTCTTGAATTTCCACCACCATCTTCTTCTCCAGCTTCTCATGAACTCCCCACAAACAACCCCCCATTTACAGGTACACTAAATATAGCTTCAAATAATGCTGTTTTGAGTTGAATTATATATATACATATATTTTCGATTTTTTATTTACTATTAGATTTCTTTTTTTGATTGTTTAAATAAATTAGGGTTTATATTATATCAAAGCACTTTTTCTAGGGCAAATCTCACAAACATTCTCTGAGATGCAACTTTTCAGTTCTTTTTCATTCATTTTTTTATTGTTTCTGTTTTCATGTTGATGAGAACCCTGATTGACTTAATTGAATCTACGAGCAATGACCTAAATCTTCTTCTTCTTCATGTGATAGACTTGCAGACTGTCAAATGCCTTTCATATGTATTATTTCTAAGTGTATTGAATATCTGTTTATATGGCAAATCCAGAGGAATCTTGTTTGGGCTTTGCATGCCTTAGCCACAGTAAACCATAACCCTTGTTTTGTTCTTTATACGTAGTTCGTGAAGGACAGCGAGACAAGGCTCTGCGAATTTGGAGTTTTTGTGTTCCACGAAATATGGTTACAATGCTGCAACCGGAATATACGAAGATTTAATGGCTGCAGGAATTATCGATCCAACAAAGGTTAGTTACTGTGTCGAGCTTTGCATTTAGAGTGTAGAATGATGGTTGATCCGAGTCGAAATCAAAGTTTATCATGTAAAGGATTTTTTGTTATACCGACAGGAATATTGAGAATTTTTCATGTTCCTGTTTGATTCAGGTGGTCAGAAGTTGCCTGGAGCATGATTCCTCAGTGGCAAAAACTTCATGATACTTGCCTGAGGACGGCTGCGAAAGGAGAAGTTGTGGAGTGAGGTAGATCTCGTGTTTTCTTCTAGAAAAGATTGCTCCAAAGAATGGGGAAAAAGAAAAGAAAAAAATGGGAAAAAAAGAAAAAAAAAGGAAAAAAAAAGGGATAAAACAGAAAAAAGGAAAAAAAAAAAAATGAAGGAAAAAAAATTAGAAAAGAAAGAAAAGAAAAAGAAAAAAATGAAAAAAATGAAAAAGAAGAAAAAAAGAAAGAAAAATAAAATTGATAACTTTAACCGGTGCATTAGCCACATTGACCGGTGCAAAGACTTGCGGTCACCGAGGGACAAGCGTGTAGCTAAGGATAAGACCACCAAAAATGAGCTTTGGTGGGGAAAGTAAGTTGATCTATGTCTCTCACCTTATTTAATTTTGTTTACTGATTTTGAAATTGTAGTTGATCATTCTTTGAGATGCAACTCCCTTGAGATTGTTAGTAGTGAATGGTCAAATTACTTGAGACTTAAAGGCCTTCCAATTTGATTTATTGTTTGCATATCTACAAATGTAATTTTTGTTGAGTGTGATCTATAGGCTGATTGCTAATGTTCAATCACTATGTGTATAGTGGTATATTGGTTGTTGAAAACATATGGGTTTAATCTTTGACCGATTGATATCATGCAAATTTGTTTTCTTTTTTTATTTTCTTGGACTCCTGGTATCTACCTGCTATTAATTAAATACATGCTATAATTAGTTTTTTATTTTATTTTAAATTTTATGTAATGATAAGTTATGGAACCCTGATTTTACTTTTAAATATAATCTTTCTTGATTTTGTAACTTTACGTTTTGTGGGTTCTTGGGCGACTAATTAGAGTACAAACCTTAACTCTAATTGAACATGAAAATTTCAGTTCTTGTTTAAGATAGTGAGTGATAGGGTTCTTATAGATGCTTTATGTCTTTTACTTGAATTCCTGTACCTAGTTTACTCTGTTTAGCAGGATGATATGCAAATTTTAATTGGTGGTGTTTTGTGCAGCTAATTCTTGAACTTATGTATTCCCTTTTTTGCCTTTTGGTTTGGAAATAAAATACATTATATCCGAAAATATTGTGTTTTCGAGTAATTTTAGGATGCTTAACATGATCCCAGCAGTTTGGGCCTAAACTTTTATGGTTTGTCTTCACTGTTTCTGCGTGGTTCAGATTTTTTAAGCAAAAATGATATACAAAAGAACAATAAAATAGTAAGGCTGGCCTTGGACCAAATTCAATTAATAGTGGTTATGTGTTCTTGTTTTTCCTTTATTTACTTGTTGCATTCTTGTGTACAGACTAGAAGCGGAACCAGTGAGGTTTTGTTAAATGGCTGAAAATCGAAATGGAAACGCCCAACCTGCAAATGGAACTGGATCTGGAAATGCTTATTCTATTAATTTGGAGACCTTGGAGATAACTGGATCATGTAAATGCCAAACCTGCAAAGGAAAATATTCTTGACATATTTTCTTGATCCTAGTTGGACAGATTCATTCGAAACTGATCTGCAATGAAGAAGAAAGGTATACCTGAGAAGCCGAATGGATCAACTGCCATGTCTAGGAAGGCATACCGGAGCGGAATGAAGCCTCTTGTTGACATATCGAATTCAGCTCCTAAAAGAAACAACAACAACAGGAAGAAGAAATAAAAACAGACCAGTGGCAGGAAAACCAATTTGAAAGTGAGCGTTGTGGCAGAAGATTATATTGCTGAGAAAGACCAGCGTTGTGATTGTAACTGCTGCTGAATCTATGATTTGATTTCAAGGTCCATCAAACATTATTCCTATTAAGTCAGGTGAAGAGTTCAACAGCTCAGTTAGCGAAAGTTCAAGGTAGGTTGCTTTATTTATTTATTATTATTATTATTACTATTTTGGTTTCTTTCAAATATTTAGATTTTTCATCATCATTTCTTACAATTTTATTGAATTCATTGTAATAGACAGATCTTTGATTATAGTGACTGTAGGGGCTGGTTATGTTTTCACCTTGGCCAATCACGGTGGTATACGATGGTGGAATGTCACATCTCCAGGGCCGGTTGACAGCATATTGTCTAGGAAGGAAATTCTGTATACACGGATAGAAAATTTGAAAATATTGACTGGTACATGGAATGTTGGACAGGGGAGAGCTTTTCATGACTCACTTATATCTTGGCTTGGTTCTGCTGCTTCAGATGTTGGCATTGTTGTTGTTGTTGGATTGCAAGAGGTTGAAATGGGTGCTGGTGTTCTTGTTATGTCCGCTGCAAAAGAAACAGTAAGAAGTCTTTTTCACCAAAATTTTCTCCCTAAGTGTGTTAACATATTGTTTCTAAAATCCGTAAAGTTAAGTGAAAGGCTTCTCTAGTTTACTTTGAACTCTAGTTTTTGAGCTGCATCTCATTAAAGATCCTGTTGGACTTGGGGGAATATGCCACTTAAATTTCCTTTTATGTCAATTGCATGCATGTGTTAGAGCGCTTCAAAATGTCAAAATGTATATCAAAGTGCCTTGGGTCAAGTGCATATAAATTCATGTATGGTGTGGGTACATGGGCCATTATAATTGAAGTGTAATATTATATACGGAGTGGTTAAAGGATTAACAACTGAAAAATGCCTTTTATTTAATCCGGAGAAACTCACTGACAACGATATCAAGAATTTTCATGTCCTTTATATATAATTATTCAATATGATTTCACATTTTCCCATTTTGTTTTTGAAGCCACATTTTCCCTATCATCCCTTATTTATCACCTTCTATCTTTTTCTCCTCTCCCATAACTGTAGGTAGGACTTGAGGGGAGCTCTGTGGGACAATGGTTGCTGGATTTGATAGGAAAATCATTGGACGAAGGGTCAACATTTGAATGTGGTTTTTCTAGGCAGCTGGCAGGATTACTTGTTTCTGTGTGGTAAGTTTCTACGGCATTGTAGGAAGATCCTCAATGAGCTTTGATTACTTTTCAACTTGTTGGAAAGATAAACCTTTTATTAGTAATCATTTGAGCAATATTTTATATTTGGATGGAGGATCATATTAGATTGATTCATCTGCCATGTATGGTTGAAATAATCTGGTTGGATGAGGCTATATGTCTCCCTTCATGTGTTTTATTAGTGCTATGTCTGTGGAGTAATTTGCAGATAATTAACACCTGACTTTTCATAACTCTGGGACTTTGGTGGACCAATAACTAACTTTGGGACAGAAGGAGGAACATTTTTCAATTGTTTATATTATCATTTGTCAAATACTAATTATTTGGCAGTCTTATTTTTATGCATGTGCATATATTCTAACTTGCAAATAGTATGATATAGGTCGAACTAATTTTGTCTAAATACTACTTATTATTTGTTGTTATTTCTTATTTCTTTAAAATTGCTTATATTATTAATGTGGCTAAAGCTTTTCCAACCAGGGAGCTCTTGGTTTGAGACTTAGAGTATATGATCGGGTAATGCTGGACATTTAGAAGATGTTAATCGTCCAAATGCGGGCTTTGACCATGTCTATCGGACAATGACCTTCTCGCGACCATCAAATCTTTCCATTGCTGCTGCTGGTATGGTGTGATACCTGTTATTCTGTTGCTCATTTGCATGCTCAATGTGTTTCTTTTGGCATGTTTATAGATCTGGTTTGCCATTGGTCCTTTCTGTTGCAGCTGGGGCTTCATCTTCTGTTCAAATGGAGCTAATTGTGTTTTTTTTTTTTAATTAATTGTTGTAAAAGAAAGTATCTTTGTCAGAATTGTTGCTTTTGCATTTGATAAATTTTGTATCTTTCATGTTACTTTACATAAACAATTATTGATACCATGTTTCACTACCTTTTGGAGTAGCAATAATGCTTACCCAACTTAGATCTTGGTCTGTGAGTTGTGACTATTGTAAAAAAAAAAAGGTTTCTAGCTAAATTCTCTTTTGTAAAAACACTTATAGAGTGCTTTTTGGGAAAGTGCTTATCAAGTGTTATTCTACCTTAAAATGGTTGATCTGGGTAGTGTTTATTTCTTTAAGATACTGAATCTTGTTTAATGGATGCTTTGTCAAATATACGTATCAATTAGTTCACATTCTGTCAGAACAAGAACATTTTTGATAAAAATACAAAAAAGACATTTCATTTCAATTATTCATTTATCTTAATGGAATTTGGTAGTACTAGACAATGTTTCTAGTAAAAGAACATTGCCCGGATAACATAATTTGATTACTGATTCTTATATGTAGGGACTAGATCCTATTGCAGTATCAGCTGTTTTCTCCACAGCTGAGTACATGGGAGAGAAGTGAATTTCGGGTACCGATTGTTTTTTCTTTGAAATTGTCTGCCAATCAACCGGAGTTGGCTGATCGCGGTGATAGCACTGCAGAAATAATCAAGCATGTTATATCTGGCTACTTCAGCCAAAGAAGTGGACTGCAGAATTCAGTCACCCGGGACAAAACCCTTGATAAGTACGAAGAAAAGGTCAGCCTGAACTTTCTGGTGTTTTTAAAGTTTTTCATCGGTCTTAGAGCCCTGTAGAAAATGATCTTAACTAAGAAAGCTTTAAAATGGTGTTAAATAAATCCAAAATGATGAGGGTATGATGCATATATAGATGAAAACTGCTTCTTATTGTTTGATTAATTGCAGGTTGGACCCGATATCGTTAAAAGAGCTCCCAGCTACCGATTAAAATTGATTTCCAAAAATACTAGTGTTAATGGTAGTGTGGTCAACGAGAAGGTAAAAAGGCTTTGTTCTCTTATGCTGTTTATTATAAATGCATTCCGGTTTTATTGGTTCTGATTGAAGTTGGTATTGTTTTGTTCGCAGGTGATCTCTAGTGACAATCCTAAATATGGTTACAATGCTACAACCGGAATATACGAAGATTTAATGGCTGCAAGAATTATTGATCCAACAAAGGTTAGTTACTGTGTCGAGCTTTGCATTTAGGGTGTAGAATGATGGTTAATCCGAGTCGAAATCAAAGTCTATCTTGTAAAGGATTTTTTGTTATACTGACAGGAATATTGAGAATTTGCCATTGGAGCATGCTTCCACAGTGGCAAAAACATCATGATACTTGCCTGAGGATGGCTGCAAAAGGAGAAGTTGTGGAGTGAGGTAGATCTCGCGTTTTCTTCTACAAAAGATTGCTCCAAAGAATGGGGAAAAAGAAAAGAGAAAAATGGAAAAAAAGAAATAAAAAAAAAAGGAAAAAAAGAAAAAAAAAAGGAAAAAAAAAAGAGGGATAAAACAGAAAAAAGGAAAAAAAAAAGACAACAAGGAAAAAAAATTAGAAAAGAAAGAAAAGAAAAAGAAAAAAAAGAAAAAGAAGAAAAAAAGAAAGAAAAATAAAATTGATAACTTCAACCTGTGCATTAGCTACATTGACCGGTGTAAAGACATGCGGTCACCGAGGGACAAGTGTGTAGTTAAGGACAAGACAACCGAAAATGAGCTTTGGTGGGGAAAGTAAGTTGATCTATGTCTCTCACCTTATTTAATTTTGTTTACTGATTTTGAAATTGTAGTTGATCATTCTTTGAGATGCAACTCCCTTGAGATTGTTAGTGTTGAATGGTCAAATTACTAGACTTAAAGGCCTTCCAATTTGATTTATTGTTTGCATGTCTACAAACGTATTTTTTGTTGAGTGTGATCTCTAGGCTGATTGCTAATGTTCAATCACTATGTGTATAGTGGTATATTGGTTGTTGAAAACATATGGGTTTAATCTTTGACCGATTGATATCATGCAAATTTGTTTTCTTTTTTTATTTTCTTGGACTCCTGGTATCTACCTGCTATTAATTAAATGCATGCTATAATTAGTTTTTATTTTATTTTATGTAATTATAAGTTATGGAACCCTGATTTTACTTTTAAATATAATTATTCTTGATTCTGTAACTTTACGTTTTGTGGGTTCTTGGGTGACTAATTAGAGTACAAACCTTAACTCTAATTGAACATGAAAATTTCAATTCTTGTTTGAGATAGTGAGTGATAGGGTTCTTATAGATGCTTTATGTCTTTTACTTGAAATCCTGTACCTAGTTTACTCTGTTTAGCAGGATGATATGCAAATCTTAATTGGTGGTGTTTTGTGCAGCTAATTCTTGAACTTATGTGTTCCCTTTTTTGCCTTTTGGTTTGGAAATAAAATACATTATATCCAAAAATATTGTGTTTTCAAGTAATTTTAGGATGCTAAACATGATCCCAGCAGTTTGGGCCTAAACTTTTCTGGTTTGTCTTCACTGTTTCTGCGTGGTTCAGATGTTTTAAGCAAAAATGATATACAAAAAAACAATAAAATAGTAAGGCTGGCCTTGGACCAAATTCAATTAATAGTGGTTATGTGTTCTTGTTTTTCCTTTATTTACTTGTTGCATTCTTGTGTACAGACTAGAAGCGGAACCAGTGAGGTTTTGGTAAATGGCTGAAAATCGAAATGGAAATGCCCAACCTGCAAATGGAACTGGATCCTGAAATGCTTATTCTATTAATTTGGAGACCTTGGAGATAACTGGATCATGTAAATGCCAAACCTGCAAAGGAAAATATTCTTGACATATTTTCTTGATCCCAGTAGGACAGATTCATTCGAAACTGATCCGCAATGAAGAAGAAAGGTATAACTGAGAAGCCGAATGAATCAACTGCCATGTCTAGGAAGGCATACCGGAGCGGAAAGAAGCCTCTTGTGAAGAAGAAACAAAAACAGACCAGTGGCAGGAAAACCAATTTAAAAGTGAGTTTGTGGCAGAGGAATATATTGCAGAGAAAGACCAGCGTTGTGATTGTAACTGCTGCTGAATCTATGATTTGATTTCAAGGTCCATCAAACATTATTCCTGTTAAGTCAGACGAAGAGTTCAACAGCTCAGTTAGCGAAAGTTCAAGGTATTATTTATTTATTATTATTATTATTACTATTTTGGTTTCTTTCAAATATTTAGATTTTTCATCATCATTTCTTACAATTTTATTGAATTCATTGTAATAGACAGATCTTTGATTAAAATGACTGTAGGGGCTGGTTATAATTTCACCTTGGCTAATCACGGTGGTATACGAGGGTGGAATGTCACATCTCCAGGGCCGGTTGACAGCATATTGTCTAGGAAGGAAATTCTATATACACGGATAGAAAATTTGAAAATATTGACCGGTACATGGAATGTTGGACAGGGGAGAGCTTTTCATGACTCACTTATATCTTGGCTTGGTTCTGCTGCTTCAGATGGCATTTTTGTTGTTGTTGGATTGCAAGAGGTTGAAATGGTTGCTGGTGTTCTTGCTATGTCTGCTGCAAAAGAAACAGTAAGATGTCTTTTTCACCAAAATTTTCTCACTAAGTATGCTAACATATTGCATCTAAAATCCGTAAATTTAAGTGAAAGGCTTCTCTAGTTTACTTTGAACTTTAGTTTTTGAGCTGCATATCATTAAAGATCCTGTTGGACTTGGGGGAATATGCCACTTAAATTTCCTTTTATGTCAATTGCATGCATGTGTTAGTAGTGGTGACACGGTTCCGGTCCGGTTCCGGTTCCGGTTCGGAACCGGCGGTTCCGGTTCCGCGGTTTGATGGAACCGGAACCGGAACCGCTATATGCCGGTTCCGGTTCCGGTTCCGGTTCCATTGGAACCGCCGGTTTTGAACCTTTTTTTTTTTTTTTTTTTTTCATTTTTTTTTTGTTTTTACAAAAAAAAAAAAAAAAAAACTTCTCTAATAAAATAAAATATATAAATGACAAATTACAAAATTAAATTAAATTACAAAATTAAATTAAATTATAAAATAAAATTACAAATGACAATTTATGGGTTCTTATGGATGCTTGAACCATGGTTGCAAAAGAAAAACACAAACTAAACTAGCCACTAAAGCCACATTCAATACTTGTATAATATTTCAAACAAAAACTATAAGTAGTATAAAGGCTTTTTTAAAAACGTGTCCATTTACACAAGGCCTGATGTTAAAGTAATTCTCCGGACCAAGACGGGCACAGATGTGGTGTGGGATCGGGAGGAAAAGGTTTCTTACTAGGTTTAAACGAGGTTCGAAATAGACACAACACTTAAAAACACTTGTTTTTGATGAAAAAGGGGTTTTTAGGGCTCGAAAAGTGGCCACAAGCCCTCTGGACTTGCTCCCATCGCATTCCTTGCATCGTTCTATGTGATTTCAAAAAAAAAATTACCTGATTCGGACATTCGAGCACAAAGTTATGGCCTTTCAAAGTTTAAGGCATATATAAAAAAATTTTACCGCAATTTTTTTTTTTTAAGGCAAATTTTTTCTATTCTCTCATTGGAGAGAAATTAGAATTAGAGAATTCAGAAGAAATTGGTGTGAGGAAAAATGAAAGGGGGTGGTATTTATAGAAAAAAAAAAAAAAAAAAAAAAATTATTGTGCGAACCGGCGGTTCGAACCGGAACCGGAACCGCCGGTTCCAATCCGGTTCGAACCGCCGGTTCAACCAAACTCTTGAACCGGAACCGGAACCGGTCTCCGCCGGTTCAGGTTCCGGTTCAAGAACCGGAACCGGAAAACCGGTTCCGGTTCCGGTTTTTCCGGTTCCGGTTCCGGCCGGTTCCGGCGGTTCCAACCGGAACCGTGCCAGGTCTATGTGTTAGAGTGCTTCAAAATGTCAAAATGTATATCAAAGTGCCTTGGGTCAAGTGCATATAAATTCATGTATGGTGTGGTTACATGGGCCATTACAACTGAAGTGTAATATTATATACGGAGTGGTTAAAGGATTAACAATTGAAAAATGCCTTTTATTTAATCCGGAGAAACTCACCGACAACGATATCAAGAATTTTCATTTCCTTTTTATATAATTATTCAATATGATTTCACATTTTCCCTTTTTGTTTTTGAAGCCACATTTTCCCTATCATTCTTCATTTATTATCTTCTATCGTTTTCTCCTCTCAGATAACTGTAGGTAGGACTTGAGGGGAGCTCTGTGGGACAATGGTTGTTGGATTTGATAGGAAAATCATTGGACGAAGGGTCAACATTTGAATGTGGTTTTTCTAGGCTGCTGGCAGGATTACTTGTTTCTGTGTGGTAAGTTTCTATGGCATCGTAGGAAGATCTTCAATGAGCTTTGATTACTTTTCAACTTTTTGGAAAGATAAACCTTTTATTAGTAATCATTTGAGCAATATTTTATATTTGGATGGAGGATCATATTAGATTGATTCATCTGCCATGTATGGTTGAAATAATCTGGTTGGATGAGGCTATATGTCTCCCTTCATGTGTCTGTGGAGTAACTTGCAGATAATTAACACCTGAATTTTCATAACTCTGGGACTTTGGTGGACCAATAACTAACTTTGGGATAGAGGGAGGAACATTTTTCAATTGTTTATATTATCAACCGTCAAATAATTTGCATGTGCATATATTCTACCTTGCAAATCGTATGATTTAGGTTGAACTAATTTTGTCTAAATACTACTTATTATTTGTTGTTATTTCTTATTTCTTTAAAACTGCTTATATTATTAATGTGGCTAAAGCTTTTCCAACCAGGGAGCTCATGGTTTGAGACTTAGAGTATATGATCGGGTAATGCTGGACATTTTGAAGATGTTAATCGTCCAATTGCGGGCTTTGACCATGTCTATTGGACAATGAACTTCTCGCGACCATCAAATCTTTCCAATGCTGCTGCTGGTATGGTGCGATACCTGTTATTCTGTTGCTCATTTGCATGCTCAATGTGTTTCTTTTGGCATGTTTATAGATCTGGTTTGCCATTGGTCCTTTCTGTTGCAGCTGGGGCTTCATCTTCTGTTCAAATGGAGCTAATTGTTTTTTTTTTTTAAATTAATTGTTGTAAAATAAAGTATCTTTGTCAGAATTGTTGCTTTTGCATTTGATAAATTTTGTATCTTTCATGTTACTTTATATAAACAATTATTGATACCATGTTTCACTACCTTTTAGAGTAGCAATAATGCTTACCCAACTTAGATCTTGGTCTGTGAGTTGTGACTATTGTAAAAAAAAAAAAAAGGTTTCTAGCTAAATTCTCTTTTGTAAAAACACTTATAGAGTGCTTTTTGGGAAAGTACTTATCAAGTGTTATTCTACTTTAAAATGGTTGATCTGGGTAGTGTTTATTTTTTTAAGATACTGAATTTTGTTTAATGGATGCTTTATCAAATATACTTATCAATTAGTTCACATTCTGTCAGAACAAGAACATTTTTGATAAAAATACAAAAAAGACATTTCATTTCAATTATTTATTTATCTTAATGGAATTTGGTAGTACTAGACAATGTTTCTAGTAAAAGAACATTGCCCGGATAACATAATTTGATTAGTGATTCATATATGTTGGGACTAGATCCTATTGCAGTATCAGCTGTTTTCTCCACAGCTGAGTACATGGGAGAGAAGCGAATTTCGGGTACCGATTGTTTTTTCTTTGAAATTGTCTGCCAATCAACTGGAGTTGGCTGATTGCGGTGATAGCACTGCAGAAATGATCAAGCATGTTATATCTGGCTACTTCAGCCAAAGAAGTGGACTGCAGAATTCAGACACCCAGGACAAAATCCTTGATAACTACGCAGAAAAGGTCAGCCTGAACTTTCTGGTGTTTTAAAAGTTTTTCATCGGCCTTTGAGCCCTGTAGAAAATGATCTTAAGTAAGAAAGTTTTAAAATGGTGTTAAATAAATCCAACATGATGAATGTATGATGCATATATAGACGAAAACTGCTTCTTATTGTTTGATTAATTGCAGGTTGGACCCGATATCGTTAAAAGAGCTCCTAGCTACCAATTAAAATTGATTGCCAAAAATGCTAGTGTTAATGGAAGTGTGGTCAGTGAGAAGGTAAAAAGGCTTTGTTCTCTTTGCTGTTTATTATAAATGCATTACGGTTATTGGTTCCGAGTAAAGTTGGTATTGTTTTATTCGCAGGTGTTCTCTAGTGACAATCCTAAATATGGTTACAATGCTGCAACCGGAATATACAAAGATTTAATGGCTGCAGGAATTATCGATCCAACAAAGGTTAGTTACTGTGTCGAGCTTTGCATTTAGAGTGTAGAATGATGGTTGATCCGAGCCGAAATCAAAGTTTATCATGTAAAGGATTTTTTGTTATACCGACATGAATATTGAGAATTTTTCATGTTCCTGTTTGATTTGGGTGGTCAGAAGTTGCCTGGAGCATGATTTCTCAGTGGAAAAAACTTCATGATACTTGCCTGAGGACGGCTGCGAAAGGAGAAGTTGTGGAGTGAGGTAGATCTCGCGTTTTCTTCTAGAAAAGATTGCTCCGAGGAATGGGGAAAAAGAAAAGAAAAAAATGGGAAAAAAAGAAAAAAAAAGGAAAAAAAAAGGGATAAAACAGAAAAAAGGAAAAAAAAAAAAAAAAGAAGGAAAAAAATAAGAAAAGAAAGAAAAGAAAAAGAAAAAAAAGAAAAAGAAGAAAAAAAGAACGAAAAATAAAATTGATAACTTCAACCGGTGCATTAGCCACATTGACCGGTGTCAATTGTTTGGATTATAAAATAGAAAAACATACATTGTGTGCATAAAACTTATTTATAGTTTTCATAGGATATCTTAATCATATATTCTATGTTGCATGTGTTTGCATAAACACACATTTGATCACATTAGGAAGCCTTGTATAGGCATAAAGTTTCTTGTTGGCACATGTGGTTTTAGCTTGATCAAGGGAGTCTCTACTAGGATCATGCGGTTCTGTAGGTTGAGCATGAAGAACTCAATTAGAGGCACGCGGCTTCTAAGTTGAGTGCTAGCAAGTTTTTTGCTGGTAAAAGGCCCGAGGGTAGGATAGCAGTTATATCCAATAGAAATAGACAATCATATTGATTGGTCGCTTTGAAGGTGTACTTTTATTTAACTAGTGAAAAATGGTGTTGCTCGGAGGTGGTTGAATGGTTCAACTCATGGATGTTTCCTCTTCGGAGGTTTACCATGTAAAAATTCTTAGTTGTTGTTGTTATATATATATATATATATACAATTTTTCTGTTGTCAGTTCGAACTGATATAAAATATATCAGTTCCTTGCATGTGGGCCATTGAATTTAAATGTTTTGACTTGACTGTATGCACTTGTCAAAGCATCTTTTAAATCCAATGACCCACATGCAAGGAATTGATATATTTTATATTAGTTCATGCAAGGAATTGATATATTTTATATTAGTTCGAATTGACAATAGAAAGACTATATATATATATATATATATATATATATATATATATATATATATATAGTGGCGGACCCAGGAATGTTAATCAGGTAGGGCACTTGAATAAATTAAAATCGCAATTATATGAAAAAATACTGAAAAATTAAGATCACAGTAAAATAGTTATTTATTTATTTATTTCTTTTAGATAAAACAAAATAAATAGAATACTTACTTCAAGATCATAGTAAAATAGGTTTTTTTTTTTTTATAGATAAAACAAAATAAATAGAATACTTACTCAGATGAATTAAATAACCTTACATTCAAAAAGAAATAAAAACAAGAAAAAATATTAAAAAATAAATAATAACAAGAAAAACAACATAAATAATGAAAAAAATGAAAAGAATAAATTACCATCTAATTTTATAATAAGAAATTTTATTTTGCATTTATAATGAATTTAATTTAATTTTTTACAAAAATAATTTATTAATAACTATTACTGGACATGTTTTTTAATTTTTTATTCTTCAAATTATTATTATTATTATTATTATTTTTAAATTGGACTGACCTAAGGGGAAAAAGCATCACAAGCGATCGAAAAACCTCTAGGCAATATCCAGAAATATATAAATAAAGAAAATAGTAACAAAAGTAATCACAAGACATCACAAAACAGAGGATGCAACCCCAAAAAAACCCTGAGGCACGCATGCCAAACAAGAAAAACAAAGCTAGGAAAACCTGAAAGATTCTCTATCCACACAGTCAATACCAACTAACAAAGAACAGAACGAATGAGTGGAGGACCACCAGGCATCAGAAGGAATGCTCAAAACATGCTTAGAGAGAGCATCCGCCACCTGATTACCTTCCCTGAAAATATGAGAAACCTAGAACTCCATAGCGAGATCTGATAAATGCAGCATTGCCAAGCTTGACAAACAAGCCAGGTAACCTGATCAGACCTATCAGAAAGAAGCTGAATGACAAAAGAAGAGTCACTATCGAGCCAGAACCTATGCCAACCCAACTTCCACGCATAATTGATGGCTAAAGAAGCTGCATTGAGCTCAGCCTCAAAAGCAAAAACCTAACCGAGGGGGGCCACTAAACAGGCCTTAACAAAAGATCTTCAAGTCCAAAAAACGCCCCCACCCCTGGTGAACCCAAAGCAGTACCATCTGTGTTGTAAGATCCTAGATTTGTGTTGGCTTGATTCCATTACAAAACACTCTTTATTTGTAATGGTTAGTTGTTCAGGTGATTCTTGGTGAAAAGAAGCTTCAAAGAAGAAAGACAACTTCTCATGCAAATATCGTCTTCAAGAGGAAATGCGCTTACTTGGATGCTAAGGTATCAAGATACTTCTTTCTCTTGCAAGGCGTAAGCGCACACACACACAATTCATACATGTGTGTCCCTACATCATAGTGCAAACATTTGGTATAACACATTCACACACTTTTGAGTATGCACATGCATTTGTCTCTTATAGACAAACATTATAGAATTGCATGTTTTATGACTATCGCTTTGATATGGCATACTTGTGTGAATTTGTGTTTATTTGTTTGTGTGTCTTGTATTTTGGACTTCAACATGTTCATATATGATTCCTTATTGAGTCCCGGTCATTTCGGTTACTCATTCATAAGGTTTTGAGTCCAAACGATGTAGCTACGCTACTTTGCATTCTCATTCGTTGAGTTGACTTCATCATCATTTTCCGAGATGATTTCTCAACCATTTTTCAAAGTTTTGTAGTCGTAGTCATGCATGAGGGAGTCACGGTTTGTAATCCAAAAATGGATTCGAAATCGGAGTTCGGATACCCAAGATACGGCTGAAGAACGTGAGGGAGCGGGCGAGAGGCAAGCATGGCCAAAGGCCATGCATTGCCCACCACGTGTGGGAGCCGTGGGACCCACGGCCAGAACACGCCTCTGGTCCTGTGTGGCCCACGCGCCCCACATGGGGTGCTGATGTGGCAGCCTCTGATTGGCTCACGTCTTCCTCTCTCTTCTCCGTCTCTTTTCCCTCCATTTATATTCGAAATCCCGTGTAGAATTTCTTACAACTTTTGATTTCTTATTTTGATCATATCTCTCTCATTTCAACTCCGAATTGAGTGATTCAAAAACCAAAATTGTTGGTCTTGAAGAGAGATACAAACCCCAAGCATTTTCAGAGTCATTTGAGTTTGTAATTTGTCACAGTGAGCTGATTTCAGTCTGTGACTCAACTTTTGTATGTGAAACTTCTTCTTCTCACTTCATCTTTTGATCATCTCTTTTAATCTTCCTAATTGATAGATGAGTGTGTTTAGAATGTTGTTAAATCATATTCTAGGGGTGGTTGATCTATTGATTGTTGAGTTTTAGCCTTATGATCTCAATTGAACATATTTAGCTAAACTTGACTAATCTTGAAATTGATTCTAGAAATGTTGTATATGATGTGCCTCATGTTATTTTTTAGGTTTAATTTCATCATCTAAGAACTAAGATTTTTGTGTGATATATTGAATATTCATATCTTGTTCTTATTGATTCACATGTCTTGATTTCTAGATACTTTTGTGATTGATTGTTGAAAGCATATTCTAGATTATCATTGAACATGTTCATAGAGCTTGATTGATCATCTAGCTTTATTTGATTGTGATTTGCAACATGTGCATCACTTAGATCATTGCCTTATGAAAGGTTGAAGTCTTTTGCAAAGTGAGTGAAGCTTTGTCTTGAGCAAGAAGTCTTGGCTAGGAACGTGTTCCGGATAGCCAAGCAAGAAGTCTTGATTAGAGTCGGGAGGACTCAGATAGTCAAGCAAGAAATCTTCCTAGAGACGTGAGTGTCTTGGATAGGAAGTTGCTTTCTGGAGATGTAGGACACATCTCGGATAGGAAGTAGGCTTGGTAGTTCACTAGCCCGATGGTAGATTAGGAGGTGATAGCTTGAGCGGATATCATGTGTTGATAGCTTAAGTGTGTAAGTCCTTTTCATATAGTGGATTGCTTTGCCGGTGGTTGTGGTATCAACCCGTGGATGTTTCCTCTTTGAGGTTTTACCACGTAAAAAATACTTGTGTCAAGTTTTGTTTTTATGTTTCTTTATCTTCCATATGTTTGTATTGATTGCATTACTTGTATATTGATTTTCACATGTGTTGGTTAAATCAATTCAATTGTTAAGATTCATCAAGTGTGCTTTTAATTGTTGTATTCCGCATATTTTTTGTATATTGGAAGAATTTTGACCTATACCTATTCACTCCCCCTCTAGGTATATATTACACTATATTGCTTAAGGGAATTTCATGTGTTAACCTTGATCCACCTCGGGGCCGGGGTCGGGGCCGACCAGACCACACTCTTGATAACCGGTGCCTTACCAGGACGACCACTGAGACCAAACCGACGAAGAATCAGCATATCATCAACACAGTTACGCATACAGCCGATCCCCAATCGGTTTGTATCATAAACATAGCATCAAACCAGAGATAAAGCAGCCCTATAATTTAATATAAAATAAAATTGAATTACGTAAACATGAATTAATGGTAGTTAAGATATTGACAACGACAAAATAGAGAAAATGAATCGGAAAAGATGGTAAAATAAATAAAACATAAAAAAAATTAAAAGATAAAATTGAATTAAAAAGGCACATAAAAAATTAGAAGATAAAATTGAATTAAAGAAGTACTTATTTGCTTGAGATGGGACTTGAACCGAGCACTATCAAAAAAGAAAGATCCACTACCAACTATACAAACAACAATATGCTATGAACTATTCTTAATAAATAAATATATATACAATATACATAGAATCAATTTTTTTCAAAAAACAATTGAGGTAGGGCACGGGCCTTATATATATATAAATTTTCTGTTCAGCACTCTCTCATTGTATTACTATCATACCTTTTAATAAAATCCATTTGATTAATCAAATGATTGTTATTAAAAGGTTTATCCTTTTTTTTTTTTTTTTTTAATAAAAAAAAAAAAAAAAAAAAAAACAATATTAGGAATGG
This sequence comes from Acer yangbiense, assembly GCA_008009225.1. Lineage (NCBI taxonomy): Eukaryota > Viridiplantae > Streptophyta > Magnoliopsida > Sapindales > Sapindaceae > Acer > Acer yangbiense. Next base: position 19,757,186 of record CM017771.1, read on the forward strand.
TAAAAAATAAAATAAAAAATACAGTAATATCTCTCTCTCTCTCTCTCTCTCTCTCTCTCTCTCAAAAGATTGTATTCCTTTCTCTTTCCATCTCTCATTGCTCTCACAGTAAAACTGAAAAAAAGGAACATTGATCATAGCTCTCAAATTGTAGCAACTAGAATTTTTTTTTTGCATAAAAGTTAGAATCGATCAACGAAATTGTAGGAACTGGAAAGAACAACATGGAGCTGAGTCAGTGAAATCATCACGTTTCTCTTCTCCATCCCCGTATCTTTTTCATAGCTCACCAGATTTTTGTCATCTCCGGAGGTTAGTTAATTTAAGGTAATTATTTTTCCAGTTTGGGTATTTATGAATTTTATGATTTAATTAATGATTTATGTTAGTTAATGACTTTCTTGTTTTTTTTACTAGCTTTCTTGTTCTACGTTGATCACGAATTAACTAAGGCCCTGTTTGATTTTTCCACTTAACACTGAATGGTACTTAATGTGTTCCATTAAGTTATTTTGTTTGATTTTTTTTAAGTGTTAAAATCACTTAATGAACCCCTAAAACTACTTGTTTTGAAAAGTGAAAATTTTTCACTTTTCACTAACACAAATTTAGTAGAATTTAATGCAAAGTTTTACTTCCAAAACTATCCTCACTAATTTAATCTATTTCCAAAACTAACCACTTGTTCTATAATGTTTTTATTTTTTTTTTATTTTTTTTTATTTTTTTACATGAAATCTATAAATTATATAATTATCCAAGTTTATTCCAAATCAATTAAAGAATAAATTATACACATCAAATAGATTGCTAATAAGAACATATTGATGAACTTCATTTTGTCCATAATATATACATGAAGTAGCCCATTAGTTTTATAATGTTACTAGCTAAGAGCTTAGTAATAATTAGATTCTATACAATAATATAAATTTGAAATATTATTAATAACTAAATAAATTTATTTTAGAATTAATTTATATGTTAGAGTTGTCTGTAATATATTAAAATGTAAATATATAACAAATAATAGTTAGAAGGGTATAGATGTAAAAGTATTTATTTTTAGATATTTATAAATTAAAAAAACAAACAACTTATCACTTATATTCAGTTTTCAGTGAAAAAAAACAAACATGTTTTTCAGTTTTCAGTATTCAGTCTTTAGTAACATTCAGTACTGTTCAGTCTTCAGACAAAAAATCAAATAGGGCCTAACATTTTTTTTGGTTTATTTAAGTAATTTATTAGAAGTTTTGATTTATAAATAAGTTATTGCCTTACTGTAACTTAAATAATAATTGTCAAAAAAAAAAAAAAAAAAAAAAAAAAGAAGACTTAAATAATAAAACAAATATTTTAGTTTATGTTATATAAACAAGTATATATTGTTCTTGGTTGTCAACGGGCTTCTCAGTTTTGTTTTTCGTTTGTTTTTCGGATATTTTGAGTGGCTTGACCTAAAAATTTGCATAATTTCTTTGGGTAGTTTTGCTCGTTGATCTTTGTACTAGTTTTTTCGTTAATGAATTTTACAAGCTCCCACTCTGTGAGATGGTTTTGGTGATCCAACTCTTTTACCTAAAAAAGAGGAAGAATTGTATACATTTGTCCATGTAGCAAAATCTTAGTCATAAATAGCTGATCTATGAAATGATATACTATCTTCTTGAATTACAAATTGAATCTTACAATTATTATGCTGTTTAACTTAATATTATTATAGGCAGATCTCATAAAAAAAAATTCTCATATATAATTGATATAGTTATATCTACCTTGTACTATAAACTTCAATGATAGAAGACCTGTAATTGATATCTAATAATAAAAAAAAATGGTCATATAATAAAGAGATAGACTTTGATACGTTATATATTACTAGGTTTTGGAGCACATGCAAGGCATGTGCTCAAATCAGTATTTGAGTTTCATATTTACAAATATACATGTCCTTGAAAAATAAGAAATGTTAATATAACACATAGTTTTAGTTCATGTAAATGTTATTACATTGATAATTTGATATAACATCTTGAGGAAGTCTTAAACTCATGGATTTGGCAAGAAGTTCCTCTACACTTGGCTCAAAAAAGATCATTCTCACGATGATTTAATAATTGTCTACAACTTTTATTGAACATCTCAACAATTCAAATTCAACAACTAAATTATTATTATTTTTACATCCAAAAGTACTCTTCGACTAAATTGCATAAATTGTGATGAAATGATCACTCAAATCTTCAATAACAGATATTCACATCTTCAAAACTTCATAATATTCACTAATTTATAGTTATTCTATCAACCACTTATAGCAATTAGCATCCGAATTGAAAATCCCTACCATATACATTACCACATTATTTCATTGGCGATTCTAATTGTTGAAGTAAAGTTCATGTTGTAAGGTCTCATTTGTTGATTGGCTCATTTCATAGACAAACCACAATTGGGGTTCATTGTAAGGGTAGCTTTGATATTAGGTTCAAGTTCAATGCCCTTTGAAGACCTCATCATTAATAAGCACCAAAGGTAAATTTCTAAATGCTTAGTTTTCTTTGAAGAGATTTAGATTGCACACACACACTTAGCCTACTTGCATTTGTGTGCATACTTTTCATATGTCACATGTCACTTGCACTTTGATTTTGTATTTTGTGTGTGCTTATGTGCCTTGTAATTCATTTCCTGATCTTGTTCGGAAACGTCCGCGCATGCACTAATATGTGCTTGGTTTTACGCGAAGTCCGCCTACGGAGAATGCCCTTGGCTTCTCCTTTGGTATCACCTCTTTTGGTGAAACGGCGGTTATGATAGGCGGCTTGGCCGTCGAATGAAACCGCCGTTTGTGTCTAGAGGCTTCTAGAGCAATTCTACGGTTATGATCGGCGGCTATGGCCGCCGTTCGAAATCGCTGATCATACTTGATTGATTTAATCTCTCGGGTTTGATTCTGCGGTTTTGAAACCGCCGAATGAAACCGTCGATGATGGCCTGTTCTTCTCGGGCTCAATTCAGCGGTTGTAATCGGCGGCCTGGCCGCCGATTGAAACCGCCGATTGAAACCGCCGATCGGTGCATTTCAGGGGCAAACTTGTCTTTTCACCTGCTCTATTTTTCATGCCTATAAATACATAACTTCTCTTGTTCTGAATGTGACTCTTTAATCATCAAGAACCCTACTTTTAAAAGAGAGATTTTTGTGAGAAAAAGCAATCAAGTTTGCTCATTTAAACACTCAAACCAAAATTCATATGTATCAAAATTCATCTAGCATCTTCTAGCATATCTAGGATGCTTGCTTGCATGGGTCTTTCATCAACACACTTGCTTTGGTAAGTTTTTCACTATTATCATATATAATTAGTGTTTTATTTATTATGGCATCTCTTTTATTACTTGATTGTTCTTAGATTAAATTCTAATTTTCAAGATAGAGATTGTTGTGTTGTGATAGCTATCTAGGTTTTCATAATCTATGTTTAGCTAAGCTAATTGACATATCATCTAGCTTTTAATATCTAGGATTGAATTAATTACAAAATCATCATCCTAGATAAGCGTATAGAGTAACCTAACTCCAAATTGCATTTTGAATATTTCTCATATTCACTTAAGTTTTATTATCTCTTCTTAGAGAATTAAGTCTTGTGTTGTGACCGGGATTAGGTTTCTTAATTCGTAAGCAATTGGACTAGATCCACTTATACCGGGATTAAGTAGGTGTGTGATTACTTACCGGGATTAGGTTGTAATCGGTTTACACATTTAGTGGATTCGAGGTTCGAGTGTGGCTCATTTATTAGCCCATGGTTTTTCCCGTGAGGGTTTCCACGTAAAAATCAAGTGTTATTTAATTTCCGCTTTTTACACTTGATTTATTGCTTTATCTAGTTTGGGGTAATTTCGTAATATTGACTATACACGAAAAATTGGGTAATATCTTTAAAATCTATTCACCCCCCTCTAGATAGTTTTATACACACCGTGTAATATTTGTTTCACACGTCTCTACAAACTCCATTAATGGTATCTACTGTATGATAGATCACCAACAACAATACCATCAATCTAACACTGCCTATGATATTTCTATTAAGTAATTCTACAAACTCAAAGGCTTGTAGTTGTCATTTGACTTAAAAAAAAAAAAAAGGGATGCTATAACTAAAATCTTACTAAAAGCTATATATTAAATAATTATATAAAGTTTAAGGGTTGTATTTGTAATTTTACTTTTAAAGAAATTTTTTTTTAAAAAAAAAGTCAAAGAAATTAAAAGAAAAAAAAGGGTGGCTATAATTCCACCGGCCACTCAACACTTTTATATATAGTACTAGGTTTGAGGCACATGCAAGGCATGTGCTTGTATCAATACCAAAGCTATATCCCTGTAAATTAAGAAAACAATAAAAATAAAAATATATTAATATAGTAGAGTTTTACATTATTAATTGGTACAAAATTGTAAAGCTCATTTATCGAAAGACTTATAAACTTTCAAATGGAGTTATTATCTATATATACAAAATTGTAAAACCCAGTTATTTGAAACAAAATAGTCAAATACTTATACATGACAGAAGCTTTTGGTGTCAAAAACTTATTTAACAATTCGGTAATTGTAAATAGATTTGCAAACCCAGTTGCCAATTGCCATTTAAAGCAAACCCAATTGACCTGTGAGCATAAAAGTCGATTCAAATTTCATTTCCAAGCTAAAAAAACAACAAATTTAAAAAAGATATCTATAACCCAGAATCAACTAAACTTAATTAATACAAAAACTATACCACTCCATTTCACTTGGCGCGGATGAATTTCTCGAAACTTCTTCTGTCACAATCTGGTGGGAGTTGTGATTCCCAGTACTTGTTGGACTTGTCATTACCCATAGCTAAAGCAACAAACAACAAGGATTTTGATTATGATCATGATCATAATCAAGATTTGCAGCAAGCAACAATGCAACATCAACTTACATTGCATAAAAGCAACCTTGAATATGTGGTGCCACTTCATGTTTTCCCTGTCCTCCTCATTCATTTGGTGTGTGTATGCTTCCTCTTTATACAGAGCTGGAAACGAAATTTTTTTCAAATTTAGTTACACAGAGCCTAAAAACAATTATATTATGTCATCTTGAATTCTAAAAATCTATATATATTTCAATTAAAAAAAAAAAAACCCCTAAAACTCTATACATTTCGGTGATATAAAAATGAAAATTAAACGATTTGCATATAAATTACAAATCGAAATCTGAAGATTGAAAATGAAGAGCTGAAAATGAAAGGAATTAATGAATCAAAGATCAGAGAAAACTTACTTGTCCCAATTAATCTCGGTTTGCAAGAACCCTAATTCAGAAACTGAAATTTTATCATAATTGACCAACAAAAATAAAGAACTAACCTTTTCATGGATGAATCATATAGTAGAAATCAGAAGATGAGGATAGAAAAATCAGAAGATAGAGACAATAAAGTGTTTATCTCTTCTTTCGTTATCCTTGTCTCTCTTCTTCGCCCAGCTTCTTCTTCTTTCTTCTTTCTTCTTTCTTTCTCTCTGTTTCTGTTCTTTGTTCTTCACCGAGTCTCTCTCCTCTATCTCTCACATATCTCCTCTTTTTATTTATTTTTTATTCTATTTTATTCTTCTTCTATCTTCTCAGATTTCGTTCTTATCTTTCTTTTTATAATATATATATATTTGTTTATTTATTTTCCACCAATTCACCCTCTCTTGACACCTCAATACCTTTAATCTGAAATGATGCCACGACAATTGCATCTTTTTTTTTCTTTTTTCTTTTTTCTTTTTATACCTATCCACCCCAAAGTGAAAGCCTATCCCGAGCTTAGACTCAGGCATGGATCAATATATTTATTTAACTCAATTGAGATGGGCATAGTCATAGACTGATAGGCCATTTTCAAACCGTCTTGATTTCATAGTCGTAATTATATAATCTTTGAGGGTTATATTTGTAATTTTACTTTCAAACAAAAAAAGGGTTGCTAAAATCTACCGACCAACTCGTACTTTTATATATAGTAAGGATATAGATTTAATGCCTTTATCACTTTTTCTTCTTCTTCTTATTTTCTCTCCATAAAGGCATAAACCCTTAATTGTTTTTTTTTTTTTTTTTTAATTACTTGTGTTTTTTTTCAAAAAGTTAATTACTAGTTCTTTGCATTTTTTTGGTATATTGCAACATTTTTGAATGGTTGTCTACTTATATAGTTATAATATATATATATATAAGTTCCTCAAGTTTGATTGGCTTATTTCGGTGACAAACCACATGTGGGGTTTGATGTAAGGGTAACTTAGGCATTTGATGGTTGATGCTTTGCACAACCAAGGCCCTCTCAAGACCTCAATAGAAGAAGCACCAAAGGTAAATTTCTAGTGCTTACTTGCTTTGAAGAGATGTAGTTGCATACACACACAACTCATGCATATCTCCTATTCTTGTATCTTGTATGGTGGATATTGATGTGTCTACTGTGCCTCCGTCTTCTTTGCTTCTTGAGAGGGATGATTCTCAAAGTTCTTTCATTTCGGTGGAATATGAGAATCTCCCAGCTTTCTGTTCTACTTGTTCCTCTATTGGTCATTTTCCCAATGTTTATCGTTGGAACAAGTCCGATAAGGGGATTCCTGTTAGTTATGGTAAGCCCGATTCGGCTAGAGATGGTCCGGCCACGGTTGTTGCAGTTGAGGGGTTTCAGGTTCCTCACAAACATGCTCCTAAACTGGTTTTTCCTCAGGCAGAAGTTCCAATTTCTAATGTCTTTGCCGCTATTCAACAGGATTTAGGGTCTTTGGATTCAGTTGTGGTTCATTCTTCAGTAGGTTCAGATCCGATTTTGGGTATGGTTTCTTCTGCTAGTCTAGTTGATTCGTCATGTTTAACTTCTTTGGTGGCTCCTACTACTTCGATGGTGGCTGCTCAGGTCTGTCAGTCCTTGCAGGTGGGACGGAGTGAGGATTCTCTTATTGGTGTCCCTGTTTGTAAGGATTCCCTTTTGTTGATTGGCTTATTTCGTGGTCAAACCACATGTTGGGGTTTGGTTGTAAGGGTAGTCTAGGTCATTAAGGTTGAAGATCAAAGACCCTTTCCAAGACCTCAAGAGGACAAGCACCAAAGGTATATCTTGTGCTTACTTTGGCTTGAAGAGATATAGTTGCACACACACACAACATGCATAACTCTTATTCTTGAATGTTGTGTTTATATTTTGTGTGCATTGTGCTTTATTGTTTATTCAATGTCTCTTCTTGCATTAAATTGATTGCATCTTGTTTTATGAAATGCCATGACATGATAGGCATTAGGATGCATTCAGTACCCACACTTGCACTTCATGTATGTTAGCTTTTAGTGTGGTGTAATTTGTTTCCCGAAGGATGTTCGGAAACGTCCGCGCGTGCACGTTGATGTGCTTTGTTTTGCGCGATGATCGCCGGTGGAGATGCCTTTGGCTTCTCCTTGGTTTCACCATTTTTGGTAAAACGGCGGTTATGTTCGGCGGCCTGGCCGCCGTTCGAAACCGCCGAATGAGACCTGATTGAAATATATCTCTCGGGTCCAAAACGGCGGTTGGGATCGGCGGTTTATAAACCGCCGAACGAAGTCGCCGAAGTTCCCCTGTTCCGCTCGGGAGCCATTCGGCGGTTCAATTCGGCGGCCTGGCCGCCGATTGAAACCGCCGATCGGTGCGTTTCAAGGGCAAAATTGTATTTTCACCTGCCCTGTTTTTGGTCTCTATAAATATATCCTTGTCTCTGGTTCAGAATACAAGTCTTGCATCCCAAGAACCCTAGAGAGATATTTAGAGAGACTTGAGAGAAAAAGCTTAAAGATCACATCTTTAATTCTCTAAACCCATTCCCACATGCACAAATCATCATCTAGGCATCATCTAGGTTCATCTAGTATATGCTAATGCATGGGTCTTCTTCAACACACATGGTATGATTTGTTGAACACTTTTATCTTACATAATTAGTGTTTCTACTTATCAATTTTATCTCATATTTTACTTATATGTGTTTAGATTAATTTCTACATATAAGATTGAGATTATGTGTTGATTGGGTTATTATTTGATAGCTAGGCTTTAATGTTCATATGCCATCTAGCTAATTGATCTCATTTGTTGATTGAGATTATTTTTCATAGCTTATTTGATTAGGTCATTATTGCCTAAAAGCTATGCCATGAACATTCTTGTGTGATGTATTGATAACTAGGTTGATAGATTATTTTTTAATCAACTAGTTAATCCTTTGAATGTTTGTGGGTTTTATATGATAGCTTTGTATCTAGGATTGGTTATCCTTTACTTAGCTAAAGTTATATGCCATGACATATAGCTATATGTGATATCTAGGATTGATTATATTGTCATCTTATAATCCTAGGTAAGCATTTAGAGTACCCTAGCTCTTATTGCTTTAATTGAATATTCATACATATTCACATAGGGTTGTGCATCTCTTTTGAGAGATTGAAGTCTTGGTCTAGGGTTGCTATTACAGGCCCGCTGGGTAGTAGTGGTGGGTTACAGACCGGGATTAGGCTGTAAACATCATTACAAGTAGTGACTTCGAGGATCAAGAAAATTGGAATAGGGTTGCTAATAAAGGCCCGCTGGGTAGAAGTGAGGGGTTACAGACCGGAGTGTTAGACGAGGTCTACATAGGTTGTAAACTTCATTTCAATTAGTGATTTCGAGTTCCGAGTGTGACGCACTATACAGCCCGTGGTTTTTCCCAGTGGTTGGGTTTTCCACGTAAACATCAAGTGTCATTTATTATTTCCGCATCTTATTACACTTGTATGTATTGTTGACTTGCTAGGGGTATTTTCATAAAATTGACATGCACGCGAAAATTGGGTAATAATTAGATAAAATCTATTCACCCCCCCTCTAGCTTTATATATAGAACACACCTCGAGTATTAAATATTCCTTTCAATTGGTATCAGAGCGGGTTCCTAGATATACTTAGGTGATCTTAGCTCATTTTGGTGTGTTTTTGCATTTTGTATGTTTGTTTGATTTCTTCATACATTTTGCATTCTTCTCATTTGCATTCATTTAACGCAAACACTATGAGTGAATTTGTGAGAGAAGAAATTGACTCCGTTGAGGAGATGCCTCTTTTACTAGAGAGATTCAGGAGATTTATGAAATTAACCACCTCACCTCCTAAGAAGAAGTTGACCACCTCACCTCCTAAGAAGAAGAAGATAATTGCTTTGGAAACTTCGAAGCATGACAAGAAGGAGGGTATCTCAATTGAAGACATGGGACTCATTAACAAGCCAAACCAAGGAGTGTCTTCAAGAGAGGGGATTCAGTGCTACGAATGTGGAGGATTCGGGCATTTCTCCCCGGAGTGTGGAAACTTGAAGGATAGAAGAAAAGGGAAGGCGAAGGCCACCTTATGGGATAAATATGAAGATGACGAAAATCCTTCAAGTGATGAAGAACTTGCCATCATCTACACGGAATCTGGAGCCAAGAGTGTAGAAGTTGAAGAAGATGGCAAAGTTGCTTTTCCTTGTGATCCCCAAGAAGAACTAGGTATAGAAGTAGTTGGTGTAGCTACTCATAGGGATTTGGCTCTTTCCTCATCAAGAGAAAAATTTGATGATCTTGATGCAGGAGATGACTTCATTGGTGAAATGGAGATTAAAGGAGATGACACAAGTGTTGAATATTTGTCATCTAACTCCACAAATGGAAGTGTGGAGTGTATGGATCTTAATGACTACAAAGTCAAAGTTGAGAGCTCGATGATGAGGAACAAGGAAGAAATTAGAAGATTAAAAGAAGAAAATCTAGAGCTTTTAACACTAGTAGACCGCTTGTGTGAAGAAGTGGTGAGATCCATGGCGGATGAAGATAAGCTAAAAGAAGACCTAGTCTTATCTAAGAGGAGAGAAGAAGAGCTAACAAGAGAGCTTGAAGAAGTTAAGGTCTTAATGGCCAAGATGACTTTAAGCACCAAGAAGCTTGACCACATGTTGGGAGTTGGAAGAAAGCCAAGTGACAAGAGAGGTCTTGGCTACATTGATGACACGGATGCCTCCTCCACAAGCAAGACATCCTGTGCCATGGACATGGACTTCAATATGTCCCCTCCTCCTCAACAACCTAGGAAGAAGAGTGACCTAGGAGAGTGTTCAAGAAGTGCCCAAGTGTTTGAGGCACCAAAAGGTCAAGCTCAAGCTCACACCCAAATGGCTCCTCACACTATCTTCCCTCAAACTCAAAAACAGAAGGGGAAGAGTTCAATCATGCAAGCTCAGACAAGCAAGCAACCTCGTCTTGGTTATCAACAAAGGAGGAGAGATCCTATCCAACAACCAAGACAACCACAACGACAAGGGAAAGCTCCTATCCATGCTAAAGGGAATGGTATGATTCCTAACTTTATTCCTACTTGTCATTTTTGTGGTATTGTTGGTCATATTAGACCAAGTTGCTTGCATTACATTGAAATGTGTAGAGCTAAAAGCATGTTTGACAAGAAGAAGGCTAGAGCTAAGATGCTTCATAAAAAGGAAGAAAATCATGTGCATGATCCTTTTTCATCTTGTACTCTAGAACCTTTGTCCACTAGGATTGACTTAGTGTCACCTAAGTGGAATAAAAAGAATGAACCCGCTTGCTACGAGACTAACAAGTCTCAAATAGGTTCAACCAAGTCCAAAGGACTTGGTAGGTCCATAGGACCTCATGCCCTTCTTTGAAGCGGTATGGAAAATTGACCCCATATGGGGAACTTAAGCAAAGAGAGCTATTTTGCATCTTGTCACTTGCAAAAAATTTGAAATATCTTATGCTTCTCTTTTTGTTGCTTGAGTTAGCTTGGTTACACTATGTATATATATTTTCTATTCAATAAGTGTGATAAATGCTTGTATTGCAATCCATGTCATATTTATGTTCAAACATGCATTTTTGGACTAGGAGATATATACATAGGATAAAATTTGAATGACCTATAATGATCTCCATGACTTGATGATTGCTAAAATAACATGCTAAATGCTAATCTTAAAAAGCATGTTTTGATGATTGCATTTCTTAACTGCAAAAAATGTGTGAAAAAGCTTATGAGACTCAAATGAAAAAGGATATTGTATCCATTCAAGGATTTTACAATCTAAATGTCTCTCTTTCTTTATTAGTTGAACATGTCTACTATCATACGGATATCTTATCCGGAAAAATCAAATAGGGTGCAAAGTCGCTCATGACATGTTTGGCTTATAAAGTTGGATATAGTTGTTCTTAAATTGAAATCAATGAAAGCCTATATTCTTGCTTCTCTCTTGACATTGGTGAAATTGGTTTGAATTCATATTGAAAACCTTTGTCATTTGCTTTGCCAAATACCATGATATTTTGAACTTAAATGCTACATGTCTTGTATGCAAAGCAATTTTTTGATTCACACATTTTCTTTAAATAAATCTCCTTGTTTCTCTCCAATAAATTGAGATTGCATAAAGTGACTTATATTGATTATGCATATACTAGAATGCTTCTATCTCTCTTTGCCTTGAGTGACCCGGTTGGGGACTACTCATTTGTCTATATCATGACAAAAAGGGGGAGTAGGTTGTGGTAAGGGGAGTTGCAAATTGTAGTAGCAATTGTGCATGTTGGGGAGAATACTTATTGAGGGGGAGTAACCCTTTGAGGGGGAGCATTTGCACATTCATACATTGCATGATGTTGTACTTAAATTCTTAAATGCAAATGCTTGTTTTATCTCACTTGATTCATCTCACCTTTTCTTGTATTGGAAAGTATAGAAACTGTGCTTTCAGGGATTGATTGTTCTACTTGAGATTGAAGACTTCAAGACTATTTATCTTATCTCTTTGTAAAGTAGAAAATCATAGTAGACCCGTAGTTTCTATTATGTTGTGAGGAATCAATGTGAGTGGTGGTTTTGTCACGAAATAGCCAAAGGGGGAGATTGTAAGGATTCCCTTTTGTTGATTGGCTTATTTCGTGGTCAAACCACATGTTGGGGTTTGGTTGTAAGGGTAGTCTAGGTCATTAAGGTTGAAGATCAAAGACCCTTTCCAAGACCTCAAGAGGACAAGCACCAAAGGTATATCTTGTGCTTACTTTGGCTTGAAGAGATATAGTTGCACACACACACAACATGCATAACTCTTATTCTTGAATGTTGTGTTTATATTTTGTATGCATTGTGCTTTATTGTTTATTCAATGTCTCTTCTTGCATTAAATTGATTGCATCTTGTTTTATGAAATGCCATGACATGATAGGCATTAGGATGCATTCAATACCCACACTTGCACTTCATGTATGTTAGCTTTTAGTGTGGTGTAATTCGTTTCCCGAAGGATGTTCGGAAACGTCCGCGCGTGCACGTTGATGTGCTTTGTTTTGCGCGATGATCGCCGGTGGAGATGCCTTTGGCTTCTTCTTGGTTTCACCATTTTTGGTGAAACGGCGGTTATGTTCGGCGGCCTGGCCGCCGTTCGAAACCGCCGAATGAGACCTGATTGAAATATATCTCTCGGGTCTAAAACGGCGGTTGGGATCGGCAGTTTATAAACCGCCGAACGAAGTCGCCGAAGTTCCCCTGTTCCGCTCGGGAGCCATTCGGCGGCCTGGCCGCCGATTGAAACCGCCGATCGGTGTGTTTCAAGGGCAAAATTGTATTTTCACCTGCCCTGTTTTTGGTCTCTATAAATATATCCTTATCTCTGGTTCAGAATACAAGTCTTGCATCCCAAGAACCCTAGAGAGATATTTAGAGAGACTTGAGAGAAAAAGCTTAAAGATCACATCTTTAATTCTCTAAACCCATTCCCACATGCACAAATCATCATCTAGGCATCATCTAGGTTCATCTAGTATATGCTAATGCATGGGTCTTCTTCAACACACATGGTATGATTTGTTGAACACTTTTATCTTACATAATTAGTGTTTCTACTTATCAATTTTATCTCATATTTTACTTATATGTGTTTAGATTAATTTCTACATATAAGATTGAGATTATGTGTTGATTGGGTTATTATTTGATAGCTAGGCTTTAATGTTCATATGCCATCTAGCTAATTGATCTCATTTGTTGATTGAGATTATTTTTCATAGCTTATTTGATTAGGTCATTATTGCCTAAAAGCTATGCCATGAACATTCTTGTGTGATGTATTGATAACTAGGTTGATAGATTGTTTTTTAATCAACTAGTTAATCCTTTGAATGTTTGTGGGTTTTATATGATAGCTTTGTATCTAGGATTGGTTATCCTTTACTTAGCTAAAGTTATATGCCATGACATATAGCTATATGTGATATCTAGGATTGATTATATTGTCATCTTATAATCCTAGGTAAGCATTTAGAGTACCCTAGCTCTTATTGCTTTAATTGAATATTCATACATATTCACATAGGGTTGTGCATCTCTTTTGAGAGATTGAAGTCTTGGTCTAGGGTTGCTATTACAGGCCCGCTGGGTAGTAGTGGTGGGTTACAGACCGGGATTAGGCTGTAAACATCATTACAAGTAGTGACTTCGAGGATCAAGCAAATTGGAATAGGGTTGCTAATAAAGGCCCGCAGGGTAGAAGTGAGGGGTTACAGACCGGAGTGTTAGACGAGGTCTACATAGGTTGTAAACTTCATTTCAATTAGTGATTTCGAGTTCCGAGTGTGGCGCACTATACAGCCCGTGGTTTTTCCCAGTGGTTGGGTTTTCCACGTAAACATCAAGTGTCATTTATTATTTCCGCATCTTATTACACTTGTATGTATTGTTGACTTGCTAGGGGTATTTTCATAAAATTGACATGCACGCGAAAATTGGGTAATAATTAGATAAAATCTATTCACCCCCCCTCTAGCTTTATATATAGAACACACCTCGAGTATTAAATATTCCTTTCACTGTTCATTCCTCCAGAGTGGGAGCAGTGCCTGTTTCTTCAAAGGGCCCTTCTTCGATTCTTGATGTTTCAACTGGTGCTATTGTTTCAATCTCTTCAGCTGCTTCGATGGTCAGGCAGGGGTTGAAGGTTAGTAGGGATTCTGTTTCTCCGTTGGTTTCTTTTGCTCAACCCATTGTTTCTTCAGTGGTTTCAGTTGATGAGTTGGACGATAGGGTGGGTATAGTTTCTCCTTCGGTTGAAAGGGTTGAGAGGGTTGTTTTGAGGAATGGATCTGGATCTTCATGTTCCCCTATCTTGGATGTAGACTCTGATGTTCAGGTACAGGGTCTTGAGCGTCCGTTGTCTGATTCCCAATCTGAACTTCGCCCCATTGATGATTCTTCCTGGGCTGACCAGGTTGAGGAAGAAGAGTTAAATGATACTACTACTATTACTCGAAGGTCCACTAGGATTGCACGCAGACTAGCTTCTTATAAGTCCGGGTCCCGGGATTTTTCGAGGGTTTCTGATGATTAGTGTCCTATATTGGAATTGTCGTGGGATTGGGAATGGTTCTTTGAGGCAGGTTCTCAGTGATCTGAGTTGACTGCATGGGTCGGGAGTCTTTTCGTTTTTCTTATTGTTTTTGTTTTCTTGTGTGGCCTGCGCGCCACTTTTCTAGTTGGGGCTTTTGCTCGTGGTGTTTTTGTGGTTGGTTTGGCCTTTGCTACTTTTTGTTCTTTTTTTGTTATTTATTTATATAGTTTTATTTGATTGAAAAAAAAAAATGTGTACATTCATGTTTATAATATTTCTTCATGCATGTTTATTTGATTGTATCTTGTGTGTTATTTGTCATATCATGCTTAGGCATTTAGGATGCATTTTATATGGGAGACGCTGTACAATTACCCTTGAGTCGGCCTACATACAGCGCCTACCAAAGGCAATGAGCAAAATTGCTTTTACCCGTTGTACGCCTGCCCTACGTACAGCGAGGCACCTGATCGAATTTATTTTCGCTGGTGTTTCGCCCTACACCCGCCCTACGAATAGCGGGTGAATGGCGTCTTTCCAAACCCGAGAGCAATTGTCTTTGGTTTGCCCATTTCTCGCCTTGGTGAACAGTGGCCATGAAGAACATGTTCTTCATTTTCCCAAGTGTACCGATGTACACCCGCCCTATGTAGAGTGGGTGAACACGTAGGGCGGGTGTACAGCGGCTAAGACATATTTTTGAAAACTTTTGAAAACGATGTCACTTCATTTTGACACCCTATATATATGCCTATTTATTATTAGGTCGTTTTTTAAGAGTTCAAAAATCATATTTTTCCATTAGAACATTTTTCAAGAGAAAAAATTCACAAGAACTCACCTTTAAACACTCAAAGTCATTCCTTTGTGCATCAAAGTTCATCTTGCATCATCTATGACCATATAGGATGCATCCATGCATGGTCTTGCAACATCACATCTTGCTTGGTAAGATTTTCACTAATTTCATCTAATCTTAGTGTCTTTCTCAACAAGTCATCTCTTTAATTACTTGTATATTCTAGATACAAGATAGAGATTGTTTGTGGTGTTTTGATTGAGTGTTGTATTTTGATAGCTATTATTAGGATTGTCCTATCTTATATAGCTATGCTTTATGCCATGTCATATAACAAAGATTGATATCTAGGATTGTGATTATTGTCATCTTTCATCCTAGATAAGCATTTAGTGTAACCTAGCATTACTTGCTCTTTGAATATCATATTATTCACATTAGGTTGTTTAATATCTTCATTGAGAAGTAAGTCTTGTGTCTACCAGTGTGTAGTGCAAGCAAATTGGACTAGGTTCACTTTTATAGGCCTACGAGTAGTAGTGGTGGGTTATAGACCGTGAGAGGTTGTGGTCAACCTAGTTTGTAAACACCATTGCAATTAGTGGATTCGAGGTTCATGTGTGGTGCACATAACAGCCCGTGGTTTTTCCTTGTTGAAGGTTTCCATATAAAAATCAAGTGTTATTTAAATTCCGCACTTTACACTTGATTTATTGCTTTGACTAGATTGTGGTATTTTCGTAATATTGACTAATAGCGAAAATTGGTAATAATAATTTAAAATCTATTCACCCCCCTCTAGATAGTTTTATACACACCGTGCATTATTAGTTTCAATATATATATATATTTTTGTTGTTTATTGTTGCTTGGTTTTCTTGTTTTTGCTGGTTTTTTTTTTCATTTTTTTTTTCATGTTTGTTTACTTTTTAACTTTTAGTGAAACGACTAACATCATTAAGGAAACCGCTAATCATGAGTAAAGTCTTGGACAACCATAATCAAATTTGTATTCCGGATTTAGTGATTTAGCATGTATCCCTAAATTGAAAGATGAGCACAAGCCTAAGTTATGTCAGGAGTTTGCATCGCTAAATGATGTGCATGCTTTTTATAATAGTTATGCAAATAGTGTAAGAAATGTAAAGACACAAATGAAGTTGAGAGAAAAGAATATTTGTGTTACAAACAAGGAGTATAATGTATTGTTGAGATGAAGGAAAGAAAAAGACGTTGAAGTATCACTCGAGAGGGTTGAAATTTATACCCGGAGATTAATTTATATATTTCAAGATGAACTTTGGAATATGTTGGTTTATAAAATTGAAAAAATAATGGAAACTGATGATTGATGTGTATACAAAGTTGATAACAAAAATAAAGTTGTTTGTAAAGTTAGAGAAATCGTGTGTAAAAAACTTGGAGATTTTGCATCATGTAGTTGCAAAAAATTTGAGAGTGAAAGAATTCCTTGTTGGAACCTTTCGGCATATTTTAACATAATGCAAGTTGCTTTTTTGCTTAGTCAATACATCTTGAAAGATGGAGTAAAGCTGCTAAGTGTGATGTTGTTGTTGATGACAAAGGTACGGAGCTAAATAATTTTTTTGACAAATCAATGCTCACCTATTGTACTAGATTGTTTCAACTTGCCGCAAATGTAATTGAAAATGTAGTAGGTAGTAAATAGGCAAGTAAGATACTAGGAAATGATTTAAACAATGTATTAAGCAAAATCAAATTAGTGGTGACAAATGAGAAAACATCTCTGAAAGACATGGTGTTGCGCCACGAAATTATAATGAGCCATTTGCAGTTGGGGCAAAGGGGTGCGGAAAAAGACTTAAAGGTGGAAAAGAGAAGGCAAAGAGTAAGGCAATAGATAAAGCTAGGCGTTGTAATGGATGTGAGAAAATTGGACAATCACGTGACAAACGAAATTATCCTTTGATTAATAATCAGTGAGCATATTTTTTTATTTTTTCTTTTTGGACAATGCATGAGTTTCTTTTTATATTATATATTTAATTTTTTTTCCAACCTTTTGTATAATATACTCATATGTTTTTGTGTTTGTGACGAAGATCTTCGATGATTAATGATGATGAACATCCGAATTTGTCTACTATGGATGATAATAGCTTGTCCTTTGTAGGTTTGTTTGTTTGTTTGTTTATTCAATATTTAGTCAATGGAATAGGTTTATTTACTTACATTTTTATTTGTGTTTTGTAGATACGTAGTTTATGGCATGTAATGAAGTTAGATTTTGATGCCGCCAAGTTAAAGAATTGCCCAAACCCTTGGAACATTTGGATATAATGCACATGCTACAAATGCATGATTTCGGGTCTACATCACAATTGAAGGGATTGCTTACGTATATGTTTCTAAAGCTGATGGTTAAACATGCAAGAAATCATTGTTTGATGTAAGTTCCTTAAGTTTGATTGGCTTATATCAGTGACAAACCACATTTGGGGTTTGATGTAAGGGTAGCTTAGGTTTTTGATTGTTGGTGCTCATGCATAACAAAGGCCCTCTCAAGACCTCAAGAGAAGAAGCACACTAAAGGTAAAATGCTTATGCTTACTTGCAATTGAAGAGATTTAGTTGCACACGCACACAACTCATGCATATCTCTTCTACTTGTATGTTGTGTGTCTCTTGTATGTGCATTCTTGTGTTTAACTCTTCTTGCATTTGTTCATTGCCATGCCTTAGTAGCTTAAGAATGCATGTTTTTCACTTAAGCTTTGCATGGTTCAGGCGACCACTGTCGGTTTCCACAGCGGTAACCACAGCGGTGAGGTTAAAACCGACAGCAGCGAGATGCTCTGTCTCGGTCGCCCTGTCAACCGTTGTGGGTTTCTGCAGCGGCAGGGACAGCGGTTTGTGCCCAGTGCATACCATTGTTATAACCACTATGGAAGCCACAGCGGTCGGAGCAGCGCTTTTGACACCTGATTACCATTTTGTCCACCGCTGTGGCTTTGGCAGCGTTACCCGCAGCGGTTTCCCCTCTTTTTGTCAAAACGGCGTGGCTTCATTTGGGACACCTATATAACCAATGCTTTCACTTTAGGTCATCCCCAATGACTCAAAAATCATATTTTTAATTGAGAGCATTTTCAAAGAGAGTTTTTTATTCAAGAATTCATCTTTGATCACTGAAATCATTTTCCATATGCATAAATCATCATTTAAGCATCATCCATGGTATCTAGGATGTGCTAGTGCATAGGTCTTTATCAACACACATGTTATGGTAAGTTGAACACTAATTTCATCTAATTTTAGTGTTTTTACTTATCTATTTATCTCATTGATAATTTGTATGCTCTTAGATAAATTTCTAATTACAAGATTGAGATTATGTGTTGAATGTTTGAGTGTTGTATTTTGATAGCTATACCTAGGATTGTCCTATCTTATATAGCTATGCTTTATGCCATGACATATAGCAATTGATATCTAGGATTGATTTAATTGTCATCTTTTAATCCTAGATAAGCATTTAGTGTAACTTGGCATTAAATTGCATATTGGATATCATGCATATTCACTTAGGTTGATTTATCTCTTCATAGAGAAGTAAGACTTGGGGCTAAGGTTGCTTAGGCCTCAAGCAAATTGATCTAGGGTTGCTATTAAAGGCCTGTGGGTAGTAGAGGTGGGTTAGTGACCGTGTAGGGTTTGACGTGGTCAACCTAGGTTGTGGACACCTTTACAAATAGTGATTTCGAGGATCGTGTGTGGCGCACATAATAGCCTGTGGTTTTTCCTTGTTGAAGGTTTCCACGTAAAAATTAAGTGTCATTTATTTTCCACACTATTACACTTGATTTATTGTTTTGACTAGATTGGGGCTATTTTCGTAAAATTGACTAATTGCGAATATTGAGTAATAACTGAATTAAAATCTATTCACCCCCACTCTAGATAGTTTTATACACACCGGCATAATTAGTTTCATTTGCTATTTTTTTAAACTGTGCTTTGCTGTTATTATTCAGGATTTAACCTTTAAGTTTGTAGTTTGAATTGAGAGGTTACTTAATTTGTTTTCAATTACATGATGCTATTTTGTGTTCCATGAATAAATTTGTTTGGGGCATAACATTTTTATTTGAATTTTTACCTTTAATGTTAAGCTTTTCTCTCTTTTCTATGATTACTTGTATTATTAAGTTGCCATTCAATTCAAAAAATTTGAGATTTAACGCACTTTAATGCACATGTGCATTTCTAGTAGGCCTCGTCAATGTGAGTGTAGACTTTGAAGTAGTATGTGGCAGTGACAAGTCTCTGGTACTAGAATTGAACTTATTCATCATCTTTGCCATTGAAACAAATGGTGCTGGTTCTCATTCCCGAACAAATGGTACTGCCATTGGCTTCAATTCCTTTCACTTACCGGTGTGTGTGTGTGTGTGTGTGCGTGCGCGAAAATGGAGAAGAAAGAGAAGTGAAGAAAAGATGTAATTAATTTTCTCTTCGATGTTGTAAATGAGAGAGAGAAGAAGAAGAAGATGAACATATGAGAGAAATGAGATCAATGAGGTAAAATGTATTATTAATTAATAAATAAATAAAAAGTTGATTGGAAATTGGAATGTGGAAGTTGGAAACGTATGTGCACTGCAACTTTTTGACTTGGACTACTGTGATTGGAAGAAGAAGAAGAAGAGAAGATATGAGGGAAGAAGAAGATACTGTGATTGGAAGAATAAGAAGAAGAGGAGAATAGAA
Source organism: Acer yangbiense (assembly GCA_008009225.1). Classification (NCBI taxonomy): domain Eukaryota; kingdom Viridiplantae; phylum Streptophyta; class Magnoliopsida; order Sapindales; family Sapindaceae; genus Acer; species Acer yangbiense. The sequence continues at coordinate 19,777,233 of CM017771.1, forward strand.
AAGAAGTATAACATTGATTTCAATGGGTAGCCATCATGATTACAGCAAAATGGGATTAAATGGGTAGACACCAATGTTCTCTTTGAAGACCTTAATCATAGGCAAAGGGAATGAAATCTACACAAAAACCAAGTTTTATGTGTAAAATAAATTTAGATGACAAATGCTCAAAGAACGTGATCAAACAACATCGTGATCAAACAAATTCAAATGAAAAATAATTGAATAATGTAATCAAAGAACAATGTTGTAAAACAGATTTAGATGAAAAATGCTTGAAATTATACGCGATTAATTAAAGAATTACATCATGATAAAACTAACTCTAACATTATATTAAATTTCTTAACTATATGTCATCTTCAATTCCTTTCACAAAACCAACAAGCATAAAAAATGAAATACCTTCTTATTTAATGTTCGAGCTTTGAACTTTGGAATTTTAGCCACCATCTCTTCCTCAATTTCAGGCGTGCTCTTTATCTTGACAAAACGGACCCTCTAAGACGTTTCCAGTTTAGGTTCCATAGGCCTCGTCAATGTGAGTTTAGACTTTGAAGTAGTGTGTGGTAGTGACAAGTCTCTAGTACTAGAATTGAACTTCTTCATCCTCTCCGCCATTGAAACAAATGGTGTTGGTTCTCCTTCCTGAACAAATGGTATTGCCATTGGCTTCAATTCCTTTCACTTACCGGTGTGTGTGTGTGTGAAAATTGAGAAGAAAGAGAAGTGAAGAAAAGATGTAATTAATTTTCTCTTCGGTGTTGTAAATGAGAGAGAGAAGAAGAAGAAGAAGAAGAAGAACATATGAGGGAAATGAGATCAATGAGGTAAAATGTATTATTAATTAATTAATAAATAAAAAGTTGATTGGAAATTGGAATGTGGAAGTTGGAAACTGTAAGTTCCTTTATTTTGATTGGCTTATTTCATGACAAACCACATTTTGGGGTTTAATATGTAAGGGTAGTTTAGGCTTTCCTTGTTCGTGATCAAGCTTATTTGGTTTTCAAGCCCTTAAGCACAAGAGCTCATTAAAGGCAAAATCACTTGTGCTTAACCCTTGTTGAAGAGATTAGTTGCACACACACACTTTTCTTGCATGCATGTATGTTCGTTGCTTTTTGTGTGTACTCATTTCACTCTTCACACTTGCACATTTTTGATATTTCTATGTGCATTCTTGCGGTGTGCGATGGTCCTTTAACCCGCGCAACACCCGCGCATTGCACTAGTCTAGCGTTAGTCGTCATGTGCCACACCAGCACAACTCGGGCAGAGGATCACCGCTGGTCTTGCGTTGGTCGTCATGCGCCTGTTGGGTCAAAGGTTGTACGTTGGTCGTGTGCTACTCTACCAGCGCACTTGATGGCAACTTGGTAGTTTTTTTTTATCAAAACGTCACCATTTAATCTAGGGCTCCTATATAAGTACCATCTTCTTCCTAGCTCGTTTTGGTTAGCTCAAAATCAGATTATAGTGAGAGAAACTCAAACCCTAGAGAGAGAAGTTCCCAAGAATTCAACTTTACTCAACCAAACACCTTCCCATGAGCATCTAGCATCTTCCTAGCATCATCCAAGCATGGGTTTTCTTGTTTTCTTTGACTAGGTAATTTCTACATGTCCTAAAACCTCTTGTTTCATTCTTATGACATGGTTGCCTAGGTTTAACATTTATTTGTTAATTAAATGCATGTCTCCTTGCTTAATGTTATCTCTAACATGTTTGAGACTTTGAATGTTGGTTGAGTGTGATTTTCTTTGATAACTAGCATTTAGGACCATTTTGCCCTCTAGCTAAGTCTATATGCTTTGCATTTAGACATTGTTGATTAGGACTCTTTGATTGCATTTGTTAATTGCATATTTATTGTCCTTGCCATGTTTATTAATAACTTGTGTTGATTTGGCTTTGTTTGATGACTAAATCTTAGACTTATATGTCTTCATCTAGTTAGGTCTTTATGAGCATTCATATAAACATCATGATATCTAGGATTGTCCACATTGACATCTTAAATTCCTAGATAAGCATTTAGTGTAGCCTAGCATTATTTGCATTTAGAATATTATCATATTCACATAGGTTATTGACCTATTCATTGAGAGTTAAGTCTTGTGACTACCGGTGTGTAGTGCTCTAGCACCTTTGGTCTAGAATCACTATAAAAGGCCTACGGGTAGTAGTGGTGGGTTAGTGACTGAGAATGGTGTGACTAGAGGTCAACTTAGATTGTAAACATCATTACATATAGTGGATTTGAGGACCGTGTGTGGCTAGCAGAATAGCTTGTGGTTTTTCCTTGTTGAAGGTTTCCATGTAAAAATCAAGTGTTCTTTAATTTCTGCAACTTTGCGTGATTTTTATTGTATGTTTGAATTGGGTTAATTGTGACTAATATTGACTAATCGAAAAATTGGTAATAATAAAAAAATTAGTAATAATCGATTAAAAACCCATTCACCCCCTCTAGGTTGTTTAGACACACCGCATATATATTTTCAATTGGTATCAGAGCCGGTTCCTAGACATACTTAGGTGATCCTTGCTCTTACTTGTGTGTCTTGCTTTTATGTGTTTTGATTGTTATATACATTTGCATTCATTTGCATACATTTACCTAAACACTATGAGTGAATTTGGGAATAGCAAAGAGGGAGCGTCGTTGCTCAAGGGTGACAATTACTCCTCGTTGAAGGGGAAGATGAAGTCCTATCTATCGGCAATAGATGATAGGGTGTGGATGGTGATTGAGGATGGAAACACACCTCCCATCGTGATCGTCGGAGATGGAAGCATTGTGCCCAAGCCCAAGGCTCAATGGAGTACCGAAGAGTTTAGAGCTTCGAAATGGAATAACAAGGCTATGCATGCCTTACTTTGTGTAATGGATGAGAATCAATATAAACTCATCCAAATAACCAAAAATGCACATAAAGCTTGGAAAATCTTGGAGACGACATATGAAGGAACCGAAGTGGTGAAAGACTCCAAGCTCCAAGTGCTCCAAACCTTAATCGAGACTATTAGGATGGAGGAGCATAAGTGCTTCAATGACTTTCAAGTGAAATTGATGGACATCGTCAATCAAAGCCATCAACTAGGTGACCCATACTCGGATATGAGGATCAAGAAAAAGATCATGAGGTCACTACCTCCTAGATTTGAATCCAAGGTGACGGCGCTTGAAGAGAATAGTGACTTCAAGAAGATGAAGTTGAGCTCCTAGCCTATGAGTCTAGGAAGGCTCCTACAACCTCACCTCCTAAAAAGCAAAAGAATATAGCCTTGAAGACTTCCAAGGTTGTGAAGGAGGATGATGATTCGGATGAAGACATGGCTCTAATGGCAAAGAGATTTAAGAAGTTCTTGAGGCTACAAAAGAATAACTCCAAGAAGGTTGAGCCAAGCCAAGAGAAGTCTTCAAGAAAAAGCATTCAATGCTTTAAATGTGGAGGATATGGGCATATCTCCAAGGTTTATGGTAACTTGAAGAACAAAAGAAATGGAAAGGAGATGGCCACCTCATCAAGTGATAGTGAGAGTATAGAAGATTCTTCGAGTGATGAAGAGCTCGCAATTTACTACACAACCTTTTGAGTCTCTCATATAGATGTTGGAGAAGAAGGCAAAAATGCCTCAATTTGTGATCTTAAAGAAGGAATAGATGAAGAAGTAGCTAAATATGTGGATGTTGTAGCTACTCATTGGGAAGTTGCTTGTATGACATCAAATGACCAAGGCAAAGGTCTTGATGAGGAAATTGACTCAATTAGTGAGAGGAAATGTGATGAGTGTTGCTCATACTCATATGACAATGATAACTCCGACTTGGAGAGTTTTGACAACAAGGAAAGAATGAGTTATGAGGATTTCATGACATTCTTTCATGACTCCTTGAAGAAGAAAAAGAAGGAAATTTTTGGGTTGAAGGAAGATAATCTTAAACTAAGAGAAAATGTGATTATCTTAAATGAGGAAGTAAAACATGTCAAAGAAAATGAGGACAAGTTGAAGAAAGAGCTTGAAGAAGCAAGGATGTCAATTGCTAAATTCACTTCGGGTATGGAAAAACTCAACATTATGCTAGGTTATGGGAAGATGCCTAGTGACAAGAAAGGCCTAGGGTTTGTTGATGAGGAAGTCACACCATCATCCAATAAGATAATTTTTGTGAAGGAAATTGTTCCTAAGTTGCCTCATCAATCTTCTTACCATAAGAAGACTCTTGAAGTGGGTGAATCTTTTAAGAGTGCTCCTTTGAAGATTTTCAAGGATAAAGAGATAAGGTATCTAGAAGTTTTGAAGAAGGCTAAGATCAAGCAACCTCAAGCTCAAGGTAAAAGCTTAGCTTCACCTCCTCAACACCCTATGATGAAGATTGATCTTGGAGAGTCATCCAAGAATGGCCAAATGAAGATGCCAACAAAGGGTGAAGCTCAACCTCAACATACAATAGCTCCTCACCCAAGCTTTGCTCAACCAATGAGGCCAACAAGCTAGAACACAAATGTGCCACCAATCGGCTTAAGCTCCAAAAAGAAGCAAACCGATGCACCTTCAAAGACAACCTCATCAACATGGCAATGCCTTGATGAGATCACAATGCAATGGTATAAATTCTTACTTTGTACCTACTTGTCATTTGTGTGGTATGATTGATCACTTAAGACCAATTTCTTTCAATACATTAAAAGGTGTAGGTTAGAGAGCATGAAAGGAAAACGGTTGAAAAAGAGGGTAAGTTTGCATGAACTTAGGGAACTTAGAAACATGTCTATGACCATTAGGAATGATAAAGTGGAACCTAGGTGGGTTAAAGAGAATGAACCCGCTTGCTATTGTGCCAATGTGATACCCGTAGGTGCAACTAGGTCCAATGGACTTGGTAAGTCTATAGGTGCTCATGCCTCCTTTTGACTTGGTTGGATTTGACCCCTTGAGTGGAGCTCAAGTAAAGAGAGCAAACTTGCATGAATTGTCATATGCAAAAAGTTGATTAAATTTATGCTCTTTTGATAATTGCTTGAGATTGTTGGTTGCACATATATGCTTATATGTTCTTTTTTCATAATAAGTGTGCATCATTGCTTTACTTGCAATCCATGTCATATTTATGCTTAAACATACATTTTTGGACTAGGAGAATTATTTGGGAAAGTACATATGAATGACCCATAATTTATCTCTATGACATGAGAATTTTATGACATGCTTAAAATGATATGCATGAAATATTTTTGATTGCTTATATGCAAATTGTAAGTTCCTCAAGTTTGATTGGCTTATTTCGGTGACAAATCACATTTGGGGTTTGTGATGTAAGGGTAGCTTAGACTTCTAATTATTGGTGATTAAGCTCAACAAATGCCCTCTCAAGACCTCAAGATGATAAGCACTCCAAAGGTAAAACACTTATGCTTAATTGCATTGAAGAGATCTAGTTGCACACATACACAACTCATGCATATCTATACTTCTTGTATGTTGTGTGTTTTATGTATGTACATTCATGCTCTTGAATTCTCTTCATGCATGTTTAAATGATTGCATCTTGTTTGTTAAATGCCATGACATGTTAGGCTTTAGGATGCAAAGTTAGTGTTGGGCGTTGTACACCTGTTGTTGGTCACCCTACGTACAGCGCCCATGAAAGGCATTGAGCAAATTTGCTTTTACCCGCTGTACACTCGCCCTACGTATAGCAGGGCTCCTGATCAACTTTAATGTCGCTGGTGTATCGCTGTTCAGCCGCTATTCGTACAACGGGTGAACATCGGCTCTCCAAACCCAAGATCAATCGCCTTTGAGTCGCCCTAATGTCACCCTTGTGAACAGCGGTTCACGAAGAACATGTTCTTCATTTCCCAGGCAAACCGCTGTACACTTGCTGTTCGTAGAGCGGGTGAACAATGGTCAAGGCAAATGTTTTCAAAACTTATCAAAACGTCGTAGCATCAATTTGACATCATATATATATATATATGCTATTTTGTCTTTAGGTCGTTTTTAAGTGAGTCCAAAACATATTTTTGACTTAGCATATTCTCCAAAGAGAAAAATCACTAAGGAACTCACCTTTGATTACTCAAACACATATCCATGCGCATTAAACATCATCTAGCATCATCTAGCATCATCTAGGATGCATTTATGCATGGGTTTTCTTCAACACACTTTGCTTGGTAAGTTGTTCACTAATTTCATTCATATTTAGCGTCCTACTTAACAAGTAATCTCATTTATCACTTGTATGCTTTTAGAACATATTCTGTCTACAAGATTGAGATTATTGTGTTGATTGTTTGAGAGTTGTATTTTGATAGCTATTGCCTAGGATTGCTTAATCTCGATAGCTATGTTGTATGCCATGTCATATAGCAAAATTGATATCTAGGATTGCGATTATTGTTATCTTTCATCCTAGATAAGCATTTAGTGTAACTTAGCATTAATTGCATAATTGAATATCATAATATTCACTTAGGTTGTTGATCTCATTAGTGAGAATTAAGTCTTGTGGCTAAGGTTGCTTAGTCCGTAAGCAAATTGATCTATGTTCGCTATTAAAGGCCCGTTGGGTAGTAGTGGTGGGTTAGTGACCGTGTAGGGTTTGATGTGGTCAACCCAGGTTGTAAACACCATTACAAATAGTGGATTCGAGGATCGTGTGTGGCGCACATACTAGCCCGTGATTTTTCTCTGTTGAAGGTTTCCACGTAAAAATCAAGTGTTATTTATTTTCTGCACTTTACATTTGATTGTTGTTTTGACTAGAAAGGGGTTTTTATTGAATATTGAATAATAAAAAAAAATTGGTAATTAACTTGATTAAAATATATTCAACCCCCCCTAAGATATAATTAGGCACGCCATAATAGTTTCACAAATTTTGTGTGAAAAGCAAATGAGAAAACTAAAATCAATAAGGATGAAATATACAAATGTAGTTAAATTGCCTAAAGCGTACCTAGAGGGGGTGGGGTGGGGGGTGAATAGGTTTTTACACCTTTTTCAATCCCTTGAAACAAACGCAAGTTTGTCCCTTAAGGTAGCTTACATTACAACATATAAACCAAACATACAAGTATAGATAAGATAAGCATGTGATAATTAAAGCATTGTCTATACATCACAAGAAGCAAAAGGAAGAATAACATTAAAACACACCAATAAAGAATACTTGTATTTCCAATACGTTACAAGTATTAATCAAAGAATAACTATACACAAAAGTATCAATGTACAAAAGAATTACGTATACAACTTATGATCAAATGATTTGCTTACATATCACACTAAACAAAAATCTTGTTTCAAAATACATCATAAGTGAATATTGAGTAACAAGATTAAAACATACATATATACAAATATGAAAGAGAGAGATAGAAATAATTGACACAAGAGATTTTTTAACATGGTAAAACCTCCAAGGAGAAAACAGCCACGGGTTGAACTACAATCATTAGGTACTATATATATTAGATGATAGATTAGAAATTCCTCAAAAGTGACCAACCTATGATCTACTCTCTATTGGAGTCTATGTCTACCCATTCCCTATCGAAAGATAAAACCCTTAATGATGCGAAACCACCATATATTGGAGTCCATGTCTAACCAATATTGTTGGAAGATTAGAAATTCCTCAAGAGTGCATACATATCCCATGTACCACTCTCTATTGGAGTCTATGTCTATCCAAATGCTCGGGCTTACCAATATTGTAGCCAACTCCCTATCCAAGGCATTCATGCCTCTAGGGAGCCTCCAATGCATAGCTATCCGGACCTTTCCGATCCTAGCCATGACTTCTTGCTTGGTTATCCGGACCTCTTGTCCTAACCAAGACTTCCTTACTTTACTATCCGGACCTCTTGTCCTAGTCAAGACTTCTTGCTTGGTTATCAGGACCTCACGTCTTAACCAAGACTTCATGCCTTTTACAAGGACTTCCTAGTGTGATCAATGAATGCAAATGATGCAAACAAGCAATTCAACATAGAACATGTGATCAATACATTCCATGGAAACTAGACTTAATCATGTGAGAACACAAGTCAAAAAGTCTAGATACAAAACTTGAATTTAAATCTAGAGCATGTGAAAACACCTAACACATATGGCTCCTAGTTTCATTCACAAATCTAACACTTGAATAAATCATACACATGAAGCACATATTCAAGATATTAGAAACATACACTAAAAATGCTAGAATCACAAAATATGTTCAATGAATATTCTAGCCAACATTTAGAGTAAGGATATAATGAATAATCAATTAAATCCTATTAGGCTCTAAATATAAATACAAAATCACAAGTGCTAATCCTAGATTTGTTCAATTAGAGGATCCACATGTGAAATTCCCTTAAGCAATATAGTGTAAAATATACTTAGAGGGGGGGGGGGGGGGGGGGGGGGGGGGGGGGGGGTGAATAGGTATAGGCCCAAATTCTTCCAATATACAAAAAATATGCGGAATACAATAATTAAAAGCACACTTGAAGAATCTTAACAATTGAATTGATTTATTCAACATATGTGAAAATCAATATACAAGTAATGCAATCAATACAAACATATGGAAGATAAAGAAACATAAAAACAAAACTTGACACAAGTATTTTTATGTGGTAAAACCTCAAAGAGGAAACATCCACGGGTTGATACCACAACCACCGGCAAAGCAATCCACTATACGAAAAGGACTTACACACTCAAGCTACCAACACATGATATCCGCTCAAGCTATCACCTCCTAGTCTACCTTCGGGCAAGTGAACTACCAAGCCTACTTCCTATCCGAGATGTGTCCTACACCTCTAGAAAGTAACTTCCTATCCAAGACGCTTATGTCTCTAGGACGATTTCTTGCTTGTCTATCCAGATCCTCCTGACCCTAGACTAGTCTCCTTGCTTGACTATCCGAGTCCTCCCGACTCTAGTCAAGACTTCTTTGCTCTATCCACAAAGCTTCACTCACTTTGCTAGAGACATCAACCTTATGCAAGGCAATGATCTAAGTGATGTAAATGATGCAAACACAATCAAATCAAGCTAGATGATCAATCAAGCTAAATGTACATGCTTAGTGATAAACTAGAATTATGCTTTCAACACATAATCACAAATCTATTTAGCAATCAAAGCATGTGAATCAATAAGAACAAGATATGAATATTCAATATATCACACAAAAATCTTAGTTCTTAGATGATGAAATTAAACCTAGAAAATGTCATTAGGCACAACATATATGATATTTCTAGAATCAATTTCAAGATAGGTCAAGTTTAACAATATATGTTCAATTGAAATCAAATGGCTAAAACTCAAACAAACACTCAATCATAAAACCCTAGCATATGATCTAACATCCTTCTCAACATATTTCATCAATCAAATAGTAAGATTAAAAGAGATGATCAAAGATGAAATGAAAAAGAAGAAGTTGAACATACAAAGTTGAACCACGTACTGAAATCAGTCCACTGGGAAAGATGATGAAGTCAACTGCCTCTGGAAATACTTGAGGTTTGTAGCTCTCATCAAGACCAACAATTTTGGTTTTTGGATCAGTCAATTTCGAGTTCGTATGAGAAAGTTATGATCGAAATAAGAAAACTAAAATGTGAAGAATTTTGCAGAAATTTTCTTTGAAAGGTTTCTTCAAGTTCTTGGTTTGGAGGGAAGGAGAGGCATTTAAAAAGAGGAGAGAGAGAGGATTTTTGGCCAACCAAAAGAGGCCACCTCAGCCAAGGCCCATGTGGGGCGCGTGGGCCACACGGGACCAGAAAGGTCCTCTGGCCGTGGGTCCCACGGCTCCCACACGGCTTGGCCAAGCTTGGCCATTTGGCCTCGCTTGCTCTCCCGCGCACCTCTCGCGTTCTTTAGCCGTATTCGTCCGTCCGAACTCCGAATTCGAATCCATTTTCGGATTATGAACCATGACTCCCTCACACACGACTACGACTATAAAATTTTGACAAATGGTTGAGAAATAATCTCGGAAAATGACGATGAAGTTAACTCAATGAATGAGAATGCAAAGTAATGTAGCTACATCGTTTGGACTCGAAACCTTATGAATGAGTAACCGAAACGACCGGAACTCAATAAGGAATCAAATAAGAACATATTCAAGTCCAAAATACAAGACACACAAATAAATAAACACAAATTCATACGAGTATGCCATATCAAAGAGATAGTCACAAAACATGCAATTCTACAATGTTTGTCTATAAGAAACCAATGCATGTGCATACTAAGAAGTGTGTGAATGTGTTATACCAAATGTTTGAACTACGATGCAGGGACACACATGTATGAATTGTGTGTGTGTGCGCTTATGCCTTGCAAGAGGAAGAAGTATTTCGATACCTTAGCATCCAAATAAGCACATTTCCTCTTGAAGACGAACTTTGCATGCGACGTTGCTTTCCTTCTTTGAAGCTTGATCTAATAACGAAACACCTAAGCAACTAAGCAATACAAAGAAAGAGAGTTTTGCAATGGAATCAAGCCAACATAAATCTAGGATCTTACAATCTCTCCCTTTGGCTATTCCATGGCAAAACCTCATCCTCACCATACAATATTCACTCAAATAAACTCAAGTTGATAGCATACTCTCATCCTCACATTACAAAGAGATTCCTAGACTAAAAAGTCCTCAAGTCTTCATGAGTCTTCAAGAATTCCTCTTTGGTCTTCAAAGTACCTATGAGAGAAAAAAACAAACCAAACAAGAGATCTTCTCTAAAGAATAATGGTGAGATATCATCATATAAACAAATACAAAACTTCCCTTATCTCAAACAAAAATGCATTATCTCAAGTGTATGAATGTTTTCACATTAAAACTCTCCCTAAGATCCTTAACACATTTAGGCAAGAATTCTTTTCTCCCCTTTAAGACAAGAATTCTCCCCCTTAAGACAAAGTCTCCATAAAAGCACAAAGAGGAATTTCCCACACATTTGGAACATTTCTCCACATATGGTGAGAGGTATACATTTTTCTTCCCTATATTAAACATGGATTCCCCCATATCAAACATGGTGAGGTATACAATTTCTCCCCCTTTTTATCAATGAATAGACAAAGGACACAAGAGATAAAGAATGAGATATTAAGTAAACAAATCGTATAGAAAGCTAAGATGAATAAACTAAAGCTCCCCCTTAACATATGCTCCACATATTATCACCAAGTAGATTTGTTCACAAGGGACACACACATTCACACATTCACACATTCAAGCAATAGGAGAAAATATTTCATCACTTTTCAAAGTCCAAGAGAGAATCATAGATTTTTATTAATCTCTCAAAAATATTCTCACATTGCTAATGAATCAAGCACATAAGCAAAATATGTGTATGTGTGAATGCTTCTCACATATATAGAAGAAGTAATTGTGACATTAACATGCAAACAATTTCCACACTTATCCATCTAAAGCATTTCCAAAAATAGGTCAAACCGATATTCATCCGGGTTTTTGCTTTAAAAGAATAGTCATCAACATTTGAGCGTGTGTGTGCATGTGGCTCGTTTACTCGTTTTTATTTGACAACCCGAGCTTTACATAATTCTCAACTATACATGTTCATCATGCATAGTCTCTAATGCCCTACATGTTTAGAAACAACAAAAGGAAGTCTTTTCATCTCACTAGCATGCATCTCATTCCCTAGTTCGCATTGTCTAATATACTTGTAGCATTTAGGTTTGATATGCCCTACAACATTGCAAAAATGACAAACCAGGATAAACTTAGAGATGTTATGTCTAGCTCTAGACTTAAACTTATGCTTAGGAGAATGATTAGGTAACATTTTAACATTATCATATTCCACATTTCCTAGTTTGCATTGCCTAACATATTCATAACACTTAGGCCTATTGTGACCAACCACATTACAATAATGACAAACTGGAATGAATTTAGAAAGGTTACCTTTTGAGTGTGCATGCTTTAGTTGAGAAGTTCCATAGCTCTTCTTGTCTTTGTCTTTGTCTTTGTCTTTGATGTTGGAAGGAATAGTAGTTGAGTCTTTCTTCTTCTTGGACTTTCTTCACTTGTTCTTGGTTGTAAGAGTCTTCTTAACTTCTTCTACAAAACCCAAGCCACTCATATCTCCATGATGCTTTCCAAGCTTTATTACTTCATCAAGCTTAATGGCTCCAATCTTCATGCCATTAATAGACTCTTTAAGAGATTTAACTTCATCTTTAAGCTCACACTCCTTAATCTTCATGATACTTAAAGAGTTCTCTTTTTGCTTAATCTCTCCTTCCATGGCAAACAACTTCATAGTAAAGTCTTCTTTTAAATCATCTAACTCTTGAGCACTTTCCTCCACCTTTGAGACACACTTTTCAATGGTCTTTTCATGCTCTTTGATGACTTCACTTTGCTTGCTCATCTTCTCCAAAGACATCTTCTTTTCATTTACAAGAGCTTTAAAGATCACCACTAAATTGGCATTGATCAATTTCAACTTGTTGTTCTCTTCATTCTTTTGTTGAAGGATCTTGTCATTGAAGCTTATATAATCTTGATTTGAGGAGGCTTCTAACTCTTCATCAAAGGAGGAGACTTCACTATCTTCACTACTTGAAGAGTTTTCACTTTCCTCATTACTTGAGGAGTTTTCACTACTATCCTCAAATCTTCCTTCATATATAGCCGGGTGAGCAATGTAATTGCTAGTATATTCTCGTTTATCCGAGGACTCCTCTTCCTCTTCTACATCACTCACACTCACATCACTCCAAGTAGCCGCCGTTGCTAAGCCTTTCTTAGACTCTTTCTTCCCATTAGCATGTTTGGAAGAGATAAATCCAATCTCATTGCATCCATGGCATCGAATTAGCTTCTTCTTAGATTTATCCTTGCAATCTACCACTTATTTTGGAGTAATCTTCTTCTTGACTTCCTCTCTCTTAGAACATATGTTCTTTAGAAATTTCTTGAGAATTCTCACCATACTAGCCATATCATCTTCACTTTTCTCATTGGTTACCTTGAGAGCTATCCCTTTACCCTTAATCTTCGGCTTGAACCCAAGCTCATAAGTTTGTAGAGACCCAAGAAGCTCATCAACCCTCATAAGATCGACATTCTTGCTTTCTTCAATTGCGGTCACCTTAGCATTAAATCTCTTAGGCAAGGATCTCAAGATCTTCCAATTAATTCTCTCTTGTGGATATAGCTCTCCCAAAGTTTGACTTTGGTTAGTGATACTTAAGAGTCTAGTTTGGAAGTCTACTAACTTCTCATCCTCATTCATAACAAGGCTTTCAAATTGAGAAGTAAGCATTTGTACTCTAGACCTTCGAACCGCCAATGTACCCTCATTGGTAGTTTGCAAAGTATCCCATACTTCCTTTGCCGATTCAAGGTTTTGGATATAGATAAATTGAGTACTATCTACACCTCCAAATATAACATTCACCGCTCGATGATGCCATTTAGCATTATCAAAATCAATGGCCGTCCATTCGGCTCTAGGTTTCGCAATCATAGTGCCATCTTCAATCCTTTTGGTAGGTAACTCATAATCTTCCTCAACACTCATCCATGCTTTTTCATTAATGGATCTAATGTAGGCTTTCATCCTAATTTTCCAAAAGGAGTAGTTACCACTATTCAATAGTGGAGGTCTACCACTAGAAGCACCTTCCGGCATTGAATCACCCATAGCTACAAAAATGAACAAACACAAGAAGCACAACAAAACAAAAACACAAACACTATAATATGGATCTATCTAATTACTTCTAGACACCCGCTCTGATACCAATTGAAATTCTCTTAAGCAATATAGTGTAAAATATACCTAGGGGGGGGGGGGGTGAATAGGTAAGGCCCAAATTCTTCCAATATACAAAAAATATGCGGAATACAACAATTAAAAGCACACTTGATGAATCTTAACAATTGAATTGATTTATTCAACACATGTGAAAATCAATATACAAGTAATGCAATAAATACAAACATATGGAAGATAAAGAAACATAAAAACGAAACTTGACACAAGTATTTTTATGTGGTAAAACCTCAAAGAGGAAACATCCATGGGTTGATACCACAACCACCGGCAAAGCAATCCAATATACGAAAAGGACTTACACACTCAAGCTACCAACACATGATATCCGCTCAAGCTATCACCTCCTAGTCTACCCTCGGGCAAGTGAACTACCAAGCCTACTTCCTATCCGAGATGTGTCCTACACCTCTAGAAAGTAACTTCCTATCCAAGACGCTCACGTCTCTAGGAAGATTTCTTGCTTGTCTATCCAGATCCTCCCGACCCTAGACAAGTCTCCTTGCTTGACTATCCGAGTCCTCCCGACTCTAGTCTAGACTTCTTTGCTCTATCCACAAAGCTTCACTCACTTTGCTAGAGACTTCAACCTTATGCAAAGCAATGATCTAAGTGATGCAAATGATGCAAACACAATCAAATAAAGCTAGATGATCAATCAAGCTAAATGTACATGCTTAGTGATAAACTAGAATTATGCTTTCAACACACAATCACAAATCTATCTAGCAATCAAAGCATGTAAATCAATAAGAACAAGATATGAATATTCAACATATCACACAAAAATCTTAGTTCTTAGATGATGAAATTAAACCTAGAAAATGTCATTAGGCACAACATATATGATATTTCTAGAATCAATTTCAAGATAGGTCAAGTTTAGCAATATATGTTCAATTGAAATCAAATGGCTAAAACTCAAACAAACACTCAATCATAAAACCCTAGCATATGATCTAACATCCTTCTCAACATATTTCATCAATCAAATAGTAAGATTAAAAGAGATGATTAAAGATGAAATAAAAAAAGAAGAAGTTGAACATACAAAGTTGAACCACGTACTGAAATCAGTCCACTGGGAAAAATGACGAAGTCAACTGCCTTTGGAAATGCTTGGGGTTCGTAGCTCTCATCAAGACCAACAATTTTGGTTTTTGGATCAGTCAATTTCGAGTTCGTATGAGAAAGTTATGATCGAAATAAGAAAACTAAAATGTGAAGAATTCTGCAGAATTTTTCTTTGAAAGGTTTCTTCAAGTTCTTGGTTTGAAGGGAAGGAGAGGCATTTAAAAAAAGGAGAGAGAGAGGATTTTTGGCCAACCAAAAGAGGCCACCTCAGCCAAGGCCCGTGTGGGGCGCATGGGCCACACGGGACCAGAAAGGTCCTCTGGCTGTGGGTCCCACGGCTCCCACACGGCTTGGCCAAGCTTGGCCATTTGGCCTCGCTTGCTCTCCCGCGCACCTCTCGCATTCTTTAGCCGTTTCGGCCGTCCGAACTCCGAATTCGAATCCATTTTCAGATTACGAACCATGACTCCCTCATGCACGACTACGACTATGACTATAAAACTTTGACAAATGGTTGAGAAATCATCTCAGAAAATGATGATGAAGTCAACTCAATGAATGAGAATGCAAAGTAGTGTAGCTATATCGTTTGGACTCGAAACCTTATGAATGAGTAACCGAAACGACCGGAACTCAATAAGGAATCAAATAAGAACATATTCAAGTCCAAAATACAAGACACACAAACAAATAAACACAAATTCACATGAGTATGCCATATCAAAGAGATAGTCACAAAACATGTAATTCTACAATGTTTGTTTATAAGAAACCAATGCATGTGCATACTAAGAAGTGTGTGAATGTGTTATACCAAATGTTTGAACTACGATGCAGGGACACACATGTATGAATTGTGTGTGTGTGAGCTTATGCCTTGCAAGAGGAAGAAGTATTTCGATACCTTAGCATCCAAATAAGCACATTTCCTCTTAAAGACGAACTTTGCATGCGACGTTGCTTTCCTTCTTTAAAGCTTGATCTAATCACGAAACACCTAAGCAACTAAGCAATACAAAGAAAGAGAGTTTTGCAATGGAATCGAGCCAACACAAATCTAGGATCTTACAATATGTCAAGGTTATTGATCATAAAATGAATCAATCAAATCACAAATAACCGTAGATATCAAACTAATCACAATACAACTCTCAAACATGTGAGAAACTAGAATCACAGAAAACTAGTTCACATTTGTCTCTAATTAGACTTGATTAGGTATAATTATGAAGCTATCTTTCTCAATAGCATTCATCATACATATACATACATATAGAAGAAGAAAACACAAAGATTTGTCAAATACCTAAGAATCACGAGCTTGTTCGGTTTTGTGGGTAGAGCCATTGGAAAACTTGATCAAACAACTAAAAACTCTCTTGGAAAAGGTAGAGGACTTGATTATAAAGCTTCTCCAACTTTAATCACTCAGTTCAAAGTCCGAATGAGAAAGTTATGGTGTTTGGAAGGTGAGAAAGTTTGGAGAGAAAATTTTGCACAGTGTTTTCTAATTTTTCTTCTTGAAATGAAATGGGAGGGAAATGAGAACTTAAAAGAGAGGGAAAGAAGTGACACATCACCACCCCATGAGAGGCGCATGAGCCTCTCACGGCCACACCCAAACTTGGCCTTTGGCCATTGCTTGTCTCTCTCGCGCTTCTCTTGCGTTCTTCGGCCGCACTCAGGACTCCGAACTCCGAATTCAAATTTGTCTTCGGATTATGAACCGTGACTCCCTCACACATAAGGATGACTATGAAACTTTGACAAAAGTTTGATAATTTGACTCGGAATACGATGATGAAGTCAACACAATGAATGAGAATGTAAAGTAACGTAGCTTCCTAATTTGGACTCGAAACCTAAAGAGTAAGTAACCGAAATGACCGGGGCTTAATAAGGAATCATATGAGAATATGTTGAAGTCTAAAAACAATAAAAAACAAATAAATACAAAGTCACACAAGTATGCCATTTCCTAGAGATAGTCCTAGAACATGCAATTTCACAATGTTTGTCAAGTTAAATCTAATGCATATGCATACTTCAACAAGTGTGTGAATGTGTTATACCAATGGTGTACAACTATGCAGGGACACATATGAATGCCATGTGTGTGTGTGCCTATGCCTTGTAAGAGGAATGAGGTCAATTATACCTTTGATGAGCAATGTAGCTTATTCCCCTTTTAAGACACCATCTTGCATAAAATGTAGCAGAGTCTTTTTTTGAAGCTTTGAATCATCATTTCTAAGACCACTAATCAATACAAGAAAATCATCATTTTGATATGGAATTTATGCCAACACAAACCAAAATCCTAACAAAGGATCTAGTATCCACTTAATCAATAAGGAATTTATATCCAAATTGGTCCTCTATCTTCTTAAAGGTGTAAACAAGGCTACTATCATACGGATGCTTCATCCGGAAAAATCAAATAGGATTATAAATATCCATGTCTTGATTTGCCTTTAAGGATTGATATAGTTGCTCTTAGCTCAAAAATATCTTTTGAAAAACTATATCTTGCTTGTTTATGACAAAAAGGTACAAATTGGTTTGTGAAACAAATAAACGGTGTGTATAATATCTTAATCTAGAAGGGGGGGGGGGGGGGGGGGGGGGGGGGGGGGGGGGGGGGGGGGGGTGAATAGATTTTAAAAGATTTTACCCAATTTTCGTGTATGGTCAAGATTATGAAAATACCTATAATAGTCAATATTATATAGCAAGTGTAATATGGTGTGGAATGTAAATAACACTTGATATTTACGTGGAAACCCTCACGGGAAAAACCACGGGCTAGTAAGTGAACCACACTCGAACCTCGAATCCACTAAATGTGTTAAAGATTGCAACCTTATCCTGGTATATAATCACACACCTACCTAATCCCGGTATAAGTGAACCTAGTCCAATTGCTTGTGATTTACGTAACCTAATCCCGGAAGCTACACAAGTCTTACTTCTTAATGAAGAGATGATACAACCTAAGTGAATATATGAAATACTCAAATATGCAACAAGAGCTAGGTAACCCTATATGCTTATCTAGGATGATGATATAACAAGAAATACAATCTTAGATATCAAGAGCTAAATGACATGTTAAAAGCTTAACTAAACATAGATTATGAAAACCTAGATAGCTATCACAATACAACTCTCAAACAATCAATACACTAATCTCAAACTTGTATCTTAAATATATATGAATGCCATACAAGTGATAAATGAGATAGTTTGTGAAGAAAGACATAAAATATGTAAGATATAAGTGAAAAACTTACCAAGCAAAGTGTGTTAAAAAAATCCATGCAAAATGATATCTAGATGATCAAGGATGATGCTAGATGATGATTGATGATCATGGAAAGGTGTTTGAGTAAACAAAGGTGAGTTATTTAGTGAAATATTTCTCTTGGAAAAATATGCTAAGTAAAAATATGCTTTTGAACTCTCTAAAAACGACCTAAGATGAAAGAGGCATATATATAGGGTGTCAAAATGAAGTGACATCGTTTTGATAAGTTGCCCTGTTTTTGCCTTGGGCGCTGTACAGGTCGCTGTAGGTAGAGCAACTTGTACAGCGCCTCACTTGGAAAAATGAAGAACATGAAGAACATTCTTCATAGGCGTTGTTCGTAGAGTGCTTTTGTAGAGCGCCTGAACAGCGCCATAAATCTGATCCTCTCGGGTTTCATATAGGTGTTGTACATAGAGCGCTATTGAACAGCGACCATACAACGCCTTCAATAAAATGCATCAGGTCTGATGCATTAAAAGGCCATTTTCCATCAGGTCTGGAATGGGCGCTGTTCGTACAGCGCCTCTGTAGAGTGTTTTGAACAGCGCCCTTTGCAATGTCTGAAATCCTAAGCCTAATCATGACATGGCATTGGATAAACAAGATGCAATCATAAGAGCATGCAAGAAGAGATGTTAATGAACATTAATGCACATAAATAAGACACACAACATACAAGAACTAAACATATGCATGAGTTGTGAGTGTGTGCAACTATCTCTTCAAAGCAAGTAAGCATAAGAAATTTACCTTTGGTGCTTCTTCTCTTAAGGTATTGAGAGCCTAATCTACCCTTACAAAAACCCCAAATGTGGTTTGTCTACGAAATAAGCCAATCAATAAACTGAGACCTTATAGTTTGAATTCTCTTAGAAACTCTTTTGATGTTTGCTTTGCCAAATACCATTGATTTTGGACTTAAATGCAACATGTCTTGCATGCAAAGCATCTTTGTCACACATTTAAAAAAAAAAATAAAACTCCTTGAATCTCTCTCAACTCTCAATTACTTGAGTTGCATAAAGTTCGTTTATATGATTATGCAAATGCCTTTTGTGCTAATAGCTCTTTTTGCTAAAGCAACCCGATAGGGGGAGCTCCTTTGCCTATTTTATGACAAAAAATGGGAGAAGTCTTGAGAGATATAGGAGGAGAATTGTGTATGCTTTGGGAGAGAAGCCTTGAGAGAGAACAACCTTTTAGGGGGAGCATTGTACATGCATAAATTTGTATTGCTTTATTGAGTGCAAATGCTTTTTATGTTTGATCACCTCACATGCACTTGTTCTTGGAAAGTGCTTTCTTGCTATTGTGTATAGGTATGATGATCTACGAAGAGATTGAAGACCATGAAGATTAGATTCTTAGGTTTCTCTCATTGTAACGTAGAATATCCATTTGTTGACCAATAGCTTTATTTTGTGCTTTGTGAGGATTATTTTGTGAGTGGTTGTTTTGTCATGAAATAGCCAAAGGGGAACATTGTATGTTTTATTATTATTATTTTGATTGGCTTATTTTATGACAAACCACATTTTGGGGTTTAATATGTGAGGGTAGTTTAAGGTTTCCTTGTTCGTGATCAAGCTTATTTGGTTTTCAAGCCCTGAAGCACAAGAGCTCATTGAAGGTAAAATCACTTTTGCTTAACCCTTGTTGAAGGGATTAGCTGCACACACACATTTTTCTTGCATGCATGTATGTTCATTGCTTTTTGTGTGTACTCATTTCACTCTTCACACTTGCACATTTTTAAAATGTCTATGTGCATTCTTGTGGTGTGCGCTGGTCCTTTAACCCGCGCAACACCTGCACATTTCGTTGGTCGTCATGCGCCACACAAGCGCAACTCGGGCAGAGGATCACCGCTGGTCTTACGCTGGTCGTCATGCACCTGTTGGGTCAAAGGTTGTGTGCTAGTCGTGTGCTACTCGACCAGCGCACTTGACGGGAACTGGGCAGTTTTTTATCAAAATGTCACCACTTCATCTAGGGCTCTTATATAAATACCATCTTCTTCCTAGCTTGTTTTGGTGAGCTCAAAATCAGATTATAGTGAGAGAAACTCAAAATCTAGAGAGAGAAGTTCCCAAGAACTCACCTTTACTCAACCAAACACCTTCCCATGAGCATCTAGCATCTTTCTAGCATCATCCAAGCATGGGTTTTCTTGTTTTTTTTGACTAGGTAATTTCTACATGTCCTAGAACTTCTTGTTTCATTCTTATGACATGGTTGCCTAGTGTAAGATTTCCCATATCTTGATTGGCTTATTTCGTGGACAAACCACATGTTGGGGCTGCTTGTGTAAGGGTAATTTAGGTGATTGAACTTCATGCTCGAAGGCCCTTTCAAGACCTCAAGGGACAAGCACGCCAAAGGTATAATTTCTAGTGCTTGGTTTTCTTTGAAGAGATTTAGTTAGCGCACACACACTTAGCATACTTGTTCTTGTGTGCATACTCTTCACATGTTACTTTACACACTAGCACTTTGTTTGATATCTTGTTGTGTGTATATGTGCTTAGTAATTCATTTCCCGATAGTGTTCGGAAACGTCCGTGCATGCACTTGAATGTGCTTGTTTTTACGCGAAGACCGCCCACGGAGAATGCTCTTGGCTTCTCCTTTAGATTCACCATCACTGGTGAATCGACGGTTTGATCGGCTGCCTGGCCGTCGAATTGAAACCACCGTTTCAGTCCAAAAAGGTCTGGAGTGATTCTACGGTTACGATCGGCGGCCACCGACCGTCGTTCGAAACCGCCGTTCATACCTGATCGATTTACATCTCTCGGGTTTGATTCTACGGTTTAATCGGCGGTTTCAAAA
The DNA here is from genome assembly GCA_008009225.1 of Acer yangbiense. Taxonomy (NCBI): domain Eukaryota; kingdom Viridiplantae; phylum Streptophyta; class Magnoliopsida; order Sapindales; family Sapindaceae; genus Acer; species Acer yangbiense. The sequence continues at coordinate 19,798,305 of CM017771.1, forward strand.
CCGCCGTTGTTCCCCTGTTCTTCTTGGGTTCAATTTGGCAGTTGTAAACGGTGGCTTGGCCGCCGAATGAAACTGCCGATTGGTGCGTTTCAGGGGCAAAATTATCTTTTCACATGCCCAATTCTTGATGTCTATAAATATCTTACTTTCTCATTCTCTGATCAAGCTCTTTGAGTCCTTAGAACCCTAAACTTCAAAGAGAGATTTTTGAGAAAAAATCAAATCAAGAACTCACCTTTAAACACTCAAATCAAATCATTTTTGCATCAAATTTCATCTTGCATTCATCCATGAATGGGTTTGCATCATCACAACATGCTTGGTAAGATTTTGATTAATTTCATCTTATTTTAGTATTTTACTATCAAGCATATTCTCTTTTAATTTACTTGTATGTTTTTGATCATTTGATAAATACAAGAATAGAGAATTAATTGTGATGAATTGATTGAGTGTTGTTTTGTGATAGCTAATTAGGTTTTTGATTAATCTTGATTAGCTAAACTATTTGACATGTCATTTAGCAATTGATATCTAGGGTTGATTTAAATTGATTATATCATCATCCTAGATAAGCATCTAAGGTTACCTAGCCTTGTTTGTTATTTGAATATTTATACATATTCACATAGGTTGCATAATCTCTTCATAGAGAATTAAGTATTGGGGCTAAGATTGCTTAGGCCTCAAGCAATTGGACTAGAGCCACTTTTAAAAGCCCGAGTGGTAGAAGTGGGGGGTTATTGACCGGAGTGTTAGACGAGGTCTACATAGGTTGTAAACTCCATTTCAATTAGTGGATTTTGAGGTCCGAGTGTGGCGCACTAAATAGCCCGTGGTTTTTCCCAGTGGTTGGGTTTCCACGTATGCATCAAGTGTTATTTAAATTCCGCACTATATTACACTTGCTTGTATTTTTGACTAGTAGGGGCATTTTCGTAAAATTGACTTGCATGCGAAAATTGGGTAATAATAGTTAAAATCTATTCACCCCCCCTCTAGATATATTTATCATACACACCGAGCGTTATTGTATTACTCTCAATTGGTATCAGAGCCGGTTCCTAGATATACTTAGGTGATCCTAGCTCATTTTAGGTGTGTTGTGCATTTGTGTGATTTTTGCTCATTCATACATCTTGCATACATTTCATTCATTTGTTACAATGAGTGGATACGGTGGCAACCATGAGGGTGCTTCAAGCACACGGTCTTCTCTCCTCACCGGTGTGAATTATGCCTCATGGAAAGGCAAGATGGAGGCATAGTTGTGTCAAATCCATGATAGGGCATGAATGGCAATTGAAGATGGGTATGTGGCTCCTAAGATGACTCCCACGGGTGGTGGAGAAGAAGTACTCAAGCCTAAGGCTCAGTGGTCCACTGAAGAGTTTGAGACTTCAAAATGGAATAGGAAGGCTTGGCACGCTCTTCTATGTGCAGTGGATGAAAATCAGTACAAATTGATTCAGAACACTAGGATAGCCAAGGAGGCATGGGATATTCTAGAGGTTGCACATGAAGGAACCGATGTTGTCAAGGATTCCAAGCTTCAAGTCCTTCAAACGCAATTTGAGTTGCTCAAGATGGAAGAGGACGAATGCTTCAATGACTTTGAAGTCAAGTTGATGGATATTGTAAATCAAAGCCATCAACTCGGTGATCCTTATACGGATAGGAGAGTCAAGCAAAAAATTATGAGATCTCTCCCCGCTAGGTTTGAAGCAAAAGTGACGGCTTTAGAGGAGAATAGCACTTATAAGGACATGAAGCCGAGCGAGGTTATTGGAAGACTCCTCGCCTATGAATCTAGGAAAGCTCATAGTATTTCACCTCCTAAAAAGCAAAAAGGGATTGCTTTGAAAGCTTCCAAGGTTGAGAAGGAGGAAAAAGGTGACTCGGATGAAGGCATGGCTTTGATGCTTAGAAAATTCAAGAAATTTGTCAAATTCGAGAAGAAGGGCTTTGGATCCAAAGGCCATGACTTGAAGAAAAAGGCTCCCTTCAAGAGTTTTGAGCCTAGGCAAGAGAAAAGTGAAAAGAAAGGGGTCCAATGCTATGAGTGTGGCTGTATAGGACACATCTCACCCGATTGTGGGAATTTGAAGAACAAGATGGCAAAAGTGATGGCCGCCACGTGGAGTGAAAGTGATGACTCCGGAAAGGGAGACAAGTCATCAAGTGATGATGAGCTTACCATCGACTACACAGCATTTAGGGCCACTTGTGTAGAAGATAAAGTTGTTGGTAAGAATGACTTGACTAATGATCCCATAGAAGAAAAAGATGAAGAAGTAGCTCTAGAGGTGATAGGCGAAGCTACTCATTGGGATATGGCTCTCATTGACTTAAGAGACCAAGGTGAAGGTCTTAATGAGGGAAATGACTCCATTAGTGAGAAGGAGAGTGGATGAGATGACTCAAGTGAAGATGACTCCTCATCTAACTCTACAAATGGAAGTGTAGAGAAAATGGATGTTAATGACTTTATAGTCAAGTGTGAAAGTTCATTGAAGAAGAACAATAGAAAGTTGAAGATTTTAGAGGATGAAAATCTAGAGCTTTCAACACACAATGACCACTTAAGTAAACAAGTGGAGGCATCCAAGATGATTGAAGACAAGCTAAGGGATGAGCTAGCTTTGTCTAAGAGGAATGAAGAAGGGTTGAAGAGAGAGCTTGATGAAGCTATAGAGTCATTGACTAGGATGACTACAAGCACCAAGAAACTTGACCACATTCTTGGTAGTGGAAAGAACCCTTGTGACAAGAGAGGTATTGGGTATGAAGAAAGCAAGGAGATCACTACTCCATCCAAGACCGTCTTTGTCAAGAGTTTGGGCAAGATAGAAACCTCACCGGTGCACACTCCTAGGAAGAAAATTGATCTAGGACAATGTTCAAAAAGTGCTCAAGTGAAGGAAGCCCCAAGGAGACAACCTCAAGCTCAACGCATTAGAGTCTCCCAAGTCAACATTCCTCAACAAATGACTCTCAATGGAAAGAGGCCAATCATGCAAAATGAAACAAGGAAGCAAGCTAGACCGGTTCAACAACAAAGAAGGTTTGAACCCGCTCAACCATAAAGTCATGAGAAGGCTCCTATGCATGCACAAGGACATGGTATAGATTCTAAATTTATCCCTACATGTCACTTTTGTGGTATTGATGGTCACATTAGACCAAATTGCTTTCATTTCATTAAATTATGTAGAATCAAAAGCATGATTGAAAAGAGAATGACAAGAGCTAGAATGCATGCTAATATGAAGGAAAATATTCATGTTCATGATCCTATTATTTCTAGAACTCTTGAACCACTAACCACTAGGAAGAAAAATGTCATATCTATGTGGATAAGGAAAAATGAACCCGCTTGCTATGAGACTAACAAGTCTCAAATGGGTTCAACCAAGTCAAATGGACTTGGGAGGTCTATAGGACCTCATGACCTTTATTGATGAAGGATGATGATGACCCCATATGGGGAACTCAAGCAAAGAGAGCTAATGCATACTTGTTGTATACAAATATTTGAAAAATCTTATGCTTCTTTGTTGATTGCTTGAGTAAGCTTGGTTGCACATATGTATATATGTTTTCAATTCAATAAGTGTGAACCATGCTTGTCTACAATCCGTGTCATATTTATGTTCAAACATGCATTTTTGGACTAGGAGATTTACATAGGAAGTATGATATGAATGACCTATAGTTATCTCCATGACATGATGATTCTTAATGACATGCTTAAAAATTGAAAAACGTGAGTTGTTTTTATAACATGCTAATGACATATGAAAAGCATGAAATTCAAATGACATACTCAAATGAAAAAGCATGAATTGATGATTGCAATTTTTAAGTGCAAAACTTGTGTGAAAAAGCTTATGAGACTCAATGAATAAAGGATCTTATATCCGTTCAAAGGATTTTAAAATCCAAATGTCTCTCTTTCTTTATTTGTTGAAAATGTCTACTATCATACGGGTTTCATTCCCGGAAAAATCAAATAGGGTGCAAAGTTGCTCATGACATGTTTGGATTATAAAGATGGATATAGTTGCTCATAAATTAAAATCAATAAAAACTCTATATCCTTGCTTCTCTCATGACATTGGTGAAATTGGTTTGAATTCTTATTAGAAACCTTTGTCATTTGCTTTGCCAAATACCATTGTATTTTGGACTTGAATGCTACATGTCTTGTATGCAAAGCATGTTTTGATTCACACATTTATTTTTTTTAAATAAATCTCCTTGTTTCTCTCTAATTGATTGCAATTGATTGAGTTGCATAAAGTGGCTTATATGATTATGCAAGTATATAGTATGCTACTATCTCTCTTTGCTAAGTGACCCGGTTGGGGATTACTCCTTTGCCTATATCATGACAAAAAGGGGGAGTAGAATGGTGGTAAGGGGAGTTACAAATTGTGGTAGCAATTGTGCATGTTGGGGAGACAACACATTGAGGGGGAGTAACCCTTTGAGGGGGAGCATTGCATTCATCATACATTGCATGATGTTGTGTTTAATTTTCAAAAAATGCAAATGCTTGTTTATGTTCTCACTTGATTAATCTCACATTTTACTTGTATTTGAAAGTATATAAACTTTGCTTTCAGTGATTGTTCTACATGAGATTGAAGACTTCAAGATTATTTTTATATATCTCTTTGTAAAGTAGAAAATTATAGTAGACCCGTAGTTTCTATTATGTTGTGAGGAATCAATGTGAGTGGTGGTTTTGTCACGAAATAGACAAAAGGGGGAGATTGTAAGGATTCCCATATCTTGATTGGCTTATTTCATGGACAAACCACATGTTGGGGTTGTTTGTGTAAGGGTAGTTTAGGTGATTGAACTTCATGCTCGAAGGCCCTTTCAAGACCTCAAGGGACAAGCACGCCAAAGGTATAATTTCTAGTGCTTGGTTTTCTTTGAAGAGATTTAGTTAGCACACACACACTTAGCATACTTGTTCTTGTGTGCATACTCTTCACATGTCACTTTACACACTAGCACTTTGTTTGATATCTTATTGTGTGTATATGTGCTTAGTAATTCGTTTCTCAATAGTGTTCGGAAACGTCCGCGCATGCACTAGAATGTGCTTGGTTTTACCCGAAGACCGCCCACGGAGAATGCTCTTGGCTTCTCCTTTAGATTCACCATCACTGGTGAATTGGCGGTTTGATTGGCGGCCTGGCCGCTGAATTGAAACCGCCGTGTCAGTCTAGAAAGGTCTGGAGTGATTCTGCGGTTACGATCGGTGGCCACCGACCGCCGTTCGAAACCGCCGTTCATACCTAATCGATTTACATCTCTCGGGTTTGATTCTGCGGTTTAATCGGCGGTTTCAAAACCGCCGAATGAAACCGCCGTTGTTCCCTTGTTCTTCTCGGGTTCAATTCGGCGGTTGTAAACGGCGGCCTGGCCGCCGAATGAAACAGCCAATTGGTGCATTTAAGGGGCAAAATTATCTTTTCACATGCCCAATTCTTGATGTCTATAAATATCTTACTTTCTCATTCTCTGATCAAGCTCTTTGAGTCCTTAGAACCCTAAACTTCAAAGAGAGATTTTTGAGAAATAATCAAATCAAGAACTCACCTTTAAACACTCAAATCAAATCCTTTTTGCATCAAATTTCATCTTGCATTCATCCTTGAATGGGTTTGCATCATCACAACATGCTTGGTAAGATTTTGATTAATTTCATCTTATTTTAGTATTTTACTATTAAGCATATTCTCTTTTAATTTACTTGTATGTTTTTGATCATATGATAAATACAAGAATAGAGAATTAATTGTGATGAATTGATTGAGTGTTGTTTTGTGATAGCTAATTAGGTTTTTGATTAATCTTGATTAGCTAAGCTATTTGACATGTCATTTAGCAATTGATATCTAGGGTTGATTTAAATTGATTATATCATCATCCTAGATAAGCATCTAAGGTTACCTAGCCTTGTTTGTTATTTGAATATTTATACATATTCACATAAGTTGCATAATCTCTTCATAGAGAATTAAGTCTTGGGGCTAAGATTGCTTAGGCCTCAAGAGCCACTTTTTAAGGCCCGAGTGGTAGAAGTGGGGGGTTATTGACCGGAGTGTTAGACGAGGTCTACATATGTTGTAAACTCCATTTCAATTAGTGGATTTTGAGGTCCGAGTGTGGCGCACTAAACAGCCTGTGGTTTTTTCCAGTGGTTGGGTTTCCACGTATACATCAAGTGTTATTTAAATTCCGCACTATATTACACTTGCTTGTATTTTTGACTAGTAGGAGCATTTTCGTAAAATTGATTTGCATGCGAAAATTGGGTAATAATAGTTAAAATCTATTCACCTTCCCCTCTAGATATATTTATCATACACACCGAGCGTTATTGTATTACTCTCAAAGTTTAACATTTATTTGTTAATTAAATGCATGTCTCCTTGCTTAATGTTATCTCTAACATGTCTGAGACTTTGAATGTTGGTTGAGTGTGGTTTTCTTTGATAGCTAGCATTTAAGACCATTTTGCCCTCTAGCTAAGTCTATATGCTTTGCATTTAGACATTGTTGATTATGACTCTTTGATTGCATTTGTTAATTGCATATTTATTATCCTTGCCATGTTTATTGACAACTTGTGTTGATTTGGCTTTGTTTGATGACTAGGTCTTAGACTTATATGTCTTCATCTAGTTAGGTCTTGTGAGCATTCATATAGACATCATGATATCTAGGATTGTCCACATTGACATCTTAAATTCCTAGATAAGCATTTAGTGTAGCCTAGCATTATTTGCATTAAGAATATTATCATATTCGCATAGGTTATTGACCTCTTCATTAAGAGTTAAGTCTTGTAATTACCGGTGTGTAGTGCTCAAGCACTTTTGGTCTAAAATCACTATAAAAGGCCCGCGAGTAGTAGTGGCGGGTTAGTTACCGAGAATGGTATGACTAGAGATCAACTTAGGTTGTAAACATCATTACATATAGTGGATTTGAGAACCGTGTGTGGCTAGCAGAATAGCTCGTGGTTTTTCATTGTTGAAGGTTTCCACATAAAAATCAAGTGTTTTTTAATTCAATAATGCTAAACATCCCACCTAAAATCCTACCATTTTCATCCCACTACATGTGGCATGTGAGGTGTCAAATTGTGAATGGATACACATTAATGATGATTTATCTCACCTACCCCATGTATCCACTCACCATTTGACACCTCACATGCCACATGTAGTGGGATGAAAATGGTGGGATTTTAGGTGGGATGTGTAGCATTACTGTTTTTAATTTCCGCACATTTACTTGATTTTTATTGTATGTTTGAGTTGGGTTAATTGTGACTAATATTGACTCCCCCCCCCCATTTAGACACACTACATATATATTTTCAGAAATTTATGTGCACTATAACTTTTTGACATATATATTTTCAGAAATGTATGTGCACTATAACTTTTTGACTTGGATTACTAAGATTGGAAGAAAAAGAAGAGGAGAATAGAAAAGAAGTACAACGTTGATTTTAATGGGTAGCCATCATGATTAGACAGCAAAATGGGATTTAATGGGTAGACACCAACGTTCTCTTTGAAGACCCTAATCATAGGCAAAGGGAATGAAATCTACACAAAAACCAAATTTTATGTGTAAAACAAATTTAGATGACAAATACTTGAAGAAAGCGATCAAACAATATCGTGATAAAACAAATTTAAATGAAAAATAATTGAATGATGCGATCAAAGAACAATGTTGTAAAACAAATTTAGATGAAAAATGCTTGAAATTATACGTGATTAATTAAAGAACTACATCGTGATAAATCTAACTCTAACATTATATTAAATTTCTTAACTATATGTCATCTTCAAGAAGCTTGCACAAAAATTTTATAGCATCTTTGTAACACTACCATAGATATCAACTCTATTTCTTGCATTCTAGCATACACTTTCTTGCATTAAAAATTTGAAACTTCAGTATGATTTATTAAATATGCTAAGTAGGCATACGTAAATGGTAAATTATAGAAGAGTGGTGCTATAGGCACCCTCACTACTGAACTATTTATGCCCCATTTTTTAAAATTTTGATTTAACTATGTAAATTTAAATGGTTTTATTAATTTTTTTAATTTATTTACAGGATTACCCTCTTACATATTTTTCAAACTTAATACATCCCATATCTTTAATAATAATAATAAACTTCATTTATAATCTTTATATACAGTTTTCTCACATCCATTCGCAGGACTTGTTTTTTTTTTTTTTTTCTTATTTCATAGTAAAACCATCCTTATTAGATGCGATTTTTTTTTTCTGTAGTCGATTGAATTGTTGGTGGTAGATTGTGAGTGTGATATTGATCGTCTGAAGATTTCATTTTGAGCGATTAGGTAAGGGTTTTGGTAGGGTTTTGTTTCATCAAAGATTAGGTTTTCTTGGTTGCGATTTTTTTTTTTTTTTTGTGTGTGTGTGTGTAAATAACGTTAAACTAACTTTGGAAGATTCGGAATAAAATCTACAAAAGAATTGATACAAATCATAGAATGCCTGGAAGATTTGAAAGAAAATAAACGAGAAAAAAAAAAATAGCAAACATGGATCTATAATTTGAAAAGAAAAACAATACAAACATGTAAAACAATAAAATCAATAAATACTAAAGATTGGAAAACATGAGATCGAGATCTGAAAGAAAATATTTAGTGATTTGAAATAATCTATGTAATTAGGGTTTTGAAATAAGGAAAGTGGGGTTGTATTAGTTTTACTTTGTATATGATTTTTTTAATAAAAATTGTATGTCTATTTAAGTAATTTGATAAAGGAAAAAAAAATACTAAATAATTTAAAAAGTGGGATATAAATTGTTCAAAAATGGGTGTACCAATAGCACCACTCATTATAGAAATGAAAAGAAAAAAAATGAGCTCTCTCTGTGTAAATATACAAACATGAATCTTCTAATTTTTACTGTTTCTGGTGCTTAGTTTATAAAATATTAGCCTTTCTCGAGTTTATGATGATCTGCTTGACTAACAGCAGAAATTGCTTCTTCGTCACAACGGCAAAAAAAAAAATGTTGATTCTGTAAACAAATAAAACAAGAAAATCCCTAAAAACAAAAAATAAGAAAGGCAACGACTACATAATTCATAAAATTCATAAATATCCAAACTGAAAAATCAATTTCATTGATCGATTATGACTTTTATACATAATTTTTTCTAGTTGCTGCAATTTGAGAACTATGAACAATGTTCCTTTTTTTTTTTTTTTCTTCCAGTTTAACTGTAAGAGCAACGAGAGATGGAGAGAGAAAGGAATATGATTTTTTTTTAGAGAGAGAGATTCCTTATGGATTCTAACTCTTGTTTTTTTTTTTTTTTTTACCATTCTTGACATTGTTTTTATTTTTATTTTATTTGTTGTTATAAAAAAAAAAGAATAAAAAAAGAAAAAGAAAAGGATAAACCTTTTAATAACAATCATTGGATTAATCCAACGACTTTCGTTAAAAAGGTGCTGATAGTAATACAATGAAGGGATGCCGAACATAAAATTTCTCTGTGTGTGTGTATATATATATAAGAACTTTCAAGTGAGAGGTCTATCACTTTAATTTTGGTAAGAATCTTGATGAAATCATATCGATTTTTATGAATTTTGATTTGAATTTTTTTGTTGATGGGAAATTTAATGAAATCTACATGTAAATAAAATTTAAGAATTTTTTAAGCACTAGAACTATTTATCTTAGTTTTATTAAATATGAAGGCTTCGGGAAAATGAGAGAAATATAGGAAAATTAAAAAAAATAGTTTTAGTTCTTGAAAAATTCTCATATTTTATTCATGGGTAGATTTCATTAAATTTATTAGCACTAAAAAAATTCAGATTAAAATTCATAAAAATGGATGTAATTTCATCAATGCCCTTACCAAAATTAAAATAAGGGATCCATCACTTGAAAGTTCATATATATATATATATATCGGGACACAATTTTTGACACGGTTTTTCAGTCATTTGATCTATAAGATTTGGATGGTTTAGATTTAATTAATTGATTTTTTCTTGTTTCCTTCTCCTTTATCTATCATTAATTTATTTTCTTTTCTCTCTCCGTTCTCATTTTTCATAAATTCACTTTCCTAATTAACATTTCCTCGTCCAATTTATATTTCCTTTTCCTCTTCTATGTTAATTTTCTCTTTTATATTCATGTCTTTCTCCTTCTCTTCAAATACTCACATAATAAGGGGCCGTTCTGTAACGTTTTCATTTTTCGTTTACTGTTTTCTCATTTTCATTTGATTTCAAGAAATTGATTTTTGTATTTTTCAGATTCGAAAACGCGTATGGTAGCAATTATTAAAAATGATATCCAGAGAATGAAAACATAAAAAACGTGTCTGGTAGAATTAATTTTCAACACTATTTTCAACTAAGTGTAACTATATAATCAAATATTCAATAAAGTTTAATTCAATTTTTATTCATCATACTTAATGAGTAATGCTAGGCTTTCCAAAAAAAAATCTTTCAAATTATTTGACATGTGGATTGTTAACATCATGTAAAGTATTTTTTAATATATTGGGAAAGTAAAAGGTAATATTGTTTGTAGTTAAGTTATATATATTATTAATGAAAATAATTTAAATTAAATTAAAATTTATTTGATATTTTTTCCAAAACTTTTATAACAAAAAAAATTAATTTCATATAAGAGAAAGATAAAGACATAAAACATTAATAATCTAATCTAGACATCTAGCTTGTCTTTCTCAATATAATCTCTATGTTTTTATTTTTTATTTTTGGAAAATGGCTGCCGGACAAGTATTGAGTGTTTTTTGGTCTCGAAAAACGGAAAAGCTGTTTCGGAAATGACACCGAACGGTCCCTAAAATTTTCTTCTCCAATCATCGGTTTCAATAATGAATTCACAAGGCACATCCCTATTAAATTCGCATGGCACATCTCCAATATGTTTTTGTAGGGGCCGGCTACCATGCAGTTAAAGAAAATCACTGCATGGTGCAAGCAAAAAAAATAGTGTTTAGGTATGAATAGTACAGGTTTGAAACCTGCTATTGCCCTTAACCTATTAAAATAATAATATATGTTCATTGATTTGATATTATTAATAATCAAAATAAATAAATAAAGATAAAATAATAATAAAAAATTATTTAATCTTAAAAAAATTACAAAAATATATATATATTTTATTAGAATATATTATATTATTTTGGTTTTTTTTTTTTTGGTAACTACTTTTAGGGCTTCAGTAACTACTTCTATGGCAGTAATAACTACTTAAGGGTTTCTTCCCAAAAATTTAGCTTGTAACTACTTTTACGGCTGTGGTAACTACTTGTACGGTAACGGTAACGGTAACGGTAACGGTAACGGTAACGGTAACTATTTTTACGGCTTGGTAACTTCTTAAGGGTTTTTCCAAAAAATTAGCTTGTAACTACTTTTACGGCATCGGTAACTACTTTTATGGCTCTGGTAACATCTTAAGGGTTTTTTCAAAAAATTAGCTTGTAAGTACTTTTCGGCTGTAGTAACTACTTTTACGGTAACAGTAACTACTTTTACGGTAACAGTAACTACTTTTACGGCTTGGTAACTACTTAAGGGTTTTTCCGAAAAATTAGCTTGTAACTACTTTTACGGCTGTGGTAACTACTTTTATGGTAACGGTAACTACTTTTATGGCTTGGTAACTACTTAAGGGTTTTTCCAAAAAATTAGCTTGTAACTACTTTTACGGCATCGGTAATTACTTTTATGGCTCTGGTAACTACTTAAGAGTTTTTCAAAAAAATTAGCTTGTAACTACTTTTACGGCCGTTGTAACTACTTTGACAGTAACGGTAACTACTTTTATGGCTTGGTAACTACTTAAGGGTTTTTCAAAAAAATTAGCTTGTAACTACTTTTACGGCATCGGTAACTACTTTTATGGCTCTGGTAACTACTTAAGGGTTTTTCCAAAAAATTAGCTTGTAACTACTTTTACGGCTATGGTAACTACTTTGACGGTAATAATAACTACTTTGACGGCTTGGTAACTACTTAAGGGTTTTTCAAAAAAATTAGCTTGTAACTACTTTTACGGCATCGGTAACTACTTTTATGGCTCTAGTAACTACTTAAGGGTTTTTCAAAAAAATTAGCTTATAACTATTTTTACGGCTGTGGTAACTACTTTTACGGCTTGGTAACTACTTAAGGGTTTTTAAAAAAAAATTAGCTTGTAACTACTTTTATGGCATCGGTAACTACTTTTACGGCTCTGGTAACTACTTAAGGGTTTTAAAAAAAAAATTAGCTCGTAACTACTTTTATGGCTGTGGTAACTACTTTTACGGCTTGGTAACTACTTAAGGGTTTTTCAAAAAAATTTGCTTGTAACTACTTTTACGGCATCGGTAACTACTTTTACGGCTTGGTAACTACTTAAGGGTTTTTAAAAAAAAAATAGCTTGTAACTACTTTTACGGCATCAGTAACTACTTTTATGGCTATGGTAACTACTTAAGGGTTTTTCAAAAAATTTAGCTTGTAACTACTTTTACGGCATCAGTAACTGCTTTTACTGCTGTGGTAACTACTTAAGGATTTTTTCTACAAAATTAGCTTGTTTGTAACTACATTGACGGCTTTGGTAACTAAATTACGCCTATGGTAACTACGTTTACGGTTTTTGTAACTATTTAATGGTTTCTTCAAATTTTGCTTGTAACTATGTTTACGGCTATGGTAACTACGTTTACACCTTTGGTAACTACGTTTATGTTTTCTTTAAATTTTGCTTCTAACTACGTTTACGGCTACGGTAACTACATTTACGGCTTTGGTAACTATGTTTACGGCTTTGGTAACTTTAACATGGTTTCTTCAAAATTTTCTTGTAACTACCTTTACGACTATGGTAACTACGTTTACGTCTTTGGTAACTATCTTTACGGGTCCGGTAACTATTTACAAAATTTTGCTTGTAACTACGTTTACGGCTACGGTAACTATATTTACGGATGTGGTAACTACGTTTACAGCTTCGGTAACTATGTACCGTTTTCTTTAAAATTTTGCTTGTAACTATGTTTACGGATATGGTAACTATGTTTACGGCTACGGTAACTATATTTACGGTTATGGTAACTACGCTTACGGTTTTGGTTACTACGTTTACGGCATCGGTAACTATTGAATGGTTTCTTCAAAATTTTACTTGTAGCTAACTCTACGGCTTTAGAAACAATGTTTACGGCTTTGGTAATTACGTTTACGGCTTCGATAACCATTTCATGGTTTCTTTAAAATTTTACTTGTAAACTACCCAAACTAAAATAGACATGATATTGACATGCATTTTTTATTATTGAAAACTTGAAACCGAATTAATATTGAATCATATGTTTTTTTAAAGATAATTATAATTATGCTCAATATAAATCAAGTCCCAACTCTTTTATTTATTTATGAAATATATGATTTGCAAATTGTGAACAAGGAAAGGGAAAAACGAGGATATAATCATATTGATAATTGAATGACTCAAACATTCCCTGATATGGTCATAAAAAAAAAAAACAAAAAAAAAAAACATGTTGCCGTAATCTTCCTTGTGCTAAAAAGGATGAAAACAAAACTACTTCTAAAGTTTAATACCATTAACAGACTTGGAAACGCCTAATTATTCACACAACTGGAAAAAATAAAATAAAAATAAATCCTGTGTTATTCTTTTGAGAAGGAATTTACAAGTTTCAAAGTACTATAATATCAGGAAGCTTTGTCAATTGTGTTCAACTATTAAAAAAGTGTGAAGGTAATTTTGAAACGTTCAGATACTCTAATTACTCTATCGCCATGACTGCATGTATTACTCTATCCTCACATTTATCATTTATATCCATTCCTCTAAGCATTAAAGTTTTCCTTTAAAAAAAAAAAAATGGTTGTGTTAATAATTTAAGTGGGTTTATAAATAAAATGTATTAAAATGATTACATTCATTTCAATAAGGATACTATTCACATTTCAAAACGACTTAATCTTGCTTTAAGAACCCGACGAAGTTTCTGGTAGTTGACGTGACTTGTATGCAAGATCATTTCACACTAGGAACTCACTTTTGCTCCTATCTTTCAAGTATTTTACTTTTACCCCAAAACTCTTCACTTTATGATCAAATGCCCATGGAATCCAATAATGGATCTAAACTAAACATACTAAGTTGTTTTTTTATATATATTTTAAGTTGTTCTTCTATACATTAATAATAGTAATTAGGGTTAGGCTAAATCAACTTTAAAAAGTGACTTAAAGATCTCAACCATCCATTGGCTCTTAATCCAATGGTTGAGATTTGAATACATTTATGACTCTTGGATTAAGAGCCAATGGGTGGTTGAGATTTTAAGTCACTTTTTAAAGTTGTTTTAACCTAACCCTAGTAATTAATATTAGATACCGAATACATACAAAATAAGTACCAAAAAATTGTACATCATTTTCGATTAATCAAAATTCATTAAAGCAAACAAATAATGTCCTTACAAAAAAAAAAAAAAAAAAAAACCCAGGTTACTAATGTAGTGAACACAATTACAATATTCTCACAATAATATATAAAAACAAAACGACCATCATTCTTCAACCTGCCATTACCTGTAAAAATACTATAAAAAATTATAAATAAGTAATTTGAAAACAAGCATTCGAATAAATTAGAAATTATAGGAAATTAACCTTGGACGTAACATCAAAATATCAAATGCAATGGCTTTCGCCTCTCATTTTCCCAAACGAAACATATTTATTTCTCAATTGATTCAATCCATCAATCTACAGAAACAGAGAGGCAATAAGAGTTAAAAATAAATAAATAAATAAACAATTAAAAAAAATAATGAAATGCATTCAAGCTCTAAAGAATGCGGGTTGATTCAATCAATTCACAAACTAAGACAATTTGGCAATTCATAATTACAGGTATTTAATATCCACCAGGGAGGGCAGACATAAAGAAAGAGTGCCAACAATAAGATATCTTTACCTGCGAGAAATTAACTATAACAGGCAGAATATGTGCCACAGAATCTTGGGGTTCCAACAACTTTCCTAGAGCTCCACAACCCTCAACAGCTAATAATTGAACTGAATCTTGGTCTGAAATTAAGATGCGTTTAAGAAATATCATATTAATCGCCTATAACGAAAAATGAAACAAGTAATTTTATAATCCCCCTCCCCAGTAAGATGAAGAAACTTGTAATGCTTTGATTGATTAACCAAACTGTGTACTTAAGAAGAAGCACTAGAATGTATTTCATAGATATCCTTAAAACATACGAAAAATCATAACAATTTCTGCTATTTCAATAATGTTTTTTCTTCTCAAAAGAAACAAAAAACTGGGGGAAAAAAACAGATTTAGTTAGAAAATAAAATACTATTAGTAAGGATAGGTTAACTCCTTATTTTTTCTGTGATAAGGGTATATGAGCAGCTACTATAGAAGGGGTACCAACTTTTTCCCCATTATTTTCTAACCATTAACAGTGTACACCCAATTAACATTTGGTGCCTAACATGTAGACAACAATCACATGTCACATGATAAAATGAAGGAAGAAAAGTTGCATACAGATTTAATCTGTCGATAGATGTTTTTCTAAAAACAAATTATCTAATAAGAATGATGAACAACATATAATTACTTCATCAAAAAATGAAATTGAACAAATACACTATTACATCTACATACCGTCATTTGTAAGTTCCTCAAATATAGACATGATTTCAGCCTTCAAATGAGCAGCTTCAACAGTAGCAGCAAATTTTCCAAGGTTAGTTATAGCAGATCTACTAACCATGGGCATGTCATCTTGACACAACTGCCTGTATATTGTTCTTAGTTCAGTTTTTAATGCCTCAGGGGCACTTGAGTAAGCAATATGAAACAATCCACATGAGGAAACCCGAGCCGTAAACCACTCTCCAGCAGCTAGTCTCTAAATAATTGGAGAACACAATAGGTGAAAGAAAATATTTAGTTATTCTACTTTGGTAACGCCAAACTATATCATATGTTAAATTGATCATAAGTGAACATAATGGCGGAAAGAAGACATGAAAAATATTATTAAGATGGTATATAAGCAATCATATTTAAAATAGCATGGTTTAAAATTTAAATGCCACCTTGTTCAAGCAGATTACTTATAAAGTTCTCAAGCATTATTTGTGAACAAACCACTAAATGCTAAAATAGGAATTAAATTACATTCTCCTGATATATTCTTCCCTTATCACATGTTTTCCTTTGAAATACAGAGGATTTCGAATGGTATGCATGCAATGCCTCTATTTTATAATATTACTTACTTATTACACCAATAACATCATTTAAATACCTCAAAAACATAATACTAGACTAGTGTCCCACATCATAAAGAAAACAATAGGAACTGATCAAAACTGCAAACATACCTTGACTAATAGGATAAAATACTCAACCACGTCCTGTTCCCTCATTTGAGCACCAATCCTACACAATGACTCCACTGATTTCTCCATCACACAAGTTTCTTCAATTGTGCACAAAGTCTCGAGTGGTGGAAGCAACACATTTGCATACTCCAAACCGCCAACATAGGAATGAAAACCCCCAATTCTTCAACCATTGCAAGAAGCACTTCATCGTCGTCATCATTATTCTCACTCAAAAATGGGATCAACTCCTTCCGAGTCCTCTCCTCCCCGAGGGCACGAGCTATCATGGAGAGTCTTCGAATTGAGTTCAATCGAAGCTGAATGTCTTCATTCTTGAGCTCATCAATTAGAACGGCAATGGGGTACAGTGGCTTGTCAATCATCACCATCTTGATTATACATTGTACATACAACATTTTGAACCACAATTTAAATAAAATCTCTTCAAGTTTTGAAACTTTGTTGAGCTAATTAAGTTTCGCACAATACAACAAATTTGCAAGCTGGTTCCATAGTTATTCAACTAGAAATAAATCTAACCATACATTTTGAAACAAATCCCTATATCATGAGCCTAAGTTATACAACAAAATGTGCAACCCAACACCAATGTTTCTAACCCATTATTCAGGAACATAAACTATGAAATCAACAAGCAAATCTTACTGGTAAAAGTTCCAAATGGTTTCTGATAGTCATCCTCCTTCAGCAAAATTGTAATATGATTTCCAGCAGCCACAGCCACATGTTCGCCTCTTTGGGAGATAAACAAGGATACCAATCGACTAATTTTTCTCGGAAGTCTGTATTCGCTCCATTTCTCTTTAAGTTTATTTACACCTGCTTAGTATAAGCGAAAAGGAGAAGAAGGGTCATCATGAATAGCCGATTGCATAGTTTCACAAGAGCATGAACATTAAGATATTGCCTTCCAAGACCCACCCCAAATACAAATGAACAAATCATTGGATTGCCTACACCATATAAATGGGTATTTCAAATATCTACACCACAATTCCAAGAGATCGAATATATTTAAAAAATTAAAAAATAAACAAACAATAACACGGGCGTCACTTTGTTAACAAGGAACCAAAACATATTATCAATGTTGAACCAATATATATGTACACACACACACACACACTCTCTCTCTCTCTCTCTAGTACAGGATCCTTGACATAAATTAAGAATTCTTGATCTCCCTTGTTACAGCCTTGATCGTCCATGTAAAGGTCTTGATGGGTCTTGATGGGTCTTGATCATGTCACAAAACTTGTCAAGACTCTTAAATGGACGATCCATACTCTAACAAAGATCACGACTTCCCCACACATAACTTTTTTACCGGACATATATACACACACATAAAATACTTGTTTCTCTAATTCTCAAATTAATAAGCTCTCAAAAAAAATAAAGTAGCAACATTCAAGGAAGCAACCAAATTTGGTTGATTGAAAATAGCATCGAAGACAAAATCTACTGTCAAATATTGAATATGTTAGTAATTAACAATGCCTGCACTACAAATCAAAATATTCTTAAAAATACATCTTATATATATATCGAAATTTGAAGTACCTGGAACTAAAAGAAGTGACAAAAGCCCGCCTTTAACACCTTCATTTGCCTGAATTCAGTAAATAATCCAAGTAAATTTTAGTCACTAAATCAAGCAATTAAATTCAAATACAGAGAAATCAGTTTGAATTCAAATACAAGAAATAGAATCGAGATAGAGATCTGAGAGGGACCTGTTGGCGAGGTTGAGGAGGGTAATTAGAAGTGTACGGCCTCGATGCGTGACGACGAGTCTCGTAGAGGACTTCTCGTACGGTCTCATCCTTCTTCATCGATTTCAACCAATTTTCATTCACAGCTCTCTCGACTTCGCTTTTTGTAGAGGGAGAGTGAGAAGAGTGAAGGATGTGAATTGGATTGGTCTCTTCTGCAATGAGTTTCGCACAATACGACTCCATATAAATAAACCCAGAAGCGATCAAATCCTTAAATACCAAGGAAATGTAGATAAGAACTTCAAACACAGAATTGATACATCATTTTGAACCACAATTTAAATAAAAAAAAAGATATCAAGCATAGTAAAGAGTAATTAATGACTCGCTAATTATAACGATATAAAAGATTCAATCATCAATAAATGATAGAAAGACATTTAAGTGGAACTCTTAAAAAAAAGAGTGAAAAGCATAAACTTGAAGAATGAATACGATCAAATTTGAAGAAAAAAAAAAGGTAATTCCAGAAAATTGATAGGTTACAAATCAGATTAAAAATTGAAAAACCTAAACAGAAATTGAACTCCATGGAATACAAAAACAAAAGGACAAGCAACAGTGGATGTACCTTGCTAGGTTTGAGTGCTTGATCTGGCAAGAGAGAGGGAGATCCGAAGCAAGTGCGATCACGTGCAGGGAAGAGCTTGACAAGCTCATCAGTAGACTGTCAAGAAGTGCGTCCAAATCAACACCTTTGAAGCTGAACTTCTTGAATGTTCTCTTCGTCGGCTGCACCGCCGTGGTTACCTCATGATCGACATCCGCCATGATTGGAAATTAGAATGGGAAGATAAGCTGAGACGACTGCTAGATCTGAGGTCGCTAGGGTTTTTTGGGTGAGGAGGAGTAGAGAGAGAGAGAGAGAGAGAGAGAGAGAGAGAGAGGCTTTGGGAAGAAGAGTAGGATATTACCGATCTAATAGGTTTCCCATATTTTGTTTTAAAATATTTATCTTATTATATATTTTATATAAACCGTTGGATCAAATTTTATTTCATATGATGGCTTAAATTTTATCAAAATATCACTGCATCATGAAGTAATTTGTTTTCACTGCATAATAGCGAAATCTGTTTTTGTATTGTCAAATTTTTTTTTTTTTTTACTTTCAATTCTACAGTAATGCAACTATTTCAATTCTTGAATTATATATTGTCAATTAATTCTTTCTTCTCCAATTGTTTTTTTTTTTTCTTTTTAAGTTTATCTACTATGCCTAAAAAAATTAGGCACTTATGATATATAGGGATCGGTCACATAATAATTAATATCAAAATATAACATGATCAACTACAAGTTTTTTAATGTTCGTATACAAAACTCTTTCACCTCTTTCATCCCAGTGTAATTGTTCCAAAAAAACTAATGTCTTTATTTCAACATAAATTAAAGAACTCATTAAAGTGCACTAAAGAAAACCAAAATTTTCGCTTAAACAACTCTGTACAACTAATAAAATTTTCTTTCATAAACATCTTCCTTAATAGTGTTAAAGGCACAACTTTCAAGTATGTAATGCTAGTTGTTTTCTAGAGAAAAAAATATTTATAGATATAAAATTCATTTTTTCCCCTGTGAATTCTTCAATTAAACAATGAGCATGATTTACTATGAGAAATATATCAAGTCTCTAAAAATACTTATTGTATCATTATCAAGACTCAAATATTTTGGGTTCAAAATTATGAAACTTTACATGCCTTGAGCCTTCAACATGCACGAATGCAATGCTCTTGAACAGGTTAAATTCAACATATTCAATCTACTTGTTTTGTAAAATACTGAAATGATTTAATTCATTGCTGTAAGTTTGGGTTAGCCCATCTTGCAAATTTAGGCCCAAACAAGAGCCCAATTCAAATGCCCAATCCAGAAGCCCAAAATCAGAACCAAAACCTGTAAAAGCATTCAAATCCAATCATATAAGCTTACTGTGTCACGTGATGAAATCTAACGTGGCAAAGACGCATTGGCTGAGGCAGATTTCTGCTGACTCATCAGATATGCATAAATAAGGAATCAGGAGAGAGAAGGGACTCACGCGATTCATTCTGTATTTCTGATTAGGGTTTGTTCAAAATACTCTCTCTCTCTCTCTCTCTCTCATGAAAAGTCTCTCAACTGTTCTTGGTGTGATCTTTGCAATTTCTCAGTGAAACTGAGTGTAAGATTGTGTAATCATTGTGAGATAAGTGTTCTCTGTAAGATCTGAGTGTTTCTACACTGATTTGAGAAAGGTTGAGTGTGTTTGTGTGTGTGATTTGTAGAATATGAGAGTGTTGTGAGATCTGATCTCTGTGAGAACAAATAGATCTAGAGTTCTTGAGGGAGTTCTGGATTGTGTGAGGTATCAGTTGGTAGATCTTGTTGTAAAGATACATATATAGTGGTGAGAGCTCTTCTGTGGAAGGCTCAACGTGGATGTAGGCCATTCTTAGCCGAACCACGATAAATCTAGTGTTATTCTCTTCTTCTCTCCTCTGTTTTATATTTGTCTGTGATTCTTGTTAGAACTTTCATCTCTCTGATGCATGCTTAAGATCTGATTAGAATTGTGGTATTCTTTAATTTGATGTTGTAGTATCATATTAGGTTGTTTCTATTGATTAATCTAGTAGTGATTAATTCTCAGTTTACTTGTAATAAATCTAAGGTGTTAGTACTGCTCGGTTTAGTACATTTAGATTTATTCTTGTTGATAATCTTGGATCTGCAGTGATTTATGTTGACATAAATCTGTTTAGGATCAGAGATTATTTTGCTATCATTTCCGCAAATATCTGTGATATATATTAGTAGTTATTGGTACAGATTTATTAGGTATTTTTATTAGTTTTCTTGTGCAAGTGAATCTTGTAGGTAACAGGAATTAGTGTGTTGTAATAGTCATGTGTGGACTGATTTTACAACAATTGCTATTATATTTGTGGTCTACAATTATATAGATATATATATAACAGGTTTGTACATTAGGAAGGCAACTCACCAATGGTAAAATAATAAAAGGAGAAGGAAACAATTGAGAAGTCAACTTAACAAATAAAAGAAATCAAGCTAGAATCTTGGCACTAATGAGTGTGTGATTCTGAACACGCTAATACTCCCCCTCAAGTTGGGAAGTGCAGATCCGTAACGCCAAACTTGTGAAGGAAAGCTTGAAACTGATCCTTGCCGAGGGCCTTGGTAAAAATGTCCGCCAATTGTTGCCGAGAAGGAACATGAGTTAAGGAAATTGTTACTAATAATGCACGGTGTGTTCTATATATTAATCTATAGGGGGGGGGGGGGGGGGGGGGGGGGGTGAATAGATTTTATCTAATTATTACCCAATTTTTGCGATTAGTCAATTTATACGAAAATACCCCAATCTAGTCAAACAATATAACAAGTATATGGTGCGGAAATATAAACGACACTTGATTTTTACGTGGAAACCCTCAACAGGGAAAAACCATGGGCTGGTAAGTGCGCCACACTCGAATCTCGAATCCACTAATTGTGATAACGTTTACATTCTGGGTTGACCTCAACCATGCTCGGACTATAACCCGCTACAACTACCCGTAGGCCTGTAAAATTGGACCTAGTCCAATTGCTCGATCTTCGAAGTCACTACTTGTAATGATGTCCACAGCCTAGGTTGACCTCAACCATTTTCGGCCTGTAACCCACCACCACTACCCGCAGGCCTGTAATAGCAACCCTAGACCAAGACTTACTTCTCCAAAGAGATCAACACCCTAAGTGAATATGCAATGATATCCAAATATGCAAGATAGAGCTAGGGTACTCTAGATGCTTACCTAGGATTATATGATGACAATAAAATCAATCCTAGATATGGAAATAGCTATATATCATGGCATACAACTTTAGCTAAGTAAAGGATAACCAATCCTAGATACAAAGCTATCACAAATAACCCACAAACATTCAAAAGATTAACTAGTTGATTAAAAAACAATCTATCAACCTAGTTATCAATAAATCACACAAGAATGTTTATGGCATAGCTTTTAGGCAATAAAGACCTAATCAATTAAGCTATCAAAAATAATCTCAATCATTTTAATGAGATCAATTAGCTAGATGTTAGATAAACATGAAAACCTAGCTATCACAAATAACCCAATCAACACATAATCTCAATTTTATATGTAGAAATTAATCTAAACACATACAAGTAATATATGAGATAAAATTGATAAGTAAAAACACTAATTATGTAAGATAATAGTGTTCAACATATCATAAACATATCATACCATGTGTGTTGAAGAAGACCCATGTATTAGCACATACTAGATGATCCTAGATGATGCTTAGATGATAATTTATGCATATGGAAATGAGTTTGTGTCATTAAAGATGAGTTCTTTAAAAGATTTTCTCTCTTGAAAGATATTATAAGTTAAAGAGATGATTTGAACTCATTACAATGACCTAAGAACAAAGAGGCATATATATAGAAGGTCAAATTGAAGCTGTGTCATATTGGCCAAAAGCAGTTGTCACCATTTGAGGTCGCCATTTGTCTTAGGGCGACCTCGTGGCGACACCAATTTTTCTTCTATGTTGCCATTTGGTCGCCATGGCGACCTCTGACGCAACACAAAAAACTTCATGGTCGCCATTTGTCTCAAGGCGACCTCGTGGCGACCTCATGGCGACCTCGTGGCGACCTCATTCCTGATTGAATTTCAGGAGTAAATGTCACTGTCGCCATGGCGCTACCATTAAATGGCGATACCAACAAAGGGCGATAATGCCCTGTTTCCACTTTGTGCACAACGTGCAAGTGTGCAAAGTGGTGAATCCTAAGGAGAAGCCAAAGGCATTCTCCGAAGGCGATCTTTGCGCAAGACAAGCACACCAATGTGCATGCGCGGACGTTTCCGAACCATCTTCGGGAAACGAACTATACCACACTTAAAACTAACATACATGTAGTGCAAATGTGGGAATTGAATGCATCCTAATGCCTAACATGTCATGGCATTATCATAGAACAAGATGCAATCAATTCAACATGCATGAATAAAATTCATGGCTTTGCATCCTAATGCCTAAACATGTCATGGCATTTTAATAAACTAGATGCAATCAATTAAAACATGCAAGAAGAGATGTTCAAGAACATGCATGCACACATATAAAAACACATAACATACAAGAATAAGATTTATGCATGAGTTGTGTGTGTGTGCAACTAGATCTTTTCAAAGCAAGAAAGCACTAGAATATACCTTCGGTGCTTCTTCTCTTGAGGTCTTGAGCAGGCCTTGGTTGTACAAAACACCAACCATCAAAAACCTAAGCTACCTTTACATCAAGCCCCAATATGTGGTTTGTCCACGAAATAAGCCAATCAATAAATGGGAATCCTTATAGAAATAACCCCTGCAGTAAACTTTTCTCGAATGAGATGACTGTAGGGAAAAAAATACGGTCAACGCAGCGGAAGCGAGACTAAAAACAAGTTTAGTATATTTTAAAATTTTTCCTTTGATGAACCTTAACCCTTTAAATTAATTAAACATACATATAAAGTAACAAAAAGTAGAATACCTTTTGTCGCGTGATCCGATTGACTTACGTCGATGGTAATCCCCAAGATCTTCAATCCTAGCACGAACGTGAATCACCTAGGAGCGTGGTCTCCCTTTTCTTTGAATTGCGTACCTGAGAATGGACAAACAAACTTTCTTTTTCTTATTGTTAGCCACAAAACAACCAAAAGACTACACAGATTATTCCTGTCACTTTTGAGTTCTCAATCTAATGATCGAAACTCGCGTGAACCTTATTCGATGTTGTACACACAAGCCTATTGATGTATAAGCAATTAGTGTACAATCAAAAGAATAATCTCTTCTCTCTTTTTGTCTTGGCCGAATAATCAAACACTTTTCTATAAGTATGAGAAGAAGAAGAAATTGATCTAGTAAACTCTAGGGGGTGGCCGAACCCTATATGATTGCTTATATAGGGTGGCCGAATTTCACTTCTCTTTTTTCTTTAGGGTTGTCAAAATCTCCTTTTGATTCTATTAGGGTTGGCCGAAAATCCTCTACAAAAAAGGATTTGTGCTTTACCCTAATTCCCATCAACTTTAGACTCCTAACCCTAATACAACTCATAAGTGTTTTTATTCTTTTTATTGACTTAATAAAAGACTTTCCTATTTGATTAAATAAATAAAACTTATTATTTATTTTCTTACCAAATAAGTCTTTTACCTTTAGTATAACTCTAGGAAATATATTTCCTCATCAGAAAAAGATTTTGTTTCTTAATTAAATAATTAATTAATAAATTAATTAATTCTCATTTAATCAAACAATAAAATAAAATAATATTTTTGACTAAAAGTTTAGCCTTGCCGCCCCACATTATATATATGGGCCAAATATTATTTTCTTATTTTATTTAATCCATTAGACTTTAAATAAAAAGCCCACATGTGAACCAGACCCATTCTTACTAAAAGAAACAAGCCTACATGCCTTTCATTAATATATTAATATAATTGATCAGCCCATTAAACAAATAATGTGCAATTTATATTCTTAATATATTAAATGCAATTCTAGATGGACCCATAAATTGGTCCGGTAGAATATATCAAGTGATCCATGCAAGTCTGTGTGGATTGGGGATCTTGGCGGGCTATCTAAATGTAGGGAAAAATACCGTAGTACACGCAGCGGAAGTGAGACTAAAAATAGATTTAGTAACTTTTAAAATTTTTCCTTTTTATGAACCTTAAACCCTTTAATCAATTAAACATATATATTATCTAACAAAAGAAGAATACCTTTTGTCGCGTGATCCGATTGACTTACGTCGATGGTAATCCGCAAGATCTTCAATCCTAGCACGAACGTGGATCACCTAGGAGCGTGGTCTCCCTTTTCTTTGAATTGCAAACCTGAGAATGGACAAACAAACTTTTCTTTTTCTTTGTTAGTCACAAAAACAATCAAAAGAAGACTAAGATTATTCCGGTCACTTTTGAGTTCTCAATCTTATGATCGAAACTCGCGTGAACCTCAATCGATGTTGTACACACAAGCTTATTGATGAACAAGCAATTAGTGTACCATCAAAGAATAATCTATTCACTCTTTTATGTTTTAGTAGAATAAAAACCTTTCTATGAATTGAGAAGAAGAAGAAAATTGTATCAATCACCCCAAAACCCTTAGAGTGGCTGAATTCTATAAGTCCACATATATATGTGGCCAAATTTTCTTTCTCTCTTTTTTATTAGGGTGGCCGAAATCTCTACACTAAAAGGGACTAGGGTTGCCGCAATACCTAAGCCAAAAAGGAGTTTGTATTGCACCCTAATTCCTATCTAGTTTAAGACTTCAAACCCTAATCCAACTCATAGATCTTTTATTCTTTTATTTTGACTAAATAAAAAGACTTCTTATTTGATTAAATAAATAAAATTAATTATTTATTTTCTTACCAAACAAGTCTTTTAATTTTAGTATACTACTACCAATAGTATAACTCTAGGAATCATATTTCCTAATCAGAAAAGATTTGTTTCTTAATTAAACAATTAATTAATAAATTAATTAATTCTTATTTAATTAAACAATGAAACAAAATAATATATAGGCTAATATATTAACCCTTGCCGCCCCACTTGTCTAAAATAGGGCCTTATATTATTTTCTCATTTCATTTAATCCATTGGACTTTAAATAAAAAGCCCACATGTGAACCAGACCCATTCTTACTAAAAGAAACAAGCCCACATGTCATTCATTAATATATAAATATAATTGAGCAGCCCATTACATAAATAATGTGCAAATTATATTCTTAATATATTAAATGCAATTCTAGATGGACCCTTAAATTGGTCCGGTAGAATATATCAAGTGATCCATGCAAGTCCGTGTGGATTGGGGATCTTGGCGGGCTATCTAAATTTAAGCTTCAATAGACATAACCTAATCACAATCAACAAATGATTCACTTAGGTCCGATCCATTAATTTTAACTCATTCCACTAAAGAGCTAAAATTGAACTCTTAAATAAAGATAGAAAAGGAAGATGTTCCTCATTCATACCCTAGACAATCAAGTTGGAGATAGTGTATCCTCGTGATTAATATCAGTAATCGCCAAGTGTTCATAGACCGCCTATAACTCTCTAAGTTACCATATTTACTCATATGACCACGTTTTGAACTTGGATATTTTGACTTGTCCAGAAGCCATGTTTTCAATAGACACTATCGAAAACTCAACGTTGAGATTTAATATCCAATTACCTCAAAACATCCATATGATGATATTATACTCTCATTTAATAAATGGAGCCACGATGTCCATATCTATAAATGAAGTCATCTATCGATTAACAAATGAATATCACCAAACTATCGAGGATAGACTATGCGATATAATCGTACTCATTGATAACTCAAATGATATCACTTGCAACCATAAGTCCATCATTTATCTCAGGATTAAGATAGACTCTCCGATTGTCCTGATAATGAAAAGACTTTTATCTACTGACAGTTATAGATAAAGTATTTCATTGTGATACAGTTCAATGCACCCAGTGCACTAGATTCTTTTGCTCGAAGACACTCCGATGATTTTAGACTCATCATATCTCATTTGATCCCACTCAAATGCTAGCAAAAGAATTCTACAACTTTAACAAGATAAAGGTGCCCAACCTTTAACTTAAGTTGTGAACATTATTCAAGACTAACTAAAGAATTGTGTCTACCACATACATATCCAGATGTACGAACAATTCTTCTTTTCTCATAGTCTTTAGACCTTATGATTATTTACTTTGACAAATATAATATTAAACTATAAATGCTATAAGATTTGTTAAACCAGAAATCACTTTATTAATATGAAAAAGATTGTTAATTACAACATTACACTCTTGCTATTGAGCATAATCCTAACACTAAATTTAAGCTTTAATAGACATAACCTAATCACAATCAACAAATGATTCACTTAGGTCCGATCCATTAATTTTAACTCATTCCACTAAAGAGCTAAAATTGAACTCTTAAATAAAGATAGAATAAGAAGATGTTCCTCATTCATACCCTAGACAATCATGTTGGAGATAGTGTATCCTCGTGATTAATATTAGTAATCGTTAAGAGTTCATAGACCGCCTATAACTCTCCAAGTTACCATATTTACTCATATGACCACGTTTTGAACTTGGATATTTTGACTTGTCCAGAAGCCATGTTTTCAATAGTCACTATCGAAAACTCAACGTTGAGATTTAATATCCAATTACCTCAAAACATACATATGATGATATTATACTCTCATTTAATAAATGGAGCCACGATGTCCATATATATAAATGAAGTCCTCTATCGATTAACAAATGAATATCACCAAACTATCGAGGATAGACTATGCTATATAATCGTACTCATTGATAACTCAAATGATATCACTTGCAACCATAAGTCCATCATTTATCTCAGGATTAAGATAGACTCTCCGATTGTCCTGATAATGAAAAGACTATTATCTATTGACGGTTCTAGATAAAGCTTTTCATTGTGATCCTGTTCAATGCACCCAGTGCACTAGATTCTTTTACTCGAAGACACTCCGATGATTTTAGACTCATCATATCTCATTTGATCCCACTCAAATGCTAGCAAAAGAATTCTACAACTTTAACAAGATAAAGGTGCCCAACCTTTAACTTAAGTTGTGAACATTATTCAAGACTAACTAAAGAATTGTGTCTACCTCATACATATCCAGATGTACGAACAATTCTTCTTTTCTCATAGTCTTTAGACCTTATGATTATTTACTTTGACAATTATAATATTAAACTATAAATGCTATAAGATTTGTTAAACCAGAAATCACTTTATTAATATGAAAAAGATTGTTAATTACAATATTACACTCTTGCTATTGAGCATAATCCTAACAATGACAATCTATTTCGTTATGCTTGGTATGTTCATGAAAAATCGGATTTGCTGTAATATGGATTGCTGCTTGATTGTCACAATGTAAAGTCATGGAATTATGATGATCCACACCAAGATCATGGAGTAGTGCCTTAAGCCAAATGAGCTCACATGTTGTTGTTGCCATGACTCGATACTCGGCTTCAGCTGATGAACGTGACACAACTGATTACTTTTTGGTCTTCCAAGAGATCGGACTATTGCCAAGCATAATAAAATATTCAGTGGTAGATCGTTGAGTCATCGGACAACTTGCCCAATCTGAGTCAGAGAAGGCTGAGAGTTCCAAGGAGCTAGTGGAAGACAAGAGAATACCAGCTGCTGGAGAAGATTTGATATATCGCAATACACATAACGCAGCATCATAATGTGGTTGTCTTGGTGATTGCATGAACTGGCTTAATATATTCACTGAGTACACAATGTCAGGCCTTGTAATTGTCAAATATATGAGACGCCCGACCAAGCGTCGATATTGAGCAGGATTTTGACATACCTTGCCTTGTTCATTGGATAGTTTTAAGTTTTGTTCCATTGGAAAATGAGATGGACATGCACCTAATTGCCCACTATCTCGAAGTACATCTAAAGCATACTTCCTTTGGTTTAAAAAAATTCCCGGTTGTGAACGAGCCACTTCAATACCCAGAAAATATTTCAAAGTCCCCAAGTCCTTGATGTGGAATTGAGTACGTAAAAAATTCTTCAATGCAACTATAGAATCTTGGTGGCTACCTGCAACTATTATATCATCAACGTAAACAAGCACCACTGTAAAATGAGAATCATGTCTATTAGTAAATGAAAGGAATAAAATAAACGCTCGGTGTGTATGATAAATATATCTAGAGGGGGGGGGGGGGGGGGGAATAGATTTTAAGCTTTATTACCCAATTTTCGCATGCAAGTCAATTTTACGAAAATGCCCCTACTAGTCAAAAAGACAAATGAGTGTAATATAGTACGGAATTTAAATAACATTTGATGTATACGTGGAAACCCAACCACTGGGAAAAACCACGGGCTGTATAGTGCGGCACACTCGAAATCCACTAATTGAAATGGAGTTTACAACCTATATAGACATCGTCTAACACTCTGGTCAATAACCCCCCACTTCTACCACGCGGGCCTTTAAAAGTGGCTCTAGTCCAATTGCTTGAGGCCTAAGCAATCTTAGCCTCAAGACTTAATTCTCAATGAAGAGATTATGCAACCTATGTGAATATGTATGAATATTCAAATGACAAACAAGGCTAGGGAACCTTAGATGCTTATCTAGGATGATGATATAATCAATTAAATCAATCCTAGATATCAAGAGCTAAATGACCTGTCAAATAGCTTAGCTAATCAAGATTAAGCAAAAACCTAATTAGCTATCACAATACAACACTCAATCAATTCATCACAATTAATTCTCTATTCTTGTATTTATCATATGATCAAAAACATACAAGTAAATTAAAAGAGAATAGCTTGATAGTAAAATACTAAAATAAGATGAAGTTAATCAAAATCTTACCAAGCAAGTTGTGATGATGCAAACCCATTCATGGATGAATGCAAGATGAACTTTGATGCACAAAGGTATGTATTTGAGTGTTTAAATGAGCAAACTTGGTTGCTTTTTCTCTCAAAATCTCTCTTTAAAATATAGGGTTCTTGATGATCAAAGAGTCATTGTTTAGAACAAGAGAAAGAGATGTATTTATAGGCATGAAAAACAGAGCATGTGAAAATACAAGTTTGCCCTTGAAATGCACCGATCGGCGGTTTCAATCAGCGGCTAGGCCACCAATCATGACTGCCGAATTGAGCTCGTGAAGAACAGAGCATCAACGGTGGTTTCATTCGGCGGTTTCGCAACCGTCGATCCAACCGCCGAATCAAACCCGAGAGATTAAATCGATCAGGTATGAACGGCGGTTTCGAACGGCGGTCGTGACCGCCGATCGTGACCGCCGATCGTGACCGTAGAATTGCTCCAGACACTTCTAAACACAAACGGCGGTTTCATTCGGTGGCCAGGCCATCGATCATAACCGCTGATCACCAATAGAGGTGAAAACCAAGGAGAAGGCAAGGGCATTCTCCGTGGGCAGTCTTCGAGCAAAACCAAGCACATTCTAGTGCATGCACGGACGTTTCTGAACGCTATCGGGAAACGAATTACTAAGCACATATACACACAACAAGACATCAATCAAAGTGCTAGTGTGTAAATTGACATGTGAAGAGTATGCACACAAATGCAAGTATGCTAAGTGTGTGTGTGCATTCTAAGTCTCTTCAAAGAAAACCAAGCACTAGAGATTATATCTTTGGCGTGCTTGTCTCTTGAGGTCTTGAAAGGGCCTTCGATCTTGAAGTTCAATCACCTAAACTACCCTTCCACAATAAACCCCAACATATGGTTTATCCACGAAATAAGCCAATCAAGATATGAGAATCCTTACAGTAAACAAACATGAATCAACATGAGATTGAATGTAACCAAATTTCTTTAAAGTAGATGAGAGTTTTTCAAACCAATTTTGAGAAGCTTGCTTGAGTCCATATAGAGACTTGTTGAGTCGACAAAATTGAGAATGCTTCCCTGTTTTGTAAAATCCTAGTGGTAAAGTCATGTAAATTTCCTCATGCAAGTCTCCATGAAGAAATGCATTATGCACATCTAATTGAGACAAAGACCATCCACGAACAGCAGCTACTGCCAATATGCATCTTACAGTCACAAGTTTTGCAACAGGAGCAAAAGTCTCATTATAATCCAAGCCCTCTGTTTGTGTATACCCTTTGGCAACAAGTCAGGCTTTGTATCTATCAATAGAGCCATTAACTTTTCTTTTTATTTTGTACACCCATTTGCATCCAATAGATTGCTTACCAAGAGGTAAATCTTGCACACTCCATGTTTTATTTTGTTCTAGAGCTTGAATTTCCGCAGCCATAGCATCTCGCTAATGAGTGTGCTTAACAACTTGGGAATAAGTAATGGGCTCAACATCATCAAAGATAGTTGAAAGGAATGCTACATGGCGACTGGAAAACTTTTCATATGAAAGATAATTAGACAATGGATATAAAGGACATACCTGTAAGAACCTCTATTTTGTGATTGGCTTATTTCATGAATACCATATTGGGGATGATTGTGTAATGGGTAGCTTAGGTCATCTTGATGATTATCAAGGCAAGCTTCCAAACATCTCCATGTCTTAAAGATCAAGAGCTTCAAAAGGTATATCACTTGACCTTGATTCTTGAAAAGATTAGGTGCACACACACACTTGCATGCATCTTTATCTATCTTGCATTTGTTAACATGCATGTGTGTTTCATTGATTTGTGCATTTATGTCATTTAGCACACACACACTTTCATTGCATTTACATGATTGCATTTGTGTTTCACTTAATTGTGTGCTTATATGCTTTATCATCACACTTATGCATTTTCATATATTCCATATCTTTTGTGTGTCACATGCTTGGTGATTATTCATGATGTTATCCATTCCCATGCATGTTATTTATTCACAACCACACTTGCACTTCATGTTAGTCTTAAGTGTGGTGTAATTCGTTTCCGTTTGTGTGATTGGAAACGTTCGCGCTTGCACGATGGTGTGCATTGTCTTAGCGTGATGGTTGACCACTTGAGAAGGTCTCATTCTTCTCTTGGATAAGTGTTAGATTTAGTTTGGTTGTTTGGAGTAAAGTGTCTAGTTTCAAAATATTGGATTTCAATGATTTAAATGTTTTTCAAAACTGATATTTGTATGGTCTTCTGACCATAACTTTTTATAAAAAGATTGAAATTGAGTTTTGTAAAATTATGGACAAACTAGACACCCATACCTTTCCAACGGTATATTATTCGTAATATTTCATGACCGTTTGGATTGGTTTTGAAATCTCCAAAGTGACCACTAGAACAGGGCTTCACAGCTGTTATCCGAATCTGACCTTTGGTCACTCAAACAACCATAACTTTTTTTATAGTAATCCAAATCATGTTTTGTTAATTGGAGTAGAAAGTAGACATCCATACCTTTCCAACAGTATATTATACGAAAGGTTTCGATGACGTTTGGTCATGTTTTGAGTCGCTTGAAAATCAAGCTTTGTGCTGTGACGCTTCGCCGCGGTTCAAGTGCCGCGTTTGGTGACAGCGGCATGCTAACTACAAAAATTTCCACGGTCGAAGTGCTGTCTTGGATGGCCATGGCACCTATATTGCGACAAGCTTGATTCTCGACCCTATTTCATAATTTGGCCATATCTCACTCATTTGGAGTCCGATTTGGCTCATTTTTGTTGGGTAAGTCACAGAATTTATTGGGCTATTATCTTAGCACTATAAATACATCTTTTTCTCTCATTTGTATTCAAGGAAACAAAAGATACAAAACCCTAGAGAGAAATTAAGAGTTTCCTAGAGAGAGAAAGCTTCAAGAAAGCTTCTTTGACTCTCCAAACCCAAACCCAAACCCATGTGCATCTAACATCTTTCATACATCAATCTTCATGGGTCTTCTTGGTTTATTAACTTGGTAAGTAGAACAAACACCACATCTTAATTTATTGTTCTATCTTAGTCAAGACATGTCTTTGATTGCTTAGTTTAGCAAATCTTCACTCTTATTGCATATTTTATGAAGTTATGACATGATTGGGTTTATATTTTGATAGCTTAATTGATAAGGTCATTTTTGCCTAAAAAGCTAAGTCATAAACATTCTTGTGTGATTTATTGATGACTAGGTTGATAGATTGTCTTTTAATCAACTAGTTAAGCTTTTGAATGTTTATGTGTTGTTTGTGATAGCTAGCATTTAGGACCATTTTGCCCTCTAGCTAAGTCTATATGCATTGCATTTAGACATTGATGTGTAGGAATCCTTGATTGCATTTGTTAATTGCATATTTATAGTCCTTGCCATGATTATTGACAACTTGTGTTGATTTGACTTTGTTTGTTGACAATTATGTTGTTAGAAATCTCTACAACTAATTGAGACCTCATGTATGTGCATGTAGGCTTTGTTGATAACTAGGATGTTGATTTGCATTATAACATCTAGTTAAGCATATAGTGTTTAGTCTAGCACTCATTGTATTTGTGCATCATTGTGATATACACTTAGACGTTTATTCTTTTCAAGAGTCAAAGTCTTGTGGCTTCTAGGTGAAGTTGCATAAGCATTGTACTAGCTCCTCTGCAAAAGGCCTGCGGGTAGATTAGGAGGTGTTCACTTGAGAGTGTAACCTTCTCTTCATATAGAGGTTGTCTAGGGTTGGTCTAGGTTCGCTATAAAAGGCCTGTGGGTAGTAGTGGTGGGTTAGTAACCGAGAATGGTTGAGGTCAACCTAAGTTGTAAACATTATTACATATAGTGGATTCGAGGATCAAGTGTGGCTAGCTTAATAGCTCGTGGTTTTTCCTTATTGAAGGTTTCCACATAAAAATCAAGTGTTCTTTACTTTCCGTATTTTTACTTGATTTTTATTGTTTGTTGCATTGGGTTTTATATGTTAATATTGACTAATCGAAAAATTGGTAATAATTGATTAACAACCCATTCACCCCCCTCTAGGTTGTATTTAGACACTCATATAATATATTTTCAATACCGAAGATGGCTGATTTGTGGTCAAGTTGCCAACTGGACTGTGGATAGCAGTAGAGCACATATAACTGTCAAGATAGCTAGGTCGACAAGTATTTCGTTGTGACCGTCAAAGAGGTGCTATAAGCATATTTGGAGATTCTTGAGATAGTTCCACATTTGAAAAAGGCTCAGGTGTTGGAGCATTTTCATTAAAATTAGGCATAACAGGAAAGGGTAAAACAGATTCATTAGTATTTTTAGGAGTCAATGTATCATTGAATTTTCAACGAATGTGACATCAGGAGAAATAAAAGTCTTTTTTTCATCAATATCATAAACTTTATATCCATGATAACCAAATGGATAACCAAGAAAAATACATTTTGTGGCACGTGGAGCAAATTTATGGCGATTAGCATTTTTAGTATGGGCATAACAAAGACAACCAAACACACGAAGATTGTTGACGGTGAAATTTAGATTACTACACAACCAACAATTAAATCAAAACGAACATAAACAAGAAAGAAAATCAGCACGTGCAAGAGACAGATTTACGTGGAAAAAACCCTTGAATGGGAAAAAAACCACGGCGTCCCGGAGGACAGGAAAATATCACTAAAATTCACTTGTTTCGGTTACACACCTTCAGTCTCTCGAGTTCTTACTTTTCTCTCTTTAGGTTTTCGAACCCCTTCCTCATGGGATAGGTGGTCCTATTTATACATGATAATTTAGGGTTACTACGTGATCCTGTCGTGTTGGAGGTAGGATTTCCTTTTTGATTCGTACTAGGATTCCCATGTTGTAACAGATACGGATATATGTTTTCGGCCCTTTCCTTTTCTGTGACTCCTTGTTGTCGTGGGTCTTTTGGGAGTTTAGGGTTTATTTTCGTGTTTCTACCGAGTCGGTTTGTGCCCAGCACGCAGATGCGGCGAACGTCTCCCCTCCTGGGTATTACCCTTTGGCGACTATGCTTCTATCTTTGGCGAGTACATATCTAGCTCTGGCAAACACACCTTTGATTTATTTGACTTGATATGTTGACCGGTCCATGTTTTCTTCTTTGACCTAGTCGATGAGTGACGTGGCAACCTGTTCATTTATTGACTCCTCTGATGACATGGCTGCTTGGCGAAATTATATATTCAACAATACCCCCATAAATATTTCGAGCTGAGCGAATGATTTGGGTTTCTAATTCGTTTGCCTCCGCGAGCAGTATTTATATCCATGCTTATAAAATTTTTGCGTGTTTTGTAAATAACTCCCCCCCTTTTTCATTTTCACCATGTGTTGAATTTGTCAGTTGATTCTTCCGGTGAAAGCCTTCATTCTTGGCCACACAATTTCTGGCGCTTCCACTTATTTGACAAGTGAAGATACATTTTGACTGATTGGTGATCCCCGAGGTGCCACATGTCCGTTACTTGGTGGTGACTGTTGCGGCCAGTTATCGTGACCCGTCGCTCACTTTAACCAAATATCTTTTTATCTGATTTTTTCTTTTTTGAATTTCAAAACTCCCTCTTTTAATGCCCGATCGTTTCTCCTTCTCCTCTATCCTCTCACATCTCCATTAATCTCTTCTTTCTCTCAAAATAGAGTTCCTTCGTTGTCTCTTATTCTTCTCCCTTAGAAACTTCTTCCATAAATTTCTTCTACTTTATTTCATTGTCGAGCGGTTCATCTTGAACTCGATTGTGCTTATTTCTTGGCGTCCCCAAATCTCCTACTCATTCTCCGAACCTAGGGTTTTTCTGGTGAGTTTTCATGGATCCCTCCTTACGTTCTTCTCTTTTTAATCAAATGATGCAAGCTATACAGCTTGGTGACAAACGTACTACGGACAAAATTGAATCTTTGATTCGTAATTTTCACCCGGATTCTCCGGTCCCACTTTCTGTTTATGTTCCATCTTCTGAAGATGATTCTATCCCTAACATTTCTCCTTCGTCTTCCGATAGTGATTCTCCAGTGATGCCGAGATCTTCTAAACTAGGTGGTAGCAAACGACGCGCCTCTATGGTTCCTCGTGGGTCCCTACTGGATGCGTAGACAACTGTTGATTCTGACGTTGAAGACCATCGACGGGATAGGCTGCATTTCTCGTTTGATCGTCCGTGTTCCTTTGATACCGAAGTTAATTTGGTTGGCGAGGATGAACTCCGCAAGTATAGGAGTCGCTTTGAAATTCCAGACTCAGTAACTTTGATGCTATCTGGTAGTCGAGCAGTATGGAATCCTCCCGAAAATGCGGTCGCCATTTATGGTGCCATGCTCAGCTGTGGAGTAACCCTTCCTCTTCAGCCTTTCATCGCCAGGTTTCTTGCGGAGGCTCAAATTGCACCAGCTCAACTTGCCCCAAATAGCTATAAGATTCTTATGTGTTTGGGATTAATGTGGAAGTTGAAAGGTTATGAACCCCCTACGCCTCGTGAGATTCGCCATTTCTACACTTTAAGGCAGGCGGGTAACAGTGGAACTTACTTTCTTCTTTCTTCACCCGTGGAGAACTGGATCCTAGAGGGAGTGGCGAATCCTGGGCAAATAGAGATTTCTGGTGATGAGAAGAAGAAAGGATTTATTTGGGGTTTTCCTACCTCAAATAAGAGATGGAAGAACAGCTGGTTCTTTGTTGGCGGCGAGTGGGGTAGAAACGTGTCCGCCCGTGGTCGCCTGAATCTTGCAGCGAAGAAAGTTCCTCGGCACTTTACTTCTCCCGACACTTGGTCGAAGGCCATCCCTGTTTTGTTGGACGGAGAGATATCTCATCTCGCTGCTGCGGCCATCCTCCCTCTAGATGAAAGGGGCCGTCCATTTCTTTTGGATGAGGATAAAATGATTGTTCAGCTGCTTTTTTCGGGCTTACCCGCCAGACTTCCTCGCTGTAAGTTTTACCTGCTTTCTTTTGGTTTTATAGCTTTGCTTTTCCCATTGCTAATACTTGGTGATTTTTTTTGCAGTGTGTGACTTCGATACTGTCTGTGACTTGCAAGCCCGGGAAGTGAAAAATTCTGAGGCTGCCAGTAAAAGATATACTGCTGGTTTGGCCAAGGAAGGAATTGCTAGCCCGGATGGTGGCGATCCCTCAGATGGTGAGGAAGCTGGTGATATTATTGAGGGAGGGGTCGAATCGGGACAGCCCCTTGTGTATACAGAGGCTGCCGTGAATACTCCTGCTTCGACCATTCCTGCGGCTACCCCCAGCCGTAAGGGAAAAGAGAAAGTTGGAGTTTCAGGGTCAGTTAGTGACATTCCTATTTTTGACGCGGATGTCCCTGAAACTCCCCTTGATCCTGCGAGTGACCTAACCCCCAGGACCGGTAAAGGCAAACGCCCGGCTGAGGGCACCCCTGATCATACTACTCAACCTTTGAAGCGGGCATCAAGAGTTATGCAGTATGTTGTTTCTTCGGACGAGGGGGGTGCTAATGGACCTGTACTCGCTGAGACTCCCTCTACTCAAACAACTGTTCCTGAGGCTCCTGCTGGTGGGATGAGTGCGGTGGTGTCTCCATCTTCTGAGGGAGTTAACAAGTTGAATGCTCCTGCCTCCTCCCCGACCGGTGCAGCTTCTCTTTCGGTGGCTGTGGGTGGGCCGAGTGTGTCTTCTGCTAGTCAACCTGGGCCATCTGGTCAGCCAGGGCTAGCTGATAAGCCGGAGCCATCAAAGCAACCTAGGGCTTCCACATCGGGTTTGGGCGCTGCTCATGAAGTTCCTCCCGTGGATCCAACTGAAGCTGGTGAGGGAGTTGAGTCTGTTTCCCTTTCAGACTTCACAGCTGCTGAGATTTGCTCATACCTGATGAACAACGATGTTTATGTCGGTGAAGGTTGGGAGCATATGAAGAGTAGGTCTTGTAACAGAAAAATAGAATTTTTCTTCAACTGCCACTCTTTGGTGAGTCTTTTGCAGTATTCGTTTTGTACTCTGATTTGTGTGTTTGCTGACTTGCCTGTTTTTCATTTCAGATAATGTCTGAGTTGGCTAACAACTACAGGCGTGGGAATTTCCGTTCTAGGGATGTGAAACGCCTGCGAGAGCGAGCTTCCACTTTGGCAGCTGAGAAGCTTTCTGCTGAGGAACTTCATGCTCAGCAGATTACTCAGTTAAGGGAGTTCGCCGATGGCTTCTTTTCTGCTCAGTTGGCTACCGAAGAAAAACTATCTGCTGCTGCGGAGGAGATTCGCTCGCTGAGGGAGCAGCTGTCTATGAGTCAAGACTCACTCGCAGCATGCTTAGAGGCTGAGCGATTAGCTGAGGAGGCTAGAGAGAAAGCTGAGTGTGAGGTGTTAGACCTGCGCAATCAACTGTCTTTGCGTGACGTCATCTTCGATGATTTGAAGGCTGTTTTAGAGGTTGAAGCAGTTGATCGTTTCAAGAGGTCCCCTACCTATGATGCGCTTTTGTTGCGTGAATTCGAACGAGGTATGAGGCAGTCGAAGAAGTTCTTCGCCATGAAGGACCATTCGAATGAAAAGGCTCTAAAGCGTTTTGATAAATCCATTGAGCTGCATATGGACAGCGCAGTGGGTTCGATAAAGGATGTAAGTGCATACTTATTGATTGGCTTATTTCATGACAAACCACATTGGGATTGGTATGTAACGGGTAGCTTAGGTTATTGTGGTTGACAAGCTTCCGGACTTCCTAAGGTGACTTCAAGATCAAGAGCTTCAAAAGGTATACCACTTGACCTTGATTCTTGAAGAGATTAGGTGCACACACACACTTGCATGCATCTTTATATATTGTGTATTAGTTACCATGCATGTGTGTTTCATTGATTAGTGATTCTATGTCTTTTAGCACACACACACTTTCATTGCATTTGTGTTTCTCATAATTGTGTGCTTATATACTTTATCATCACACTTATGCATTTTCATATATCTTTTGTGTGTCACATGCTTGGTGATTATTCATGATGTTATCCATTCCCATGTATGTTTATTTGATTGCATCTAGTTTATTGAAATGCCATGACATGTTTAGGCATTAGGATGCAAAGCCATGAAGTCTTTTCATGCATGTTTAAATGATTGCATCTCGTTCATGCAATGCCATGACATGTTAGGCATTAGGATGCATTCACATCCCACACTTGCACTTCATGTATGTTAGTCTTAAGTGTGGTGTAATTCGTTTCCGTTTGTATGATCGGAAACGTCCGCGCTTGCACGATGGTGTGCATGTCTTAGCGCGATGGTTGACCACTTGAGAAGGTCTCAATCTTCTCTTGGATAAGTGTTAGATTTGGTTTGGTTATTTGGAGTAAGTGTCTAGTTTCAAAATTGGATTTCATTGATTTAAACATGTTTTACAAAACTGACCTTTGTATGGTCTTATGACCATAACTTTTTATAAAAAGATTTAAATTGAGTTTTGTAAACTTCTGGACAAACTAGACACCCATACCTTTCCAACGGTATATTATTCGTAATATTTTATGACCGTTTGGATTGGTTTTGAAATCTCCAAAGTGACCACTAAAACAGGGCATCACTGCTGTCATCCGAATCTGACCTTTGGTCACTCTAATGACCATAACCTTTTCTACAGACATCGAAATGTCATTCCATAAATTGGAGTAGAAAGTATACTTCCATACCTTTCCAACGATATATCATACGAAAGGTTTTGATGTCGTTTGGTCATGTTTCAGAGCGCTCGAATCTTGAGCTGTTGCACTGTCGTGCCTGTGCACTGGTGTGGCGCTTCTTGTCCGGCGCTTTTGGTCCAGAGATGTTGCGCTTGTGTGGCGCTGGTGTGGCGCATGACGGCCAGCGCAATGCTCCGCCCCTGTTTCGTAATTTTGCCATATCTCACTTATTTGGAGTCCGATTTGGCTCTTTTTTGGAGCAAAAGTCACGAAATTTATAGGGCTATCATCTTAGCACTACAAATACACCTTTTTCTCTCATTTGTATTCGATGAAACAAAAGATACACAACCCTAGAGAGAGATTAAGAGTTTCCTAGAGATAGAAAGCTTCATGAAAGCTTGATTGACTCTCCAAACCCAAAACCCATCTTCTTCATGCATCATTGAACATCTTTAAAGCATGGGTCTTCTTGGTTTCTTGACTTGGTAAGTAGAACAAACATCACATCTTCATTTATTGTTCTATCTTAGTCAAGACATGTCTTTGATTGCTTAGTTTAGCAAATCTTCACTCCTATTGCATATTTAGTGAAGTTATGACATGATTGAGTTTGTATTTTGATAGCTTAATTGATTAGGTTATTTTTGCCTAAAAGCTAAGTCATAAACATTCTTGTATGATTCATTGTTGACTAGGTTGATAGATTGTCTTTTAATCAACTAGTTAAGCTTTTGGATGTTTATGTGTTGTTTTTGTGATAGCTAGCTTTTAAGACCATTTTGCCATCTAGCTAAGTCTATATGCATTTCATTTAGACATTGATTGTAGGACTCATTGATTGCATTTGTTAATTGCATTTATAGTCCTTCCCATGCTTAGTGACAACTTGTGTTGATTTGGCTTTGTTTGTTGACAATTAGGTTGTAAGAAATCTCTACAACTAATTGAGACCTCACGTATGTGCATGTAGGCTTTGTTGATAACTAGGATATTGTTTTGCATTATAACATCTAGTTAAGCATATAGTTTTTAGTCTAACACTCATTGCATTTGTGCATCATT
Organism: Acer yangbiense; assembly: GCA_008009225.1. Classification (NCBI taxonomy): domain Eukaryota; kingdom Viridiplantae; phylum Streptophyta; class Magnoliopsida; order Sapindales; family Sapindaceae; genus Acer; species Acer yangbiense. The sequence continues at coordinate 19,838,952 of CM017771.1, forward strand.
GTGATATACACTTAGACTTTTTATTCTCTTCATAGAGTCAAAGTCTTGTGGCTTCTAAGTGAAGTTGCACAAGCATTGTACTAGCTCCTCTGTAAAAGGCCTGCGGGTAGATTAGGAGGTGCTCACTTGAGAGTGTAACCTTCTCTTCATATAGAGGTTGTCTAGAGTTGGTCTAGGTTTGTTATAAAAGGCCTGCGGGTAGTAGTGGTGGATTAGTAACCGAGAATGGTGTGACTAGAGGTCAACCTAGGGTTGTAATCATCATTACATATAGTGGATTCGAGGACCGTGTGTGGCTCACATAACAGCCCGTGGTTTTTCCCTGTGTGGGTTTCCACGTAAATATCAAGTGTCATTTATATTTCCGCACTTTACACTTGATTTTCTTTATTGTGTGTTTGGGTTTTCATACATTAACTTTGACTAATCGAAAAATTGGTAATAATCGATTAACAACGCATTCACCCCCTCTCTAGGTTGTTTAGACACACGCAAGTATTGTATTTTCAAAGGAACAAAGAAGACGGTGGAAAGCTCATTGTCGCTATACGAGGACTGAGCCTCATCCAATGCAGTTAGAAGTTCCCAGCAAACGCGCTTTTAATACATACTATTCTGGTCAGAAGGGCAGTTTTTCTAGTTCAGGTGCTGAACCCGATTTAGGCCCTGTTGCTGGTAGGGATTATGGGCCTTTTATGCCAGAGGGGGACGAAGAAATTACTTGGCCTTCTGAAGATGAGATTGAAGATGAGGAAGACAGCGAGGATACTCCTGCAGCTGGTTGACTTCATGTATTTACTTTAGTTGTAAATAACTCTCCTTGTAGTTTCACTTGTAAATAACCTATACATAATTTATAACTTCTTTGACTTCACTTTTGGTTCAGCTGCCCTTGATGAATTCTTGGCTTTATTCTTTATTCAGCTGCCATTGCTGAGTTTTAGCGTACGTAGTGTTTGTCCGGACGTATCCGACTATACACTAAGTTTTTAGCACATTATTTATTATTTATTCAGCTGCCATTGCTGAGTTTTAGCGTACTTAGTGTTTTGTCGAGACGTATCCGACTATACACCAAGTTTTTTAGCATATTGTTGATTATTTATTCAGCTGCCATTGCTGAGTTTTAGCGTACTCAGTGTTTTGTCGAGACGTATCCGACTATACACCAAGTTTTTTAGCATATTGTTGGGACGTCTCCCTCTTTTGCTTTTACTTTTACTTTTACTTTGTGTTTTAGTCACTTTTGTGCTCGGCTAGCCTTCTCAATCCCCAGCGCTTGAGATTCCTCATGCGCTTTTAATTGGGCATTCCTTGTGTTTTTCTTAGGATCTTGTTTTTCCCATGGCGGCGACCACTGATTTTTATGATAGTTTTAGGCATAATTGCCACGCCTTAATTCCGCGTGTCATCTCGCTCGTTTTCGTTGCTGCGAGTATAAAACTCGTCTTTATGCAATGGCGAGTGATCTAGGGTGTATGATGGCGAATATTCTGTGCCTGATTACGTTTGTGGCGAGCTGATTCACGGGTTCTTAGTAATAAATTACTCTTTATTGAATACTTCCTGCAACTTTTGTTAAAATAAAACAGAGAAAGAATGCTAAAACGAAAACTACCTAAGAAGAAAAAACATTGAAATAAATTCTAGAAGAAATGAGAAAGTTAAGGGTAGTATATCTTCAGGTATTGCGCATTGCATGGCTGAGGTAATTCGCCAAAACCCTCTCGAGTGATGCGATATGCCCCGTGACCAGCTATGCCTGTAATTTGATAGGGCCCTTCCCATTTGTCTGCAAGTGATCCCGTAGCTTTGTCTCTGGTTCCCAGATTCACTCTTTTCAGAACTAAGTCGCCAAGTACAAATTTCCTTTCACGCACATGCGAGTTGTAATACCTGGCCGCCCTTTGTTGATATGCAGTGTTTCTTATTTGTGCACGTTCTCTCCTTTCTTTTAGCTCGTCCAAGCCACATTTTAGCATATCGACGTTCAGTTCTGGCTGGAATAGTTATACCCTTGGTGAAGAGAAGGATGTTTCCACGGGAATGACAGCTTCAGTTTCGAAAGCCATGGAGTATGGGGTTTCGCCCGTTGAGCTTCTTTCCATAGTTCGATACGCCCACAGTACTTGTGGTAGCTTCTCTGCCCAGTTACCCTTCTTCGCAGCTAGTTTAGCTTTTAGGTTATGCTTTATGATCTTGTTGACTGCTTCAGTTTGACCATTTGTCTATGGATGTGCTGGAGTTGCGTTGTAGTTGTTGATTCTATATTTGTCACACAGCTCCCTGAATTTCTTGCCATCGAATTGGGTTCCATTATCGGTGATGATGGTGTTCGGTATCCCGAATCTGTACAGGATATTTTTCTTCACAAAGCTTGTTGTGTTTTCCTCTGTTATGTGCACTAATGACTCAGCCTCTACCCACTTTGTGAAATAATCCACAGCCACGATAGCATATTTCGCTCCTTCGGGTGCTGTTGGCATTGGACCGATCAAGTCAATTCCCCACATGGTGAAAGGCCAAGGCGAGGTGATACTTTGCAAGAGTTCAGGTGGCTGGCAAATGTTGTTTACAATTTTCTGACATGCTTCACACCTTGCTGCTACCCTTTTAGCATCGGCGAACAGGGTTGGCCAGTAAAAACCCTGTCGCAATGTTTTGTGGGCTAAGCTAACACCTCCAGCATGATTCCCACAATTTCCACTGTGTATGCTTCTCAGGATCCCTTCTGCTTCTTCAGGCCTGACACATCTCTATAGTGCCCTTAAGTACCCCATTTTGTACAGTTCTCCATTGAGTACTGAATATCTTGTAGCTCTGTACTTCAGTCGCTTTGCCTCCAATGGATCGCTTGGGAGCACGTCATTGACAAGGTATTCTTTGATTGGTGTTATCCAGCTATTTGCTTCGTTAAAGACTGCCCCTACTTCCATTTGTTTGACTATGCTTGGGTGTAGTAGGTGAATCATGGGAATAGTCCTAGGCCAGATGTTGATTATGGCGGATCCCAGTTTTGCCAAGGCGTTAGCCTGTTCGTTTTCTTCTCTGGGAATCTGGGTAATCCTGTATTCTTTAAGCCTCCCCAGTAGCTCCTTTGCTAATTGTAGGTAGGCGATCATGTTTTCATCCCTCGCCTGGTATTCATCTAAAACTTGATTAACAATGATTTGGGAGTCGCTGAAAATTTCCACCTCATCGGCTCCTAGGACTGTGCAAACTCTTAGTCCTGCTATGAGTGCTTCATACTCAGCTTGGTTGTTGGTAGCTTTGAAGTCAAAACGCAAGGCACACTCTACTGAATCTCCTTCCGGGGTTGATACCACTACCCCTGCCCTGCTGCCATGCGTGTTTGATGACCCGTCAACACGGAGTTGCCACCTGAATGTTTTCTTAGTTTGCTCCACCATCATCATTGCTACTTCCATATTTGGTTCGGTGAACTCTGCCACAAAATCCGCTACTGCTTGGCCCTTGATCGCTGTCCTTGGGAGATATTCTATATCAAATTCACTTAATTCGATCGTCCACTTTGTTAGTCTACCGGAAACCTCTGGCTTCTGCAAAATCAGTTTCAGTGGGCAATTGGTATATACTCCAATTTTATGAGCCTGGAAATACGGTCTTAACTTCCTCGCCACTGTAATTAGGGCGAGTGCCATTTTCTCGGCTGGCGAGTATCTTGTCTCAGCTGGTAACAGTGCTTTGCTTGGGTAATATACAGGTTTCTGAACCCCCTCTTCATGTTTCACCAGTACAGAACTGGTGGCTGCTTCGGAGACAGATAGGTACATGTAAAATGTTTCTCCGGCTACTGGTTTTGACAGCAGCGGTGCTTGCCTGAGGTACTCTTTTAAAGCTTAAAAAGCCTTCTCACAATCTTCGTTCCACTCAACTCCTTTGCCTTTCTTGAGGGCTTTAAAGAATGGTAGGCATCGGTCCGTTGATTTTGCTATGAACCGGTTTAATGATGCTAAGCAACCTGTGAGTTTCTGGACATCCTTTAGGGTCTTTGGGGAAACCATTTTTGCTAATGCCTGGATCTTGTCAGGGTTCACTTCTATCCCTCTCTGATGCACTTGGTATCCCAGGAACCTTCCAGACGGTACGCCAAATACACATTTTGCAGGGTTCAGCTTCATTCCATATCTAGTTAGCACATCGAATGTTTCTCTCAGGTCATCTACATGCTTGTCAGACGTGACGCTCTTTGTTAGCATGTCATCAACATATACTTCCATATTCTTCCCTACTTGTCTGGCGATCATCTTGTTGACTAGACGCTGGTAGGTTGCTCCTACGTTCTTCAGGTCGAATGGCATGACTGTATAGCAGTATAACCCTTGATCCGTGGTGAATGCTGAAACAAATTATAACACGGTGTGTATAAAACTATCTAGAGGGGGGGTGTGAATAGATTTTAAGCTTATTACCCAATTTTTCGTGTTTAGTCAAAATTACGAAATTACCCCTAAATAGATAAAGCGATAAAGCGATAAATCAAGTATAAAATGCGGAAATAAAATAACACTTGATTTTTACGTGGAAACCCTTACGGGAAAAACCACGGGCTAGTAAGTAAGCCACACTCGAACCTCAAATCCACTAAATGTGTAAAACGATTACAACATAATCCCGGAAGTAATCACACACCTACCTAATCCCGGTATGAGTGAACCTAGTCCAATTTGCTTGCGATCTAAGCAACCTAATCTCGGAAGCTACACACAAGACTTACTTTGTCAATGAAGAGAATAACACCCTAAGTGAATATATGAATATCCAAATGCAACATAGAGCAAGGGAAACCCTATATGCTTATCTAAGATGATTAATATGCAATTAGAACAATCCTAGATATTAAAAACTAAATGACATGTTCAATCAAATAGTTTAGCTAATCAAGATTAAGCACAAAACCTAATTAGCTATCACAATACAACTTCTCAAACATACAACACACTAATCTCAATCTTGTATCAAAAGATATATGAAAAACATACAAGTAATTAATTGAGATTGCTTGTTAAGAAAAACACAAAATATGTAAGATATTAGTGAAAAGCTTACCAAGCAAAGTGTGATGAAGAATCCATGCAAAGAGACATCTAGATGATCTAGGATGATGCTAGATGATGATTGATGATCATGAAAAAGTGTTTGAGTGAATAAAATTTGAGTTCTTGGAATTTTTTCTTCTCTTGAAAAATATCCTAAGTATGAAATCTGAATATGAACTCTCTTAATTGACCTAAAGTCAAAGTGGCATATATATAGGAGGCCAAAACAAAGTGTGGTCGTTTTGATAAGTTGGCCTGAAATTTGCCTTGGGCGCTGTACGTAGAGCGCTTCTGTACAGTGCCTGTACAGCGCCCCAACTCTGTTCTCTCGGGAAAACAGAGTGGCGCTGTACGTAGAGCGCTTTATACAGCGCCCCAATAGCGACCCAACAGCGACCGAATTAAATCGATCAGGTCTGAACAGCGCTCAATGGGCGCTATTCGTACAGTGCCTCCGCAGAGCGCTTTTGGGGGCGCCCAATGCAAAAATGCAATCCTAAGTCTAAACATGACAAGGTAATTGGATATGCAAGATGCAATCAAACTAACATGCAAGAAGAGATGAAAATAAGCATTAATGCACAACAATAAGAAACACAACATACAAGTATTAAACATATGCATGAGTTGTGAGTGTGTGCAACTATCTCTTTAAGACAAGTAAGCACATAGAAATTTACCTTCGGTGCTTATCAATACGAGGTCTTCAAAGGGCTTCGAACAATAAAACCGATACCTAGGCTACCCTTACAAAGAACCCCAACATGTGGTTTGTCCATGAAATGAGCCAATCAATAAATAGGAACCTTACAAATGTTGTTTTCTCTTTGTCTGGCTTGTGCATCTTGATTTGGTTATATCCTGAGTACGCATCCATGAAGCTCAACGTCTCGTGTCCTGCCGTTGCGTCGACCAGCTGGTCGATTCTTGGTAGTGGGAAGCTATCATTGGGGCAAGCCTTGTTTAGATCGGTGAAGTCTACACACATCCTCCATTGATTGTTCTTCTTTTTTACAAGGACCACGTTTGCCACCCATTCTAGATACTTAACCTCTCTGATTGATCCTGCGGCGAGTAATTTAGAAATTTCTTCTTTTATTGCTGCGCTCCTCTCCGGGTTAAAGCTCCTCCTTTTTTGCACCACCGGTTTGTTTTTTTCGTCCACGGCCAGGTTGTGCGAGATCACGTTTCTACTAATCCCTGGCATGTCTTCATGGCTCCAAGCAAAGATCTCTTTGTACTCTATCAGTAAGTTCGATACATCTTTCTTGACTTGTTTGGCCAATCTTGCACCAATTTTGACTGTTTTACCAGGTTCCGTCTCATCCAGAATAATAGACTCAGTGGGTTCTTCTTTTTCCCTGTTCGCCTTATCCCTTGGATCCAATTCAAAAGCTCCAGGATTTTCTTCTTGCATTTCCTTATTTACCTCAAATATGCTCAAGGTTTCCACTCCTGTCGTGTTTTTGAAAATTGAAAGGTTAGCGCGGCGGGCCATCTCCTATGATCCTTTTAATTCCCCAACTCCAAATTCTATAGGAAATTTTACTTTCAGTGCGTGGGTTGAAGTGACTGCACGAGCTTTGTTCAGGAATGGTCGACTGAGTAAAGCATTATACGGCCAGTTATGAATGTCGACCACAACAAAATCCAGCAGGATTGTTCGCCGGCATGGTACTGTCCCAAACCTTACTGGCAGCTTCACGGTTCCCAAAGATCTTACTTATGTACCCCCAAAGCCTTTCAATGGTACATGGAAAGGCTCCAGATCTTTTCAATCCAGTCGCAGCTCATCGTATACTCTGGCGCTCAAAATGTCGGTTGAACTTCCGTTGTCTATCATTACTCGAAGTACATCTCTGTGCGTTATTTGAACTCCCACTACAATTGCATCGTTGGGCTTGGCATCAATCCCATCTGAATCTTCCACCGTAAATGTTATGGGGTCATGTCCTTCTCTTCCTTTCTTTGGGTTTCTCTGTACAGAATTTATTTCCATATTTCTGCCCTCGTACATTACTTCTCTGACTTCTGACATTCTCTCCCGATTGCTTCTGCCTGTATGTGGTCCCCCGAAAATAATGTTTATTGTAGCACCGGGGCTATCTCTCCTTGGGCTTTTCCTTTCCTGCCCACTTCCTTGGCGGCTATCTTGACGACCACCATGCTTGTCTCCTTTTAGTGTAAAATCTTTCAGGTGGCCTTCTCTGATTAGACTCTCGATATGGTCTCACAGCTGAAAATATTTCGAAGTATCATGCCCATGATCTTTGTGAAATCAGCAGTATTTGATCGTATCCCTTCTGGCATTATTTGACTGTTGTCGAGGGTACTTGGCAAGTCCTTTGTCTTCTACCACGGAAAGTATTTCCTCCTGATCGCCAGTTAGAGGAGTGTAATGGTTGTACCTTCCTCGAAACCTACTGGCTCGGGCGTTTCCCCTACTTTCCCTTGGATGCCCCTTTTGGCCCTTCTCGTCTTTCTGGCGATCGCGCGACTGCACCTTCTTGTCATCCTTGTGCTTTGATTTTGAGTCAGGTTTGTGGCCATGAACATAGCTACCCCCTGCACTACTTCTTCTTCTTCTGCCAGTGCATAATCGCCAGCTATTCCCATCATCTCTTCATAAGTTTTTGGCCTCTCTCTTCGCAGGTCGAAGGATAATCGCCCACTTTGTAACCCATTGGTGAAAGCGGCGATGACAGCTACATCACTGCCGTCTTCAATTTGAGCGACCTCTTTTCCGAATCTTGCTAGATACTTCTTGATCGACTCATTGCGTTCATGCTTCAGGTTTGATAGATGGGCGAGTGACTTTCTTCTCTGTACACTCCCCATGAACTGTCTTATGAACGCCTTGCTAAGGTTTGAGAAACTGCTAATACTTCCAGGTGGAAGTCGCCCAAACCACCTGGATGCGAGATCGCCGAATGTTTGCAGGAAGGTAAGGCATAGTAGCCCGTCATTGGACGAATACTGGGCCATAATATTGCGAAATCGGTGAACATGCTCTTTCGGGTCTCTACTCTCCTTATATTGCTCGATGGTTGGCATTCTGAATCTGTCTGGAAATTGGGTGTGAGCAATACTTTCAATGAATGGGTTGTCTGACTCATCATCCGAAGATACGTTGCGACCATATCTTTGTGCCATTGCTGAGACCTTCTTTGATAGTTCTTGTAGGGTGACATCGCACTGACCAGTTGGCTCTCCTGCTGGATCGAGTCTGCTTTTGATTGTCATTCTACCATAATTGCCCCTATCACCCGGGCTCTTACCAGTTTTTCGATCTTCTGTGCTCTCAGATCTCCTCCGTCGTGCTCTTTTTTATCGTAATTCTCTTCGTGGCTGGGGACTTTTGTCTTCGGACGAGATAGAACGGTGTCTCCGCTGGCTCTTTTGGTATGTGTCGCTGGAATTTACCCCATGTACTCGTTCTTGGTCTCGCCCCTCCGTAGATTCCCCATTCAACACACCTTTTCCTTTCTTTTGTCTTCTTCCTTTGAAATTTTCAGGGTGGTCCTAGGGAGTCTCTTCTGTGGATTGTCTTGCTTGAGCGTCGGGGGTTGCGATGTGAACTTCCGACCGCATCCTCCCAGGTGGCTGGATCCCAGGAGGGGTTAACTCGTATGGAGAAGAAACTCCCAGGCCTATGGGAAGCGAAAGCCCTATTTTGCTAGCTTCGCTGATTAAGTTTACCAATGCAGTTTGGAAGTGCTGCAGAATTCCTGGATCAGCTGCCCTAACTCCTGGCATTGCTGCTGATTGTTCCCCAATAGTTATCGCCTCATCTCCTATCGGCGCGGTTGGTTCAACAATTTGATCTCCGCTAGAGTTACCATCCTTGTAGCTATCGTTGTTCATACTTCTCGATTCGCAAGGGTTCCTCGAAGTTTCTGTTCAAAAAGCCCCCCTCCTTCTAACGCCAATTGTTGACGGTGAAATTTGGATTACCACACAACCAACAATTAAATCAGCACGTGCAAGAGACAGATTTACGTGGAAAAAACCCTTGAATGGGAAAAAAACCACGGCGTCCTCGAGGGCAGGAAAATATCACTAAAATTCACTTGTTTCGGTTACACACTTCAGTCTCTCGAGTTCTTACTTTTCTCTCTTTAGGTTTTCGAACCCCTTTCTTGTGGGATAGGTGGTCCTATTTATACATGATAATTTAGGGTTACTACGTGATCCTATCGTGTTGGAGGTAGGATTTCCTTTTTGATTCGTACTAGGATTCCCATGTTGTAACAGATACGGATATATGTTTTCGACCTTTTCCTTTTCTGTGACTCCTTGTTGCCGTGGGTCTTCTGGGAGTTTAGGGTTTATTTTCATGTTTCTACCGAGTCGGTTTGTGCCCAGCAAGCAAATGCGGCGAACGTCTCCCCTCCTGGGTATTACCCTTTGGCGACTATGCTTCTATCTTTGGCAAGTACATATCTAGCTCTGGCGAACACACCTTTGATTTATTTGACTTGATATGTTGACCGGTCCACGTTTTCTTCTTTGACCTGGTCGATGAGTGACGTGGCAACCTGTTCATTTATTGACTCCTCTGATGATGTGGCTGCTTGGCGAAATTATATATACAACAAAGATGATTGTAAGGTAGCCTAGTTTTAAAAGGCAGTTCATAAGGAGTTTTGCCACCTAGATTAGGAGTAGGAATGTGATTGATCAAGTAAGTCGCAGTTAAAATGCAATCACCCCAAAAAGACAAAGGTAAATGTGCCTGAAAACGTAATGCACGTGCAATTTCTAAAAGATGTCTATGCTTACGTTCAGCTACTGCATTTTGTTGAGGAGTTTCAACACAAGTGCATTGATGCAAGATGCCATGCTCATGGAAAAAATATTTCATTTGATTAGAAAGCAAAATTCACTCCCTTGATCGGTTCGAATTTTTTGAATAGATGTATAAAATTGTGTCTTGATCATAAAGTAAATTTTTTTTAATAATTGAAAAGTTTTAGATTTATGGTGCATAAGATAAACCCAAGTGCAATGGGTATGATCGTCAACAATAGTGAGAAAATAATGTGCACTTGCATATGTAGGAGTGCGATATGGACCCCAAATGTCACAAAAAATTAATTGAAAAGGCATCTCAGAACGATGTTTATTTAATTGAAAAAGACTACATGTGTGTTTGGCAAGTTGACACACTTCACAGCAACGATTAAAAGAAGATACACTAGAAATAAAAGGCAAACGCTACATTCGATCGTTGGATGGATGACCGAGTTGGATGTGCCAAATACTAGAATTTTATTCCTTAACAACATTCATTATTGAAGGAGAAGAGACATGTCAATGATTACTATCATAGTGATATAGTCCATCTCGAACCTTACCCATGCCAATCAGCTTCTTTGATGAAAGGTCCTGAAAGACACAAAATGTAGGGAAAAAAATAGCAACGCAATTCAAATCTTTTGTTAATTTACTCACAAACAAGAGATTGAAATTGAAATTAGGAACTAATAAAACATTATCTAAAAACAAGGAAGGGGACAATTTGTAAGGATTCCCATTCTTTAATTGGCTTATTTCGTGGACAAACCACGTGTTGGGGTTTATTGTGTAAAGGTAGTTTAGGTAATTGAACTTTAAGCTCGAAGGCCCTTTCAAGACCTCAAGGGACAAGCACGCCAAATGTATAATCTCTAGTGCTTGGTTTTCTTTGAAGAGATTTAGATTGCACACACACACTTAGCATTCTTGCATTTGTGTGCATACTCTTCACATGTCACATTTCACACTTGCACTTTGATGTTGTATCTTGTTGTGTGTATTTGTGTCTTGTAATTCGTTTCCCGATAGTATTCGGAAACGTCCGTGCATGCACTAGAATGTGCTTGGTTTTGCACGAAGATCGCCTACGGAGAATGCCCTTGGTTTCTCCTTGGTTTTCACCTCTGTTGGTGATCGGTGGTTATGATCGGCGGCCTGGCCGCCGAATGAAACCGCCGTTTGCATCCAGAAGTGTCTGGAGCAATTCTGCGGTTACGATCGGCGGCCACGATCGCCATTCAAAACCGCCGTTCATACCTGATCGATTTAATCTCTCGGTTTGATTCGGCGGTTGGATCAGCGGTTACGAAACCGCCGTTGTTCCCCTGTTCTTCTCGGGTTTAATTTGGCGGTTATAATCGACGGCCTGGCCGCCGATTGAAACCGTCGATCGATGCGTTTCAGGGGCAAACTTGTCTTTTCACATGCTCTGTTCTTGATGTCTATAAATATCACACTTTCTTATTTTCTGAACATATGTTCTTTAACTCTAAGAACCCTAAACTTCAAAGAGAGACATTTGAGAGAAAATCAAATCAAGAACACATTTTTAACACTCAAAAACCATTCTCATATGCATCAAATTATCATCTAAGCATTTTCTAGCATAGTTAGGATGCTTGCTTGCATAGGTTTTGGTCAACACACTTTCTTTGGTAAGTTCTTCACTATTATCATATATAATTAGTATTTTATTTATCATTGACATCTCTTATATTATTTGTATGCTCTTAGAATATATTCTAGATGCAAAATAGAGATTGTTGTGTTGACATGATTGAGTGTTGTATTTTGATAGCTATCTAGGTTTTTATAATCTATGTTTAGCTAAGCTATTTGACATGTCATCTAGCTTTTAATATTTAGGATTGAATTTATTGCAAAATCATTATCCTAGATAAGCATATAGAGTAACCTAACTCTGAATTGCATTTTGGATATTTTATATATTCACTTAGGTTGTATTATCTCTTCTTAGAGAATTAAGTCTTGTGTTGCTATCGGGATTAGGTAGCTTAAATCACAAGCAATTGGACTAGGTCCACTTATACCGGGATTAGGTAGTTGTGATGATTATTGATCGGGATTAGATCATTAAACCGGGATTAGGTTGTAATCATTTCAATTAGTGGATTCGAGGTTCGTGTGTGGCACACATAACAGCCCGTGGTTTTTCCTGTGAGGGTTTCCACATAAATATCAAGTGTTATTTACATTCCGCACCTTATTACACTTGTTATATTATTGTGACTAGTTAGGGGTATTTTCGTAAAATTGATATACATGCGAAAATGCGAAAATTGGGTAATAACGATTAAAATCTATTCACCCCCCTCTAGATTAATATTAGATCACACCATTTATTTGTTTCACAATTCAATAGACCCACATTTGGTGGTTGAAACAATTGAGCCATTTGGTAGTCTAACAGGTTTAGCATGAGGTGTGTGCATAGAATTTGTCAAAAAAGATAAATTAGGTGTCATGTGGTCAGATGCTCCACTATCTATTATCCAAGAATTATCACTAGTATGTACAACAGAGTTGCAAAAAGGAAGGATTTTACCTGCTAAGTTTGCAGCTAAAGAATGGTCCAACTCATTTGTTGAAAGCAGAGATAACAACTGCTTATATTGCTCAGCTGTGAGCCCAGGAATTGATGCAGAAGATCTAGAGGATGATGATGATGGGATCTGTTTTGCTGGAAAAAAAAATGTTCATTTGCTTGTTGCGTCTTTGTGGTTGTGGGAGCAGCGACATAAAATCGATTTGAGGTTTTCCAATTCGGTGGATAACCAACGATTTTATAGCATTTGGCTTTTACATGCCCATATTTTTCACAATGATCATGATCGCACTATTTTATACCTATTTGAGGTCCCCCATTTTCGATCGTTTGTCTCGTTTTCGAGTGTATTTTTGTATATAATGTTTTGTTTGAGCCTTGTGTAGGTACATATTCCTTATAATAAGGTTTTGAGCTTAAAGATTAGTTTGGGAGGCAAAATGGAGCAAAAAGAGCTGAAATTGTATATACGCGTGCAGAATGTACAACTTGCGGAGATCATATCTTCCTTCTCAGATCGAACCACATGGATATCTTTATATATTCGGAAAGCCCCGGAAGTCTAGTTTCCATAACATTTTATGGATTGTGATTCCGAGCTTTCTACAGGAAGTTATGCCCATTTCCGTAACGGTGCGCGATACTGAAAACGCTGAAAGGCTGTTAGGTCTAAACGGCTACTTAAAATGGCGGCCAGGCCGCCGAATTAAACCGCCGAATCACTCCAGAAAGTCATTTTTTGGGCGAATTTCAGGGACAGTTTCGTCTTTTCATCCCCAATTTGTGCCCTAACCTCCCAACACTATATAAACACCTTATTCTCTTCTCAACCATCAGAACACACTCCCCACAAACTTCATCTTCTTCTTCTTCTTCATTTTCTTCACCAAATAAGAGAGAGAGAAGCTTCCAAGAGCATCCATGGAGGTTTTTCCTCCATGGATGCTCCCCATCTCACCTTCTACACATCTTCCACCACATTTAGGAGTAGATTACATAGAGATAGGAGTAGGCTTTGGTCAATTTCGAGCTAGCAAATGAAGGAGCTCTTGGAGGAGGTTTTCTTCAAGGGTTGTATCTATTTCTCACTCTCTATGTATTTCTTGTTTTCTTGAATGTGTAATCCCCACTTGGGAATATTTGTAAACCTATTTTGTGCTCAATATATATATGGTTGTTTTTATATCCAATTTGTGTTTTGATTCATTCTTGATTGTTATTGAATATATCTCTTATCTTGAAATGCATGTTTATGGATGATTGGAAATTGATATGTGTTCATGGATGGGATTAGGAGTAGATTAACTTAATTGTAGGAGTAGTTGTAATCAAATATCCCATTTGTGTATGTATGTCTTTGGAAGGTCAAAATTGCATGTCATGAATAAGTTTGAGTGACTTAGAGTTAGGATTGTGCCTTTTGGAGGGGCTCTCCGGGCATAGTTTTGGCTAATTAGCTAGGAAGAGTGGGTAAACCTATAAATTGCCATATTAGAAGGGTTTGGTTCAATGTTCTTGTTAACAATTGGACTTTAGCTATTTCTCACTCTAGGGGCTCTAGGTGAGTCATAGTTAGAGTTACAATTATTGGTCTTTGGCTATTTCTCACGCTAGGGGCTCTAGGTGAGTTATGGTCGGAGATACAATCACTCTTTCCACATTTATTAGACTTTAAAGTTGCCATTTTACATTACGAATCTATTATTGGGGCTCAATATAGTTTTGTTTGTAGAATCGGTTCACATATGTTGGTTGCGGTTTCGTGTTTGAGAGGTTCTCGGCACACTCTTCAACCGTTAGCTCTATGAATGGGTATAAATCGGATTGAGGCAAGAACGAACCCTTAACTAAAATTGGATGTACTTAATGTCTAACAACCAACTATTTGTGCACTTATGTATGGTGAACTTGTTGAACCTTGTGTGACCATTTTCTTGCATCTCTCTTATCCACCATTTTATTTATCGCTTTAAACACCATTCTCACCCTTCCATATTCTCTTTGTTTTTATTTATTTTTATTTTTATTCTCTACAGACACACACACGGCATTGTACATACATTTCACACACATCATTCTTACCTTTCCGCATTCTATTTACATGCTTACAATAAACTCTAGAACTTGATATGGTTGACGAATCACACCTCCCTGCGGAACGATACCCTCGCTTGCCGCTTTACTAGTCTTTTGTTAGTTTAGAGCACATTGCGTAGGAAACCCCATTTTTAAATGAAATAATCTTTTGATCCTTGCAATTTCTTAACGACGGAAAAAGTGAGTATCAAATCACAATAAGGTCTACCATGTCCTTGTGTTTCATGCGTTCCTTGCCCAAAAATACGCTGTGATTGATTCAATCGGTTGGCTGGTGGGGACTTGTTATTTACTGCCAATGCTGTAGATTCAATAGAAGATTGGTGACTTGAAACATGAAGAAGACGTTGGTGTTCTTCTTGATGAATTATTGAGTAAGCCTTTCCAACACTTGGAAGAGGTTCCATTGCCAAGACTTGACTTCGTATGTGATAATATGAATCATTAAGACCCATTAAGAATTGAAATACTTTTTCAGTTTCTAATAAGCCCTATAACTCTTTTGAAGTTCCACATGTGCAAGAAGAAATAGTGGTTAGTGTAGATAACTCATCCTAATAAGATTTCAAAGTATTGAAATAAATTACTAACGCTTTTTGTTCTTGCTGATGGTTACAGATGGCTCTCTTGAGTTCATAAATCCGTGGATTGTTACTTTGCGAAAAATGTTCTTCCAACTCTATCCAAAGAGATCTTGGAGTATCACAATAAATCAGACTACTCGTAAGATTCTTTTCAATCCCATTGAGCATCCAAGACAACACCATATCATTGCATCGTTCCCAAACTTTCAAATCTTGAGAAGTCTTAGCTGGCTTTACCATGCTACCATCAATAAATCCCAGTTTATTTTTAGCATTCAACGCCATCTTCATGGATCTTTTCCATGTTGGATAGTTGTCACTTGTCAACACGTTAGAAACAAGCAAGGCTCTAGGATGATCTGATGAATGGAGAAAGTATGGTGAAGAAACATCTGTAATGGGCGATTTCGATGCAGATCGCGAATCTAATGTTTCTGTAGACATGATTGTATGGAAAATGAATAGAAAAGGCAATGAGAAAATAATGCTATGATACCATGTAAAATACTGAAATGATTTAATTCATTGCTATTAAATTTGTGGTCTACAATTATACAGCTATATATACATCAGGTTTGTACACTAGGAAGGCAACTCACCAACGGTAAAATAATAAAAGGAGAAGGAAATAATTGGCAAGTCAACTTAACAAATAAAAGAAATCAAGCTAGAATCTTGGCACTAATGGGTGTGTGATTCTGATCACGCTAATATGTTTCTCAAGAAATTTATGAGTGGAAAACAAAATAAGTTGATGATATGAAGTGGAATGCGGGAGCATTTGCTTATGTGAAGTACTTATTCATATCAATTGAGTTCTATCGAGGGAAATTAATACTATCTAGAGACGGTTTGAACCAAGAAGTTAAGTTGGAGGAGATCTATAAGGGGTGTAAATTCACGGATTCAAGCCAGTAATTAATGGTTTATGGTCGTAACCAATTCTCTTTAGGTTAAAGGTTTTTGTAGAGTGAAAGTTTGTATTAGTTAAAGTTGATAAATTTATCGGATTAAGTTTGTAAGGTTCCCATTTGTTGATTGGCTCATTTCGTGGACAAACCACATGTTAGGGTTCTTTGTAAGGGTAGCTTAGGAGTTGGTATTATTGTTCGAAGCCCTTTGAAGACCTCGTGTTGATAAGCACCGAAGGTATATTTCTTTGTGCTTACTTGTCTTGAAGAGATAGTTGCACACACTCACAACTCATGCATATGTTTAATACTTGTATGTTGTGTGTCTTATTTTTGTGCATTAATATTCATTAACATCTCTTCTTGCATGTTAGTTTAATTGCATCTTGCATATCCAATTGCATTGTCATGCTTAGACTTAGGATTGCATTTTTGCATTGGGCGCTCCCAAAAGCGCTCTACAGAAGCGCTATACGAACAGCGCCCATTGAGCGCTGTTCAGACCTGATCGATTTAATTCGGTCGCTGTTGGGTCGCTGTACAGGCGCTGTATAAAGCGCTCTACGTACAGCGCCACTCTGTTTTCCCGTGAGAACAGAGTAGGGGCGATGTACAAGTGCTGTACAAGAGGCGTTCTACGTACAGCGCCCAAGGCAATATTGAGGCAAACTTATCAAAACGACCACACCTTGTTTTGGCCCCCTATATATATGCCTCTTTGACTTTAGGTCAATTACAAGAGTTCATATTCAGATTCCATACTTAGAAGATTTTTCAAAGAGAAGAAAAATTCCAAAGAACTCAATTTTAGTTTACTCAAACACTTTTTCATGATCATCAATCATCATCTAGCATCATCCTTGATCATCTAGATGACATCTTGCATGGATTCTTCATCATACTTTGTTTGGTAAGCTTTTCACTAATATCTTACATATTTTGTGTTTCTTTTAACAAGCAATCTCATTTAATTACTTGTATGTTATTTTATATACTTTGAATACAAGTTTGAGATTAGTATGATGTATGTTTGAGAAGTTGTATTGTGATAGCTAATTAGGTTTTGTGTTTAATCTTGATTAGCTAAACTATTTGATTTGACATGTCATTTAGTTTTGATATCTAGGATTGCTCTAATTGCATATTAATCATCTTAGATAAGCATATAGGGTTTCCCTTGCTCTATGTTGCATTTTGAATATTCATATATTCACTTAGGGTTGTTATTCTCTTCATAGAGAAAGTAAGTCTTGTGTGTAGCATCCGGGATTAGGTTGCTTAGATCGCAAGCAAATTGGACTAGGTTCACTCATACCGGGATTAGGTAGGTGTGTGATTACTTCCGGGATTAGGTTGTAATCGTTTTACACATTTAGTGGATTCGAGATTCGAGTGTGGCTTACTTACTAGCCCGTGGTTTTTCCCGTGAGGGTTTCCACGTAAAAATCAAGTCTTATTTAATTTCCGCATTTTATACTTGATTTATTGCTTTATCTATTTAGGGGTAAATTCGTAATTTTGACTAACACGAAAAATTGGGTAAAAAGCTTAAAATCTATTCACCCCCCTCTAGATAGTTTTATACACACCGTGCTATAATTTGTTTCAAAGTTTAATATTTTATACATGAAATTTAAAAGCTCACTTGTATTGAAATTGAATAACAAATTATTAAAATATATATTTTTCAATAAAATAGATATTTTAATTTACATATCATCAATGTATTCTATTTTCCACTCATAAATTTATTAAGAAACAAATGGATTAGACATGTTGAGTTTCACCTCTTCAAGAGCTTTGTATTCGCGCATGTTGAAGGCATCAAGCATGTAAAGTTTCATAATTTTGAACTCAAAATATTTGAGTGTTGGTGATGAGACAAGAAGCGTTCTTAGAGACTTGATATATTTCCCATTCTAAGTGCTTCAAGTCTTTTATGGTCAAATTAACCAACCTGGAGCTTATGTAAAACGAGTTTGTCCTCAAGTTGCATACAGAACAATTACTCGATTCAAAAATCTTCAGGTTCAAGCAATTGGTGAAACAATCACAACAATTATTTGATATACAAACTTCAGAGAGTTGTAAGGTTATCAAGAATTTCAAACTTGATGAATTTTCCAACCTAAAATAGCCTCGAGTGGCCATTTTGAGAGTTCTTAGAGTTTGAGATTCTGTTAGGCTTTTAGGAAAGCTAGTAACATCAGTTTCAAGCTCTATGACTTTGTGGGACATTGTGTAGTTGAAAACACGGTTGATTATGGGAGACAAGTTCGAATCATTTGCTATGTAGAAAAACTTGAACCTCTTAAGATTAGAGGGCTTCCGGTGGTTTAGCATATCATTTACAAAATTCTTAAAGGCAGTGTACACTTTTCAGCAATACCACTAAATGATTAAAGGTCAAAACTCAGAATATCAATGTCCTTCTAGAGTTCCCTCAAGGTTCTAGACAAAATGCAAGTCTGGATAGGATCTTTCGTGTCCATTAATGACAAAATTCCCCAAGTGGTTGGCACAACTTGGGAGACGCCTCGTAAAACAAGCAGTCCATAAACGAATGTGGAATAACTGATGGCTCCACATGTAAGGATGCTTTTTGAAACAATGGAAGAAGCTAGAAACTATTAGGAAAGTTATGATCGTCAAGAAGGATTTTGGATTCGTATTTGAAACAAATATGCCGGTGTGCCTAATATTATCTAGAGGGGTGGTGAATAGATTTTAATTCGGTTATTACCAAATTTTCGCGATTAGTCAATTTTATGAAAATAACCCCAATCTAGTCAATGCAATAAATCAAGTGTACAGTGTGGAATTTAAATGACACTTGATTTTTACGTGGAAACCTTCAACAAGGAAAAACCATGGGCTGTTATATGCACCACACATGATCCTCGAATCCACTAATTGTAATGATGTTTACAACCTAGGTTGACCATGTTAAACCCTACACGGTCAATAACCCACCACTACTACCCAATGGACCTTTAAAAGTAAACCCAGATCAATTTGCTTGTGCACTAAGCCACCTTAGCCACAAGACTTAATTCTAACTAAAGAGATCAACAACCTAATGTGAATATGATAATATTCTAATTGCAAATAATGTTAGGTTACACTAAATGCTTATCTAGGATTATAAGATGTCAATTAAATCAATCCTAGATATTAATTGCTATATGTCATGATATACAACATAGCTAACATAGATTAAGAATCCTAGGTATAGCTATCAAAATACAACTCTCAAACAATCAACACAATAATCTCAATCTTGTAAATAGAATATGTTCTAAAAGCATACAAGTGATAAATGAGATTACTTGATAAGTAAGACACAAAATATGTAAGATATTAGTGACTAACGTACCAAGCAAAATGTGTTGAAAAAGACCCAAGCATAGATGGCACCTAGATGATCATGGATGATGATAGATGATGTTTGATGCACATGGATATGTGCTTAAGTAATCAAAGGTGAGTTCTTTAGTGATTTTTTCTCTTTGGAAAAATGATAAGTCAAAAATATGCTTTGAACTCTCTCAAAAATGACCTAAAGACAAAGTAGCATATATATAGGGTGTCAAAATGATGCTACATCGTTTTGATAAGTTTTCAGAAAATTGGCCTTGACCGTTGTTCACCCGCTCTACGTAGGGCATATGTACAGCAGTTCACCTAGGAAAATGAAGAACATGTTCTTCATAATCCGCTTTACACAAGAGCGATAATGGGGCGACCTAGGAGCGGTTGCGCTCGGGTTTGGAGAGCCGCTATTCACCCACTGTACGTACAACGGTTGTAAAGTGATGGAAAAAATCCATCAGGTCACCCACTGTACGTACATCGACTGTACAGCGAGTAAGAGCAATTTTGCTCAATGCCCTTTATAGGCACTGTACGTAAGGCGACCTAATAGCGGGTGTACAACGCCCATACTAAAATGATGCATCCTAAATTCTACCATGTCATGGCATTTGACAAACAAGATGAAATCATTTAAACATGCAATGAAGAGGATTCAAGAACATGAATACACATACATAACAACACACAACATACAAGAAGTATAGATATGCATATGTTGTGTGTGTGTGCAACTAGATCTCTTCAATGCAATTAAGCACAAGTGTTTTACCTTTGAGTGCTTATCATCTTGAGGTCTTGAGAGGGCCTTTGTTGAGCTTGATCACCAACAATTAGCTACCCTTACATCATAAACCCCAATTGTGGTTTGTCACCGAAATAAGCCAATCAAACTTGAGGAACTTACAATATTCAATCTTCATCCAAGACTAGATTAGGTTCAAATGACATGACTAGTATATAATTTGTATGTGCTTATCAAGGGAGGAAGTATAAGAGATGAGAGCTGGTCAAAAAAGAAAAAGATGATAAAGAAATAGTTTAGAATGAAGATATAAACATTGTAAAAATTGTTCAACTATTAAATGTGGTTGTGATGCTAGTATGTGAATTGTACTTTACAAGTGGTCTAATAATTGGAAAGTTTCAGTCTTTAATGACATTCACAATTATTAAATAATGTCTCTAGCAAAAAGAATGAAAATGAAGTCGAACAAATACATGCTTGAATCTGCAAAAGTTTGATTGAAACATTTCACATAGAAAATATGCAAATAGGCAAAGTTTACTCGATTTTAGGAGGCTCAAATATTAGTTTTAATAGTAGAGATTGTTACAATTACATGAGGAATGTATGACACAGACAATTTGATGAAGAAAATGTTCAATCAATTCTGACTTACTTTAGAAACAAGCTAGCTGGTAACTTTCAATTTTTTTTTTATGCAGTTCAATGTGTTGAAAATGGGAGGGCAACTAATTACTTTTGGGTGGACTCTCGCTCACGCATAGCGTATCACTATTTTGAGGATGTTGTCATATTTTATGCAACTCTAGCTTGATCAGATGATAGAGGGACACACACCACGGATGGGTAGTTAGATCTATTCTTCGAGTGCCTCTCTCGCATTATCAAATCCTTTGTAAGTTCCTCAAGTTTTGATAGGCTTATTTCGTGGACAAATCACAATTTGGGGCTTGAATTGTAAGGGTAGCTTAGGCACATAATTGTTGGTGATCATGCACAACAAAGGCCCTCTCAAGACCTCAAGATGATAAGCACTTCAAAGGTAAAATACTTATGCATACTTGCTTTAAAGAGATCTTAGTTGCACACATACACACAACTCATGAATATCTGTACTATCTTGTATGTTATGTGTTTTATGTTTGTGCATTCATGTTATTGAACTCTCTTCTTGCATGTTTTATTTGATTGCATCTTGATTGATAATTTCCATGTCACTTTAGGCATTAGGATGCGTTCACTTCACACTTCACACTTGCACATCTTAGATGGTTTGTGTTGTGTCTTTAGTGTGTCGTATAATTCGTTTTTCGAAGTATATTCGGAAACGTCCGTGTTTGCATGTTGGGGTGCTTGGTTTAGCGCGATGATCGCTATTAGAGAAGCTCTTGTCTTCACCTTTGGTTTCACCGAATTTGGTGAAACGGCGGTTTGTGATCGGAGGCCTGACCGCCGATTGAAACCACCTTTTGAGACTTGATTGATTTAATGTCTCGGGTCCAAATCGGCAGTTGAGATCAGTGGTTATGAAACCACTGAATAAGTCACCGTTTGAAACCAGTGCTCTCAGTTTCAATTCGGCGGTTTAAATCGGCGGCCTCGACCGCCTATTGAAACCGCCATTTGGCGTGTAACCGTGGTAAACTTGTCATTTCACTCAGTTCGTTTTTGGTCTCTATAAATATATCATTATCTCTCATTCTGAACCCAAGGTCTTTGACATCAAGAACCCTAAAGAGATATTGAGAGAGACTTGAGAGAAAAAGCATAAAGATTGCATCTTTAATTCTCTAAACTCATTTCCATATGCATAAATCATCATCTAAGCATCATCTAGGATCATCTAGTATGTGCTAATGCATGGGTCTTCTTCAATACACATGTTATGGTAAGTTGAATACTAATTTCTTCTAATCTTAGTGTTTTTACTTAGCAATTTATTTCATGTATAACTTGTATGCTTTTAGATTAATTTCTATTTACAAGATTGAGATTATGTGTTGATTGATTAAGTTGTTTTGTGATAGCTAGGATTTTATGTTTATATAAATCTAGCTATTTTATCTCATTATTTTGATTGAGATTGTTTGTTATAGCTATTGTATCTAGGATTGATTATCCTTCACATAGCTAGGTTGTATGCTATGACATTTAGCAAACTTTTATATCTAGGATTGATTTTATTGTCATCATTTAATCCTAGATAAGCATTTAGTGTAACCTAACATTAATTGCATATTGAATACCATGATATTCACATAGGTTGATAATCTCTTCATTGAGAAATAAGTCTTGTGACAAAGGTGGCTTAGTGCGCAAGCAAATTGATCTAGGTTCACTTTTAAAGGCCCGTGGGTAGTAGTGGTGGGTTAGTGATCATGTAGGGTTGACGTGGTCAACCTAGGTTGCAAACACCATTACAATTAGTGGATTCGAGAATCGTGTGTGGTGCACATATCAGCCCGTGGTTTTTCCTTATTGAAGGTTTCTGTAAATGCCTCACTTTTTAATTGGCTTATTTCGTTGACAAAACCACAATGAAGTTCAATTTGTAAGGGTAGCTTAGGATTGAGGAAATCCTCATCGTGTGCCAAAGAGCCTCATTGTGGGATCAAGATCTTCAAGGAAGGTAAATTACTTGACTTAACTCTATTTTGAAGAGATGTAGTTGCACACACTCACATCACTTGCATGTTTTGTTGATTGCATCCCTGTTTGATAATTGCCATGTCATGCTAGACACTAGGATGCATTCACATGTCACTTGCCACTTGCACTTCATGTTTGTTTCCTTTTTGTGTGTTGTAATTCGTTTTCGAGATGGCTCGGAAACGTCCGTGCATGCACGATAATGTGCTTGTTTTTGCGCGAGGACCGCCTTAGGAGAATGCCTTAACTTCTCCTTTGTTTTTCACCTCTTTAGGTGAATCGACGGTTAATTCGGTGGCCTGACTGCCGAATGAAACCGCCGAATGAATATGGATCCACTGGTCCAATTCTACGGTTACATCGACGGCCATAAATTTGACCGCCGAATGATTCCAGTAACATGATTGGAAATCTACGGTTTCAATCGGTGGCCTGACCGCCGAATGAAACCGCCGAAGTGAAACTTTGGTTTCTGTCCCAAATTCGGCGGGTTGAATCGGCGGGCATAATTCGACCGTCGATCCATTCCAATGGTGACGGTTCGCATTCTGCTGTTTCGTTCAGCGGCCTGACCGCCGATTGCAACCGCCGATTGCGCGCTTTCAGGTAAATTTTTCAAAACGACGTCACTTCACTTGGATCTCATTTATATATGACTTGATAGCCTTGGCTTGTTTTTTAGAGCAAAAATTACACCTTTGAGAGCACTTTTGAGCATATTCAAAGCCAAGGTATCAAGACTCCATTTTTATAACTCAAAACACAAAAACCCATCATTCTTGCATGTTTCATATGTCATCTAGGATGTTCTAGTTTGATTTTCCTTTGGGTTTTATCTTTGCTCATATGACTTATAGTTAGAACATTTCTTGCATCATCTCACATGTTTTTCTTCTACAAGATTGCTCATTTATGACTTGAATGTTGTCAAGATAGTTTCTTTATTGTGTTTTGTGATTTGCTTGTGGTAGATATTGCATATAAGACTTTGTTTGCTTATTTAGCTTTGTCATATGCATGTCATCTAGTAAAATGATATCTAGGAATGTTTCACATGTTCATCCATGCCTAGATAAGCTTTAATGTCTAACCTTGCATTCTAGCATCTTGAATATTGCATATATTCACCTTAGGTTGTTTTATCTCTTCTTTTTAGAGACAAGTCTTGTATTTACCATTTGGTAGTTTGCAAGCAAAGAACTAGGGTCACTATTAAAGGCTTGCGGGTAGCAAAGATGGATTAGTAATCTTAGGTGTGATGTGGTCAACCTAGATTGTAATCGTATTTGTAAATAGTGGATTCGAGGTTCATGTGTGGCGCACATAATAGCCCGTGGTTTTTTCCCGTGTGGGTTTCCACGTAAAAATCGTGTGTTGTTTATTTTTCCACATTTTTTACACTTATGTTTATTTTGTAACTTGTTATGGGTGTTTTCGTAAATTGGACTAATCACGAAAATTGGGTAAAATCCACCCCCCCCCTCTTCTAGATTATCGTAGACTTTGTTTATATTTATTTTCAGTTTCCAAGTAAAAATCAAATGTTATTTAATTTTCGTATTTTACACTTGATTTTGTTGTTTGGTGAATTAAGGTTATTTTTGTAATATTGACTAATCCGAAAAATTAGGTAATAATGGATTAACAACCCATTCACCCCCTTTAGGTTGTATTAGAAGATACACCATATTTGTTTCAATTGGTATTAGAGCGGGTTCCTAGACATATTTAGGAGATTCATGATTTTGGTGTGTTTTTGCATTTTGTGTGTATTTCATTGACTATATACATTTGCATTCATTTCATTCATTCATAAACACTATGAGTGATTTTGGGATGAGCAAAGAGGGAGTGTCAAACGTGAGCCATCGTTGCTCACCGGCGATAACTGTGCCTCATAGAAAGGCAAGATGGAGGCATATGTGTGCCAAATTAATGACCGGGCTTGGATGGCTATAGAAGACGACTACACTTCACCTACAATGACCCCAATGGGTGGTAGAGATGATGTTCTCAAGTCGAAGGCTCAATGGAACGCTCAAGAGTTTGAAGCCTCCAAGTGGAACCGCAAGGCAATGCATGTACTCCTTTGCGCCATGGACGAAAATCAATACAAGTTGATCCAAATAACTAAGATTGCAAAGGAGGCATGGGAGATCCTAGAGACTGCTCATAAAGGAACCGAGGTGGTCAAGGACTCCAAGCTCCAAGTCCTCCAAACTCAATTTGAGACCATATGAATGGGGGAGCATGAGCGCTTTAATGACGTCCAAGTTAAATTGATGGACATAGTGAACCAAAGTCATCAACTTGGTGGCCCTTACTCAGATAGAAAGATCAAGCAAGAGATTATGATATTGCTTTCCGAGAGGTTCGAGTCCAAAGTAACGGCTTTATAAGAAAATAACGACTATAAGAGTATGAAGTCGAGTGAAGTTATTGGAAGACTTATTGCCAATGAGTCAAGAAAGGCCACAACCTCACCTCCTAAGAAGAAAAAGAATCTAACCTTAAAGACCTCCAAGGTGGAGAAGGAGGTTGATGACTCGGATCAAGACATGGCTCTAATGGTCAAGAGATTCAAGAAATTCTTGAATCCACAAAAGAATGGCTAAAGGTCAAAGGGGGATGGCTTTAAGAAGAAGACCATTTTCAAGAATGACAAGCCAATCCAAGAAGAAGTCTTCAAGAGAGGGGATTTAATACTACGAATGTGGAGAATTCATGCATATCTCTCCGGAGTGTGGAAACTTGAAAGATGGAAGAAAAGGAAAGACGATGGCTGCCTCATGGAGTGAAAGTGAGAGTGAAGAAAATCCTTTAAGTGATGAAGAGCTTGCCATTGACTACATGGCATTTAGAGCCACTTGTGTAGAAGTTGAAGTAGATGGCAAAGATCCCTTCTTTTGTGACCTCAAAGAAGGAATATATAAAGTGGTAGCTAGTGAGGTGGTTGGTGTAGCTACTCATTCAGATATGGCTCATATAACATCAAGTGACCAAAGTGAAGGTCTTGATGAGAAAGATGACTCGGTTGGTGAGAGGGAAAGTGTAGGAGATAACTCTAGTGATGAGAACACTTCATCCCAATCCAACGAAGGATTTGTTGACCATATGGGTCTTAAAGACTACGTTGAAATATTTGAAAGCTCTAGGATAAAGAATGAGAAAGAGATTTAAAGATTAAAGGAGGAAAATCTTGAGCTTTCAACTAGGGTGACTTACTTGAGTGATGAGGTAGTAAGATCCAAGGAAAGTGAAGTCTTGTTGAAGGAGGAAAACCTTCAACTAAAGGCTAAGGTGGATGACTCCTTGAAGGTGGACATAGTTGATGTGTCTAATTATGAAAAGGAGATCGAAGATTGCCATCAAAGGATGAAGGCAATAAAGGATGAAATTGCTTGCAAAGAAAATTCCTTGAGAATTGTCAGGGATAAAGAGATGAGGCACCTTCAAGACTTGAATAAGGGTAAGATATTGCAACCTCAAGCTCAAGGCAAATGTAAGGCTTCACCTCCTCATCATCCTAGGAGGAAGATTGATCTTGAAGAATCTTTCAAGAATGGCCAAGTGAAGATGCCAACAAAGGGTGTTACTAATCTCAATATCCAAGAGCTCCATGCCCAAGCCTTCCTCAATCATGGTCTAACCAACCAAGAAGGCATGTCATGCTACCTCAACCAAGGAGGCAACCCAATCCGGTTCAACAACAAAGAAAGAGTGAACCAGTGCAACACCAAAGGCGATATCAAATGACCTCATGAGGATACAATATGAATTCTCACTTTATACCAACTTGTCATTTTTGCGGTGTTGATGGGCATATTAGGCCTAATTGCTTTAGGCACATTAAGCAATGTAGGGTTGAAAGCATGATAGAGAGAAAGAGGCTTAGAAGAGCCAATTGCATGTGCCTAGGAAATCTAGAGTCAATAATCCTAGGAACTCAAATAACATGCAAACTATGACCACTAGGAATGAAATTGTGTCACCTAGGTGGATAAGAAAAGATGAACCTGCTTGCTACTGGGCTAACATGTCTCCTATAGGTTCAACTAGGTCCAATGGACTTGGTAGGTCTATAGGAGATCATGCCCTTCATTGATGCTGTTTGGTATTTGACCCAATAAGGGGAACTCAAGCAAATAGAGTAATATTGCATACTTGTCACATACAAAAATTTGAAAATTTTATGCTTCTTTATTAATTGCTTGAGTATCATGGTTGCTCGTATGCTTATATGATATTTTCTTCAATAAGCGTGAACCTTGCTTTGATTGCAATCCATGTCATATTTTTGTTCAAACATGCATGCTTAGACTAGAAGATTTACTTAGGAAGTACTCTTTGAATAACCTATAATGATCTCCATGACATGATGATTTTTTAAATGACATGCTCAATATGAAAATGCATGAAATTTTTATGACCTGCTTAAAAATGAAAAGCATGAATTAATGATTGTAAATTCTAATGCAAAATTATGTGTGAAAAGCTAGTGTGACTCAAATGAATAAAGGATCTTGTATCCATTCTAGGGATTTTAAGAATCCAAAGTCTCTATTTCTTTATTTGTTGAACATGGCTATTATCATACGGGTATCTTACCCAGAAAATTCAAATAGGGTGTAAAAAGTCGCTCATGCCTTGTTTTGCTTATAAAGTTAGATATAGTTGCCTTTTAAAAGTGAATGAATGACTATTCTATATCCTTGCTTTGATTCATGACAAATGGTGAAATTGGTTTGAATTCCTTAAGAGAACCTTTGTCATTTGCTTTGCCAAATACCATTGATTTTGGACTTGAATGCAACATGTCTTGCATGCAAAGCATCTTAATTGCACATTTTTCTTAAAATAAATCTCATTTTTTCTCTCCAATTAATTGAGTTGCATAAAGTGGCTTATATGATTATGCAATTGTCTCGTATGTGTGAGGATTCCCATATCTTGATTGGCTTATTTCATGGACAAACCACATGTTAGGGTTGTTTGTGTAAGGGTAGTTTAGGTGATTGATCTTCAAGCTCGAAGGCCCTTCCAAGACCTAAAGAGACAAGCACGCCAAATGTATAATTTCTAGTGCTTGGTTTTCTTTGAAGAGATTTAGTTAGCACACACACACTTAGCATACTTGATCTTGTGTGCATACTCTTCACATGTCACTTTACACACTAGCACTTTGTTTGATATCTTGTTGTGTGTATATGTGCTTAGTAATTCGTTTCCCGATAGTGTTTGGAAACGTCCGCGCATGCACTAGAATGTGCTTGGTTTTGCGCGAAGACCGCCCACGGAGAATGCCCTTGGCTTCTCTTTGGTTTTCACCTCTATTGGTGATTGGCGGTTATGACCGGCGGCTTGGCCGTCGAATTAAACCACCGTTTGCATCCAGAAGTGTCTAGAGCAATTCTGCGGTCACGATCGACGGTCACGACTGCCGTTCGAAACCGCCATTCATACCTTATCGATTTAATATCTCGGGTTTGATTCGGCGGTTGGATTGGCGGTCACGAAACCACCGAATGAAACCGCCGTTGATGCTCTGTTCTTCACGGGCTCAATTCGGCGATCGTAATCTGCGGCCTGGCCGCCGATTGAAATCGCCGATCGGTGCGTTTCAAGGGCAAACTTGTCTTTTCACATGCTCTGTTTTTCATGCCTATAAATATCTCACTTTCTCTTATTCTGAATATGATTCTTTAATCATCAAGAACCCTATATTTTTAAAGAGAGATTTTGTGAGAAAAAGCAACCAAGTTTGCTTATTTAAACACTCAAATACATTCCTTTGTGCATCAAAGTTCATCTTGCATTTATCCATGAATGGGTTTGCATCTTCACAACATGCTTGGTAAGATTTTGATTAATTTCATCTTATTTTAGTATTTTACTATCAAGCATATTCTCTTTTAATTTACTTGTATGTTTTTGATCATATGATAAATACAAGAATAGAGAATTAATTGTGATGAATTGATTGAGTGTTGTTTTGTGATAGCTAATTAGGTTTTTGATTAATCTTGATTAGCTAAGCTATTTGACATGTCATTTGGCAATTGATATCTAGGGTTGATTTAAATTGATTATATCATCATCCTAGATAAGCATCTAAGGTTACCTAGCCTTGTTTGTTATTTGAATATTTATACATATTCACATAGGTTGCATAATCTCTTTATAGAGAATTAAGTCTTGAGGCTAAGATTGCTTAGGCCTCAAGCAATTGGACTAGAGCCACTTTTAAAGGCCCAAGTGGTAGAAGTGGGGGGGTTATTGACCGGAGTGTTAGACGAGGTCTACATAAGTTGTAAACTCCATTTCAATTAGTGGATTTCGAGGTCCGAGTGTGGCGCACTAAACAGCCCGTGGTTTTTCCCAGTGGTTGGGTTTCCACGTATACATCAAGTGTTATTTAAATTCCGCACTATATTACACTTGTTTGTATTTTTGACAAGTAGGGGCATTTTCGTAAAATTGACTTGCATGCGAAAATTGGGTAAAATTAGTTAAAATCTATTCACCCCCCTCTAGATTAATAGTTTACACACCGTGAGAACTTTCAGTATGCTACTATCTCTCTTTGCTAAAATGACCCGGTTGGGGGCTACTCATTTGTCAATCTCATGACAAAATGGGGGAGTAGTATGTGTAAGGGAGTTGTAGTAGCTAATTCGCATTTTGGGGAGATTACAAATTGAGGGGGAGTAACCCGTTGAGGGGGAGCATTGCATTACACATTTATTGCATGATGTTGTATATTTTTATTAATGCAAATGCTTGTTTTGATTTCACTTGATCATCTCACATACGCTTGTATTGGAAAGTGTAGAAACTTTGTTTTGAAGGATTGATTGTTCTACAAGAGATTGAAGACTTGAAGATCTAGCTTTTAAATATCTCTTTGTATTATAGAAAATCATTGTTGACCTTTAGTTTCTATTTTGTTGTGAAGATCAATGTGAGTGGTAGTTTTATGAAGAAATAGCCAAAGGAGGAGATTGTAAGTTCCTCACGTTTTGATTGGCTTATTTCGTGGACAACCCACAATTTGGGGCTTGAATTGTAAGGGTAGCTTATGCGCAGAATTGTTAGTGATCATGCATAGCAAATGCCCTTTCAAGACCTCAAGATGATGCACTTGAAAGGTAAAATACTTGTGCTTACTTGCTTTGAAGAGATCTTAGTTGCACGCAGACACAACTCATGCATATCTATCTTGTATGTTGTGTGTTTTATGTTTGTGCATTCATGTTATTGAACTCTCTTCTTGCATGTTTTATTTGATTGCATCTTGATTGATAATTGCCATGTCACTTTTGGCATTATGATGCATTCACTTCACACTTCACACTTGCACATCTTTGATGGTTTGTGTTGTGTCTTTAGTGTGTCGTATAATTCGTTTTTCGAAGTATGTTCAGAAACGTCTGTGCTTGCACATTGGTGTGCTTGGTTTGGCACGAGTATCACTGTTGGAGAAGCTCTTGTCTTCTCCTTTGGTTTCACTAATTTTGGTGAAATGACGATTTGTGATCGGCGGCCTGACCGCTGATTGAAACCACCTTTTGAGACCTGATTGATTTAGGTTCAAATCAACAATTGAGATCGACGGTTATGAAACCGCCGAAGAAATCACCATTTGAAACCAATGCTCTCGGTTTAAATTGGCGGCCCTTACCGCCGATTGAAACCACCATTTGACGTGTAACTGGGGTAAACTTGTCTTTTCACCCACCTCATTTTGGGTTTCTATAAATATATCGTTATCTCTCATTATGAACCCAAGGTCTTTGACATCAAGAACCCTAAAGAGATATTGAGAGAGACTTAAGAGAAAAGCATAAAGATTGCTTCTTTAATTCTCTAAACTCATTTCCATATGCATAAATCATCATCTAAGCATCATCTAGGATCATCTACTATGTGCTAATGCATGGGTCTTCTTCAACACACATGTTATGGTAAGTTGAACTCTAATTTCATCTAATCTTAGTGTTTTTACTTAGCAATTTATCTCATTTATAACTTGTATGCTTTTAGATTAATTTTTACTTACAAGATTGAAATTGTGTGTTGATTGATTGAGTTATTTTGTGATAGCTAGGATTTCATGTTTATATAAATCTAGCTAATTTATCTCATTAAAATGATTGAGATTGTTTGTGATAGCTAATGTATCTAGGATTGATTATCCTTCACATAGCTAATTTGTATGCTATGACATATAGCAAACTTTTATATCTATGATTGATTTTATTGTGATCATTTAATCCTAAAGGCCTGTGGGTAGTAGTGGTGGGTTAGTGATCGTGTAGGGTTGACGTGGTCAACCTAGGTTGTAAACACCATTACAATTAGTGAATTTGAGGATCGTGTGTGGTGCACATATCAGCCCGTGGTTTTTCCTTGTTGAAGGTTTCCATGTAAAAATCAAGTGTTATTTAATTTCCGCATTTTATACTTGATTTTGTTGTTTGGTGAATTGGGGTTATTTTTGTAATATTGACTAATCCGAAAAATTTGGTAATAATGGATTAACAACCCATTCACCCCCTATAGGTTGTATTAGAAGACACACCATATTTGTTTCAATTGGTATCAGAGCGGGTTCTTAAACATATTTAGGAGATTCGTGATTTTGGTGTGTTTTTGCATTTTGTGTGTATTTGACTGACTATATACATTTGCATTCATTTCATTCATTCATAAACACTATAAGTGATTTTGAGATGAGTAATGAGGGAACCTCGAGCGTGAGGCCACCGTTGCTCACCGACGATAACTATGCCTTATGGAAAGGCACGATGAAGGCATATGTGTGCCAAATTAATGACCAGGCTTGAATGGCTATAGAAGACAGCTATAGAAGACGGCTACACTCCACCTACAATGACCCCAACGGGTGGTGGTGAGGATGCTCTCAAGCCGAAGACTCAATGGAACGCTCAAGAGTTTAAAGCCTCCAAGTAGAACCTTAAGGCAATGCATGCCATCCTTTGCGCCATGGACGAAAATCAATACAAGTTGATATAAACAACTAAGATTGCAAAGGAGGCATGGGAGATTTTAGAGACTGCTTATGAAGGAACCGAGGTGGTCAAGGATTCGAAGCTCAAAGTCCTCCAAACTCAATTTGAGACCATAAGAATGGAGGAGCATGAGCACTTCAATGACTTCGAAGTCAAATTGATGGACATAGTGAACCAACGTCATCAACTTAGTGACCCTTCCTCGGATAGAAAGATCAAGCAAAAGATTATGATATTGCTTTCCGAGAGGTTCGAGTCCAAAGTAACGGCTTTATAAGAAAATAAAAACTATAAGATTATGAAGTCGAGTGAAATTATTGGAAGACTTCTTACCTATGAGTCAAGAAAGGCCATAACCTCACCTCCTAAGAAGAAAAAGAATCTAACCTTAAAGACCTCCAAGGTGGAGAAGAAGGATGATGACTCAGATGAAGACATGGCTCTAACGGTCAAGAGATTCAAGAAATTCTTGAATCCACAAAAGAATAGCTATAGGTCAAATGGGGATGGCTTCAAGAAGAAAACCATTTTCAAGAATGACAAGTCCCCTCTCTTGAAAACTTCTTAAGAATGACAAGCAAATCCAAGAAAAGTCTTCAAGAGAGGGGATTCAATGCTACAAATGTGGAGGATTCGGGCATATCTCTCTAGAGTGTGGAAACTTGAAAGATGGAAGAAAAGGAAAGGCGATGGCTGCCTCATGGAGTGAAAGTGAGAGTGAAGAAAATCCTTCAAGTGATGAAGAGCTTGCCATTGACTACAAGGCATTTAGAGCCACTCATGTAGAAGTTGAAGTAAATGGCAAAGATCCCTTGTTTTGTGACCTCAAAGAAGGAATAGATGAAGTAGTAGCTAGTAAGGTGGTTGGTGTAGCTACTCATTGGGATATGGCTCATATAACATCAAGTGACCAAAGTGAAGGTCTTGATGAGAAAGATGACTCGGTTGGTGAGAGGGAAAGTGTAGGAGATAACTCTAGTGATGAGAACACTTCATCCCAATCCAACGAAGGATTTGTTGACCATATGGATCTTAAAGACTACATTGAAAGATTTGAAAGCTCTAAGATAAATAATGAGAAAGAGATTCAAAGATTAAAGAAGGAAAATCTTGAGCTTTCAACTAGGGTGACTCACTTGAGTGATGAGGTAGTAAGATCCAAGGAAAGTGAAGTCTTGTTGAAGGAGGAAAACCTTCAACTAAAGGCTAAGGTGGATGACTCCTTGAAGGTGGACATAATTGATGTGTTTAAGTATGAAAAGGAGATCAAAGATTGCTATTAAAGGATGAAGGCAATGAAAGATGAAATTGCTTGCAAAGAAAATTCCTTGAGAATTGTCAGGGATAAAGAGATGTGGCACCTTCAAGAATTGAAAAAGAGTATGATATTGCAACCTTAAGCTCAAGGCAAATGCAATGCTTCACCTCTTCATCATCCTAGGAGGAAGATTGATCTTGAAGAATCTTTCAAGAATGGCCAAGTGAAGATGCCAACAAAGGGCGTTGCTCAATCTCAACATCCAAGAGTTCCATGCCCAAGCCTTCCTCAATCATGGTCTAACCGACCAAGAAGGCATGTCATGCTACCTCAACCAAGGAGGCAACCCAATCCGGTTCAACAACAAATAAAGCGTGAACCGGTTCAACACCAAAGACGACATCAAATGACCTCACAAGGATATGGTATGAATTCTCACTTTATATCAACTTGTCATTTTTACGATGTTGATGGGCATATTAGGCCTAATTGCTTTAGGCACATTAAGCATTGTAGGGTTGAAAGCATGATAGAGAGAAAGAGGATTAGAAGAGCCAATTGCATATGCCTAGGAAATCTAGAGTCAATAATCCTAGGAATTCAAATAACATGCAAACTATGACCACTAGGAATGAAATTGTGTCACCTATGAAAGTTCTCACGGTGTGTAAACTATTAATCTAGAGGGAGGGGAGAGGGGGGGTGGTGGGATGAATAGATTTTACCCAATTTTCGTTTAAGGACAAGATTACGAAAATACCCCTAATAGACAATAAAATATAGCAAGTGTAATATTGTGCGGAAATTAAAACAACACTTTACGTGGAAACCCTCACGGGAAAAACCACGGGCTGTTAAGTGAGCCATACTTGAACCTCGAATCCACTAAATGTGATGAAATTACAACCTAATCCCGGAAGTAATCACACACCTACCTAATCCCGGTATGAGTGAACCTAGTTCGAATGCTTGCGATCTAAGCAACCTAATCCCCGGATGCTACACACAAGACTTTGATTCTCAATGAAGAGATTAAATCCCTAAGTGAATATGTGAATATCCAAAATGCAACATAGAGCAAGGGAAACCCTATATGCTTATCTAAGATGATGAATTTGCAATTAGAACAATCCTAGATATTAAAAACTAAATGACATGTCAATTAGCTTAGATAATTATAGATTATAAAAACCTAGATATTTATCACAATACAACACTCAATCAAAATATCACAAATAATCTATATCTTGTATTTAGCATATTATCTAAAAACATATAAGTAATCTAAGAGAAGTCTTAATATGAAAAACACTAAAATTAGATGAGATTAGTGAAGAACATGCCAAGGAAGATGTGATGATCCAAAAGCATACATGGATGCATTCTATGAAGGCATAGTTGATGCAATATGAAATATGATGAAAAAGGGATTTGATTTGAGTGGTCAAGGGTGAGTTCTTGATTTGATTTTCTCTCAAAATTCTCTCTTTTAAGTTTAGGGTTCTTGGGAGTTGAAGAACTAATTCAAAGAATGAGAAAGTAAGATATTTATAGGCATAAAAAACAGAGCATGTGAAAAGATAAGTTTGCCCATGAAACGCACCGATCGACGGTTTCATTCGGCGGCCAAGCCGCCGATTATAACCACCGAATTAAACCCGAGAAGAACAGGGGAACAACGGCGGTTTCATTCGGCTGTTTCGTGACCGCCGATCTAACCGTCGAATCAAACCGAGAGATTAAATCAATCAGGTATGAATGGCGGTTTCATTCGGCGGTTTCGAAACCGCCGAATCAAACCGAGAGATTCAATCAATCAGGTATGAACGTCGGTTTCGAACGGTGGTCGTGACCACCGATCGTAACCTTAGAATTGCTCCAGACACTTCTGGAAGCAAATGGCGGTATCATTCGGTGGCCAGGCCGCCGATCATAACCGCCGATCACCAACATAGGTGAAAACCAAGGAGAAGCCTAGGGCATTCTCCGTAGGCGGTCTTCGCGTAAAACCAAGCACATTCTAGTGCATGCGCGGACGTTTCCGAATACTATCGGGAAACGAATTACAAGACACAAATACACACAACAAGATATAACCTATAAGTGCAAGTGTGAAATGTGACATGTGAAGAGTAAGCACACAAATGCAAGAATGATAAGTGAGTGTGTGCAATCTAAATCTCTTCAAAGAAAACCAAGCACTAGAGATATACATTTGGCGTGCTTGTCCCTTGAGGACTTATGAAGGGCCTTCGAGCTTGAAATTCAATCACCTAAACTACCCTTACACAATAAACCCCAACACGTGGTTTTTCCACGAAATAAGCCAATCAAAGAATGGGAATCCTTACAACCTAGGTGGATAAGAAAAGATGAACCTGCTTGCTACTGGGCTAACAAGTCTCCCATAGGTTCAACTAGGTCCAATGGACTTGGTAGGTCTATAGGACCTCATGCCCTTCATTGATGCGGTGTGGTATTTGACCCCATAAGGGGAACTCAAGCAAAGAGAGCAATATTGCATACTTGTCACATACAAAAATTTGAAAAATCTTATGCTTATTTATTAATTGCTTAAGTATCTTGGTTGCTCGTATGCTTATATGATATTTTCTTCAATAATAGTGAACCTTGCTTTGATTGCAACTCATGTCATTTTTATGTTCAAATATGCATGTTTGGACTAGAAGATTTACTTGGGAAGTACTCTTTGAATGGCCTATAATGATCTCCATGACATGATGATTTTTTAAATGACCTGCTTAAAAATGAAAAGCATGAATTGATGATTGCAAATTCTAATGCAAAATTATGTGTGAAAAGCTAATGAGACTCAAATGAATAAAGGATCTTGTATCTGTTCTAGGGATTTTAAAAATCCAAAGTCTCTCTTTCTTTATTTGTTGAACATGGCTATTATCATACGGGTATCTTACCTAGAAAAATCGAATAGGATGCAAAAAGTCGCTCATGCCTTGTTTTGCTTATAAAGTTAGATATAGTTGCCTTTTAAAAGTGAATGAATGACTATTCTATATCCTTGCTTTGATTCATGACAAATGGTGAAATTGGTTTGAATTCCTTAAGGAAACCTTTGTCATTTGATTTGCCAAATACCATTGATTTTGGACTTGAATGCAGTATGTCTTGCATGCAAAGTATCTTAATCACACATTTTTCTTAAAATAAATCTCCTTTTTTTCTATCCAATTAATTGAGTTGCATAAAATGACTTATATGATTATGCAAATGTCTCGTATGCTGTATCTCTCTTTGCTAAAATGACCCGGTTGGGGGATACTCCTTTGCCTATCTTATGACAAAATGGGGGAGTAGTATGTGTAAGGAAGTTGTAGTAGCTAATTCGCATTTTGGGGAGATTACAAATTGAGGGGGAGTAACTCGTTGAGGGGGAGCATTGCATTACACATTCATTGCATGATGTTGTATATTTTTATTAATGCAAATGCTTGTTTTGATTTCACTTGATCATCTCACATACATTTGTATTGGAAAGTGTAGAAACTTTGTTTTGAAGGATTGATTGTTCTACAAGAGATTGAAGACCTAAAGATCTATCTTTTAAATATCTCTTTGTATTGTAGAAAATCATTATTGACCTTTAGTTTCTGTTAACTGGGAAAATAGGCAATTAATTCAAGGAAGAGCTTTTCCATTTAAAGGACCTCACCATTCCCTAACACCCCCGGTCACTCTAAAGCGTCTGTTGGGAAGAAAGACCCGACCCGACCCTCCATATGCCGCGCCTCCTCCAGGACTAGAGGTGGCACGGTTCCAGTCCAATTTCGGTTCTAGTTCGGAACCGGTTATTCTGGTTCCAAGGTTTGGTGGAACCGGAATCGAAACCGGCTTTATACCGGTTCCGGTTCTATAGGAACCAGCGGTTTGGAACCTTTAAAAAAAAAAAATAAACCCATATCAGAATCCAGTTATCCAAAATTCCAGATTCCAATTCATACCCATGTCTCCATCGATTATCATCCCTCTCTCTCTCACACACACAAATCAATCCCAAATCACCCAAATCAACCCCAAATCACCCACCACCACCCTTGAATCGGCCTCTCTCACACACAAATCAAACCCCAAAATCCCAAATCAACCCTAAATCACCCACCACCACCCTTGAATCGGCCATCCCCAAATCACCCAAACTCCAACTGTCCAAAATCCAAAGAAGAATCGTGGATCGAAGGGATTTGGGTGGATTCGTGGATCGAAGAAGAAGAAGAAGAAGAAGAAGAAGAAGAAGAAGAGGAGGAGATCGAAGAAGATGAATCGAAGAAGAAGAAAAATAGGAGATCGAAGAAGAAGAATTTAAGTCCAGACGGTGTCACGCCGTCACGGTGAGTAAGAAGAGCTGAACTGCAGCTGCTGAAGACTGAAGAGGAATGATTTAGCCTTTAGGTTTAGTTTAGGTTTATATATTAAAAAAAAATAATAATAATAAAAAAACCTTGAACCGTCGGTTTGAACCGAACCAGAATCGGTGGTTCCGGTCTGGTTCAAACCGGACGGTTCTGAAAAAATGAGAACCGGAATCAAAATCGGCCTAGACTGGTTTCGGTTCCGATTCCTGAACCGGAACCGAAAAAAAGGTTTCAGTTATGGTTTTCTGTCCGGTTTGAACGGTTAGAATTGGAACCTCTATCCAGGACACACCGGGGCTAAGCACGGTTAAACTGAAGATCCAGGATGCTCCCCTGGAATGCCTATTGAGAAGGGAGACCTGGTCTGCTCGGGATCACGTTTCCAAGACACGGTCCATCGATGACCCGGCTCCCCTTGAACGCCCAATGAGAGGAACTACATGTTCCAGTATAGGACCCACTCCCTGCTAGAGACCCGACTAGAAGCCATCCTAAATAGTGCCTACCTAGTCCCTCATAACACGCCCCTACAACTGGGACGACCCCCCTCTAGGAGAACTCCTTGGAACTCTCTAGCTACCCCTGCTCCGAAAGGGCTGACGCCAGCCCTCACCCTAGCTCACAAGAGATAAAGAAGGGACTGGGAGCACCTGCAAAGCCGCAGCACCAGCCCATTATTGAGGAACAGTAATCACAAATGGGGGAAGACAGGCAGCCTACGGTCAAGATCATCCACTGGCCACGCTGCATCAACGGTGGAACCACCCTCCATCTCAGCCCTAATGAAAGTCAGCTATCCCATACAAGAAAGGGGATACTCTATTTCTCCAGCAAAATATTCACAGAAACGCAGCAAGCATGAAGAAGGAAATGGTGGAAGAAGGGGCCTGACTGTGTGCAGCGGGACAGGCGTTGACACTGTCCCCCTCTAAGCCAGATTTTGACAACGAATTCCCTCTGCAACAATGACCCATCCAGCCAATCAAAACCCCTGGAAACACCACATG
Organism: Acer yangbiense; assembly: GCA_008009225.1. Taxonomy (NCBI): domain Eukaryota; kingdom Viridiplantae; phylum Streptophyta; class Magnoliopsida; order Sapindales; family Sapindaceae; genus Acer; species Acer yangbiense. The sequence continues at coordinate 19,877,424 of CM017771.1, forward strand.
TACGCCATATCAGCCCTAGAGAAACGCCTGCATGGACCTAGGGCCTAGGTGGAACGATCAAGACCCTTCAAGGAGTGTGACGGCCACGGCCCCGCTCAAAAGTAGGGGCTGGGATCATGCCCACCAATTACGCCCTAGGGACTAGGGCTCCCACCTACCAAAACCGAGCCCTCAACAGAGGAAAAACACGGTGGAGCGATCCTAGCCCTTGATTCTGTACCATCGCGATTGCTGACAAAGGGGGACGGTGGAGATGGAATCGGGAGTTCTTGCCTAAATAAGCTGCTTCCACCTACCCCTCTAACAGAGACACTATAAATACCCCTACGTTCCAAGAATAAGGGGTTGGCCTCTGAAAACCGAGACATATATTTGGCTACTACCTCTCCTAAACAAAGCTCATATGTGTGTCCTACTTGGCTACTACCTCGTCTAAACAAAGCTCTTATGTGTGTCCTACTTGACTACTACCCCGCCTGACTCAAGCTCCTATGCATGACCCACTTGGCTTCTACTTAGCTTAGTTAAAACCCTCATGAATTTGCTCTCCCTTTAACTAATGTATCTTACGTTTGTTCAATTCCCTTTCATTGTAAGAACCAGCTACAGCGTATGTAATAGCTTATAATGTACCCCATCATTAAAGAATAAAAGGATCCCTCCTTCACAGTACCAAAATTGTACTTGTAACGCTCCTATATGCACAAACTCAACCTCATCCCCGCTTGCAGGACCAGTCCTACTGCATTGTACTGGTCCCTAGCAATCGGACCAAAGGTCTCCCCCGGTACCTACCCCGGGAAGTGAGGAACCATCCCTGTAAGGATTCCCATCTATTGATTGGCTTATTTTGTAGACAAACCACATATTGGGGCTCGATGTAAGGGTAGCTTAGGTATTTGATGGTTGGTGTTTTACACAACGAAGACCCTCTCAAGACCTCAAGAGAAGAAGCACCAAAGGTAAATTTCTAGTGCTTACGTGCTTTGAAGAGATCTAGTTGCACACACACACAACTCATGCATAAATGTTATTTTTGTATATTGTGTGTTTTTTATATATGTGCATGCATGTTCTTGAACATCTCTTCTTGCATGTTTTATTTGATTGCATCTTGTTCATTGAAATGCCATGACATGTTTAGGCATTAGGATGCAAAGCCATGAATTCTATTCATGCATGTTTAAGTGATTGCATCTTGTTCATTGAAATGCCATGACATGTTTAGGCATTAGAATGCATTCACTTCCCACACTTGCACTTCATGATTAGTCTTAAGTGTGGTGTAATTCGTTTCCGTTTGTGTGATCGGAAACGTCCGCGCTTGCACGATGGTGTGCATGTCTTAGCGCGATGGTTGACCACTTGAGAATGTCTCATTCTTCTCTTGGATAAGTGGTAGATTTGGTTGGGTTGATTGAAGTAAGGGGTCTAGTTTCAAAAGATTGGATTTCAATGTTTCAAGTGTTTTCAAAACTGACCTTTGCATGGTCTTGTGACCATAACGTTTTATACAAAGCTTCAAAATGAGTTTTGAAAATTTCTGTACAAACTAGACACCCATACCTTTCTAACGGTACATTATTCATAATATTTCATGACCGTTTGGATTGGTTTTAAAATCTCTAAAGTTACAACCAAAACAAGGCAACTCTGTTGTTGTCCGTTTCTGACCTTTGGTCACTCCATTGACCATAACTTTTTCTATAGACATCGAAATGTCATTCTGTAAAAACGAGTAGAAATTAGACATCCATACCTTTCCAACGATATATTATACGAAAGGTTTCAATGTCATTTGGTCAAGTTTCAAAGTGCTCGAATCGTGAGCCGCTGCACTGACGCGAGTACCGCGAAAATGCCCATAATTTTTTCATTTCTTCCAAAACGACATAGTTTCACTTGGGCATTATAAATACATATCTTTCTCATCATTTTGAGGGTAGAGCCACAAAATCAAACCCTAGAGAGAGAGGCTCCATATTCTTGAGAGAGAAAGAGAGACTTGAGAGAAAAAGCTTAAAGATTACATCTTTATCTCTCTAAACCCATTCCCACATGCACAAATCATCATCTAGGCATCATCTAGGTTCATCTAGCATGTGCTAATGCATGGGTCTTCTTCAACACACATGGTATGATTTGTTGAACACTTTTATCTTACATAATTAGTGTTTTTACTTATTAATTTATCTATTTTATCACTTGTATGTTCTTTGAGTAATTTCTACATACATGATTGAGATTATGTGTTGATTGGGTTATTTATGTTAGCTAGGTTTTCATGCCTATTTTATATCTAGCTAATTAATCTCATGATATGATTGAGATTATTTTTAATAGCTTAATTGATTAGGTCTTTATTGCCTAAAAGCTATGCCATAAACATTCTTGTGCGATTTATTTATAACTAGGTTGATAAATTGTTTTTTAATCATCTAGTTAATCTTTTGAATGTTTGTGGGTTTTTTGTGATAGCTTTGTATCTAGGATTGGTTATCCTTTACTTAGCTAAAGTTGTATGCCATGTCATATAGCTATTTTCATACCTAGGATTGATTTTATTGACATCATATAATCCTAGATAAGCATTTAGTGTTCTCTAGCATTACTTGCATATTTGGATATCTTTGCATATTCACATAGGGTGTTGATCTCTTCGGAGAAGTAAGTCTTGTGTGATAGACCGGGATTAGGTCGTACACCGAGATTAGGTGGTCACATCAAGCAATTGGACTAGATCCGCTTTTAAAGGCCTGCGGGTAGTGGTAGCGGGATATTGGCCGGGATTAGGCCGTCAAACCTGGATTAGGTTGTATACGCTATCACAATTAGTGGATTCGAGGTTTGAGTGTGGCGCACTTACCAACCCGTGGTTTTTCCCAGTTTGGGTTTCCACGTAAAAATCAAGCGTTCTTTAATTTCCGCACTTGTATGCTTGATTTTGTATATTGACTAGATTGGGGCATTTTCGGAAATTTGACTAAATGCGAAAATTGGGTAATAACGATTAAAATCTATTCACCCCCCCCCCCTAGATAGTTTTATACACACCATGCAATATTTATTTCAATCCCCTACCTGGTCCGGACTAGCTGCGGCGCACCCGTACGCCGTGGTCCAGGTTGTCCCGGGAAACTCCCGACGGATTTTTCAGGATAACAGTTTGGCGTCGTCTATGGGAAACTCACACGCAGTGTGTTTTTTCCTTTTCTCAAAGCATCCCAACTACTTCAGCAAATATGAGGTTGAGATCGTCCCAAAACCAAGCAGATCCATCGGGGCCTTACTCCTACCTTGCCACCCACGGAGCTGAATCCCCGGAGAGTACTCTAACGCAAGGCCAACCACTACAGGCGGAAGGTCAGGCTCCAACAAATGCGGCCACGACCAGAGCTCCCCCCTCGCCAGGACCGCCCCAGCAAAACACTTTCAACCGTTATGTCACCAATTTCCTGGAGGGACTGCGATAGGAGTTACTCGGTGCACATCATGATGGAGTGGGTCCTAGCAATTGGGCACCTGTCTTTGATAGGTTGGGCCCCTCTAAAGCTGTCTTCGATAGGCTGGGCCCCACAGGAACCTTACCAAAGACGAATGCTCCTGAGCCCCGAAGAGCCCGATCAGAGATTGGAGCGCTTAGAGCCTCGCCACCTCCTGCAGGCCACCAAGCCCGCCCTGCCAAGACTGGAGCTAAAGAAAGATCTGGCACCGGGAGCCAGACGGAGACCACGCCAAATAGGAGCAGGAAACCCAGCCCCCTCAAGCGGGGCCATGAAGCCAGGCATGAGGCATCGGCTGCCTCCGGGACCGCTGCCAGAGAAGGAGAAGCAGAGGCCCAATCTCGTGAAAAGGGACAAGGTTGCATGGAAGAGCATATGAAGAAGATGGCCAAGCGCCTAGCAGAACTGGAAAAAGACAAGGTTAAGTACAAGGGACTAAAGAAGGACCACCTCGGGGAGATGAATGCTCCATTATCAAGGGAAGTTCGGCATGCTACCCTCCCTCCAAAATTCAAGATGCCAAAAAAGGTGTATTCAGGCGTGGAAGACCCCTTAAGCCACTTGAAGTCTTTCGTGCAACAGATGGAGGTACAGAACGCCTCCCGGAAGGCAATGTGCTGGATTTCCCATGTACCCTCACCGATTTCGCCAAGACATGGTTCAGGAAACTCCCCTCAGGGAGTGTCAACTCGTTCACCAAACTGTCAAGAGACTTCTGTGCTTAATTCCAGGGTGTCAAGCCACCGCCTAAGGACCCGATCCTGCTACAATACGTAGTCCAGGAGCGGGGAGAGAATCTCAAATCCTACGTGGAGCACTTCCACAAGAAAGTCATTCAGATGGGGGTGTTCGCCGAAAAGGAAACCCTCACCAATTTCCAAAAAAACCTCTGGGTAGGAAAACTGTGGCGTTCCTTCAGTAAGGACAAACCTGAAACATACCAAGAGGCATACAGCCGCGCTTTGGAGCAAGTGCAGCTAGATGAGCAATACCGTATCAAGATAGAGCATGACGAGTCATGTTCGAGCAAGCGACAAAAGGGGGACAACAACAACCAAAGAAAGGAGAAGGAACCGGTCCCCAAGTTTAGGAGCAATCCTCCGAACCGATCCACTTATCGCCTACCTCTGCTTCCCCCAAACAGGGCACGCCCCTTCATGAGGATATCCCCACCAAGAAAGATCCGGAGGACGCCTTCGCCTGTAAGGAAGGTCGCCAGGATCACCCAATCAGAGGAAGAGGAGTACACCAATTACACCCCCCTTAATGCCCCGAGGGAGACAATCCACCTAGCAATCCGAGACAAGGGACTCCTGAAGAAGCCCGACCCCATGAAGCTCCCAACAGACAGGAGGAACAAGTACAAGTACTGTGACTTCCACCAGGACATAGGACAACACTTTGGAGTGCTACAGCTTACGCAACCAAATCGAGGGCCTGGTGAGAGACGGTTTGCTGGTGGAATTCCTCCACACGGGATTAAGATGGGGAAGCAGGTACAGAAAGAGATGAAGGAGCCAAAGGAAAGGAGAAAAGACCAAGGAAGAGCTCTGATGGAACAAATCCAAATTGTCAACACTATCAACGGGGGGCCCACCCTCGCCGATACATCTAATAACTCCAGGAAGAACCACGCCAGGAAGGTACCCCGACATGATACGGGGAGCCAGGTGCTAAAAGTCAGCAAGGGTGCATTGGATCATCCTGTAGGGAAAAATACAATCAACGCAGCGGGAGCGAGACTAAAAACAAGTTTAGTATATTTTAAAAAATTTCCTTTAATGAACCTTAACCCTTTAAATTAATTAAACATATATATATATATATATATATACTAATAAAAGTATAATACCTTCTGTCGCGTGATCCGATTGACTTGCGTCGATGGTAATCCGCAAGATCTTCAATCCTAGCACGAACGTGAATCACCTAGGAGCGTGGTCTCCCTTTTCTTTGAATTGCGTACCTAAGGATGGATAAACAAAATCTCTTTTTCTTATCGTTAGTCACAAAACATCCAAAAGACTACAAAGATTATTCCGGTCACTTTTGAGTTCTCAATCTAATGATCGAAACTCGCGTGAACCTTATTCGAAGTTGTACACCAAAAGCCCATTGATGTATAAGCAATCAGTGTACTATTGAAATAGAATAATCTCTTCTCTCTTGTGTCTTGGCCGAAAAAATCAAACACTTGTCTATGAGAATAATTCAAGCTAGAAGAAGAAGAAGTTGATCAAGTGAATCAATTGAGAGAGCTTGTGGTGGCCGAACCCTATAATGTGAATTATATAGGGTGGCCGAATTCTTCTTCTATTTCTACTAGGGTTGGCCGAATTCTTCTTCTATTTCTACTAGGGTTGGCCGAATTCTCCTCTTGATTTAATTAGGGTTGGCCGAATTCTCTACTAAAGAGGATTTGTGCTTTACCCTAATTACTATCAACTTTAGAATCCTAACCCTAATTCAACTCATAAGTGTTTAATTCTTTATTGACTAAATAAAAGACTTCCTAATTTGATTAGATAAATAAAACTTATTATTTATCTTCTTACCAAATAAGTCTTTTACTTTAGTATACTACTACCAATAGTATTTAATCTAGGAAACATATTTCCTAATCAGAAAAAGATTTTGATTCTCAATTAAATGATTAACTAATAAATTAATTAATCTCCATTTAATCAAATAATAAAATAAAATAATATTTTAGACTATAATACTAGTCTTGCCGCCCACATCATATATATATGGGCTTAATATTATTTTCTTATTTTATTTAATCCCTTAGACTTTAATTAAAAAGCCCACATGTGAACCAGACCCATTCTTACTAAAAGAAACAAGCCCACATGCCTTTCATAAATCATAATATAATTGATCAGCCCATTAAATAAATAATGTGCAAATTATATTCTTAATATATTAAATACAATTCTAGATGGACCCATAAATTGGTCCGGTAGAATATATCAAGTGATCCATGCAAGTCCGTGTGGATTGGGGATCTTGGCGGGCTATCTAAATTTAAGCTTCAGTAGACATAACCTAATCACAATCAACAAATGATTAACTTAGGTTCGATCCATTAATTTTAACTCATTCCACTAAAGAGCTAAAATTGAACTCTTAAATAAAGATAGAATAAGAAGATGTTCCTCATTCATACCCTAGACAATCATATTGGAGATAGTGTATCCTCGAGATTAATATCAGTAATCGCCAAGAGTTCATAGACCGCCTATAACTCTCCAAGTTACCATATTTACTCATATGACCACGTTTTGAACTTGGATACTTTGACTTGTCCAGAAGCCATGTTTTCAATAGTCGCTATCGAAAACTCAACGTTGAGATTTAATATCCAATTACCTCAAAACATCCATATGATGATATTATACTCTCATTTAATAAATGGAGCCACGATGTCCATATCTATAAATGAAGTCCTCTATCGATTAACAAATGAATATCACCAAACTATCGAGGATAGACTATGCTATATAATCGTACTCATTGATAACTCAAATGATACCACTTGCAACCATAAGTCCATCATTTATCTCAGGATTAAGATAGACTCTCCGATTGTCCTGATAATGAAAAGACTATTATCTATTGACGGTTCTAGATAAAGCTTTTCATTGTGATCCAGTTCAATGCACCCAGTGCACTAGATTCTTTTACTCGAAGACCCTCCGATGATTTTAGACTGATTTGATCCCACTCAAATGCTAGCAAAAGAATTCTACAACTTTAACAAGGTAAAGGTGCCCAACCTTTAACTTAAGTTGTGAACATTATTCAAGACTAACTAAAGAATTGTGTCTTCCTCATACATATCCAGATGTACGAACAATTCTTCTTTTCTCATAGTCTTTAGACCTTATGATTATTTACTTTGACAATTATAATATTAAACTATAAATGCTATAAGATTTGTTAAACCAGAAATCACTTTATTAATATGAAAAGATTGTCAATTACAATATTATACTCTTGCTATTGAGCATAATCCTAACAATCTCCCACTTGCGCTATAGCAAATGTGTCATATCTCTCATGCCCATGTTCTCTAGATGCCCATCGAAACTCTTCTGAGGTAGAGCCGTTGTGAATGGATCTGCTAGATTTTCTGCTGACGCGATTTTGGTAATCGTCACGTCACCCCTTTGAACAATCTCCCTTAAAAGATGATACTTTCTTTCAATGTGTTTTCCTCTCTTGTGACTTCTTGGTTCTTTCGAATTAGCCACTGCTCCACTGTTGTCACAGTAGATAGTGATCTGCTTATTCGCACTAGGAACCACTTCTAAGTCAATCAAGAATTGGCGAAGCCAAACAGCCTCTTTGGCAGCCTCGCATGCAGCAACATACTCAGCTTCCATGGTGGAATCAGCAATACAAGATTGCTTGATACCCCTCCATATGACTGCTCCTCCTCCAATAGTAAACACAGCTCCTGATTTGGATTTTCTAGAGTCAGAATCTGATTGAAAATCAGAATCTGTATACCCAACGGGAATTAAATCCCCTCAAAAGTATACAAGCATATTATCTCTCGTTCTCTTGAGATACTTGAAAATATGCTTGACTGCCGTCTAGTGATCAGGACCAGGTTTTGACTGAAACCTGCTAACTATGCCAACTGCAAAACAAATATCTGGTCTAGTGCAGAGCATTGCATACATGAGACTTCCAACTGCCGAGGCATATGGAACTCTACTCATGAATTGCTCTTCATGCTCATTCTTAGGAACTTGTTCCTTAGAAAGTTTGATTCCATGTCTGAAAGGTAACATACCTTTCTTGGAATCCTGCATGGAAAACCTAGACAAGATCTTGTCTATGTATGAAGCTTGGGATAATGCAATCGTTTTATTCTTTCTATCCCTTATTACTTGGATACCTAGAATAAAACTTGCTTCTCCTAAGTCCTTCATATCAAATTGTTTTGCTAACCATTCTTTTACTGATGTCAATACACATACATCGTTTCCAATGAGTAGTATATCATCAACATAAAGAATCAGGAAAAATAACTTGTCGCCATTAATCCTTTTGTATACACAAGGTTCGTCAGGATTCTGAATAAATCCAAAACCTTTCACAGCTTGATCGAACCTTATGTTCCATGATCTGGATGCTTGCATACCTTTTCCATTTGGCCTTTTTCAATGAATCCTTCTGGTTGCATCATGTAGATGCTTTCGTCAAGACTTCCATTAATGAAAGCTGTCTTGACGTCCATTTGCCAAATCTCTAGATCTAAAGATGCTGCAATGGATAAGAGTATCCTAATGGATTTAAGCATGGCCACAGGAGAGAAGGTTTCCTCATAATCGATACCTTCTTTCTGTGTATAGCCTTTAGCTACCAATCTAGCTTTAAAGGTTTCCACCTTTCCATCCATACATCTTTTCCTCTTGTATACCCACTTGCACCCAATGGGTTTTATCCCTCTAGGCAAGTCTACAAGGGACCAGACTTTGTTATCGAACATGGATTCAATCTCAAATTGCATTGCCTTTTGCCAATGGCGACAATCAACATCCTCCATTGCTTCCTTATACGTGTAGGGATCATCGTCGTCCGGGAGATTCTCCACTGATTCTCCCAGACCGATGTATCTTTCGGGTTGTGTACTAACCCTCCCACTACGACGAGGAATGGTAGGTTGTTGATTTTGTGTTGGATTGGAACTTACAATTGGGTTAGGTTGTGTAACCTCTCGTGAAATTGTATCTCCTGACATCTCATTCAGGACAATTCTACTTCTAGGTACAAAATCATTCATATAGTCCTTTTCCAGAAATTTAGCATTTGTCGAAACAAATACTTTAAGATCTGAAGGACTTTAGAAATAATATCCTTTTGTTTCTTTTGGATACCCTACAAATATGCATGTTTCCGAACAGGACTCCATCTTTTCAGTCTTTCCTTTTAACACATGCGCAGGACAACCAAATATCCTTAAGTGTTGTAAACTAGGCTTGCGCCCAGTCCACAACTCATGCGGTGTTTGAGGAACGGACTTAGATGGTACATCGTTTAGAATGTATATTGCAGTTTGTAAAGCATATCCCCAAAAAGAAATAGGAAGTGTTGAATAACTCAACATAGACCTAACCATGTCTAAAAGAGTTCTATTTCTCCTTTCTGCTACCCCATTCTGTTGAGGTGTACCTAGTGCAAAAAACTGAGAAACTATCCCATTATCAATAAGATATTGCTGAAACTCACCAGATAGATATTCTCCACCACGATCAGATCTCAAGATTTTTATGTGTTTCTCAAGCTGATTTTCTACTTCAGCTTTGAATGCTTTGAACATGTCAAAAGCATCCGACTTATGTCGCATGAGATACACATAGCCAAATCTCGAGTAATCATCTGTGAAGGTGATGAAGTACTCATATCCACCTCTAGCTTGAATGCTTATAGGACCACATACATCAGTGTGTATTAATCCTAAACATTTAGTGGCTCTTGCGCCTTTGGCCGAGAACGACCTTTTGGTCATTTTACCTTCCAAACAAGATTCACAAATTGGTAGATCATCAACCTTTAAGTCACTTAAAGGTCCGTCACTTACCAATCTTTTAATCCTATTAAGGTTAATATGACCTAGGCGTAAATGCCATAGGTAGGTTTCATCTATTGATAATTTTACTCTTTTATGATTAGGTTCCGTTAATTCTGTGTCTAACGAGTGAGAGATATTTCTATGCAAAAAGTATAGACCATTTTCCAATGTACCTTCGCAAATAATTTTGTCATTCTTACTAATAATAAAAACTTTATTAAAAGTAACCGAATATCCAAATTTATTTAAACAAGAAACTGAAATTAAATTCCTCTTGAATTGAGGTACATAATAAACGTCTATTAAATCTAAATGCCTTCTAGAATCCAAGTAAACTCTAATATCTCCCACTACACTTGCAGACACTAACGTTCCGTTGCCCAAGCGCAAATTGATTTCATTCTTATTCAGCCTTCTCCTTTCTTGGAACCCCTGCAAGGAATAACAAACATGATTAGTGGCTCCAGAGTCTATGATCCAAGAATCTGTAGAATCTGCCAGAAAACATGTTTCAAGATAATTAACATTACCTTCTTCCTTCTTATTCTGGGACTTTGGGCAATTTCTTTTCCAATGTCCTTTTTCACCACAAAAGAAGCATTTCCCTTTGATCTTGGTTACTTTCTTGGTTTCCTTCTTGGTAGGCCCAAGTTGCTTTTTCTTCTGTTGTTTCTTGACCTTCTGACGGGTCTTAACAGTAGCAACTTTACCAACCATATGAATCTCTTGACCTTTGCTTTTCACAAGGATCTTTTCAGCGCTTTGAACATCTTGTATCAGGCCTTGCAAGGTGTATTCCTTTCTGTTCAAAGTGTAGTCCAATTTGAACTGATCAAAGGAATCTGACAGTGAGTTGACAACCATATCAATTTTTGTCTCACCATCTATCTCAGCGCCATGTAGTTCAGCAATGTTGAGATGTGCTATGACTTTCATCATGTGATCCTTCACAGCCTGTCCAGGTTTCATCCTAAGATTCATAAAAGCAGTCACTGCCTCTCTCTTAGTCGTCCTGGACTTCATAGCAAACATCTCCTCTAGAGACATCATTATATCAGCGGTAGACTCCATTCCTTCATGCTGTTGTTACAACACGTCAGAGATAGTAGCCATAATGTAACATTTGGCCATATCATCTGAAGTCTTCCACTGCTCATACTCATCTCTTTGCATTATACTAGATTCATTATTAGGAGCAGGTGGTTTAGGAGTAGTCAGAACAAACTTATGTTTTTCACTTTGCAGCAACAACCCAATTTTCCTTTTGCATGTGACATAATTATCTCCAGTTAAAGTGTTATCTTTCAGGATGTTCATAAGTGATGGGGTCATGATTTCTGAATAAAACAAATATATATGTAAGTAAATAATCATGATAAAGCACTTTCGAATATTTATCTTGATTTAAATAAATAACTCAATCATAAAAATTCAACGGTGATCTAACACCCATAAATGTTACGCCTCCTTTGGGAGTTCACACCATTTACTAGTTAGACTAGGTTCCACCTAATTGTTAACATAACAACCAGTGTTTTCAATTTTAGCCTTGCAATTTTACTGACAAGAACTCTTGGGAGGATATCAATAAAATTACATTGAGTGTGTTACCAAGATATCGACCCTCAATGTTTTCTCTCAAGAAAATCCCTCCTTGGGGAGTAGATCTTGTTTGAGTCAATTGTCTAGTCTATCCTTGTAAGGAAGTATGTTGCTAAATTCCATTCATGGACGCCCCTTGGGGGGATTACCAATAAATAATAAAGCTCAACTAACCTTGGAGGCCATAGGTGTTGCAAAACACCTTCTCCCACTCAATTATTTAAGGCGTGTGATTAAATCCCATAGAATGATTTACCAAGTTATCTAGATGCCAATTTAGATACCTAAATCATTCGATGCATGTTCATACCAAAAGAGATATATGAGTGGCACTCCTATTCTATATGACATGTTATCATACAATAACAAATACTGTAATATTTACAAAAAATAAATAGCCACAATTTTGGTCCATCCTAGAAAAGCAAGTAAATTACAATTGTTGGAAATACAAGATCTTCCTTCTTGGTGAACAAAACTTCAAGCGGCCATCGTCCACTTGCCCACCCGAATCCGCATGTGACTGACCCAAATGCACCCCTTGGCTGCCCGGCATGGGCGTGCGCAGCCCTCACCCATATGGGCAAGCCGTGCGCAGCCCATACCTTACCTAGGGTGCGCACGGGTGCTCAAGTGCCCGGGTTTGGTTTCGGTTGCTTCCTTTTTCTTCAAGTCTTCGAATCTTCGATGCTTGAACGTATTACAACTTTATTTAAACAATAAAATACTGCAGTTTTTTTTTTTTTTTTTTTAATCACTGCAGTATTTTAATTACATTAAAAACTGCACTAAATTTTAATACAAAAAAAAAAAACTTCACTTAATTTTAATATTCTAAGATAAAAAAAACTTAGCAACTACCAAGAAGGAATTATGGCGATGATAGACCACCCTTCTTGTTACAATTCCAAAACAAAAAATACATTGAAAATCTATGACCAAAATCGAGCAACAACAATTCACATAATAAACATATATAAATCCATACATTCACATGTAATTATATATGCGAATACCTAGAGTGCCATCTCTTTCTAAACATGCATAATCACAATAAAAAGAAATAGATTCACGTATATATACGTTAATTAATTAAAGGGTACAACCAAGGCTCTGATACCAATTGTAGGGAAAAATACGGTCAACGCAACGGAAGCGAGACTAAAAACAAGTTTAGTATATTTTAAAATTTTTCCTTTAATGAACCTTAACCCTTTAAATTAATTAAACATATATATATATACTAATAAAAGTATAATACCTTTTGTCGCATGATCCGATTGACTTGTCGATGGTAATCCGCAAGATCTTCAATCCTAGCACGAACGTGAATCACCTAGGAGCGTGGTCTCCCTTTTCTTTGAATTGCGTACCTGAGGATGGATAAACAAAATCTCTTTTTTTTATCGTTAGTCACAAAACATCCAAAAGACTACAAAGATTATTCCGGTCACTTTTGAGTTCTGAATCTAATGATCGAAACTCGCGTGAACCTTATTCGAAGTTGTACACCAAAAGCCTATTGATGTATAAGCAATCAGTGTAATATCGAAATAGAATAATCTCTTCTCTCTTGTGTCTTGGCCGAAAAAATCAAACACTTGTCCATGAGAATAATTCAAGCTAGAAGAAGAAGAAGTTGATCAAGTGAATCAATTGAGAGAGCTTGTGGTGGCCGAACCCTATAATGTGAATTATATAGGGTGTCCGAATTCTTCTTCTATTTCTACTAGGGTTGGCCGAATTCTCCTCTTGATTTAATTAGGGTTGGCCGAATTCTCTACTAAAGAGGATTTGTGCTTTACCCTAATTACTATCAACTTTAGAATCATAACCCTAATTCAACTCATAAGTGTTTAATTCTTTATTGACTAAATAAAAGACTTCCTAATTTGATTAGATAAATAAAACTTATTATTTATCTTCTTACCAAATAAGTCTTTTACTTTAGTATACTACTAACAATAGTATTTAATCTAGGAAACATATTTTCTAATCAGAAAAAGATTTTGATTCTCAATTAAATGATTAACTAATAAATTAATTAATCTCCATTTAATCAAATAATAAAATAAAATAATATTTCAGACTATAATACTAGTCTTGCCGCCCACATCATATATATATATGGGCTTAATATTATTTTCTTATTTTATTTAGTGGCTTAGACTTTAATTAAAAAGCCCACATGTGAACCAGACCCATTCTTACTAAAAGAAACAAGCCCACATGCCTTTCATTAATATATTAATATAATTAATCAGCCCATTAAATAAATAATGTTCAAATTATATTCTTAATATATTAAATACAATTCTAGATGGACCCATAAATTGGTCCGGTAGAATATATCAAGTGATCCATGCAAGTCCGTGTGGATTGGGGATCTTGGCGGGCTATCTAAATTTAAGCTTCAATAGACATAACCTAATCACAATCAACAAATGATTAACTTAGGTCCGATCCATTAATTTTAACTCATTCCACTAAAGAGCTAAAATTGAACTCTTAAATAAAGATAGAATAAGAAGATGTTCCTCATTCATACCCTAGACAATCATATTGGAGATAGTGTATCCTCGTGATTATTATCAATAATCGCCAAGAGTTCATAGACCGCCTATAACTCTCCAAGTTACTATATTTACTCATATGACCACGTTTTGAACTTAGATACTTTGACTTGTCCAGAAGCCATGTTTTCAATAGTCGCTATCGAAAACTCAACGTTGAGATTTAATATCCAATTACCTCAAAACATCCATATGATGATATTATACTCTCATTTAATAAATGGAGCCACGATGTCCATATCTATAAATGAAGTCATCTATCGATTAACAAATGAATATCACCAAACTATCGAGGATAGACTATGCTATATAATCGTACTCATTGATAACTCAAATGATACCACTTGCAACCATAAGTCCATCATTTATCTCAGGATTAAGATAGACTCTCCGATTGTCCTGATAATGAAAAGCCTATTATCTATTGACGGTTCTAGATAAAGCTTTTCATTGTGATCCAGTTCAATGCACCCAGTGCACTAGATTCTTTTACTCGAAGACCCTCCAATGATTTTAGACTCATCATAACTCATTTGATCCCACTCAAATGCTAGCAAAAGAATTCTACAACTTTAACAAGGTAAAGGTGCCCAACCTTTAACTTAAGTTGTGAACACTATTCAAGACTAACTAAAGAATTGTGTCTTCCTCATACATATCCAGATGTACGAACAATTCTTCTTTTCTCATAGTCTTTAGACCTTATGATTATTTACTTTGACAATTATAATATTAAACTATAAATGTCATAAGATTTGTTAAACCAGAAATCACTTTATTAATATGAAAAGATTGTCAATTACAATATTATACTCTTGCTATTGAGCATAATCCTAACACATCCTAGCTCCACTCAAATCATATTCATAGAGGATGATGCCTACAACATGGTCCAGCCCCATGATGACTCGATGGTGGTCACTGTCCAGGTAGCAAACAACTGGGTAGCCCGGGTAATGATCGACACAAGAAGTAGCGTGGATATAATCTTCAAGGACACGCTGGATCGCTGTCAACTCCGCCAACCGTGCTACTATAGTTGCACCACCCCCCTCTGATGCCAGCAGGTTCCATATAATACTCCCAGTAGCCATAGGAGAAGCTCCCCGGCAAGTGAACAACATGATCGACTTCGTGGTGGTAGATATTGTAAGGTTCCCATTTGTTGATTGGCTTATTTCGTGGACAAACCACATGTTGGGGTTCTTTGTAAGGGTAGCCTAAGTATCAGTCTTATTGTTCGAAGCCCTTTGAAGACCTCGTGTTGATAAGCACCGAAGGTAAATTTCTATGTGCTTACTTTTCTTTGAAGAGATTAGTTGCACACACACACTTAACATTCATTGCATATGTGTGCATTCTCTTCACTTGTCACATTTCACACTTGCACTTATTTATTATATTTTGTTGTGTGTAATTGTGTCATGTTGTCATGTAATTCGTTTCCCGATAACTTTCGGAAACGTCCGCGCATGCACTTGAATGTGCTTGGTTTAGCGCGAGGACCGCCTATGGAGAATGCCCTTGGCTTCTCCTTGGTTTTCACCTATCTAGGTGATCGGCGGTTATGATCGGCGACCCGGCCGCCGAATGAAACCGCCGTTTCAGTTCAGATTGGTCTGAAGCATTTCTATGGTTAAGATCGGCGGTCACGACCGCCGTTCGAAACCGCTGATTCAAGACCTGATTGATTTATCTCTCGGTCTAATTCGGCGGTTGAATCGGCGGTCATGAAACCGCCGTTCATACCTGATTGATTTTAATCTCTCTGTTTTGATTCGGCGGTTGTGATCGGCGGTCACGAAACCGCCGAATGAACCACCGTTTATGCTCTGTTCTTCACGAGCTCAATTCGGCGGTCATGATCGGCGGCCTGGCCGCCGATTGAAACCGCCGATCGACGCGTTTCTTTGAAACTTACTTAAACGACCACACTTTGATTTGGCCCCCTATATATATGCCATTTTGTCTTTAGGTCAATAAAGAGAGTTCATATTCAGAATTCATACTTAGGATATTTTTCAAAGAGAAGAAAAATTCCAAGAACTCATTTTTTATTACTCAAACACTTTTTCATGATCATCAATCATCATCTAGCATCATCCTTGATCTTCTAGATGTCATCTTGCATGGATTCTTCATCATACTTTGCTTGGTAAGCTTTTCACTAATATCTTACATATTTTGTGTTTCTCTTAGCTAGCAATCTCAATTGATTACTTGTATGTTATTTCATATACTTTGAATACAAGTTTGAGATTAGTATGATGTATGTTTGAGAAGTTATTTTGTGATAGCTAATTAAGTTTTGTGCTTAATCTTGATTAGCTAAACTATTTGACATGTCATTTAGTTTTGATATCTAGGATTGTTCTAATTGCATATTAATCATCTTAGATAAGCATATAGGGTTTCCCTTGCTCTATGTTGCATTTGGATATTCATATATTCACTTAGGGTTGTATTCTCTTCATAGAGAAAGTAAGTCTTGTGTGTAGCATCCGGGATTAGGTTGCTTAGAACGCAAGCAAATTGGACTAGGTTCACTCATACCGGGATTAGGTAGGTGTGTGATTACTTCCGGGATTAGGTTGTAATCGTTTTACACATTTAGTGGATTCGAGATTCGAGGTTCGAGTTTGGCTTACTTACTAGCCCGTGGTTTTTCCCGTGAGGGTTTCCACGTAAAAATCAAGTGTTATTTAATTTCCACATATTATACTTGATTTATTGCTTTATCTATTTAGGGGTAATTTCGTAATTTTGACTATCACGAAAAATTGGGTAAAAAGCTTAAAATCTATTCCCCCCCCCCCCCCCCCCCCTCTAGATAGTATTATACACACCGTGCTATAATTTGTTTCAGTTGGTATCAGAGCGGGTTCCTAGACATACATAGGTGATCCTTGCATTTTTGGTGTGTTTTGCATTTTGTGTGATTTTTGATCATTCATACATTTGCATTCATTTCATTCATTCATAAACACTATGAGTGGAAACGGTGGAAATGGTGGTGGCCACGAAGGTGCTTCTAGCACAAGGCCTCCACTTCTTACCGGTTTAAATTATTCCCAATGGAAAGGGAAGATGGAATCCTACATATGCCAAATTCATGACCGTGCATGGATGGCGGTGGAAGACGGATATGATCTACCCATGATGACTCCCGGTGGTGGAGGAGAAGAAGTTTTGAAGCCTAAGGCGCAATAGAACGCACAAGAGTTTGAGGCTTCTAAGTGGAATAGGAAGGCTATGCATGCCATCATGTGTGCAATGGATGAGAATCAATACAAGCTTATTCAGAATACTCAGATTACAAAAGTGGCATGGGACATCCTTCAAGTTGCACATGAGGGAACCGAGGTGGTGAAGGAGTCCAAGCTTCAAGTCCTCCAAACTCAATTTGAGCTACTTAGGATGGGAGAGGATGAATGCTTCAATGACTTCGAAATCAAATTGATGGACATTGTAAATCAAAGTCATCAACTCGGAGACCCGTATTCGGATAAGAGAGTCAAGCAAAAAATTATGAGATCTCTCCCCGATAGGTTTGAATCAAAGGTGACGGCCATAGAAGAAAATAGTGGCTACATGGATATGAAGCCAAGTGAGGTGATTGGACGTCTCCTTGCATATGAGTCTAGGAAGGCTCCTAGCACCACTACTCCTCCTAAAAAGTCTAAAGGAATAGCTTTGAAAGAATCTAAGGATGCAAATGAGGCAAAGCATGACTCGGATGAAGACCTTGCCTTATTCGTGAAAAGGTTTAATAAGGTTATGGGGTTCAAGAAGAAGAAAGGATTTGGGTCAAGAGGACAAGATTTGAAGAAAAAAGGTTCCTTCAAGAAGTTTGAGCCTAGACAAGAGAGGACCGAAAGGAAAGGGGTCCGATGCTTTGAATGTGGTGGGATTGGTCACTTTGCCCCCGAATGTGCTAATCACAATGAAAAGAAGAAGAGCAAAGTGATGGCCACCACTTGGAGTGAGAGTAGTGATGACTCCAATGAGGAAGATGAGTCTTCAAGTGAAGAAGAGCTCATGGCTAATCTCCTAGCTTTTGCCTCCTCACATAAGAGCAAAAGTGCTAGTGAGAGAGAGGAAATGAGTCAAAAGGAAATTGACTCTAGTGAAGTAGAAAGTGACTCCTCTTCTAAGTCCATAAAGAAATTTGTGGAGCAAAAGGTGCTTGCTAAATACCATGCCGAGTTCAATGATTTAGCAATTAAAAGCACAAGAAAGATTGAGAGGTTGAGAGAAGAGAACCTTGAACTTTCGGCTCACAACGACCACTTAAGTGAACAAGTGGAAAGGTTGAAGAGGAGAGAGGATAAGTTAATTGAGGAATTAGACTTATCCAAGAGAAGCGAAGAAGGCTTGAAGAGGGAACTTGTAGAAGTTAAAGGGTCCTTGGCTAGGATAGATTCTAGCACCAAGAAGCTTGACCATATGCTTGGTGTTGGAAAGAGTCCATGTGACAAGAGGGGTCTTGGGTATGAAGATGACAAGAAGATCTCTACCTCACCGTGTTTGTCAAGAGCTTGAAGAAAGAAGAAACTTCATTTGTGCAAATTCCTAGGAAGAAGTTAGAAATAGGACAAAGTTCAAATGCTCAAGTGAAGATGGGACCAAGAAGGCAACCTCAAGCTCAACCCCCTAGGGTCCCTCAAGCCAACATTCCTCAACAATTGGCTCACAAAGGAAAGAGACCAATCATGCAACCTCAAGCTTGGAAGCAACCTAGACCGGTTCAACAACGAAGATGGATTGAACCCACTTATCCACAAAGACATGGACGAGCTCCCATACGTGCACAAAGACAAGGTATGATTCCTTTTTTCATCCCTATTTGTCACTTTTGTGGTTGTGATGGTCATATTAGACCAAATTGCTTTCAATATATTAAAATGTGTAGAACACGAAGCATGATTGAAAAGAGAAAGAATAGAGCCAAGATGCATGTTCCTAGGAATGATAATTTTATTTTGCATGATCCTAGGACATCTAGAGCCCATGTACCAAAGACCACTAAGAAAGCTAAAATTGTTGCTAAGTGGATTAGAAAGAATGAAAATGTTTGCCATGTTGCACAAATAGCCTTGAAGGCAAATTCTTCTAATTTTTGGTATTTGGATAGTGGGTGCTCTAGGCACATGACGGGAAACAAGAGTTTCTTCGAGACTCTTGTTATGGAGGAAGGTGGAAATGTCACTTTTGGTGATGGATCCAAAAGAAATGTTGTAGAGAAAGGAACCATTTCCGTTCCCGGATTACCCTCATTATCCAATGCTTTATTTGTTGATGGTTTGAAAGCCAATTTAATAAGCATTTCACATCTTAGTGATGAAGGATATTCCGTCTTGTTTTCTAAAGATTATTGCTCTATCCTAAAACCCGATGGACAAACCTTGTTGAAGGGCATGAGATCTAGCGACAATTGTTATTGTCTTGAAGCTAGTATTGTATCTAATCATGTGTCCATGGATGAGCAAATTGAGTTGTGGTATGAAAGACTTGGCCACATGAACTTTAGGGATCTACGGACCCTTGGAAAGTTCAATTGTGTGCGTGGCCTCCCTAAGCTTGGGAAAAAAGCCAATGGTGTTTGTGGACCTTGCCAACAAGGAAAGCAAACTAAAAGCAT
This sequence comes from Acer yangbiense, assembly GCA_008009225.1. Classification (NCBI taxonomy): domain Eukaryota; kingdom Viridiplantae; phylum Streptophyta; class Magnoliopsida; order Sapindales; family Sapindaceae; genus Acer; species Acer yangbiense. Next base: position 19,897,329 of record CM017771.1, read on the forward strand.
GCACAAAAAGGGTAAGTATCTCACCACCAAGGAGCCTCTTGAGCTTCTCCACATGGACCTCATGGGTCCTATGCAAACCGAAAGTTTGGGTGGAAAGAGATACATTTTTGTATGTGTTGATGATTTCTCTAGGTTCAAATGGACATATTTTCTTAGAGAAAAATCCGAAACTTTTGATAAGTTTAAAATGCTTTGTAATAAAATACAAAATGAAATGAATTCTAATATTAAAAGCATAAAACGGATTAGAAGTGACCATGGGAGGGAATTTGAGAATGCCTCATTTGAAAGCTATTGCAATAGCTTAGGCATCTCCCATGAGTTCTCGGCTCCTAGGACACCTCAACAAAATGGAGTTGTTGAGAGGAAGAATAGGGTCCTTCAAGAGATGGCCCGTGTGATGTTGCTTAGCAACAATGTCCATAGGAACCTATGGGCCGAAGCGGTCAATACGACTTGCTATATAGGGAATCGTGTTTTCCTAAGGCCCGGTACTAGAAACACCTCCTATGAGTTATGGAAAGGCAAGAGGCCAAATGTTAGCTACTTCCACACTTTTGGAAGCAAATGCTACATTTTGAATGACCGTGATCAACTTGGCAAATTCGATGCTAAGAGTGATGAGGATATTTTTATTGGCTATGCCTTGAATAGTAGAGCCTATGGAGTTTTCAATTTAAAGACTCTAAGTGTTATGGAATCATCCAATGTCGTATTTGATGACACTAGGCTCAAGTCTAATGATCATGAGGAGGAGGTCATTTTTAGTGATGTTTCTCCTTTGGAGAAGGTTGTGGTGTCTCCTAATGATGGGACATCTAATGTCAACAATGATGACACACAACCTATTGATAGAGTTCCTCTCTTGGACTCTAAAGAACCCGCTCCATGGGTTAGGAAACTCCATGATAAAGAAGATATCATTGGAGAGGTTAATGAGGGTGTTAGGACTAGACGTCAATTTGCTAATCTTATTAGCTACACATGCTACACCTCTCAAATTGAACCCAAAAAGGTTGAAGAAGCCTCAAATGATGAATTTTGGGTTCTTGCCATGCAAGAAGAGCTAAACCAATTCGAAAGGAATGAGGTTTGGACTCTAGTTCCTAGGCCTAAGACCACTAATGTCATAGGCACTAAATGGATATTTAGGAACAAATCCGATGAGGATGGCAACATAGTGCGGAACAAGGCTAGACTTGTAGCACAAGGGTACTCTCAAATTGAGGGTATCTACTTTGATGAGACATTTGCTCCCGTTGCCCGTTTAGAGTCTATTAGGCTTCTCTTGTCCATTTCTTGTGTGCACAAGTTCAAATTGCACCAAATGGATGTCAAGAGTGCCTTCCTCAATGGCTTCTTGCAAGAGGAAGTGTTTGTTGAACAACCCAAGGGGTTTGTGGATGCTCACCACACCAACCATGTCTATCGCCTCAAGAAGGCACTATATGGGTTGAAACAAGCACCGAGGGCTTGGTATGAGTGCCTCACTCAATTTCTTGTTGACAATAACTACACAAGAGGTAGTGTTGATAAGACACTATTCATCAAGAGAGACAATGATGAGCTTTTCATAGCTCAAATATATGTCAATGACATAGTGTTTGGCTCCACCAACAACACCAAGGTCCAACAATTTGTTGATGTTATGTCTCATGAATTTGAGATGAGTCTTGTTGGTGAGCTTAATTACTTCCTAGGTTTGCAAATTAGGCAACTAGATAATGGGATTTTCATAACCCAAGCCAAATATGCCAAAAAACCTTGTGAAGAAGTTTGGTCTTGAAAAAGCCAAACATTGTGACACTCCTATGAGCACCACTTTGAAGCTAAGCAAGGATGCTAGCGGTAAAAGTGTGGACCAAACCTTATATCGTGGCATGATAGGGAGCTTGCTCTATTTGACCGCAAGTAGGCCCGATATATCATTTAGCGTAGGAGTTTGTGCTAGGTACCAATCCGATCCCAAGGAGTCCCATCTCTCTTCGGTTAAGAGAGTCATTCGCTTTGTGAATGGGACTTCCAACTATGGGATTTGGTACTCATTTGACACTAATCCTAGTCTTGTAGGATATAGTGATGCGGATTGGGCAGGAAATTGTGATGATAGGAAGAGCACATCGGGCGGTTGCTTCTTTCTAGGCAACAACTTGGTGTCTTGGTTTTGCAAGAAGCAAAACTCGATTTCCTTGTCCACGGCGGAAGCCGAGTACATAGCCGCGGGGAGTGGATGCACTCAACTTATATGGATGAAGCAAATGCTAGTAGATTACGGATTCAACCAAGGTACCCTCACTCTCTTTTATGATAACATGAGTGCTATTAATATTTCCAAGAATCCGGTGCAACATTCTAGAACTAAGCATATTGACATCCGCCATCACTTCATTAGAGAGCTTGTTGAAAATAAATGCATAGTACTTGAACATGTAGGTACTAATGATCAACTTGCGGACCTATTTACTAAACCCTTAGATGCTACTCGATTTAAAACTCTTAGTAGATCTATTGGGATATGTCTTGTGGAGTGATGTTCTATGATTGACCCCATATGGGGAACTCAAGCAAAGAGAGCTAGTTTGCATTCTTGTCACTTGCAAAAAAATTTGAAATATCTTATGCATCTTCTTTTAATTGCTTGAGTAAGCTTGGTTGCACACATGTATATATGTTTTCAATTCAATAAGTGTGAACCTTGCTTGTTTACAATCCATGTCATATTTATGTTCAAACATGCATTTTTGGACTAGGAGATGTATATAGGAAGTATGATTTGAATGACCTATGATTATCTCCATGACATGATAATTCTTTAATAACATGCTAATGTCAAATGAAAAGGCATGAAATTCATATAACATGCTCACATGAAAAGCATGAATTGATGATTGCATATTCTTAAAAATGCAAAACTTGTGTGAAAGCTTATGAGACTCAAAATGAATAAAGGATCTTGTATCCGTTCAAAGGAATTTATATTCCAAATGTCTCTCTTTCTTTATTGGTTGAACATGGCTACTATCATACGGATATCTTATCCGGAAAAATCAAAAAGGGTGCAAAGTTGCTCATGCCATGTTTCGCTTATAAAGTTGGATATAGTTGCTCTTATATTGAAATCAATGTATTCTATATCCTTGCTTTACTCATGACATTGGTGAAATTGGTTTGAATTCCTATTAGAAACCTTTGTCATTTGCTTTGCTAAATACCATTGTATTTTGAACTTGAATGCTACATGTCTTGTATGCAAAGCATGTTTGATTCACACATTTTCTCTCAAATAAATCTCCTTGTTTCTCTCCGATTAAATTGAGATGCATAAAGTGACTTATATTAATTATGCAAATCTTGCATGCTACTATCTCTCGTTACTATGAGTGACCCAGTTGGGGACTACTCCTTTGCCTATATCATGACAAAAAGAGGGAGTAGTATATGGTAAGGGGAGATGCAAATTGGTGTTGCAATTGTGCACATTGGGGAGATAACACATTGAGGGGGAGTAACCCTTTGAGGGGGAGCATTGCATTTATCATACATTGCATGTATGTTGTAATGTTGTGCCTAAATTGTAAAAATGCAAATGCTTGTTTTGATATCACTTGATTAATCTCACATTTCACTTGTATTGGAAAACATAGAAATCTTATTTGCAGGGCTTGATTATTCTACAAGAGATTGAAGACTTGAAGTTTTATTTTCTTATCTCTTTGTGTTGTAGAATATCATAGTTGTCCCGTAGTTTCTATTTCTTTGTGAGGAATCAATGTGAGTGGTGGTTTTGTCACGAAATAGCCAAAGGGGGAGATTGTAAGGTTCCCATTTGTTGATTGGCTCATTTCGTGGACAAACCACATGTTGGGGTTCTTTGTAAGGGTAGCATAAGTATCGGTCTTATTGTTCGAAGCCCTTTGAAGACCTCGTGTTGATAAGCACCGAAGGTAAATTTCTATGTGCTTACTTTTCTTTGAAGAGATTAGTTGCACACATACACTTAACATTCATTGCATATGTGTGCATTCTCTTCACTTGTCACATTTCACACTTGCACTTATTTATTATATTTTGTTGTGTGTAATTGTGTCATGTTGTCATGTAATTCGTTTCCCGATAACTTTCGGAAACGTCCGCGCATGCACTTGAATGTGCTTGGTTTAGCGCGAGGACCGCCTATGGAGAATGCCCTTGGCTTCTCCTTGGTTTTCACCTTTCTAGGTGATCAGCGGTTATGATCGGTGGCTCGGCCGCAGAATGAAACCGCCGTTTCAGTCCAGATTGGTCTGAAGCATTTCTGCGGTTAAGATCGGCGGTCACGACCGCCGTTCGAAACCGCCGATTCAAGACCTGATTGATTTATCTCTCGGTCTAATTCGGCGGTTGAATCGGCGGTCATGAAACCGCCGTTCATACCTGATTGATTTTAATCTCTCTGTTTTGATTCGGCGGTTGTGATCGGCGGTCACGAAACCGCCGAATGAACCGCCGTTTATGCTCTATTCTTCACGAGCTCAATTCGGCGGTCATGATCGGCGGCCTGGCCGCCGATTGAAACCGCCGATCGGCGCGTTTCTTTGAAACTTACTTAAACGACCACACTTTGATTTGGCCCCCTATATATATGTCATTTTGTCTTTAGGTCAATAAAGAGAGTTCATATTCAGAATTCATACTTAGGATATTTTTCAAAGAGAAGAAAAATTCCAAGAACTCATTTTTTATTACTCAAACACCTTTTCATGATCATCAATCATCATCTAGCATCATCCTTGATCTTCTAGATGTCATCTTGCATGGATTCTTCATCATACTTTGCTTGGTAAGCTTTTCACTAATATCTTACATATTTTGTGTTTCTCTTAGCTAGCAATCTCAATTGATTACTTGTATGTTATTTCATATACTTTGAATACAAGTTTGAGATTAGTATGATGTATGTTTGAGAAGTTGTTTTGTGATAGCTAATTAAGTTTTGTGCTTAATCTTGATTAGCTAAACTATTTGACATGTCATTTAGTTTTGATATCTAGGATTGTTCTAATTGCATATTAATCATCTTAGATAAGCATATAGGGTTTCCCTTGCTCTATGTTGCATTTGGATATTCATATATTCACTTAGGGTTGTATTCTCTTCATAGAGAAAGTAAGTCTTGTGTGTAGCATCCGGGATTAGGTTGCTTAGAACGCAAGCAAATTGGACTAGGTTCACTCATACCGGGATTAGGTAGGTGTGTGATTACTTCCGGGAATAGGTTGTAATCGTTTTACACATTTAGTGGATTCGAGGTTCGAGTGTGGCTTACTTACTAGCCCGTGGTTTTTCCCGTGAGGGTTTCCACGTAAAAATCAAGTGTTATTTAATTTCCGCATATTATACTTGATTTATTGCTTTATCTATTTAGGGGTAATTTTATAATTTTGACTATCACGAAAAATTGGGTAAAAAGCTTAAAATCTATTCACCCCCCCCCCCCCCCCCCTCTAGATAGTATTATACACACCGTGCTATAATTTGTTTCAGATATTCCAAGCGCCTACAACATAATTCTAGGACGACCCTTCCTCTCAAAGATTAGGGGAGTCTTGTCAATCTACCACAATGTCTTGAAATTCCCGGTGGGTGAGGAAGTCGGGATCCTGAGAGGGGACCAACAAATGGCGCGCAAGTGTTATGCCGTCTCATCAAATCCCTCTGCCTTGATCAATCAGTGCTCCCAAATCATAACGGAAAGTGACCAGGGAGGATCGGGAGCAGAAGGTGTTCCATGGGAAATGAACCTCTCGATTAATGCGCAACCACATGACATAGGTTGGGAGCACATGGGAAGCACAATAGAACAACCGAAAGCTGAAGAAGAAACATTTGAAGAAGAGACACCGGAGGAGGAGGAGGAGGAGGATGAGAGAGAGAGGAGGACCAGCTGAAGAGTTGGAAGAAGTCGTGGTAAAAGAGGAAAACCCTCTAAGGACAGTAAAGATAGGATCCACCTTGGCTTCAGAGCACAAGGTTGCGCTACAAAAAGTCCTCCGGGACTACAATGATGTATTCGCCTGGTCCCATGAAAAGATGCCCGGCATCCCCTCTAGCCTGGCAGTGCACCGCCTCAACGTGGACCCTACTTTCAAACCCATAAAGTAGAAAAGGAGATACTTCAGCCCAAACCGAAACACCGTGGTACAAGAGGAGGTGGACAAACTCCTCCGCGCCGGGTTCATCAGAGAGGCGCGATACCCGGAGTGGATTGCTAATGTGGTCATGGTCCTAAAGGCCAATGGGAAGTGGCGGATGTGCGTAGACTACACTGACCTCAACCGCGCCTGCCTAAAGAATAGTTTCCCCCTCCCTAAGATCGACCAGCTCGTTGACTCGACCGCGGGAAACAAGACCCTAAGTTTCATGGATACCTTCTCCGGTTACAATCAGATCACCATGCACCACTCATATCAAGAGAAGACCAGTTTCATCACGAACCAAGGTTTGTACTGCTACAAAATGATGCCTTTCGGGCTGAAGAATGCCGGAGCCACCTACCAGAGGTTGGTCAACAAGCTATTCAAATAGCAGATCGGTTATACCATGGAAGTCTACGTGGATGACATGATAACCAAATCATAGCAGGTATAGCAGCACCCTAACCACCTCAGAGAGACCTTTGAAGTGCTTCGAAAGAACCAAATGCGGTTGAACCCGGACAAGTATGCGTTTAGGGTTTTAATTGGGAAATTTTTGGGATTCATGGTTCATGAGAGGGGGATCGAAGCGAACCCAAAAAAAAATCAAAGCTATCTTAGAGCTCCAGTCCCTCACTACTTTAAAGCATGTCCAAGGATTGACTGGTCGCCTCGCTGCCCTCAACAGATTTATATCACGGTCCACCGACAAGTGTCTCCCGTTTTTCCAAGCCATTAAGAAGGGAAGATGGATGAAGTGGGATGAGGAGAGCGAGCACGCCTTCAGAGAGCTCCAGGGTTACCTTTCGAACCCCTCATTGCTTGTCAAACCCCTGCCGGGAGATGTGTTGCATCTCTACCTCGCAGTATCAGACACTACGACTAGCGCAGCTTTGGTGAAAGAATGCGAGGGAGGGATCCAAAGACCCATCTACTATGTAAGCCGCTCCCTCAGCAAGGCCGAGAAAAATTACAACGAGCTGGAAAAGCTCACCTTCGCCTTGGTGGTAGCGGCGCGCAAGCTGCGCCTTTACTTCCAGGCCCACTTGATAGCAATACTCACAAACCTCCCTCTCCGGCAGTTCATGCAGCGGCCTGATGTGTCGGGCAGGCTAATCCTGTATGTAAGGATTCCCATATATTGATTGGCTTATTTCGTGGACAAACCATTTGTTGGGGTTGATTGTGTAAAGGTAGTTTAGGTGATTGAACTTCAAGCTCGAAGGCCCTTTCAAGACCTCAAGGAACAAGCATGCCAAAGGTATAATCTCTAGTGCTTAGTTTTTTTTCTTTGAAGAGATTTAGTTAGCACACACACACTTAGCATACTTGCACTTGTGTGTATTCTCTTCACATGACACATTTCACTCTTGCACTTTGTTTGATGTATCTTGTTGTGTTTATGTGTTGTGTAATCCATTTTTTTGAATATGTTCATAAACGTACGCGCTTGCACGAATGTGTGCTTGGTTTTACGTGAAGATCGCTTAAGGGGAATGCTATTGGCTTCTCCTTTGGATTCACCATTACTGGTGAATCAGCGGCAGCCTGGCCGCCGAATTGAAACCGCCGTTTCAGTCCAGAAAGGTCTGGAGTGATTCTACGGTTACGATCGGTGGCCCCCGACCACCGTTAGAAACCGCCAATCATACCTGATTGATTTATTTATTTCTCGGGTTTGATTCTGTGGTTGAATTGGCAGTTACGAAACCACCGAATGAAACCGCCGTTGTTCCCCTGTTCTTCTCGAGTTCAATTCGGCGGTTATGATCTACGCCCTGGCCGTCAATTGAAACCGCCGATCGGTGCATTTCAAGGGCAAAATTGTCTTTTCACATGCCCTGTTCTTGATGTCTATAAATATCTTACTTTCTCATTATCTGATAAAGTTCTTTTACTCCTTAGAACCCTAAACTTCAAAGAGAGATTTTTGAGAAAAAATCAAATCAAGAACTCACCTTTAAACACTCAAATCAAATCATTTTTGCATCAAATTTCATATTGCATCTTCTATGACTATATAGAATGCATCCATGATTGGGTTTGCTTCATCACAACTTGCTTGGTAAGATTTTGATTAACTTCATCTTATTTTAGTATTTTTACTATCAAGCCATCTCTTTAAATTACTTGTATGTTTTAGATTATATGCTAAATACAAGAATAGAGAATTTGATTGTGATGAATTGATTGAGTGTTGTATTGTGATAGCTAATTAGGTTTTCGCTTAATCTTGATTAGCTAAGCTATTTGACATGTCATTTAGCTCTTGATATCTAGGATTGATTTAATTGATTATATCATCATCCTAGATAAGCATCTAAGGTTCCCTAGCCTTGTTTGTTATTTGAATATTCATACATATTCATATAGGTTGCATAATCTCTTTGTAAGGTTCTCGTTTATTGATTGGCTTATTTCGTGGACAAACAACATGTTGGGGTTTAATGTGTAAGGGTAGTTTAAGTGATTGAGAAACAAGCTCAAAGGCCCTTTCAAGACCTCAAGGTGTCAAGCACTCCAAAGGTATATCTCTAGTGCTTATTTTTCTTTGAAGAGATTAGTTGCACACACACACTTAACATTCATTGCATATGTGTGCATTCTCTTCACTTGTCACATTTCACACTTGCACTTTGATGTTGTATATTGTTGTGTGTTTATGTGTCTTGTAATTCATTTTCCGATATTGTTCGGAAACGTCCGCGCTTGCACGAATGTGTGCTTGCCTCAGCGCGAAGATCGCCTTTGGAGAATGCCCTTGGCTTCTCCTTTGGATTCACCACTTTGCACACTTGCACATTGCGCACAAAGTGGAAACAGGGCATTTTCGCCCTTTGTTGGAGTCGCCATTTGATGGTGTCGCCATGGCGACAGGATGATTTTCTCTTGAAAATCAATCAGGTATGAGGTCATCATGAGGTCGCCATTTGACAAATGGCGACCATGAAGATTTTGCATGAGGTCGCCATGAGGTCGCCATTTGCACAAATGGCGACCATGAAGTTTTACACTAGGTCGCCATGAGGTCGCCATGAGGTCGCCATTTGTACTAGAAGAAAATCAGGCTTTCATTTTCAAAACGACCTCACTTCATTTTGTCCTCCTATATATATGCCACTTTGACTTTAGGTCAATCAAGAGAGTTCATATTCGGATTTCATACTTAGGATATTTTTCAAAGAGAAGAAAAATTCCAAGAACTCATTTTTATTTACTCAAACACCTTTTCATGATCATCAATCATCATCTAGCATCATCTTTGATCATCTAGATGTCTTTTTGCATGGATTCTTCATCACACTTTGCTTGGTAAGCTTTTCACTAATATCTTACATATTTTGTGTTTTTCTTAACACGCATTCTCAATTTATTAGTTGTATGATTTTCATATATCTTTTGATACAAGATTGAGATTAGTGTGTTGTATGTTTGAGAAGTTGTATTGTGATAGCTAATTAGGTTTTGTGCTTAATATTGATTAGCTAAACTATTTGACATGTCATTTAGTTTTAATATCTAGGATTGTTCTAATTGCATATTCATCATCTTAGATAAGCATATAGGGTTTCCCTTGCTCTATGTTGTATTTGGATATTCATATATTCACTTAGGGTGTTATTCTCTTCATTGAGAAAGTAAGTCTTGTGTGTAGCTTCCGGGATTAGGTTGTTTAGATCGCAAGCAAATTGGACTAGATTCACTTATACCGAGATTAGGTAAGTGTGTGATTACTTCCGGGATTAGGTTGTAATCGTTTTACACATTTAGTGGATTCGAGGTTCGAGTGTGGCTTACTTACTAGCCCGTGGTTTTTCCCGTGAGGGTTTCCACATAAAAATTAAGTGTTATTTAATTTCCGCATTTTATACTTGATTTATTGCTTTATCTAGTTAGGTGTAATTTCGTAATATTGACTTCACTCGAAAAATTGGGTGATAAGTTTAAAATCTATTCACACCCCCCCCCCCCCCCCCCCCCCCCCCCTCTAGATAGTTATATACACACCGTGCTATAATTTGTTTCACTCTTCATTGATAATTAAGTCTTGAGGCTAAGATTGCTTAGGCCTTAAGCAATTGGACTAGAGCCACTTTCAAAGGCCTGAGTGGTAGAAGTGGGGGGTTATTGACCGGAGTGTTAGACGAGGTCTACATAGGTTGTAAACTCCATTTCAATTAGTGGATTTCGAGGTTCGAGTGTGGCGCACTAAACAACCCGTGGTTTTTCCCAGTGGTTGGGTTTCCACGTATACATCAAGTGTTATTTAAATTCCGCACTATATTACACTTGCTTGTATTTTTGACTAGTAGGGGCATTTTCGTAATATTGACTTGCATGCGAAAATTAGGTAATAAAGCTTAAAATCTATTCACCCCCCTCTAGATATATTTATCATACACACCAAACATTTATTCGTATTAGTTTCACTGTGGGCCCTCGAGCTTGCCCAATACGACATTACTTTCAAGCCCCGTGTCGCAATCAAAGGACAGGCACTAGCAGATTTCGTAGCGGAGTTCAGTGGAAACCCCGACTTCAATCTTGAAGGAGAGCCAGCTGCCCAGACAGACAATAATGTTCCAATTCCCGGGGAAGAATGGCCCTCCTAGTCAAGCGTTTGGACACTATTCGTGGATGGAGCCTCCAACCAACATGGCTGCGGGGCGAGAATCGTGTTGATTGACCCTGAAGGGATCGAGTCCTCCCACTGCTTAAGATTCGAATTTAGGGCCACCAACAATGAAGTAGGGTATGAAGCACTACTGGCTGGTCTAAATGCCGCCCAGGAGTTGGGAGCCCAGTTCCTTGCCATCAAGAGCGATTCACAGTTAATCGTGAACCAAGTAGCCGGATCCTACCAGGCTAAGGGCAACAATATGTCCGCCTACCTAGAAAAAGTAAAGCAAGCAGCCAAGGTGTTCCAGATGGTCAAGATTGAGCAGATTCCTAGGGGGGGTAACCACCGGGCGGATGTCCTCACCAAGATCGCAACGGGAGGAGGGCAAACCCCCTTAAGGGAGTCCGGCTACAACTTCTAAGCAGGTCAAGCATTGCCAAAACTACTGAAGTCTATCCGGTGGACCGCATCCCGTGCTGGATGGACCCCATTGCGGATTACCTCCATAGCCAGAAACTCCCGGATGACCCAATGGAGGCTAGAGCGATAAAGAGAAAGTTTGCCCGGTACTGCCTAGTGCAGAGACACTTATATTGGAAAGGGAAGTCATTGCCCCTCCTTAGATGCCTACACCCGGACGATGCTAAGTGGGCGCTGAAAGAGGTTCACTCAAGTGACTACAGAGATCATTCAGGAGGAGATGCCCTAGCATACCGAGTCTTAAGGATAGGGTACTTCTGGCTGACCCTTTATGAGAACGCTCGCTTGTATGTCCGCGCATGTGTACCATGCCAGAAGTTGGCCAACCTTATGCACCAGCCCCCGGAAAGGTTATCCATCATCTCATCCCCCTATCCTTTTGTGGTATGGGGAGCAGACCTCATTGGCCCGCTACCTATCGGGGCAAAGCAAGCCAAGTATGCGGTTGTCGCCATAGACTATTTCACCCGGTAGGTAGAAGCGAGCCGCTCACTAGTATAACAGAGGCAAATACAATCGCTTTCATCAAGAAGAACGTGGTATGTAAGTTTGGGGTCCCCGTGGCGATAATCATCGACTTAGGTAAGCAGTTCGACAACTACAGCTTCAGGGACTACTGTGAAGATTTAAAGATTGAGTGTCGCTTTGCCTCAGTAGCCTACCCCCAAACCAATGGCTTGGTCGAATCCACAAACAAAACAATCAAGAAGTTGTTGAAGAAAAAGCTGCAGGAGGAGAATAGGGCATGGGTAGATCAGCTCCCAAACATCTTATGGGCCTACCAAACCACCAAAAGGACCGCAACTGGAGAGACCCCCTACTCGCTAGCCTTCGGAGTCGAAGCTGTTCTACCAATCGAGCTAAAGCTTCCCAGTTTCCGCACGTAACTCTACAATCCGGAAGACAATGAGGATAAGCTCAGGGCATGTCTAGACCTAATAGAAGAAAAGCAAGCCGGGGTGGCCCAGAGGATGGCAGCCTACCAGCAGAAGATTACCCGCTGTTTCAACAAGGGTGTCAAGATCCGGAGCTTCAAAGAGGGCAACCTGGTATTGAGGAAAGTCACACAGAACACCCGTCGCCGCTCTGATGGTGTCCTCGCTCTTAATTGGGAAGGTACATACCTTATCAAGGCGAAGGTGAGCCAGGGAGGATACAAGCTGATGGACCTCGATGGGGACCCTATTGGACACACCTGGAACGCCGATCACTTGAAGAGGTTCTACCCCTAGCGGCAGTGCGGGAAGGATCAAGAGAAGGAACGTGGGAATCCCACTGTAAATAGCACTAGTTACTTTTGTTCACTTTTCATGTAGGCGTGACTCGACAGGCACTTGAGAGCCGGGGTTCAGCCACACAATGAAGCGGCTTTGACCGCCTGTACCTAGGTGTTTTCGCCCCTCTTTTGAATGAATTAAAAGTTGTTCTCCACAGTTGATCATGTCAATTTTCGCCTGTTAGTACCAGGTACCTCAGATGAGCTACCGCGATGCCTTGGGCTGGGTACGAGACCCCCCAAGAAGGGACTTGGGCTTAAGTGGCCATGGTTGCCTACCAAGTCCAGGATATACCGTGTACCTCAGATAAGCTACCACGATGCCTTGGGTTGGGTACAAGACCTCCCAAGAAGGGACTTGGGCTTAAGTGGCCATGGTTGCCTATCAAGTCCAAGAGATACCGGGTACCTCAGATGAGCTACCACGATGCCTTGGGCTGGGTACGAGACCCCTCAAGAAGGGACTTGGGCTTAAGTTGCCATGGTTACCTACCAAGTCCAGGAGATACCGGGCACCTCAGGTGAGCTACCACGATGCCTTGGGCTGGGTACGAGACCCCTCAAGAAGGGACTTGGACTTAAGTGGCCATGGTTGCCTACCAAGTCCAGGAGATACCGGGTACCTCAGGTGAGCTACCACAGTGCGTTGGGCTGGGTACGAGACCCCTCAAGAAGGGACTTGGACTTAAGTGGCCATGGTATTAAGGCCATGGTTACCTACCAAGCCTAAGATATACTGAGTGCCTCAGATGAGCTACTATAATATCGTGGGTTGGGTATGAAGCCCCCTCGGAAAGGACTTAGGCTCAAATGGCCTTGCCCACTTGCCCAGTCTAAGCGATACCATGTACCTTGACCAGGGATGTAAATGCTGCATAGGTGCTGTCTTAGTACTGTGAGCATGAGTATGACTACGCCTTGGCCAACTTTCAAGCAAGAACCTCCCTCTCGGAGAAGCCCCGATTGAGAGCGCAGGTTATTAGGGAGAAAATCCTAAGTCAATATCAAAACCTAGCATGAAGCCAATTAATTCATGCCCGACATAGCTACACTGTCACGAATTCTACTTATATAAGATCGGAGCCAGTCTTCACAAAAACATTTCCATGCATATGTGAGGTACACAGAATAGTATCAAGACAAAGCAAGGATGGAAAGTGAGGATCTTTACTTCATCAATAAAAGTCGTATGGAAACCATGAAGGACCATAGCACCTAGCCAGGCCGCCTAAGCTAGGCATGCATATCCATAAAAAGAAAAAAGAGCAAGCAGTGAAGTGCAAGGAGCACTAGTTCATCATTACATACCATGATAAGGATTGGAACTCAGAATGCCCAACCTCCCCAACAAATAAAAAATACCAAGGGAAAGAAAAAATTCAAGGATGCACAGGCATCAGTTCAGAATTACATACTAAATGAGGACCAAGGCACAGCTGGCCTTGTCCTCCCCAAATTATCAAGCAAAAAGAAATAATAGCACAGAAGCAAAAGCATGTGCGAACTAGACGATGATAAAAGAGACATTGTTCACTGGTTTTGTATAGGGCTGGTGGGCTCATTAACAGGCAAGGCGGACTCGATTGGCTGCTGGCTCGGTAGGGGATCCTGGGCTATGTCCTCCTGGCGGCGCTCCTCTTGAACCTCTGTGGGTAACTTCCCCGACTCCACAGGCGGCGATCATGGCATATTTCCGGTTGCGCCAAGTTCCCTTTTGTCACTCCCAGCCAGGTCGCTACTGCTTGCTGCGTCCCCGCCTCCAAGAGGCGCCGATTGCTCCAACAGCACCATGGGAACACCATTAGCCCCTGCCATGATCTCCTCCCTGTTCTAGCCGTGAATTTGATGAAGACTAAAATCAGGAGGAGTGTGCTGAGCCACATGCAGCTGGGCAAGATAAAAACCGTCCCCAAAGGATTTGTCAGCCCCAAATTCTACCTCCGCCGCCCTTGCAATTGCAGCCACATCACGGTTCTCCACCGTAGCCAGCTCAATCTTTAACTCATTCCTCTCCAAAGCCCACCGAGTGGACCGGGTAGCCTCCATCTCCACCTCCGCCTCCGCCTCCAGCTCCTTCTACACCCGCTCGAGGTCCTTCTTCACCTGGGAAGCCTTGGCGTCCAATTCCTTCCTCTCCCTTACAAGCCTGGTGATGGTCTTCTCCGCCTCCACCCTAAGCTTTTCCGCCTTAACACGACCATCCTCCGCCATACGGTGCTCTTCCTGGAGCGAAACAGCCTGCTCCCCTAGGGCCAAGATATACCAGAACACCTACAAGACAAAGAGAAGAGAGGACCACAAAACGTGCAGGCTTGGCACTCAGCATGGCCACCCAAATCAAACAATAAGATAAGGAAGTGGTTGAAGTTACCTCAGTTGCAATTACGGAACCCTTAGAGGACAGTTCGCTTGTAGGAAGCACAGCAAGTTGGGAAGAATCCGCTTGGGAGCACGCCTCTCTGAATGCACGAAAAATACTGTCGAAACCAGAAGGGGAGTCTTTCTTTACTTTGGGAAGAACGGGGGGCACCTTCTCCGCGATCAACACGCCCTTCCCTTTGACGGAGGAAGGCCGGGGAAAGGGCACAGACAACCTGGAAGGAGTGGAAGTAGAAGAACCGGAAGGAACCACCGGGGGAAGTTTAGAGGTAGAAGAACTAGGCAAACCACGGCTTCGACCCAGGCGAGCCTCTAGCTCCTTTAACCTGGAGGAAGGTGATAGCACTTTTGACGAGGGAGGAGAAGCTGAGCCTGAAGCGCTCCCTTCTCGATCTTGATTTTCAGTAGCGTCGCCTGCTTGAGCGGGGTGCACGAAGAAGCCTCCTTGCCAACAGGGGAGCTCACCCTTGCCTGAGCCGCGCCCGATTCGCTGAGAGGGGCCTCCTCTTGTTGGACACCTGTGAAGGAAACTACCCATTGAGGGACCATCAGAATCTGCGCCACTCGTTCCACAATAGCCACAATGGTAATGATAGTTCTCAAATGCTAAAAAGAATAACAACGGCAAAAAGAGATAACACAAGCGAAAGAGTAAGTCACTTGGGATTGCGTTGATCGCTAAGAGGGAGCGTTCCACCCTAGCCCGCTCCCAAGGAAAGCCCTCAAGACTAGCATGACAATAACCCGCTTGCTTGATCGAAGCCAAAAAGCTTATAACTGCCTCATTGTCCTCCTCCTTCGCCCACTCCGGCTGCGGCCTAAAAGAAGTAGGGACTGGTTGTTCCCGACGGCCGTAGCGCACAGTAGCTCCCCAATTGCCCTTGACCACGATCCACTCCTTCTTCCATCCAGGGTCCTTCCTCCGAGTGCCAGGAACCATGAAGTCTACAGCATTGACACAAAGAAGATAATACTGACTGACGGGTTACTGGGTCAAGGGCGATAACTGGAAAACGGAGCGTAGCTCCCTGTAGCCCAGCTCCCCCAGGTTAGGGCAAGAGCCAGCGGCCTCCCGCCACAGCACAAGGAAACCCATTAGGTTCCTCCAGAAGCCTGGCACCAACTGCATGGGAGCTAACCCGAAAGCACACAGGGCCCGTCTCAGCGTAGGGTGGAGTGGGAGGCGAACCCCTCCATCAAAAGCCGCCACATGAATAGGAAGGTGACCGGGAGGAGGCGCATAGGCGTCGTAATCTTCAGTAGGAAGAGAGAGCTCCACGTCTTCAGGGATGTTGAAATCACACCTCAAGCGAGACAGCACGCTCACGGTGCACACACAGGGGGGAACACATGCAAAAACCTCAGGAAGGTCCCCTCCTTCCACTAGCACGTGATGGCCTAATTCCCCTAGGTCCACATGCTCCATATCCCGGTCTACATCACCCGAGAGCGCCTCTAGGCTGGTCGCCTCTCCCCTATCAGAAACATGTACCAGAGAAGAAGGGGAGTTGGCGAATCCGGTCCCAATAGAAGAATGTCGCCCGGAGTGACGGGGATGTTGACGAGCCCTGCTTCCCCCCGCAACGGAGTCATTGTAGGGAAAAACGATTGCACGCAGCGGAAGCGAGACTAAAAATAGAGTTTAGTATAGTTTAAATTTTTTCTATAATTTGAAACTTAACCCTCTAATTAATTAACATATAATACTAAAGATATCATACCTTTGTCGCGTGATCCGATTGACATTGCGTCGATGGTAATCCGTAAGATCTTCTAATCCAATCACAAACGTGAATCACCTAGGAGCATGGTCTCCCTTCTCTTTGAATTGTGTACCTGATGATGGATTTACAAAACTTTTTCTTTTTCGTTAGTCACAACAAGTTCCAAGAGACAACAAAGAATGTTCCGGTCACTTTTGAATTCACAATCTTTAGATCGAAACTCGCGTGAACCTTATTCGAAATTGTGCACAAAACCTTTTGATGTAAAAGTAACTAGTGCACTATCGAAATAAGAACAAACTTTTCTCTCTATTCCTCTTGGCCGAAAATCACACTAGTCTAAGAGTTGGATTCTATTTTTCTCTAGTAAAAAAAAAAAAAAAACTCTCAAATCCAAGACATTAGGGTTAGACCAATTCTTATTGCCCTCAAATATATATATATATATATATATATTTATGAGCCCGCAAAATTCTTATTGACCTCCAATATATATCTAGAGGCAACTCGCAATTATATATTAAATCTATAGCTGCACGACTTAACATGCATATACATAATATATCATCCTGCATTAATTCAAATTGCGTGTGTATATATATATATATATATAATCTGCATGAATTAAACTTGCATATATTAAAAATATATATTATGCTACCCGTTCTTGCCTAAATCTACTTAGGGTGGCCGAATTGTCTTGATAGAAAACCTAGGGTTGGCCGAATTCCTCACTTTAAGAGGATTTGTGCTTTACCCAAATTCCTATCTGAAAGTTCTCATGGTGTGTTCAATATAAAGCTAGAGGGGGGATGAATAGATTTTATCTAATTATTACCCAATTTTCGCATGCATGTCAATTTTACGAAAATACCCCTAGCAAGTCAAAAATACATACAAGTGTAATAAGATGCGGAAATAGTAAATGACACTTGATGTTTACGTGGAAACCCAACCACTGGGAAAAACCACGGGCTGGTAAGTGCGCCACACTCGAACCTCGAAATCCACTATATGAAAAGACGGTTACACCCTCAAGTGATTCTCGGACCCTCACCCTAGATAACCTCAGGCTATGGACACTACCAATCGCCACTCTTGGTTCAATCCCTAGTGATATCCCCTGATACACTACTCTTGGCGTGAGCACCCTCTAATCTACCACGCGGGCCTTTTATAGCGGCTCTAGTCCAATTTGCTTGAGGCCTAAGCACACTTAGCCCCAAGACTTCAATCTCTCAAAAGAGATGCACAACCCTATGTGAATATGTATGAATATTCAATTAATGCAATAAGAGCTAGGGTACTCTAAATGCTTACCTAGGATTATAAGATGACAATATAATCAATCCTAGATATCACATATAGCTATATGACATGGCATATAACTTTAGCTAAGTAAAGGATCACCAATCCTAGATACAAAGCTATCATATAAAACCCACAAACATTCAAAGGATTAACTAGTTGATTAAAAAACAATCTATCAACCTAGTTATCAATACATCACACAAGAATGTTCATGGCATAGCTTTTAGGCAATAATGACCTAATCAAATAAGCTATGAAAAATAATCTCAATCAATAAATGAGATCAATTAGCTAGATGGCATATGAACATTAAAGCCTAGCTAACAAATAATAACCCAATCAACACATAATCTCAATCTTATATGTAGAAATTAATCTAAACACATATAAGTAAAATATGAGATAAAATTGATAAGTAGAAACACTAATTATGTAAGATAAAAGTGTTCAACAAATCATACCATGTGTGTTGAAGAAGTCTCATGCATTAGCATATGCTAGATGATCCTAGATGATGCTTAGATGAAGATTTATGCATGTGGGAATGGGTTTAGAGAGATAAAGATATGATCTTTAAGCTTTCTCTCTCAAGTCTCTCTAAATATCTCTCTAGGGTTCTTATGATCAAAGACTTGTGTTCTGAACCAGAGATAAGGATGTATTTATAGAGACCAAAAACAGGGCAGGTGAAAATACAATTTTGCCCTTGAAACGCACCGATCGGCGGTTTCAATCGGCGGCCAGGCCGCCGAATTGAACCGCCGAATGGCTCCCGAGTGGAACAGGGGAACTTCGGCGACTTCGTTCGGCGGTTTGTAAACCGCCGATCCCAACCGCCGTTTTGGACCCGAGAGATATATTTCAATCAGGTCTCATTCGGCGGTTTCGAACGGCGGCCAGGCCGCCGAACGTAACCGCCGATTCACCAAAAATGGTGAAACCAAGGAGAAGCCAAAGGCATCTCCACCGGCGATCATCGCACAAAACAAAGCACATTACCGTGCACGCGCGGACGTTTCCGAACATCCTTAAGGAAACGAATTACTCCACACTAAAAGCTAACATACATGAAGTGCAAGTGTGGGTATTGAATGCATCCTAATGCCTATCATGTCATGGCATTTCATATAAAAAGATGCAAACAATCTAATGCAAGAAGAGACATTGAATAAACAATAAAGCACAATGCACACAAAATATAAACACAACATTCAAGAATAAGAGTTATGCATGTTGTGTGTGTGTGCAACTATATCTCTTCAAGCCAAAGTAAGCACAAGATATACCTTTGGTGCTTGTCCTCTTGAGGTCTTGGAAAGGGTCTTTGATCTTCAACAAATCACCTAGACTACCCTTACAACCAAACCCCAACATGTGGTTTGACCACGTAATAAGCCAATCAATTAATGGGAATCCTTACAATCTCCCCCTTTGGCTATTTCGTGACAAAACCACTACTCACATTGATTCCTCACAACATAATAGAAACTACAGGTCTACTTATGATTTTCTACTTTACAAAGAGATAAGATAAATAGTCTTGAAGTCTTCAATCTCAAGTAGAACAATCAATCCCTGAAAGCACAGTTTCTATACTTTCTAATACAAGAAAAGGTGAGATGAATCAAGTGAGATAAAACAAGCATTTGCATTTAAGAATTTAAGTACAACATCATGCAATGTATGAATGTGCAAATGCTCCCCCTCAAAGGGTTACTCCCCCTCAATTAGTATTCTCCCCAACATGCACAATTGCTACTACAATTTGCAACTCCCCTTACCACAACATACTCCCCCTTTTTGTCATGATATAGACAAGGGAGTAGTCCCCAACCGGGTCACTCAAGGCAAAGAGAGATAGTAGCATTCTAGTATATGCATAATCAATATAAGTCACTTTATGCAATCTCAAATTTATTGGAGAGAAACAAGGAGATTTATTTAAAGAAAATGTGTGAATCAAAAAATTGCTTTGCATACAAGACATGTAGCATTTAAGTCCAAAATATCATGGTATTTGGCAAAGCAAATGACAAAGGTTTTCAATATGAATTCAAACCAATTTCACCAATGTCAAGAGAGAAGCAAGGATATAGGTTTTCATTGATTTCAATTTAAGAACAACTATATCCAACTTTATAAGCCAAACATGTCATGAGCGACTTTGCACCCTATTTGATTTTTCCGGATAAGATATCCGTATGATTGTAGACATGTTCAACCAATAAAGAAAGAGAGACATTTGGATTGTAAAATCCTTGAATGGATACAAGATCCTTTTTCATTTGAGTCTCATAAGCTTTTTCACACATTTTTTGCAGTTAAGAAATGCAATCATCAAAACATGCTTTTTAAGATTAGCATTTAGCATGTCATTTAGCAATCATCATGTCATGGAGATCATTATAGGTCATTCAAATTAAATCCTATGTAAATATCTCCTAGTCCAAAAATGCATGTTTGAACATAAATATGACATGGATTGCAATACAAGCATTGATCACACTTATTGAATAGAAAATATGTATACATAGTGTAACCAAGCTTACTCAAGCAACAAAAAGAGAAGCACAAGATATTTTAAATTTTTTGCACGTGACTAGAATGCAAAATAGCTCTCTTTGCTTAAGTTCCCCATATGGGGTCAAAATCCACACCACTTCAATGAAGGGCATGTGGTCTAAAAGACTTACCAAGTCCATAGGACCTAGTTGAACCTATTTGAGACATGTTTGTCTCGTAGCAAGCGGGTTCGTCTTTTCTAATCCACTTAGGTGTCTCAATAACAAACCTAGTGGTCATAGGTTCTAGAGTTCTAGATGGCAAAGGATCATGCAAATGATTTTCTTCCTTTTTAAGGACATGCATCTTAGCTCTAGCCTTTTTCTTTTCAATCATGCATATAAGATTACATATTTAAATGTAATGCAAGCAACTTGGTCTAACATGACCAACAATACCACACAAATGACAAGAGGAGATAAGGTTAGGAATTATACCATTCCCTTGAGCATGCAAAAGTGCTTTCCCTTGTCATTGTGGTTGTCTTGGTAGTTGGATAGGATCTCTCCTCCTTTGATGATGACCAAGACAATGTTGCTTGCTCGGTTGAGCTTGCATGATTGATCACTTCCCTATTAGGATCGTAGGTTGAGGGAAGTTAGCCTTCTTGGTTGGTTAGACCAAGATTGAGGAAGGCTTGGGCTTGAAGCTCTTTGGTGATGTGAGCAACGCCCTTTCATCTTCGTCTCCTCTCTCACCTTAGAGGGACATCTCCTCATCGGAGTCATTTTCTTCTCTCTCAAATTCACTCATAGTGTTTGCGTTGAATGAATGCAAATGAGAAGAATGCAAGATGTATGTCAAAAACAATAATCATACAAAATGCACAACACACCAAAAATGAGCTTGGATCACCTAAGTATATCTAGGAACCCGCTCTGATACCAATTGAAAGTTCTCATGGTGTGTTCAATATAAAGCTAGAGGGGGGGTGAATAGATTTTATCTAATTATTACCCAATTTTCGCATGCATGTCAATTTTACGAAAATACCCCTAGCAAGTCAAAAATACATACAAGTGTAATAAGATGCGGAAATAGTAAATGACACTTGATGTTTACGTGGAAACCCAACCACTGGGAAAAACCACGGGCTGGTAAGTGCGCCACACTCGAACCTCGAAATCCACTATATGAAAAGACGGTTACACCCTCAAGTGATTCTCGGACCCTCACCCTAGATAACCTCAGGCTATGGACACTACCAATCGCCACTCTTGGTTCAATCCCTAGTGATATCCCCTGATACACTACTCTTGGCGTGAGCACCCTCTAATCTACCACGTGGGCCTTTTATAGCGGCTCTAGTCCAATTTGCTTGAGGCATAAGCACACTTAGCCCCAAGACTTCAATCTCTCAAAAGAGATGCACAACCCTATGTGAATATGTATGAATATTCAATTAATGCAATAAGAGCTAGGGTACTCTAAATGCTTACCTAGGATTATAAGATGACAATATAATCAATCCTAGATATCACATATAGCTATATGACATGGCATATAACTTTAGCTAAGTAAAGGATCACCAATCCTAGATACAAAGCTATCATATAAAACCCACAAACATTCAAAGGATTAACTAGTTGATTAAAAAACAATCTATCAACCTAGTTATCAATACATCACACAAGAATGTTCATGGCATAGCTTTTAGGCAATAATGACCTAATCAAATAAGCTATGAAAAATAATCTCAATCAATAAATGAGATCAATTAGCTAGATGGCATATGAACATTAAAGCCTAGCTAACAAATAATAACCCAATCAACACATAATCTCAATCTTATATGTAGAAATTAATCTAAACACATATAAGTAAAATATGAGATAAAATTGATAAGTAGAAACACTAATTATGTAAGATAAAAGTGTTCAACAAATCATACCATGTGTGTTGAAGAAGTCTCATGCATTAGCATATGCTAGATGATCCTAGATGATGCTTAGATGAAGATTTATGCATGTGGGAATGGGTTTAGAGAGATAAAGATATGATCTTTAAGCTTTCTCTCTCAAGTCTCTCTAAATATCTCTCTAGGGTTCTTATGATCAAAGACTTGTGTTCTGAACCAGAGATAAGGATGTATTTATAGAGACCAAAAACAGGGCAGGTGAAAATACAATTTTGCCCTTGAAACGCACCGATCGGCGGTTTCAATCGGCGGCCAGGCCGCCGAATTGAACCGCCGAATGGCTCCCGAGTGGAACAGGGGAACTTCGGCGACTTCGTTCGGCGGTTTGTAAACCGCCGATCCCAACCGCCGTTTTGGACCCAAGAGATATATTTCAATCAGGTCTCATTCGGCGGTTTCGAACGGCGGCCAGGCCGCCGAACGTAACCGCCGATTCACCAAAAATGGTGAAACCAAGGAGAAGCCAAAGGTATCTCCACCGGCGATCATCGCACAAAACAAAGTGAAACAAATTATAGCACGGTGTGTATAAAGCTATCTAGAGGGGGGGTGAATAGATTTTACGCTTTTTACCCAATTTTTCGTGTTAGTCAAAATTACGAAAATGCCCTCAAGATAATATAACCAAGCAATTGTAATATGGTGCGGAAATTAAAACAACACTTGGTTTTTACGTGGAAACCCTCACGGGAAAAACCACGGGCTATGTAAGTAAGCCACACTCGAACCTCGAATCCACTAAATGTGCAAACGATTACAACCTAATCCCGGAAGTAATCACACACCTACCTAATCCCGGTATGAGTGAACCTAGTCCAATTTGCTTGCGTTCTAAGCAACCTAATCCCAGATGCTACACACAAGACTTACTTTCTCTTTGAAGAGAATACAACCCTAAGTGAATATATGTGAATATCCAAAATGCAACATAGAGCAAGGGAAACCCTATATGCTTATCTAAGATGATTAATATGCAATTAAGAATAATCCTAGATATCAAAACTAAATGACATGTCAATTAGTTTAGCTAATCAATATTAAGCACAAAACCTAATATGCTAGCACAATATAAAATCTCAAACATACATCATACTCATCTCAATATTGTATCTAAAGCATACAAAATAACAAACAAGTAATTAATTGAGATTGCTAGATAAGAGAAACACAAAACATGTAAGATATTAGTGAAAAGCTTACCAAGCAAAGTATGATGAAGATTCCATGCTAGATGACATCTAGATGATCTAAGATGATGCTAGATGATGATTGATGATCATGAAAAGTGTTTGAGAATCAAGAATGGAGTTCTTGGAATTTTTCTTCTCTTTGAAAAATATCCTAAGTATGAATTCTGAATATGAACTCTCTTAATTGACCTAAAGTCAAAGTGGCATATATATAGGGGGCCAAATCAAAGTGTGGTCGTTTAAGTAAGTTTCAAAGAAACGCGCCAATCGGCGGTTTCAATCGGCGGCCAGGCCGCCGTTAATGACCGCCGAAATGAGCTCGTGAAGAACAGAGCATAAACGGCGGTTAATTCGGCTGTTTCGTGACCGCCGATTCCAACCGCCGAAACAGAACAGAGAGATCAAAATCAACCAGGTATGAACGGCGGTTTCATGCCCGCCGTTTCAACCGCCGAAATAGACTGAGAGATAAATCAATCAGGTCTTGAAACGGCGGTTTCAAACGGCGGTCGTGACCGCCGATATTAACCGCAGAAATGCTTCAGACCAATCTGGACTGAAACGGCGGTTTCATTCGGCGGCCAGGCCGCCGATAATAACCGCCGATCACCTAGATAGGTGAAAACCAAGGAGAAGCCAAGGGCATTCTCCATAGGCGGTCCTCGCGCTAAACCAAGCACATTCTCGTGCATGCGCGGACGTTTCCGAAAGTTATCGGGAAACGAATTACACAACAACAAGACACAATTACACACAACAAAATATAATAAATAAGTGCAAGTGTGAATTGTGACAAACGAAGAGAATGCACACATATGCAATGAATGTTTAGTGTGTGTGTGCAACTAATCTCTTCAAAGAAAAGTAAGCACATAGAAATTTACCTTCGGTGCTTATCAACACGAGGTCTTCAAAGGGCTTCAAACAAGAAGACCGATACTTAGGCTACCCTTACAAAGAACCCCCACATATGGTTTGATCACGAAATAAGCCAATTAAAAACAACGGGAATCCTTACACAAAGCACATTACCGTGCACGCGCGGACGTTTCCGAACATCCTTAGGGAAACGAATTACTCCACACTAAAAGCTAACATACATGAAGTGCAAGTGTGGGTATTGAATGCATCCTAATGCCTATCATGTCATGGCATTTCATATAAAAAGATGCAAACAATCTAATGCAAGAAGAGACATTGAATAAACAATAAAGCACAATGCACACAAAATATAAACACAACATTCAAGAATAAGAGTTATGCATGTTGTGTGTGTGTGCAACTATATCTCTTCAAGCCAAAGTAAGCACAAGATATACCTTTGGTGCTTGTCCTCTTGAGGTCTTGGAAAGGGTCTTTGATCTTCAACAAATCACCTAGACTACCCTTACAACCAAACCCCAACATGTGGTTTGACCACGAAATAAGCCAATCAATTAATGGGAATCCTTACACTATCAACCTTAGAGTCCTAACCCTAATCCAACTCTTTAGTGTTTAATCCTATTATGACTTTATAAAAGACTTCTTTATTTGACTAGATAAATAAATCTCTTATTTATCTACTTACCAAATAAAGTCTTTTATATTTATTATACTACCACAATAGTATACTACTAAGAAACATATTTCCTAGTCAGAAAAAGATTTTGATTCTTAATTAAATAATTAATCAATCAATTAATTAATTTCCATTTAATCAAATAATAAAATAAAATAATATATTAGACTTTTATACAAGCCTTGCCACCCATATATACATGAAAGTAATAAAATAACGCTCGGTGTGTATGATAAATATATCTAGAGGGGGGGGGGGGGGGGGGGGGGGGGGGGGGGGGGGGGGGGTGAATAGATTTTAACTATTATTACCCAATTTTCTCATGCAAGTCAATTTTACGAAAATGCCCCTACTAGTCAAAAATACAAGCAAGTGTAATATAGTGTGGAATTTAAATAACACTTGATGTATACGTGGAAACCCAACCACTGGGAAAAACCACGGGCTGTTTAGTGCGCCACACTCGGACCTCGAAATCCACTAATCGAATTGGAGTTTACAACCTATGTAGACCTCGTCTAACACTCCAGTCAATAACCCCCCACTTCTACCACTCGGGCCTTTAAAAGTGGCTCTAGTCCTAATTGCTTGAGGCCTAAGCAATCTTAGCCCTAAGACTTAATTCTCAATGAAGAGATTATGCAACCTATGTGAATATGTTTAAATATTCAAATAACAAACAAGGCTAGGTAACCTTAGACGCTTATCTAGGATGATGATATAATCAATTTAAATCAACCCTAGATATCAATTGCTAAATGACATGTCAAATAGCTTAGCTAATCAAGATTAATCAAAAACCTAATTAGCTATCACAAAACAACACTCAATCAATTCATCACAATTAATTCTCTATTCTTGTATTTATCATATGATCAAAAACATACAAGTAAATTAAAAGAGAATATGCTTGATAGTAAAATACTAAAATAAGATGAAATTAATCAAAATCTTACCAAGCATGTTGTGATGATGCAAACCCAATCATGGATGAATGCAAGATGAACTTTGATGCAAAAAGGAATGTATTTGAGTGTTTAAATGAGAAAACTTGGTTGCTTTTTCTCACAAAATCGCTCTTTAAAAAATATAGGGTTCTTGATGATTAAAGAGTCATAGTCAGAATATGAGAAAATGAGATATTTATAGGCATGAAAAACAAAGCATGTGAAAAGACAAGTTTGCCCTTGAAACGCACCAATCGGCGGTTTCAATCAGCGGCCAGGCCACCGATTACGACCGCAGAATTAAGCCCGTGAAGAACAGAGCATCAACGGCGGTTTCATTCGGCGGTTTCGTGACCGTCGATCCAACCGCCGAATCAAACCCGAGATATTAAATCGATCAGGTATGAACGACGGTTTCAAACGGCGGTCGTGACCGCCGATCGTGACCGCAGAATTGCTCCAGACACTTCTGGATGCAAATGGCGGTTTCATTCGGCGGCCAGGCCGCCGATCATAACCGTCGATCACCAACAGAGGTGAAAACCAAAGAGAAACCAAGGGCATTCTCCCTGGGCGGTCTTCACGTAAAACCTAGCACATTCTAGTGCATGCGCGGACGTTTCCGAACACTATTGGGAAACGAATTACTAAGCACATATACACACAACAAGATATCAAACAAAGTGCTAGTGTGTAAAATGACATGTGAAGAGTATGCACACAAGATCAAGTATGCTAAGTGTGTGTGTGCTAACTAAATCTCTTCAAAGAAAACCAAGCACTAGAAATTATACCTTTGGCGTGCTTGTCTCTTGAGGTCTTGGAAGGGCCTTCGAGCTTAAAGATCAATCACCTAAACTACCCTTACACAAACAACCCCAATATGTGGTTTGTCCACGAAATAAGCCAATCAAGATATTGTAATCCTTACAATACATACATGGGCTATATATTATTTTCTCATTCTATTAAATCCATTGGACCTTAATGAAAAGGCCCACATGTGAACTAGGCACATTCTTACTAAAAGAAACAAGTCTACATGCCTTAATACAATTCTAGATGGACCCATAAATTTGTCCGGTAGAATATATCAAGTGATCCATGCAAGTCCGTGTGGATTGGGGATCTTGGCGGGCCTATCTAAATTTAAGC
The DNA here is from genome assembly GCA_008009225.1 of Acer yangbiense. Taxonomy (NCBI): domain Eukaryota; kingdom Viridiplantae; phylum Streptophyta; class Magnoliopsida; order Sapindales; family Sapindaceae; genus Acer; species Acer yangbiense. Next base: position 19,924,626 of record CM017771.1, read on the forward strand.
TCCAATAGACATAACCCAATCACAATCAACAAATGATTCACTTAGGTTCAATCTATTAATTTTAGTTCATTCCACTAAAGAACTAAAATTGCACTCTTAAATAAAGATGGAATAAGTAAATGATTCTCATTCATACCCTAGACAATCTTATAGGAGATAGTGAATCCTCGTGAAGAATATCAATAATCGCCAAGAGCTCATAGACCGCCTATAGCTCTCCAAGTTACCATATTTACTCATATGACCACATTTTGAACTTGGATATTTTGACTTGTCCAGAAGCCATGTTTCAATAGACTCTATTGAAAACTTAACGTTAAGATTTAATATCCAATACCTCAAAACATCCATTTGATGATATTCTACTCTCATTTAAAAAATGGAGCCACAATGTCCATATCTATAAATGAAGTCTTCTATCGATTAACAAATGAATATCACCAAACTATCAAGGATAGACTATGCTATATAATCGTACTCATTGTTAACTCAAATGATACCACTCGCAACCATAAGTCCATCATTTATCTCAGGATTAAGATAAACTCTCTGATTGTCCTGATAATGAAAAGACTATTATCTATTGACGGTTCTAGATAAAGTATTTCATTGTGATCCAGTTTAATGCACCCAGTGCACTAGATTCTTTAACTCGAAGACCCTCCGATGATTTTAGACTCATCATAACACATTTGATCTCACTCAAATGCTAGTAAAAGAATTCTACAACTTTAACAAGATAAAGGTGCCCAACCTTTAACTTAAGTTGTGAACATTATTCAAGACTAACTAAAGAATTGTGTCTACCTCATACATATCCAGATGTACGAACAATTCTTCTTTTCTCATAGTATTTTGACCTTATGATTATTTACTTTTGACAATTATAATATTCAATCTATAAATGTTATAAGATTTGTTTAAATCAGAAATCACTTTATTAATATGAAAATATTGTCAAAAACAATATTACACTCTTGCTATTGAGCATAATCCTAACAATCTCTCACTTGCGCTATAGCAAATATGTTATATCTCTCATTCCCATGTTCTCTAGGTGCCCATCAAAACTCTTATGTGGTAGAGCCTTTGTGAAGGGATCCGCTAGATTTTCTGCTGACGCAATTTTGGTAATCATCACGTCACCCCTATGCACAATCTCCCTAAGAAGATGATACTTCATTTCAATGTGTTTTCCTCTCTTATGACTTCTTGGTTCTCTCGAATTAGCCACTGCTCCACTATTATCACAGTAGATAGTGATCTGCTTATTCACACTGGGAACCATTTCCAAGTCAATCAGGAATTGGAGGAGCCAAACAGCCTCTTTAGCAGCTTCGCATGCAGCAACATACTTAGCTTCCATGGTGGAATCAACAATACAAGATTGCTTGATACTCCTCCATATGACTGCTCATCTTCCAACAGTAAACACATATCCTGGTGTGGATTTTTTGGTAGTCAGAATCCGACTAGAAATCAGAATTTGTATACCCAACGAGAATCAAATCCCCTCCTGAGTATACAAGCATATTATCTCTCGTTCTCCTGAGATACTTGAAAATATGCTTGACTGCCGTCTAGTGATCAGGACCAGGTTTCGATTGAAACCTGCTAACTATGCCCACAGCAAAACAAATATCTGGTTTAGTGCAGAGCATTGCATACATGAGACTTCCAACTGCCGAGGCATTTGGAATCCTACTCATGAATTGCTCTTCATGCTCATTCTTAGGAACTTGTTCCTTAGAAAGTTTGATTCCATTTCTGAAAAGTAACATACCTTTCTTGGAATCTTGCATGGAAAATCTAGACAAGATTTTATCTATGTATGAAGCTTGGGATAGTGCAATCGTTCTATTCTTTCTATCCCTTATTACTTGGATACCAAGAATATAACTTGCTTCTCCTAAGTCCTTCATATCAATTTGTTTTGCTAACCATTCTTTTACTGATGTCAATACACCTACATCGTTTCCGATGAGTAGTATATCATCAACATAAATAATTTAGGAAAACCAACTTGTCGCCATTAATCCTTTTGCATACACAAGGTTCATCACAGCTTGATCTAACCATATGTTCCAGGATCAGGATGCTTGCTTTAATCCATATTTGGATTTTTGCAACTTGCAATGCCTTTTTCTAATGGCGACCATCAACATGCTCCATTGCTTCCTTATATGTGTAGGGATTATCGTCGTCCGGAAGATTCTCCATTGATTCTCCCAGACCGATGTGTCTCTCGGGTTTTCTACAAACCCTCCCATTACAATAAGGAATGGTAGGTTGTTGATTTTGTGATGGTGCGAAACTTATAAATGGGCTAGGTTGTGTAACCTCTTGTGGAATTGTATCTCCTGACATCTCATTCAGGACAATTCTACTTTTGGGTACAAAATCATTCATATAGTCATTTTCTAGAAATTTAGCATTTGTTGAAACAAATACTTTAAGATCTGAAGGACTATAGAAATAATATCCCTTAGTTTCTTTTGGATACCCCATAAATATGCATGTTTCCGAACGTGACTCCATCTTTTCTGTCTTTCCTTTTAACACATGCGTAGGACAACCAAATATCCTTAAGTGTTGTAAACTAGGCTTTCGCTCAGTCCACAACTCATGCGGTGTTTAAGGAACCGACTTAGATGGTACATCATTTAGAATGTATATTGCAGTTTGTAAAGCATATCCCCAAAAAGAAATAGGAAGTGTTGAATAACTCAATATAGACCTAACCATGTTCAAAAGAGTTCTATTTCTCCTTTCTGCCACCCCATTCTGTTGAGGTGTACCTGGTGTAGAAAACTGAGAAATAATTCCATTATCAACAAGATATTGCTGAAACTCACCAGATAAATATTCTCCACCACGATCAGATCTCAAGATTTTTATATGTTTATCTAGCTGATTTTCCACTTCAGCTTTAAATGCTTTGAACATGTCAAAAGCATCAGACTTATGTCTCATGAGATATACATAGCCAAATCTCGAGTAATCATCTGTGAAAGTGATGAAGTACTCATATCCATCTCTAGCTTGAATGCTCATAGGACCACATACATCAGTATGCATTAATCATAAACATTCAGTGGCTCTTGTGCCTTTGGTCCTGAACGACCTTTTGGTCATTTTACCTTCCAAACAGGATTCACAAGTTGGTAGATCATCAACCTTTAAGTCACTTAAAGGTCCATCACTAACCAATCTTTTAATCCTATTAAGGTTAATATGACCTAGGCACAAATGGCATAGGTAGGTTTCATCTTATGATAATTTTTACTCTTTTATGGTTAGGTTGCGTTAATTCTGTGTCTAACAAGTGAGAGATATTTCTATGTAAATAGAATAGACCATTTTCCAATGTACCTTTGCAAACAAATTTGTCATCTTTACTAATAATAAAAAATTTATTAAAAGTAACTGAATATTCAAATTTATTTAAACAAGAAACTGAAATTAAATTTTTCTTGAATTGAAGTACATAATAAATGTCTATCAAATCTAAATTCCTACTAGAATCTAGATTAACTCTAATATCTCCCACTGCACTAGCAACACCAACGCTCCGTTTCCTAAACACAAGTTGATTTCATTCTTATTCAGCCTTCTCCTTTCTTGAAACCCCCATAAGGAATTACAAACATGATTATTGGCTACTGAGTCTACGATCCAAGAATCTATAGAATCTGTTAGTAAACATGTTTCAAGATAATTCACATTACCTTGTTCTTTCTTATTCTGAGACTTTGGGCAATTACTTTTCCAATGTCTCTTTTCACCACAAAAGAAGCACTTCCTTTTTATCTTGGTTACTTTCTTAGTCTCCTTCTTGGTAGGCCCAAGTTGCTTTTTCTTCTGTTATCCCTTGACCTTCTGACGGGTCTTAACAGTAGCAACTTTACCAACCATATGAATCTCTTCTAGAGACATCATCATATCAACAGCAAACCTCATTCCTTCATGCTGCTGTTGCAACACGTCTGAGATGGTAGCCATTTGGCCATCTCATTCAGGGTCTTCCACTGCTCATACTCGTCTCTTTGCATCACATTCACTCCAAGTGGCGGCCATCACTTTTGCCATCTTATTCTTCAAATTCCCACAATCGGGTGAGATGTGTCCTATACCACCACACTCATAGCATTGGACCAATTTCTTTTCACTCTTCTCTTGTCTAGGCTCAAAACTCTTGAAGGGAGCCTTTTTCTTCAAGTCTTGGCCTTTGGATCCAAAACCTTTCTTCTCGAATTTGACAAATTTCTTGAATTTTCTAAGCATCAAAGCCATGTCTTCATCCGAGTCACCTTTTTCCTCCTTCTCAACCTTGGAAGCTTTCAAAGTAATCCCTTTTTGCTTTTTAGGAGGTGAAATACTAGGAGCCTTCCTAGATTCATAGGCAAGGAGTCTTCCAATTACCTCACTCGGCTTCATATCCTTATATCCACTATTTTCTTCTAAAGCCGTCACCTTTGCTTCAAATCTAGCAGGGAGAGACCTCATAATTTTTTGCTTGACTCTCCTATCTGTATAAGGGTCACCGAGTTGATGGCTTTGATTTACAATATCCATCAACTTGACTTCAAAGTCATTGAAGCATTCGTCCTCCTCCATCTTGAGCAACTCAAATTGCGTTTGAAGGACTTGAAGCTTGGAATCCTTGACAACATCGGTTCCTTCATGTGCAACCTCTAGGATTTCCCATGCCACCTTGGATATCCTAGTTTTTTGAATTAGTTTGTACTGATTTTCATCCACTACACATAGAAAAGCGTGCCAAGCCTTCCTATTCCATTTTGAAGTCTCAAACTCTTCAATGGACCACTGAGCCTTAGGCTTGAGTACTTCTTCTCCACCACCCGTGGGAGTCATCTTAGGAGCCACATACCCATCTTCAATTGTCATCCATGCCCTATCATGGATTTGACACAAGTATGCCTCCATCTTGCCTTTCCATGAGGCATAATTCACACCGGTGAGGAAAGAAGGTCGTGTACTTGACGCACCCTCTTGGTTGCCACCGTATCCACTCATTGTATAATGAATGAATTCAAATGAATGCAAAATGTATGAATGAGCAAAAATCACACAAATGCAAAACACACCAAAAAATGAGCTAGGATCACCTTAGTATATCTAGGAACCCGCTCTGATACCAATTGAAACGAATTAACGGTGTGTTCAATATTAATCTAAAAGGGAGGTGAATAGATTTTAACTATTATTACCTAATTTTCGTATGCAAGTCAATTTTACGAAAATGCCCCTACTAGTCAAAAATACAAGCAAGTGTAATATAGTGCGGAATTTAAATAACACTTGATGTATACGTGGAAACCCAACCACTGGGAAAAACCACGGGCTATTTAGTGCGCCACACTCGGACCTCGAAATCCACTAATTGAAATGGAGTTTACAACCTATGTAGACCTCGTCTAACACTCCGGTCAATTACCCCCCACTTCTGCCACTCGGGCCTTTAAAAGTGGCTCTAGTCCAATTGCTTGAGGCCTAAGCAGTCTTAGCCTCAAGACTTAATTCTCAATGAAGAGATTATACAACCTATGTGAATATGTATAAATATTTAAATAACAAATAAGGCTAGGTAACCTTAGATGCTTATCTAGGATGATTGATGCAGTAAAATCTGTGTTCAATTTACTAAGAAAGTTCGTTCACTGGGATCGGTGATTCTATCGGTCAAAGCCAATTAATCTAGTAAGGATTACTCTAAGTGCAAAAAACTAAATTGCATAATGCTTTGTTTTGGAAATTGTTTAATTCTAAAATTAACCTAGATTATGACTACTTGAACTAAAGACTAAAATCGAATCAAATCAAATCAAAAATCACACACAAGGAATGAATATATGGAGAGAAAAACTAGGGAATCGATGCACCTTTCTTAGACACTCAATGCTCTCAATCAGTCTCAATAAATACTTCAATAAAGTTTAGGGCTTGTTTTGATAAACAATTAAGAACGAATCTCTTTTCTACCACTTGCACAAAGGCCATGTATCAAGTAATAGTAACGAAATCCTTTAGAACAAAACTCTAAGCTAAATCAATGCAACAAGGCCATGCAAACATTAACTTTCAAAATCTATTAAGCTTATGATCATGGTTTAAATGGAAAAGGCCATTCACATCTAAACCCTAATCTCATGGATAAACTAAATCACAAACCCATATCAATTGAGGCCACAAAATAATATGAATAAGTAATGTAGAGCAATTAATTCAATAGACAAGACTAAAACCCAATTGATTAACAAAAGATAGACTAATTGATTACATATAGTTGTCCAAAATTGGTTACATCAATCCCCTAATAAAGGTTTAGTTACTCATCAATGGAGAGAACAAAAACATAGAAGAGATGTAAAGAAAACCCATATTTATCTTGATAGCTTCTTGGCTGGAAATCTCCTTCTTCTTGCTTCCAAGAATCCTCCAAGGATGGATGATGTGAATGAAAGAATCAATGGAATGAATGAATGTGAAAGAATGGTGTTTTTGGGTCTAATACCCTTGTGGTGGCCCTCTTTCTCGATCTGATCGTGGTTCTCTTAAATATCTCTTTTTTTTCTTTCATTTAGGGCTTCTGCCTTGTCCTGAGGAAACGAGGAAAGCGGATTACCGCTGCCCGTACCGCTGTGTAGGCACTTGCATGGGCAGCGGAAATCCAAAGGCAACATTCTGATATGGCTCGCTGGGTAGGCCGCTTGGGAGGCACTTGCCTCCTGAGCTGTATGGGCTGCGGTAATGCATTCTTCTTGACCGCCTAGCGTGCCGCCGATGGTGCACTTACCTGATGAGCGGCACCGGCCGCAGTAAATGGCAAATTTAGCCTCTTCTTCCTCTTATGACTCCATCTTCTCCGAGAGACCTACAAAGGCTTAACAAACACATCAACCCACCAAAAGGACCCAAGAAACAAGCATATACATAGGAAAAATGGGCAAAATATAAGCATAGAATTAGACTGATCAATGATGATATAATCAATTAAATCAACCCTAGATATCAATTGCTAAATGACATGTCAAATAGCTTAGCTAATCAAGATTAATCAAAAACCTAATTAGCTATCACAATACAACACTCAATCAATTCATCACAATTAATTCTCTATTCTTGTATTTATCATATGATCAAAAACATGCAAGTAAATTAAAAGAGAATAGCTTAATAGTAAAAATACTAAAATGAGATGAAATTAATCAAAATCTTACCAAGCAAGTTGTGATGATGCAAACCCATTCATGGATGAATGCAAGATGAACTTTGATGCACAAAGGAATGTATTTGAGTGTTTAAATGAGCAAACTTAGTTGTTTTTTCTCTCAAAATCTCTCTTTAAAATATAGGGTTCTTGATAATCAAAGAGTCATATTTAGAACAAGAGAAAGTGAGATATTTATAGGCATGAAAAACAGAGCATGTGAAAAGACAAGTTTACCCCAGAAATCGCACGATCGACGGTTTCATTCGGTGGCCAGGCCACCGTTTACAGCCACCGAATTGAACCCGAGAAGAACAAGGAAACAACGGCGGTTTCAATCGGCGGTTTCAATCGGCGGTTTTGAAACCACCGAACCAACCGCGGAATCAAACCCGAGAAATAAATCAATCAGGTATGATCGGCGGTTTTGAACGGCGATCGGTGGCCACCGATTGTAACCGTAGAATCACTCCAGACCTTTTTGGACTGAAACGACGGTTTCAATTCGGTGGCCAGGCCGCCGATCAAACCGCCGATTCACCAGTGATGGTGAATCTAAAAGAGAAGCCAAGAGCATTCTCCGTGGGCGGTCTTTGTGCAAAACCAAGCACATTCTAGTGCATGCTTTTGCGTGGACGTTTCCGAACACTATCGGGAAACGAATTACTAAGCACATATACACACAACAAGATATCAATCAAAGTGCTAGTGTGTAAAGTGACATGTGAAGAGTATGCACACAAATGCAAGTATAAGTGTGTGTGTGCATTCTAAGTCTCTTCAAAGAAAAACCAAGCACTAGAGATTATACCTTTGGTGTGCTTGTCTCTTGAGGTCTTGGAAGGGCCTTCAAGCTTGAAGTTCAATCACCTAAACTACCCTTACATAATCAACCCCAACATGTGGTTTGTCCACGAAATAAGCCAATCAATATATGGGAATCCTTACACATGCATCTTAGCTCTAATCTTTCTCTTTTCAATCATGCTTCTAGTTCTACACATTTTAATGTATTGAAAGCATCTTGGTCTTATATGACCATCAAAACCATAAAAATGACATATAGGAATGAAATAAGGAATCATACCTTGTCCTTGTGAATGAGTAGATTTAATCCATCTTCGTTATTGAACCGGTCTAGCTTGCTTCCTAGGTTGAGTTTGCATGATCGGTTGCTTTCCTTTACGAGCCAAGTGTTGAGAATTGTTATCTTGAGGGACTCTAGTGAGTTGAGCTTGAGGTTGCCTTTTTGACACCACCTTCACTTGTGCATTCTTTGAACATTGTCCTAATTCTATCTTCTTAGGATTTTGCACCGGTGAAACATCTTTGTTGCCCAAGCTCTTAACAAACACGGTCTTGTTAGAGGTAGAGATCTTCTTACCATCTTCATACCCAAGACCCTTTTTGTCACACGGATTCTTTCCAACACTAAGCAAATGATCAAGCTTTTGAGTACTAGAAGTCATCCTAGTCATAGACTCTTTTACTTCTTCAAGCTCCCTCTTTAGACTTTCTTCATTCCTCTTAGATAAGTCTAAATCCTTTCTTAGCTTATCTTCTACCTTCTTGGATTTTTCCACTTGTTCACTTAAGTGGTCATTATGAGATAAAAGCTCAAGATTCTCTTCTCTTAACATCTTGATCTTTTTCGTAGTCTTCATCTCTAAGCTTTTGAACTCCACGTAATGTTCAACAAGAACCTTTCTCTCCACATATCCATTTGTGGAGTGAATTGAGGAGTCATCTTCACTTGAGTCATTTTCCTCTTGACTCTCTTCCTCTTCTTCACTTCTACCTTTGCTCTTGTGAGAAGAGGCAAAAGCTATGAAGTTAGCCACTTCATCATCCGAAGTCTCATCTCCTTCATTGGAATCATTACTACTACCACTCCATGTGGTGGCCATCACTTTACCTTTCTTCTTATCATTGTGATTAGCACATTCGGGGGCAAAGTGACCTATGCCACCACATTCATAACATCGGACCCCTTTCCTTTCGGTCTTCTCTTGCCTAGGCTCAAACTTGTTGTAGGAACCCTTTTTCTTGAAGTTTTAACCTTTGGAACCAAAGTCTTTTTTCCTGAACTTCATAACCTTCTTGAATCTATTCACAAATAATGCAAGGTCTTCGTCCGAGTCATTCTTTGCCTCTTTTTCATCCTTGGAGGCTTTCAAAGCAATTCCTTTTTGCTTTTTAGGAGGTGTGGAGATAGGACCCTTCATAGACTCATAAGCTAGAAGTCTCTCAATCACCTCATTTGGCTTCATATCCTTGTATCCACTATTCTCCTCTAAAACCGTTACCTTGGATTCAAACCTATCGGGGAGAGACCTCATAATTTTCTGCTTAACTCTCCTATCCGAATACGGGTCTCCGAGTTGGTGACTTTGATTAACGATATCCATCAATTTGATTTCGAAGTCATTAAAGCATTCATCCTCTCCCATCCTAAGTAACTCGAATTGAGTTTGGAGGACTTGAAGCTTGGATTCCTTCACCACCTCGGTTCCTTCATGTGCAACTTGTAATATGTCCCAAGCCACTTTCGCAATCTGAGTGTTCTGAATTAGCTTATACTGATTTTCATCCATTGCACAAAGAATTGTGTGCATAGCCTTCATATTCCACCTTGAAGCCTCAAATTCTTGTGGACTCCATTGAGCCTTTGGCTTCAACACATCTTCTCCTCCACCCGCGGGAGTCATCATAGGTAGATCATATCCATCCTCCACCACCATCCACGCATGGTCGTGTATTTGACATATGTAGGATTCTATCTTTCCCTTCCATGAGGAATAGTTCAACCCGGTAAGAAGTGGAGGCCTTGTGCTAGAAGCACCCTCGTTGCCACCACCATTTCCACCGTTTCCACTCATAGTGTTTATGAATGAATGAAATGTATGCAAAATGTATGAATGAACAAAAAATCACACAAATGCAAAACACACCAAAATGAGCAAGGATCACCTAAGTATATCTAGGAACCCGCTCTGATACCAATTGAAACAAATTACGGTGTGTTCAGTATTAATCTAGAGGGGGTGAATAGATTTTATCCAAGTTTACCAAATTTTCGTGTATGGTCAAGATTACAAAATACCCCTAACTAGTCAATATAATATAGCAAGTGTAATATGGTGCGGAATATAAATAACACTTGATATTTACGTGAAAACCCTCATGGGAAAAACCACGGGCTAATAAGTGCGCCACACTCGAACCTCGAATCCACTAAATGTGTTAACGATTACAACCTAATCCCAGTATATAATCACACACCTACCTAATCCCAGTATAAGTGGACCTAGTCCAATTGCTTGTGATTTACGCAACCTAATCCCTGAAGCAACACAAGTCTCAATTCTCAATGAAGAGATAATAAATCCTATGTGAATATGAAATACTCAAAATGCAATTAGAGCTAGGAAACCCTATATGCTTATCTAGGATGACAATATTGCAATTAAAATAATCCTAGAAATCAATAGCTAAATGACATGTCAAAAAGCTTAGCTAAACATAGATTATGAAAACCTAGATAGCTATCACAATACAACACTCAATCAATTCATCACAAACAATCTCTATCTTGTATCTAGCATATGATCTAAAAACATACAAGTGAATAAAGAGATGACTTGTTAAGAAAGATACTAAAATTAGATGAAGTTAGTAAAAATCTTACCAAGCAATATGTGATGATGCTAAACCATGCATGGATGAACTTTGATGCACAAAGGAAAAGTGTTTGAGTGATCAAAGATTATCAAAGATGAGTTCTTGATTAAAAATCTCTCTTTGAAAAAGCTCTCAATTAAAAATATGATTTTTGAGTCATTACTTTGACCTAAGAACAAAGAGGCATATATATATAGGAGGTCAAATTGAAGCTGTGTCGTTTTGGCTAAAATCAGTTGTCGCCATTTGTCTCAGGGCGACCTCGTGGTGACCTCGATTTTTCTTCTATGTCGTCATTTGAGGTCACCATTTGTCTCAGGGCGACCTCTGACGCAACACATAAAAACTTCATTGTCGCCATTTGTCTCAAGGCGACCTTGTGGCGACCTCACACCTGATTGAATTTCAGGAGTAAATGTCAATGTTGCCATGGTGATAACATCAAATGGCGACCCCAACAAAGGGCAAAAATGCCCTGTTTCCACATGAGCACAATGTGTAAGTGTGCAAAGTGGTGAAACCAAAGGAGAAGCCAAGGGCATTCTCTGAAGGCGATCTTCGTGGTGAACCAAGCACACATTCGTGCATGCGCGGACGTTTCCGAACAATATCGGAAAATGAATTATAAGACACATAAACACAAAACAATATACAACATCAAAGTGCAAGTGAAATGTGACATGTGAAGAGAATGCACACATATGCAAGTATGCTAAGTGTGTGTGTGCAACTAAATCTCTTCAAAGAAAACTAAGCACTAGAAATTATACCTTTGGAGTGCTTGTCACCTTGAGGTCTTGAAAGGGCCTTTGAGCTAAATCCTCGATCACCTAAACTACCCTTACAAATCAAACCCCAACATGTGGTTTGTCCACGAAATAAATCAATCAATGAATGGGAATCCTTACACACTTAATGGCAAGGCCTATAAAGTTTTTAATCTAAAGACTCGAAGTTTTATGGAATCATCAAATGTTGTCTTTGATGATTGTAGGCCCAAACATGATAACCATGAGGAGGATGTTTGTGAGATAGATGACCTTCCGTTGAAGGAGAATGGTGAGACTTCAAGTGATGTGAAGTCAAACCAAGATGAAGAGGATGATTTACCTCTTAATAAAGTTCCTCCTTTGGACTATAATGAACCCGCTCCTTGGGTTAGAAAACTCCATGATAAAGATGATATCATTGGAGATGTTAGAGAGGGTGTTAGAACTAGGCGTCAAATAGCTAATCAAATTAGCTATACTTGTTACACCTCTCAAATAGAACCCAAAAAGGTTGATGAAGCCTTGAAGGATGAGTTTTGGGTTCTTGCCATGCAAGAAGAGCTAAACCAATTTGAGAGAAATGAGGTTTGGACTCTTGTTCCTAGACCTAGAAACACCAATGTCATAGGCACTAAATGGGTGTTTAGGAACAAATCCGATGAGGATGGCAACATTGTGCGAAACAAGGCAAGGCTTGTTGCACAAGGATACTCTCAAATTGAGGGTATTGACTTTGAGGAGACTTTTGCTCCCGTTGCCCGTCTTGAGTCCATAAGGCTTCTCTTATCCATTTCTTGTGTGTACAAGTTCAAATTAGACCAAATGGATGTCAAGAGTGCCTTCCTCAATGGCTTATTGCATGAGGAAGTGTTTGTTGCGCAACCGAAAGGGTTTGTGGATCCACACCACCCCTCTCATGTCTATCGCCTCAAGAAGGCTCTATATGGGTTGAAACAAGCACTGAGGGCTTGGTATGTGTTAGACCTAGACCTAGAAACACCAATGTCATAGGCACTAAATGGGTGTTTAGGAACAAATCCGATGAGGATGGCAACATTGTGCGAAACAAGGCAAGGCTTGTTGCATAAGGATACTCTCAAATTAAGGGAATTGACTTTAAGGAGACTTTTACTCCCGTTGCCCGTCTTGAGTCCATAAGGCTTCTCTTATCCATTTCTTGTGTGTACAAGTTCAAATTAGACCAAATGGATGTCAAGAGTGCCTTCCTCAATGGCTTATTGCATGAGGAAGTGTTTGTTGCGCAACCGAAAGGGTTTGTGGATCCACAGCACCCCTCTCATGTCTATCGCCTCAAGAAGGCTCTATATGGGTTGAAACAAGCACCGAGGGCTTGGTATGTGTTAGACCTAGACCTAGAAACACCAATGTCATAGGCACTAAATGGGTGTTTAGGAACAAATCCGATGAGGATGGCAACATTGTGCGAAACAAGGCAAGGCTTGTTGCACAAGGATACTCTCAAATTAAGGGTATTGACTTTAAGGAGACTTTTGCTCCCGTTGCCCGTCTTGAGTCCATAAGGCTTCTCTTATCCATTTCTTGTGTGTACAAGTTCAAATTAGACCAAATGGATGTCAAAAGTGCCTTCCTCAATGGCTTATTGCATGAGGAAGTGTTTGTTGCGCAACCGAAAGGGTTTGTGGATCCACACCACCCCTCTCATGTCTATCGCCTCAAGAAGGCTCTATATGGGTTGAAACAAGCACCGAGGGCTTGGTATGTGTTAGGTTTATAGTTTGTGTTGGCATAAATTCCATATCAAAACGTGTTTCTCTTGTAATGTTTAGTGGTTCATATATTGAAGATTTAAGAAGACGAAGAATGTCTCGACCACAATTCATGCAAGTAGCCGGCATTAAAGAGATATGTGCATCATTGATCATCAAAGGTAATATAAGACCTCATATCTCTTACAAGGCTAGGCACACACACACACACATGGCATCCTTGTGTGTTCCTTCATGGTTAAACATCATTTATATATCACTTTTACACACTTGATAATATATGCTCATGCATTTATACTATCTTGGCAAACTTTGCTTATTGCATGTTCTAGGACTATGTCTAGGAAATAGCATATGTGTGTGTCTTTGTGTTTGTATGTTTCCATATTTTTGTATTTAGACTTGAATATGCTCTATTATGATTCCTTATTGAGTTCCGGTCGTTTCGGTTACTCATTCATTTAGTTTCGAGTCCAAACGATGTAGCTATGCTACTTTTTGTTCTCATTCGTTGAGTTGACTTCATCGTCGTTTTCCAAGATGATTTCTCAACCATTTTTCAAAGTTGTGTAGTCGTTGTTGTGCATGAGGGAGTCACGGTTTGTAATCCAAAAACGGATTCAAAATCGGAGTTCGGATGCCCAAGACACGGCTGAAGAACGTGAGGGAGAGTGCGAGGGCGAAAGTGGCCAAGAGGCCACGTGTGCCCAAGCCGTGTGGGAGCCGTGGGCCCCACGGCCAAAGGGGCTCTCTGCCCCCGTGTGGCCCACGCGCCCCCCACGGGGCTGGGCTGAGGTGGCCCCCTTGTGATTGGCCAAAAATTGCCTTCTCTCTCCTCCTTTTTATTTCCCTCCATTCCCTCCATTTGTTTTCAAGAAGAAAAATTGCAAAAATCCCGTCAGATTTTTCTCCCAAATTTTCTCATCTTCCAAACACCATAACTTCTTCATACGAAGTCGGATTTGAGTGATTCAAGTTGGAGAACGTTCGTAATCGAGTCCTCTACCGTTTCCAAGTGGTTTGGTGGCTGTTTGATTGAGTGTTCTGGTGGTTCCACACAGAAATCCGAACCAGCTCGTGAATCCAAGGTATTGGTCTTATCTTTGGGGTTTCTTTCTTTTTAACCTTCAATTTGCTTGGGGTTTCTTCTTCTATATGTATGTTTATGTTTGGTGAATGCTATTGAGAAAGATAGCTTCATAATCATTCTAATCAAAAGTCTATTTAGAGACAAATATGGACTGGTTTCTATGATTCTAGGGTTTTCACATGTTTGTGAGTTGTATTGTGATTAGAATGACATCTTAGGTTGTTTGTAACTTGATTGAATCAATTTTGTGATAAATGACCTTGAGATTTGATTTTATCCTTTGATTGATGAAATCTAGGATTATTGTATTTGTATGTGTTTTAGAGCAATTTAGGATTTAATTGATTTATATCTTGAATCCTTGCTCTATATTTTTTGGCTAGAATATTGATTGATTAAATCTCATATACCTAGCGTTTTATTGTATGTTGATAGCATCTTAAACTTGTTCTTCATGAATATATTTTGTTCAAGTGTTGTATGTGTGAATGAGACTTTGAGCTTATGTGTTTGGTGTTTACACATGCTTTAGGTTTTATTCTTGTATTTTGCATCTAGACTTTTATTACTTGTGATATCACATGTTTAGGTCTATTTGTTCCATAGAATGTATTGATCACATGTTCTATGTTGAATTGATTGTTTGCATCATTTGCATTCACATGATCACACTAGGAAGTCCTTGTAAAAGGCATGAAGTCTTGGTTAGAGTCGGGATGAATCGGATAGCCAAGCAAGAAGACTTGTCTAGAGTCGGGATGACTCGGATAGGTAAGCAAGAAGTCATGGCTAGAGTCGGGAGGACTCGGATAGTCATGCATGGGAGGCTCCCTAGAGGCATGAGTGCCTTGGATAGGGAGTTGGCATTATATTGGTAGACCTAGGCGTATGGTTAGACATAGACTCCAAAAGAGCAGGGTACACGGGAGGTGTATGCACTCTTGAGGAATTTCTAATCTTCCATCGATGTTGGTTTTGTGTATTGTCCAATATATGGTGGTTCCGCATCATTGAGGGATTTCATACTTTCCAATAGGGTTGGGTAGACTTAGACTCCACTAGGTTGGGTGAGCTAAAGATTGGTCACTTTGTGGATTCTTTATTTTTATCATCTAATATATATAGTACCCAATGGTTGTAGTTCAACCCGTGGATGTTTCCTCCTTGGAGGTTTTACCACAATAAAAAATCTCTTGTGTTAATTCTTCCTATCTATATCTTTTATATTTTATATGTATATGTTATTATCTTGTTTCATATTATTCACTTGTGATGTATAGTGAAGCAAGTATTTGTAAAATGTGATTTGTGGATTCATTCCTTTGATCATTTTTGTATATATGATTCTTTTGTATATTGTAATTGTTGTATAGTGATATTTGATCACTCTTGTAACTCATTGAACATCTATTGAAATACAAGCTTTCTTTGTTGTTGTGTTTATTTGTTCTTATACCTCACACAACTAGATGATACACTTAGACCTTGTTCTCATGATTATATTCTCATATTGTCTATGTATGTCTTTCTTGGTTTATTTTGTTGTGTGTAAGGCTACCTTGAGGGACAAACGAAAGTTTGTTCAAGGGATTGAAAAAAGGTGTAAAAACCTATTCCCCCCCCCCCCCCCCCTCTAGGTATGCCTTAAGCAATTTAACTACGTTTGTATACTTTCAGTATGAATGCCTCACTCTTTATCTTGTTGATAATGGCTACTCTAGTGGTAGTGTTGACAAGACATTGTTCATCAAGTG
The DNA here is from genome assembly GCA_008009225.1 of Acer yangbiense. Lineage (NCBI taxonomy): Eukaryota > Viridiplantae > Streptophyta > Magnoliopsida > Sapindales > Sapindaceae > Acer > Acer yangbiense. The sequence goes on from CM017771.1 coordinate 19,940,900, forward strand.
CACAAAAGATGAGTTATTCATAGCTCAAATTTATGTTGATGATATTGTTTTTGGTTCCACCAACAACTTGAAAGTTCAACAATTTGTTGATGTCATGTCTCATGAGTTTGAGATGAGCATGGTTGGTGAACTAAATTACTTCCTAGGCTTGCAAATCAAGCAAATGGATGATGGGATCTTCATATCCCAAGCTAAGTATGCTAAGAACCTAGTGAAGAAGTTTGGCCTTGAAAATGCCAAACATTGTGACACACCCATGAGCACCACCTTGAAACGTAGCAAGGATGCTAGTAGAAAGGATGTTGAGCAAAATCTATATCGTGGCATGATAGGTAGCTTGCTTTACTTGACCGCAAGTAGGCCCGATATTTGTTTTAGTGTGGGTGTTTGTGCTAGGTACCAAGCTAATCCCAAATAGTCTCACCTTGTTGCGGTTAAGAGGATCATTTGGTTTGTGAATGGTACCTTATATCATGGGATTTGGTACTCTTTTGACACTAATCCAAGTCTTGTTGGATTTAGTGATGCCGATTGGGCTGGAAATTGTGATGATAGGAAGAGTACATCGGGCGGTTGCTTCTTCCTTGGGAACAATTTGGTTTCTTGGTTTTACAAGAAGTAAAACTCAATTTCCCTATCCACAGTCGAGGCAGAATACATTGCCGCCGGTAGTGCTTGCACTCAATTGATGTCGATGAAACAAATGCTAGCCGATTATGGTTTGAAGCAAGGTACTCTTACTTTATTTTGTGATAACATGAGTGCTATTAACATTTCTAAGAATCTCGTCCAACATTCTAGGACAAAGCACATTGACATTCGACACTATTTCATTAGAGAGCTAGTTGAGAGCAAAACCATTGCATTGGAACATGTGGGAACAAATGACCAACTAGCGGACTTGCTTACAAAACCCTTAGTCACTCTTAGATTTGGGAACCTTAGCAAATCTATTGGAGTTTGTCACTTAGGTTGAAATGGTATGTCTTGACCCCATATGGGGAGCTCAAGCAAAGAGAGCAAAGTTGCATGATCATGCATTGTGCTACATTAATATATTTTATGCCTCTTAGTTAATTGCTTGAGATGATTGGTTGTACATGCTTATATGTATTTTTTTTACTTGCCTTGCTTGCAATCCATGTCATATTTATGCTCAAACATGCATTTTTGGAATAGGAGATGTACTTGGAAGTACTTTTTGAATGACCTTTAATTGATCTCCATGACATGATGATTCTATTAAATGACATACTTAAGTTGAAAAGTATGAGATGAAAAAATGTGAAATGTTTGATTGCAAATGTTGAATGCAAATATGTGTGCAAAAGCAATATTGAGACTCAAATTATTAAGGATCTTAAAATCTAAAGTCTCTCTTTCTTTATTTGTAGAATAAGGCTACTATCATACGGGTATCACACCCGGAAAAATCAAATAGGGTGCAAAGTCACTCATGTCTTGTTTTGCTTATAAAGTTGGATATAGTTGCTCTTTAATATTGAAATGCTTAAATTCTATATCCTTGCTTTTTCCATGACAAAGGGTGAAATTGGTTTGAATTCTATTGGAAACCTTTGTTGTTTGCTTTGCCAAATACCATTGTTTTTAATCTTAAATGCAACATGTCTTGCATGTAAAGCATTCTTGTCACACATCCTTTTCTTAGAATAAAACTCCTTGAATCTCTCTTACTTAATTGAGTTGCATAAAATTGCTTATATTGATTATGCATATGTGCTTGTGCTACAAGCTCTCCTTGCTAAAGCTTACCTATTAAGGGAGACTCTCTTTGCCTATCTCATGACAAAAAAGGGGGAGTAAGGTTGGGGAGATTTTGCACCATTCTTGGCATTGCATTTAGAGGGAGTTGAGAGAGAGTAACCCATGTTGGGATTGCATTTAGAGGGAGTTGCACTGCATTGCATAATTACATTGTTTTTTATTGTATTATTTTATTTCCTTGATTAGCAATTGCAATTACTCATGTTATAAGCACCTCTCACACACTTGGTCTTGGAAAGTATATTTCTTGTTGATTGTGTGTAGGTTGGATTTTTCTACAAGCTTGGATTTGACTTGAAAATGTTCAAGACTTAGTCTAGGAGCTTTATTGTAATGTAGAAACATTTTGTTAACCAACATTTTTTGTTTTTGTGAGGATGCTTTGTGAGTGTTGATTTTGTCACGAAATAGCCAAATGGGGAGATTGTAAGTGCCTCACTTTTTGATTGGCTTATTTCGTTGACAAAATCACAATGGGGTTCAATTATGTAAGGGTAACTTAGGATTGAAGAAATCCTCATCAAAGGCCAAAGGACCTCATCGTGATCATTAAGAGCTTCAAGGAAGGTAGATTACTTGTCTTGGCTTAAATTGAAGAGATTTAGTTGCACACACTCACCTACTCAAGCATGCATGTGTGATATTTGCTTTTGATTGCATATGTTTCACTTGTAAGGATTCTCATATATTGATTGGCTTATTTCGTGAACAAACCACATGTTGGGGTTTATTGTGTAAGGGTAGTTTAGGTGATTGAACTTCAAGATCGAAGGCCCTTTCAAGACCTCAAGGGACAAGCACGCCAAAGGTATAATCTCTAGTGCTTGGTTTTCTTTTAAGAGACTTAGAATGCACACACACACACACAAACTTAGTATACTTGCACACATGTCACTTTACACACTAGCACTTTGATTGTTATATTCTATTGTGTGTATATGTGCTTAGTAATTCGTTTCCCGATAGTGTTCAGAAACGTCCGCGCATGCACTAGAATGTGCTTGGTATTGTGCGAAGACCGCCCACGAAGAATGCTCTTGGCTTCTCCTTGGTTTTCACCTCTATTGGTGATCGGCGGTTATGATCGGCGGCCTGGCCGCCGAATGAAACCGCCTTTTGCATCCAGAAGTGTCTGGAGCAATTTTGTGGTCATGTCCGCCATTCGAAACCGCCGTTCATACCTGATCAATTTAATATCTCGGGTTTGATTTGCCGATTGGATCGGCGATTACGAAATCGCCGAATGAAACCGTCATTGTTCCTCTGTTCTTCTCGGGTTCAATTCGGTGGTTATGATCGACGGCCTAGCCGACAATTGAAACCGCCGATCGGTGCGTTTCAGGGGCAAAATTGTCTTTTCACATGCCATATTCTTGATGTCTATAAATATCTCACTTTCTCATTATCTGAACAAGTTCTTTTACTCCTTAGAACCCTAAACTTCAAAGAGAGATATTTGAGAGAAAATCAAATCAAGAACTCACTTTTAAAGACTCAAATCAAATCCTTTTTGCATCAAATTTCATATTGCATCTTCTATGACTATATAGAATGCATCCATGATTGGGTTTGCATCATCACAACTTACTTGGTAAGATTTTGATTAAGTTCATCTTATTTTAGTATTTTACTATCAAGCTATTCTCTTTTAATTTGCTTGTATGTTTTTGATCATATGATAAATACAAGAATAGAGAATTAATTGTGATGAATTGATTGAGTGTTGTATTGTGATAGCTAATTAGGTTTTTGCTTAATCTTGATTAGCTAAGCTATTTGACATGTCATTTAGCTCTTGATATCTAGGATTGATTTAATTGATTATATCATCATCCTAGATAAGCATCTAAGGTTCCTTAGCCTTGTTTGTTATTTGAATATTCATACATATTCACATAGGTTGCATAATCTCTTCATTGAGAATTAAGTCTTGAGGCTAAGATTGCTTAGGCCTCAAGCAATTGGACTAGAGCCACTTTTAAAGGCCCGCATGGTAGAATTGGGGGGTTATTGACCGGAGTGTTATATGAGGTCTACATAGGTTGTAAACTCAATTTCAATTAGTGGATTTGAAGTTCGAGTTTGGCGCACTTACCAGCCCGTGGTTTTTCCCTGTTGAGGGTTTCCACGTAAAAATCAAGTGTCGTTTATATTTCCGCACCTATTACACTTGATTATTGTTTTGTGAATTTGGGTTATATTTGTAATATTGACTAATCCGAAAAATTTGGTAATAACGGATTAACAACCCTTTTTCACACCCTCTAAGTCATATTTTAAAAGACACGCACGCGTAAACGGGAATTCATTATTCCTTTCATCACTTTTCACACTTGCACTTTTTTTTTATGATTGTGTGTACCTGACAGTGCATTGGTCCTCTTACCCGCGCATTACGCTGGTCGTCATGCGCCAGACCAACGCAACATGGGCAGAGGTTTGCCGCATATCGTGCGTTGGTGGTCGTCATGCGCATCTCACCAGCGTAACTTCTCTAGAAGTTCGCCGCTGTTCGTGCGCCCCTAACCAGCGCAGGTCATCCAGCGCCCTTGCAAAACAAAGGGTATGCGCTGGTGTGGTGCGCTACTCGACCAACGCAGTTGACGAGTAGCTGGAACGTTTTTTTCAAAACGATGCCACTTTGCTTGGATCTTGTATATATATGTCTTGATAGCCTTTGGTCGTTTTTTATAGCAAAAATTACATCTTTTGAGAGCTATTGAGTATCTTTAAAGCAAAGGTATCAAGACTTGATCTTTATTACTCAAATCACAAACACCCATCATACTTTCATGTTTCATACATCATCTAGCATGTTCTAGTTTGATTTTCATAGGGTTTTCTTCTTTTCTCACATGACTTGTAGTTAGAACATTAGTTGCATCACTTCACATGTTCTTTCTCTACAAGATAGCTTTTTTATTACTTGACTAGTCTCAAGATTGCATCTTTATGACTTGACTAGTTTCAAGATTGTTTTTGTTGTGCCTTGTGAGTTGTTTGTGATAGCTATTGCCTATAGGGTTTGTTTTGCACATATAGCTAGGTTGTATGAATGCCATATAGCCATATGATATCTAGGAATCTCTCTAACATGTTCATCCATGCCTAAATAAGCTTGAATGTTTAACCTAGCATTTTAACATCTTGAATATTGCATATATTCACCTTAGGTTGTGTTATCTCTTCTCTTAGAGAGTTAAGACTTGTATTTACCATTTGGTAGTTTGTAAGCAATGGACTAGATTCACTTTTGAAGGCCTGCGGATAGTATTGGTATTCACCCTCGGCGCCCCCACCCCCCCCCCCCCCCCCCCCCCCCCCCCCCCCCCCAACCCCTTTATTTTAGACACGTAATATATATTTTCAGAATTTTTGACCTTTCATACAAAAATTGAATATACACGCAATTTCATGTTTGTGCAATTAACAAATATATATATAGTGAACTGGCTGCATTTGTGTACGCCAATCAAATCAAGGGAAAAATTCATTTCGAGTTATTAGAAACATCAGCTAATCGTTTATAACCTTATTTCAAATTTTAATTGTTTATAACCTTATTTTTATGTTATTACTGTAATGCCTCTATTTAAATAGAAAAAGTAAAAAGATTAAAAAAAAAAAAAAACATACAAACAAACAAAGCTCACAGCACCCTCTCTCTCGATCGACCAGAAACACAAGAAGAGAGAGATAGCTTGCAAACGGCGCACGCGAAGAGAGAAGACGATGCCAGAAAAGACGGTGCACCCCAGAGATGACATCGATCATGTTAAATGGCAATGTACGAATGGCAGCATTTACAGTTTCAAGACCACAAATCATTCTCTAATTATATTCTGCTTTGTTCAGAACCACCACAAGGCTGAAATTATGTGGTGAAGAGGTATCTAAAAGGGATATGCTGGAAAAGACATTCACAACTTTCCATGCCTCAAATATAATATTGCAACAGCAATATCGAGAACGCGGATTCTCAAAATATTTAGAGTTGATCTCATGTCTTTTAATAGAAGAAAAGAATAATGAGCTACTAATAAAAAATCACGAAACACACCCAACTGGTTCTAAAGCATTCCCAGAAATGAATGCTAACACTGTTAGATACCATGGTCATGGTCACAATCGTGGTCATAATCTTGATCATTGACGTAGTTATGATCATAATCCTGATCGTGGCAGTGGTAATGGTCGTAATCTTGGTCATGGCCGTGGCCATAGTTTCAAAAGAGGATGTGGTTATTCCGGACCAAGTAAATACAAAGGAAAAAGTATTCAGAATAGGCTGGATGCAAATGAGAGTGTTTGTTATAGGTGTGGCTATTACAATCATTGGTCAAATGAATGTAGCACACCTAAACATCTTGTTGAGCTTTATCAAGCATCAATCAAAGAAAAGAATAAGAAACCCGAGACACATTTCATTGAATATTCATATCCTATGGATATTACACATCTCAATGTGATAGATTTCTTTGATGACCCGAAAGACAAGCCAACTGCTTCAATTGGTGATGGGAATGTCCATACCAAAACAATACTACTTCAGTAGTATTGTTTTGTTACTACTTCAATTGGTGATGGGAATGTCCATACCAATTAAATACTACTTCAGTAGTATTGTTTTGTTATTATGATCATGTAAAATATATCCAAATGCAATATATATATATTTGATCACTTTGTCTGATATGCATTTATCTTTTATCAAACATACAGTATGAATCTAAATGAAAAATCGGGGGTTATTGAAAAGCTGGAAGCAAGAGATATATGTCTAGCCAACAATGCAACAACTCATACAATTCTGCGGAGCCAAAAATATTTTATGAATTTAACTTTGCTCAGAGCAAATGTTAATACTGTATCAAGTTCAACAAACCTGATAGAAGGCTCTGGAAGAGCTATGATATTGTTATTAAACAATACAAAATTATGTATTAATGATGCATTATATTCATGCAGATCCAGAAAGAATCTGCTTAGTTTCAAAGATACACAGATGAATGGATATCATTAGGGGTGGGCAATAAACCAATAAACAGAACCGAAACAGTGAACCGAACCGATCCAATTGGTTTTTTTTTTTTCAGTTTTCTTATGTTGGTCGGTTCAGTTCGGTTCAGTTTTTTTCCTGGTTCGCTATCCCAAACCGAAAAACCGAACCAAGATCCAACCTATAAAAAAAAAACCCCTAATTTAGTGTTCAACGGTCCATGAAACTATAAAACTATGAAAGTGTATCACATGATATTTTTTTTTTTTGTTTTTTTTTTTTTTGCTAAATATTATTTTAAACTAGTATTTACAATTTGTTCAAGCCAATTTTTAATTTGGTCGAAGGCCCAAAATGATTAAAATATGAAAATGTGTGTAATAATTAAAGCCCATGAATTTGGCCGAGTAGGACCAAAACTGAAAAAACCGAACCGGTCCAATTCGGTTGGTTTTTGATCGGTTGACATTTGTAAATTTTATTGGATCGGTTCATGTTTTTAGAAACCAAACTTTATCAGTTTTTTATCGGTTCTATTGAAAAATGAACCTATCTATTAAACGCCCACCCTTAGATATCATATTGAAACTATGAATAAAGAGAATGTTGAATATCTGTGTATTACTTCTCATGATTCAGGCCAGAAACTCATTATAGAAAAGCTGCGTGCTTTATCTTCTGGATTATATTACACTATTATTAAAAGTGTAGAAGTTTATGCAGTTGTGAATCAAAAATTCTCAGATTCAAAAATGTTTGTACTTTGGCATGACCGTTTCGGTCACCCAAGATCTACAATGATGCGTAGAATCATTGAAAATTCTTATGGACATCCATTAAAGAATCAGAAGATTCTTTTATCCCATGAGAATTTATGTAATGCATGTTCCCAATGGAAATTAACAATAAAAACCATCTTTTTCTAAAGTTGGTTTGAATCCCCCATCATTCTTACAAAGAATTCAAGGGGATAGATGTGGACCTATTCATCCACCAAGTGGACCATTTCGCTATCTATCAGATGGTCACATGTTTGCTTATTATCAACACGTAATGTTGCTTTTGCAAGATTAAGGCTTCAGGCTCATTTCCCCAATTATCCAATCAAGTCAATACGCCTTGATAATGTTGGTGAATTTACTTCCAAGACATTTAATGAATATTGCAAAGTGGTTGGGATTGATGTTGAATATCCAGTTCCACATGTTCATATTCAGAATGGGTTAGCATAATCACTTATTAAACATGTCCAGATAATTGCAAGGACTTTATTATTACGAACGCAATTACCAATTTTTGTATGGGGGCATGTTATTTTACATGCTGCTGCATTAATTCAGGTTCAGCCTACTGCTTATCATCAGTATTCACCAGTATAACTTGTACTTGACCATCAACCAGATATATCTAACTTACGTACATTTGATTGTGAGGTATATGTCCCTATTGTACCAACAAAAAGAACTAAAATAGGACCCCCAAAGACGTTTGGGAATATATGTTGGTTTTTATTCACCATCAATTATTAGATATCTGGAACCTTTGACTGGTGATCTTTTTACTGCACGATTTGCATATTGTCATTTTGATGAGGCAAATTTCACATCATTAGGGGAAAGAAAGACTTCCTCTGAAGAAAAGCATGAACTTTCTTGGAAAGTTCCTAGTCTAATTCTTTTAGACCCATACACATCTCAATGTGAGAATGAAGTACGAAAGATAGTACATCTTCAAGCAATAACGAATCAATTACAGATGCATTTACAGATGCTACTAAGGTAATGAAATCATATATCCCAACTGTTAATGTACCAGCACTGGTGATTGTTCTAGAAAAAATAATCTAAACAAATGATAGCAAAAAAATCATCTATTGCACGCCAGAAGCATGGTAGACCATTTGATTCAAAAGGTATTGTTCCTCGAAAAAGGAAAATAAATAAATCCACTTTCTCTAAGTTAACTCCAAAAGAGTTAAATGTCCCTAAAAGGACACAAGTTACTAGAGTGACAAAATCCCTTGTGGGGGAAGGAATCTCTGAAGAGATACAAGATTGTAGAAATGAGGGAAATTCTATAAATTATACAAGAGAATTGTGGAATCGTGAAGAAACAATCATTGATGATGTATTTTTATACACAGTGGCAACTGAAATTATAAATGATGATTATGAACCTCATAATCTCAATGATTGTAGACAAATGTCTGATTGGCCTAAATGGAAACAAGCAATTCAAATAGAATTGACTTCATTAGCCAAACGTGAAGTATTTGGATCAATAATCCAGACGTCTGAAGACGTCAAACCTGTTGGGTACAAATGGGTTTTTATACGGAAATGTAATGAAAAAAACGAGGTCGTGAGATATAATGCACGACTCGTAGCATATGGTTTCTCATAGAGACCTGACATTGATTTTGATGAAACATATTCACTAGTGATGGATACAATTACGTTTCTATTTCTAATAAGCATGGCTGTCTTAGAAAGACTTGAAATGCGTTTGATGGACGTAATGACCGCTTATCTATATGGTTCACTGGATTCAGATATTTACATGAAAATCTCTAAAAGATTTAAAATGCTAAAAGCATGTAACTCAAGATATCGTAATTTGTATTCGATAAAATTACAAAGGTCCTTGTATGGATTAAAACAATCTTTACGGATGTGGTATAACCATCTCAGTGAATATCTGATAAAAGAGGGGTATATTAATAATCTTATATGTCCATGTGTTTTCATTAAGAAATCAGAATTTGGATTTGCTATCATAGCAGTTTAAGTTGATGATATGAACTTAATTGGAACTCTTAGAGAACTCCTGAAAACCGCTGAATACTTAAAAAAGGAATTCGAAATGAAAGATCCGGGAAAGATAAAATATTGTCTCGGCCTGGAGATCGAGCGTAGATCAAATGGAATACTTATCCATCAATCAGCATATGTTGGAATTTTTTAAAAAAGATTTCATATGGATAATACTCATCCATTAAGTACTCATATGGTTGTTAGAACTCTTGATCCTAAAAGGGACCTATTCTATCCAATAGAAAATGGTGAGGAGATACTTGGTCTTGAAGTACCGTATCTTGATGCAATTGGTGATTTGTTACATCTGGCTCAGTGTACTAGACCAGATATTGCATTCTCTATGGATGTACTTACTAGATTCAGTTCAGCATCAACTCGAAGACATTGGAATGAGATCGAACATCTTTTTCGTAACCTTAGTGGAACAAAAGATTTAGGATTATTTTATACAAAATATAACAATTTTTCATGTTTACTTGGTTATGTTGATGCTGAGTATCTGTCTGATCCCCATAAAGCTTGTTCACAAATGGGATATGTTTTTACATATAATGGCACAATAATATCACGACGTTCAACAACATTGACTTTGGTGGCTACATCCTCTAATCATTCTGAGAACATCACACTTCATGAAGCAAGTCGAGAATGTGTTTGGCTAAGGCCAATTATTTATCATATTCAAAATACTTGTGGGTTTTCATTATCTACAGAAATGCCAACACCGATATTTGAAGATAATACGGCTTGCATTGCTCAAATTAGAATGGATATATCAAAGGAGATAGAACCAAACATATTTCTCCTAAATTCTTCTATACTCATGAGCTTCAACAGAGCCAACAAATTGATGTTAAGCAAATACGGTCTACAAATAATCTTGCAGATATGTTTACCAAAGCATTACCTACATCAACTTTTGAGAAGCTGGTATATGGAATAGGCATGCACCGACTTTGTAAATTACAAGATTAATGCTGAAGTTTTTATGAGGGGGAGCATTCAATTAGAGGGAGCAAAGTTTTAAATGGATATGTATGCACTATACTCTTTTCCATTCGATCAGGTTTTGTCCCACTGAGTTTTCCTGATAAGGTTTTTAATGAGATAGTTTTAATGTCCAACCCCTCTAGATCTAGAAAGATCACTGTTTATATTTTAACTAGGTTTTGTCCCATTGGGTTTTTCCTATAAAATTACAGTTCAAATGGTGGAAATCCAAGGGGGAGTGTTGTAATTGGATGTTCCAATGCCTATCAAATTCTTGTGACCTCATCTCCCACTTGATCCCTCAACTTGGCTTCACCCACTTGTGTTATCATCATCACCAATACAAGTGATGATCACCTCTCCTTTGCCTATATATATGTTCATCTCACTTGTAAAATCGGCATCACTAGAAATCAATACTAAGAGTTAATATTCTCTCTCTCTCGTCTCTCATTCATTATTTACTTATTTATTATGTTCTTCAGTTGTTCTTCATTTTATTCATATGTTTTTCTTATATTCTTCATTTTAGTGTAAGTTGCGTAGCGGAAAAGTGATCAAAAACAGTTTGATAAGAACGATAGGTTTTAAAATTTTATTGTCTTTTGGGACCTTTTGTATACACGAATATAAGGAAGATATTTGTTTTCATACCTTTGAAGAACACTCCTTCGTTTTCTTTTCGATCATTCACCACTAAGCCTTCTGAGCTATGTCCCGCGATTTAACAACTGTGTGTGTGGGCACGTCATGGATTCCGGGAGCAGTTGAATTGAGGCTTGAGAGAACTGGAAGGCAACACCTTGCTTCCTCTAGTGAATTCAGCCAACCTATGAGCAAAGCAAAAAAAAAAAAACTTTTTCTTTTTCCTCTTGCGATTGCCGCACCACCTTAGTCTCTCTAGGGTTTTAGTTAGTTTATTTTTCCTAATAAGTATATTTTATATACTAGGATCTTAGGGTTTAGTAAACCAAATTAAAATAGGAATCTAAATCCTTTTTAATTCGGTCACCACTAGGGTTTGAACCTTTAACCTCTTTAGAGTAAATAAAAATAATCACTTATTATTTTATTCTTTTGCTTTTGTCAAGGTTCGAACTTGAAACCTTCATATAACAATTATTAATTATTAATTATTAATATGCCAATTAAATAATCATATTATTTAATAATATTTAATTCATCAATTAAATAATATATTAATTAAATAATCATATCATTTAATTAATTCCCAAAAATATATTTAAGTTACTTTCATAACATAATTAATTGGACCATCCAATTCTCCGTGAGCCTTGTTACTATCAATCAATCGTAAAGGGTTAGCAAGGGGACCTAATGGACCCACAGTTTTGATCTCCAATAATACTTAGAAAAATTAATTAAACTCTTTAATTAATATTTCACTATTATTAACATCGGAGTTATTCCACTAAAAACACAAGGTTGTACTCTCGTAACTATAGATGTTTTGCACAACCAAATAATTAGTGTTCATCGATATAACTGTTACATATGGTATGATCCTCCACAAGTAGTTCATAATTAGAGCTAGGTCATAAAGTCCGTTATACCTTTTTAATTATATCTTTTTCTTTAAGTACCATTGTTTCTCTAAAGAATGATTATATCCTTCATTCCTTTACGGAAGAATGAAAGCGCTCTCAATCGTTCAAGTCCCGAATCAACCCTTAAGGGAACTACTCATCTACTTATCACAAGAATGAGTGGATTTCACTATGGTGTGCATACCTTCCCAACCATAAGTCAAACCGTGATTCCAAGATACGGAGTTATTAATCAAGAATGCTACTCCGATCTCACCCATGGTATTTCAAGAAACACGATATAACTCAAAGGAGTCAATAAGACACTCAGGATTTAGATTACCTATATACAGCTATCATTTGTCAATATATATATATGAATCTTTTCAACTAACGGATCTTAGTGATAGATTCATATAGATCGTGGCCCAGTCCTATATGATCACATCATATAAGGTTCCTCTATTCTCATATCACCTTATGAGTAGTCTAGGATAAGACCACTGTACATTACGGAATGGACCGCAACTATAGATTAACCACAAATAAAGTACCCAGATTTATTTGCTTCTACGGACTCTTTAGATTGCATATCTCAAAATGAATTCCTCTGTATATGACATTCATATACTCAGTTTGAGATTATATCTAGCAATCTTGGATGTTTAGCATATATAATATAAACGTATGAGTCATGTTAATTGAATGAAATAATTACTTCTTTTATTAATGCATTTATAATATTTACTAATTACAAGCTTTAGGGTATAAATCCCAACATTTATTTATAACACATTTTTAGTTTTGAAACTCATTTTTTGAAAACACTCCATCCAAAAAAAGCTATTTTTTTTTATAAAAAAAAATATTCCAAAGATACTTCATTTTGCTTCAAAATTAATTTTTTTTTCATTGAATAATGAAATTGGAAAGTTTAATTTTAATTTATTATTATTATTTTTGCTTCATTATATTTTGTGGAGTTGTTTTAGATTACTCTACAAAGAGCTTTAAACAAGCTACTAGTCCTCAAGAAGCTTATCATTTTAATTTAAATAGATTTAAAGAATCGTGCTTCATGTTTGAAAGCCCTTTCTGTCTCTTGAAGTTGCTTCCTTGTATTCATCAATTGTTTAGATGGAAAATTGTAGTGCAAGAGACTTGTACACAGGTGAAGCCGGTACTAACCATATTAAAGTATACTCTTATAAGTCTTGGAGCATCACTATTCATTTGTGCTCTCCTCCTTATCAATCTAGAAGAAGGCCAAAAGACATTCTAACAACCCCAAAACCAAGAGGTCGATCCATTTCCGGAGTTTACAATGATGATTTAGCAAAATTGTTTGAGCCAATGCTTTCTATGGTGGTTCACTTAGGCTGCGTCCGGTACCCTTTTACAAGGGTATTTTTGTTTTTGTTTTCCAAATCCAATTTCAAATCCATTTTGTTTTTCATTTTATTTTCAAAACAAAAACAAAAACAATAACAACATTAGTGTTAAAAGTGAAAATTTTCCAAAACAACTTTTTGATATTTTTCATTTTGTTTTTCATTTTGTTTTTCAATCTAAATAAAAAAACTAATTTTTTTTTCTTTTTTTTTTCTTCTTTTCTTCTTGCTCAACAGCCATCAGAGTTCTTCTTCCTTTGCTTCTCTCTTCTTCTTCTTCTTCTTCTTCTTCTTCTTCTTCTTTTCTGATCATCGGAATCTTCTTCCCATGCTTCTCTCTTTTTCTTCTTCTTCTTCCCATGCTTCTCTCTCCTTCTTCTTCTTTCCCGGTTCCTCTTCTTTACCGCCGATCTCTCTTCTTCTTCATCTGATCTGCTCCTTCACCGTCGATCTCTTCTCTTTCACCGCCGATCTCCCTTCTTCTTCTTCCGATCTGCTCATTCGCCATCGATCTCTTCTCCTTCGTCGCCGATCTCTTCTTCTTCTTCTTCCATTCTTCTTCTTCTTTCCGATCTGCTTAAGAGAGGAAATTTGGAAATTTGGAAATTTTCTAAAAAATTTCCAGATTTCCAGAATTGTTAATTAATAAAATCTGGTATTTTGTTGATAAATCTAGTATTTTGTTGGTATTTTGTTTGATTTGAATGGGTTTTTAGTGTTGTGGATTTTGATTTCAGATGTTGGTGTTGTTGGTATTTTGATTTGGATTTTGATTTCAGATGTTGGTGTTGATTTTGTTGGTATGTTGATTTCAGATTTTGATTTGGATTTTGATAAATCTGGTATTTTGGTGTAGTTGGTATTATGTTGATAAATCTGGTAATGATTCTGGTGATGAATTGCCCAGAATTGGATGCTTTTTGTTTATGTCCAGAATTTTTTTGTTTGTTTTGTTTTTTTTATGCCCATAAATTATTCGGAATACAAGTTCCAGGATATGCTACCAGACGCGTTTTTTATGTTTTCATATTCGGAATACAGGTTCCAGAATATGCTACTAGACGCGTTTTTGGATTTCGAAACTGAAACAAAAAACACTTTATTTTTATTTTTATTTTCAAAAAACAAAAATAAAAACAGCTTTGGAAAACGTTACAGGACGCACCCTTAGCTGCTCTTCTTAATTAATAAAAGATTTATCTTATTGTTTTTTTTTTTTTCCTAAAAATCAATTTTTTTAAACAAATTTTTTTTTGTTTCCTGTTATATAAATTTATAGGGTTTGTAAAACAATTTTTTGTCCTCTTTAATAATTTTAATAAATAATTAAAATAAAATATACGAAGATATTAGAATCACTCTGTTTCTGTTTCAAAATAGCCGTAAACAATTAAAATATGAAAAAAAAAAGTCAAAAATAATTTTTACATAATTGGTTTGGCAACCTTTAGCAATTTTCCGTCAAATCAATGCATTGAGCACTTGAGCTAGCAAATTTTTGTGCCGGTAACATTATCATTCTCCTCTCTCGACTCTACTACGACAGCTTTCAATTTCCGTGCACCGAAAACATTTCTTGGTTTTTCAGTGATTTGATTTCACGCCGAAAATAATAATAATTGGAAAAAATGGATTCAGACGAAGAGGATTTCGTGTTTTACGGCACACCGATAGAGCGTGAGGAAGAGATCACCAGCCGGCGAAAGAAATCCATAGCCGAGGCCTCCGGTCACCTCCGTGCCCTCCCTCCTTGGAAACAAGAGGTACTTTCAATGCTTCGCTTTTACTTTTTAGCTTAGAATAACTCATCCTTCATGTTTATCGAATAATCTGGAAAATAAACTTTACTTTATAAAATGTAATGAACCAAGTGTTATTTGTTTCTGTTTCATTCTTTGATGTTTATTGAATAATCTGGAAAATAAACATTAATTTATTACATGGAGTGTTTTTTTTTAAGCAATCAAATGTAGTGATATAAATTATAAAGCAGAATTTTATTTTTTTTAATCATGTTATAGGCGAATCCGTATGCTCTTACAAGTTTGCGTGCACTGTCACTACTTGTTGCAAATACAATTGTTAGTATTTTGGGTTTTGAACTTTTGATTGAACTTATATGATGTATATATTAAATTATGGAACAATTAGTGGAAAATGGATTTATTATGAATATGTAAGTGTGTATTGTTTAAATTATATTTTTCAGGTCACTGATGAAGAAGGACGAAGAAGATTTCATGGAGCATTTACTGGTGGATTTTCTGCTGGTTATTATAATACAGCGGGCTCAAAAGAAGGTATGTGTTAGTTGCATTTGAATTAGAGATGTAGATTGCTTTTTATTTTCCCCTGTGCATTTTTGTTTGTGTAGATTATGGATTAATGTAATGCAATTTGAAATGAATCTGCAGGCTGGACTCCACAGTCATTTACATCGTCAAGGAAGAATAGATCTGAAGTCAAACAGCAGAACATTCTTAACTTTTTAGACGAAGATGAGAAAACTGTACGTTTTACCATGTTGTGTGACCCTTTATAATATACTTATATCGCAGACTTTTGACTTGGTGGAATTCTTGTTGATGTTCTTGAATTCTCTAAGGTTCTTTTTGGTTGTACTCAGCCTTAAATTTGGGATAATCGTAGTTTAATTGGACTGTCATTCCTGTTTCCATCAAATTCCAATCTCAAAGATTTAATTATATACTGCCGAACACATCATTAGAGTGTTTCAAATCTGTGGCTAATTTTGTTTTATCATAATGAATTCATTTTAGTTGGCTGGTACACCATATAGAGGTGAAGATGGGAATTAATATGCCTCACATATAAAATTATAAGTTGGAATAATTCTCATTCTTAGGCAAATTCAGTTATTGTTCAAGCTTGGTTTCTCAAAGGAGTTCACTTTCAAGTGACAAAATGACCTTAACATTCATATATCTGCAGTTAAAAATTCTTATAGATTTATAATGAATGTCAATGAGGTTTCCCAAATAATTATTGCTTAAAGAGTTCTTAGATGTCTTTGAATCAATAGAAATATCACCATCTTTGCTAGATAGCTTTTGTGCTACCGGAAGATTTCTTGTTTCAAATTTAACACAAAGTGGAAAGAAAATACAACAATCAGTGTCAAAAGATGCCATCTTAATTGTCAATGTAGTGTTGCGCTATAGATAGTTTGTGTGCTTTTTCCACACCAATGTCCTTCATTAATCACAGAACTCCTTTAACGGCAAGTTTATTATTTACAAAGCTTCTATTTGCGGTAAAATTGTCCCAGCAGAGAGGTTAAGAAGCAATGATGCTGAAGCCACAGTTGTTGACCTGATGAAAGTACTCTATCCTTGACAGTCAAATTCCCATAATTCAGAAAATTTAGTGTTCTGCTGTTTGTTGCATCTGAGTTCAAAGTTCAATCATATGGGATCTGGTATTTTCTGCCAATATGAGAATAGTTTTTCCTTCGGACTTTTGGTGGTGCATATGTTGTCTCCTTGTTCAATTTCTTCATATTTGTTTTTTTCCTTTTGTTGGTATGCTTCTATCCTACTATTTTCTTCCTGACAGATTTGCTTGACCCTTGTATTTTATGTTGTAATTATTCATTTTACAATTATTATGCATTAAAATAATTCCTCTGTATGGTCTTGATATGACACTTCATGGAGATTTATATTCCTTTGTTGATTTTTGTTTTAACGATGAGGATTTAATGTAAGATTTAAAAAATGCCTTTCTTTTGTGTTTCAGGAATTGGAAGGTAAATCCTTTGGGACATCGTCACAGTTTGATACATTTGGATTTACAGCTGCTGAATTAGCTCGTAAACAAGCTGAGAAGGAGCAGCAGCAAAGGTTTTATAATATTTTGAGATATTTATTTTGATAGTCTTTATTTATTGCAGCAGCTATATTTAATTCCTTGATTGGTGCCTGTTTGCTTGTTGAGAGCTTTAATTCTCGAGTGTGATAAGTTATGTTGATACTTATGTGGAAAGTTAGTTTATATGATTAGTGTCTAGTAATGTAACTCCTATCATTCGGAATTTTGGATAGCATGATAGTGCTTAAAATGCTACTTTTCATGAGGCCAAAATTGAAGGTTGCTCAGCTTCCCCTTTGCAACAATGAAGAATGTTTCCCTAAGATCTGAATTTGGCTGCAGAGATGGGTCTGAAAACTTTCACTGCAGTTGCTTATGTTAATGAGAATGAGATGTGGTTCATAGATCCATCATAGACCATTCTTCGACTCTGCTGGTCTGCGGGCATTGTCAGTACACTTACTGTCTTCTTCCCTGTCTACCTTCATTATTTATCATCATCAACATCTCCATCTTCTTCTCTGTGTATGTGTTCAAGCACACCTATTGATTGACTGTTATTAGAAGAGCAGGTTCCCTGGAACTGTAGATTCCAAACCACTTTGGAAAACCCTTTTTAGCTAATTTTTTATTTTTTCCCTGATCGTGCCATAATTGGTTCATTACTAGTCCATTTTGTCTTTACATTAAAATTTAATTTTCTACTGAATGAGTACCTATTCTTAGCACAAATTTCCTCTATACCTTTATGCATTTTGAAAAAATGTGCTTATTTTTATTTGTGAGAATGTCCTAAGAAAGTGAATTTAATGAAAATATTTATACACGAGAAGTTTCTTTTTTTTTTTTTTTTTTTTTTTTTCTCTGTTGCTACTTTTCATAAGATCTTAATTGTTGTTAAACGAAATCAGGACTTTCTAGTCTATGAGAAAAGCGTTTTTAATTGTGTACAGAAAATTAAGAGGGATTAGTTAGACCTCACTGAGAAAGCACCTTTTGAGTCTTTTTGTAAAACTTAACTTTCTTTTTCATTCACAAGAACAAGCACACAATACATTTATGGACATAAGTATGCATGTGTGTACTTTATGCATCTCCTTGCTGTAATTGTTATTGTTTTTTCTGTTTTAGGAATTTGGGTGTTGTCCTGTCTGTGTCATGTTTCTGTTCATCCTCTGCTGATGTTCAACATTCAATTTTGTAACATAATTGCTTCTTGAAGCGTAACTAAATTATTCATTAGTTAATTGATTTTTCATGTATAAAGTTTCTGACAAAAATAATAGATATTACATCTTATAAAGGAAGCTATGTTTCTGGGAAGGAAAACTTATTTTGCTATGGTTTCTTGCAACCACAGAAACTTTATGACCGTACTATTATGTAGTTTCATATAGCGACATATTTTTGTTATTCCTTGTGTTTTTTACTGTAGATGGTTTGTCTTAAGAGAAAATGCCAATCTATGGGTTTACATTGTTGTATATATATTGCATGTGGACAAGTGTGTATGTCTAAATATATGTATATATGTATGTGTACATTCTCATTTCCTGCTGAGAGCACTATGTAGATTTTTTCTCTTTATTTATACTTTGTGTGTGTTGCAGGCCGTCAACAATCCCAGGACCTGTTCCTGATGAATTAGTTCTTCCAGCCACAGAGTCTATTGGTTTGTCTCATCTAATTTATAATAGTTATTTTTCAAAAAAGTATATTTTATGCAAATTAATCACCCTTAGCCCCACCTCACTTTTTTTAACCAGGTGTAAAATTGCTGCTGAAGATGGGTTGGCGACGTGGCCGGTCAATTAGGGATTCCCATGCAGATTCACTATACGGTATATTTCTTTATACCATTTCAAAATGATTTACTTGCATTTAAAATTTGTGACATCTATAAGCAAAAGAAATCTTTTTTTTTTTTTTTTTTTAGATTTTAGCTTTTTGTGGTTGAAAAGTTGTTATGTGAGCAACACTTGACACTCGAATGGGGTATTATAAATTTGAATTGGCATTTACTTATCTATTTAAAATGTATCAGTAAACTTGTCCTACGTGTCAAGTACTATAGTGGTCTTTGCTATATTGGAATGAGCCTCCCACCATAGAAACACTGAAAACATCACCAAAACATTTTTGGTGGTCCAAAGTTTTGGTGCATCTCCTTACATGTCAATGAAACTTTTACAAAGGCTTTTTTCACTTTGAATATATGGATTCTACCTGGGTTGCCTTCCTCAAATAATGTGGGTAAGCTATGTTCCATTTTCAATTACTCAAAAATAATGGGAAAGTATTTGCAAATTCCTGGTCCTTTTTTCCCCAAATGTCGATTTACCTTCATGTGGATTGGAATTTTGAAAGCCATTTTCAAATTTTCATGATCATCTAATTTTCTGTTGTTAAGGCTTTGCTTCTTTAGGTTAAATGGTCTTTGAAGCAGACTGATCTATTTTTGTCATCTTCACAATTAATTCACAGAATCTCGAAGAGAAGCTAGAAAAGCTCTCTTAGCATTTTCTTCTGATGATGCCAAAACACAGCTTACTGACTCAGGGTGTGGTGAGAGTCACCTTGAAAGTTCTGTTGAGCAGCCTGTGAATGATGATGTCCAGTACTCTCGAAGCACTCCGGTAATAATTTTCCTGGAGCTATATCTTTATCAGAAGTTGCTTTGCCTCTTAATGTATGTTTAAAAGCTTTTATAAATCAAATAGCATGATAGGATGAATGATAAACAGTACTTTGAGTCCTTCTTTAAATTTTGTAATGTTCTTGTCTGGAAGAGTTGATAATTTGTTTAGCTTCTCAATGTTCTTGTCTACTGCAGGAATATTTAATAGTTTGTTATCTCTGTTGTCAATGTGCAATTTGGCTTTGACATACTGGCAAGTTGCTTTTATGGGTGTTATGAGGTTAAAGTCTCGGCTAAGCTTGAATGCTTTACTTACTGTCCTCCCCCTGAAAAAGAGCCAGTTCCTTATTTTCTTGCTGGAATAATTAATCCCTTCATTCTGTATTGTTTGTGCATGTTAGGAACTCCAATCTTTTTTAAGGAAACATCGTCTATACTCTAATGTATACATGGGTTTTAAAGTCTTTGGGTTTCCAAATGTCCCCAAACATAAAATCTCGCAGAAAGAAATAATTGAGAAAAAATGTTGGTAATGAGTACTTCAAAATTATGTGGTTCGACTTTTAGGTTGACAACCTTGGAACCATAAAGGACCTAAGATATGTGATTCAGATTATAAGTATTAATCGGATACTGTTAATCTTTAGATACTATCTTATACATACTAAACATATCCAGCATTTTAAAACAAGATTTTGACTCTAATAACATAACATACCTGTAAATCATTCCATAATCCAAAATATTTATTGGAAAGATATAGTGCGTTCTAATGCAACTTCTACTTTTCTAATGTTTATCATAATTATAACTAGAAGAAGGTTTAATGATATTAGTTTATCTATGTATGTTAATTAGTGTATAATTGTTGTATGATTATTATTAATGCGAAAATTATACAACATTTAATGATAACAATTTGACAAACGTGTGTGTGTGTAAATTATTAGTGTACTGTGGACTGTGGAGTGTATCCTAACTTTCAAACTTATTATATCTTCATTACCGTGTTATTTCAGCTGTATACTTTATTCTTGTCCAAGCTTTATGAAAGAAAATTTATTGTTCCTTCAATGCAGGTGTATGTACTCAATCCAAAGCAGGACTTGCATGGTTTAGGATATGATCCTTTTAAGCATGCTCCAGAATTCAGGGGTATGTAGTTTTCTACATAAGCCTGGTTACAGCTAACTATTCTTTCACTGCAATTATGTTTTAACATTTTTTTTTTTTTTTAAATTTCAGAGAGGAAAAGATCACGTCTATCTGATAATAGGAAACCTGGGTATAGTAAAGCTTTATCTATGAAAGATAGTCTTTTTGGTTTCAAGTGTAAGATCCATAATCTGATGATCAATTTCCTTTTTTTTTTCTGTTATAAAAATTTACGCTCTACTTCTGTCCGATTGGTTACATTTACTTGCATTGAATGCTAACTTCTAAAATGAGGGTGATTTAACTAATTAGCTGGCGTACATCAGCAGGAAAGGTTGGTCCTGGTTTTGGCATTGGTGCACTTGAAGAATATGATGCTGAAGATGAGGATGTTTATGGCACTGGTTAGTACTTTTATAATGTTAGCTTTATGGAAAATCCACCTTGGTGTCAATCCTCATGCTCTATTTAGATACAGTTCACCTTTATGGTAAATTATATTCTCATTATAGGATAAAACCTTCACTTTTCTTTCTCTCTTTTTTCATTTTTATGGTTATATAAGGCTCTAGATGTCCACCTTTCTTAATCTTTTTTTGCTTAATTTTATTCTCCTTATAGAGTATAGTCTCTGCAAGTTAACTAGATGTCCACCTTTCTTTAATTTTATGCTTTTATGAGGGTCTAGTTTCTCCTACTAAGTGTGGTTTTTCTTCAGCATATGACTTCGAGGACACCATTGTTCAAGAAGTTGAAGTTGATGAGCCCTCTGGAGTGACCAAAGACAGAAGGCCAAGGTTATTAGGAAAGGAGCAGGGCGCTCTACCTGGGTTCATGATTGCATCAAAGTCTGACTACCAGTTGGAAAGGTAACTTGATAATTGGAATATGATCCACACAAGTTGATACATCAGCCTAATCATTTTAAAACTGCAATCCTACTATGATTACATTTAATAATCTGAGGATGAAAAAATTCTGAGTGACATCAGTTTTTGTTTTCCTGTGAGGTGTTGAGGAATGAAAGATAACTATCTATAGTAGCTAAATTCTTCTTGGTACGTTTAATGCTACTCTGCATATTTATGCTTCAAATTGTTGTCCAGGTTTGATCCTCCCACTGTTCCAAAGAATTTTGTGCCGCACCATAAATTTTCTGGTCCTCTTGAGACTGACAACAAGTTTGCCAATACCCCACCCCCCGAGGTTCCCCCTCCTGACGATAATAACATGAAACTCTTAATTGATGGGGTAGCGACTTTGGTAGCTCGATGTGGTAAATTGTTTGAGGATCTTTCCAGAGAAAAGAACCAAAATAACCCATTATTTACTT
Source organism: Acer yangbiense (assembly GCA_008009225.1). Classification (NCBI taxonomy): domain Eukaryota; kingdom Viridiplantae; phylum Streptophyta; class Magnoliopsida; order Sapindales; family Sapindaceae; genus Acer; species Acer yangbiense. The sequence goes on from CM017771.1 coordinate 19,963,385, forward strand.
TTCTCACTGGAGGAAACGGCCATGACTATTATGCAAGGAAGTTGTGGGAGGAGCGACAGAAACGTAATGATCAAACCATGCTGGCAATGGATGGGAAATCGTCTCTGGCTGATCAGAAGATGACAGCAGAGAGCCGTGGCAAACTATTAGGGGAAAAGCCTTTGGAGCGAAGTTCAAAAGATTTAAGCTCATCCTTTGCTTCTGAAAATGCCATTCATATGCAATATAATCTTTCAGATACATTTACTAAGTCTGCATCATATGTAAGTAGCATACTCTTTTGGTGCCTTTCGTTTAACTTTTCGTTTAAATAACTGCTATGTCTCACTTCACAGTTATTTCTACTGAGAGATTTTTTTTTTTTTTTTCTTTTTTAACTCTTATGTAATATAGAGCGAGTTGCCAGAAATCATAAAACCTTTCAAAGACGATCCTGCAAAGCAAGATAGATTTGAACGGTTTCTCAAGGAAAAGTATCAAGGAGGGCTTCGTTCTGCTGATTCTGGTAAAGCTAGTAATATGTCAGAAGCAGCTCGTGCTCATGAGAGAATGGACTTTGAAGCTGTGGCTGAGGCAATAGGGAAAGGGAAACATGGTAAGGAAAGCTTACTGTCTACACAGCAGTTTACGGGGGTTTCACCTGCTGGAGGGATGCAGTTTACTTCTGGTGGACTAGAGGTATATTTCAGATGGTGTGATTTTTGTTTGCAAAGTTTATCATTTTTGGTGTTTGACAGACATTTCTTGAAACAGCAAGCTAAAGATGCTCAAGCTGAAAATTTGACAACTAAGAACATGTACCCAAGAAGGGAAGAGTTTCAATGGCGTCCTTCTCCTATTCTCTGCAAGCGTTTTGATCTCACAGATCCATTTATGGGGAAGGTACTGTTAAGTACTTGGTTCTTAGTTTGTTGTTATGTTTTTTTTTTTTTTTTAAACAACTCTTTATGCAGAATAACTCAGTTGTTTAGGTTCTAGAGACTTTTGAGTTTTGATATTATAGCTGAGATTTTTAAAAGGTTTTATCAGGATAGTTTAAATAGCCATCCCAGTTGATTTTAACTGTTATCTTCATTGGCTTTATCTGCTTGCTTCCATCATGGGAAAAGAGAGTTTGTGGCTGTTATTTCTCAACCTTGGTTTTTCGTGTATTTGCTTGTTTGTTGTTTTTGTGGAAGGTTCATGTAAAAGTGCAGAGTGAATGTCCATATCAATTCATTACTTACAAAACCTCTTAAACTGAAAATCTTTTATTATCTGGGCTTTACATAACTAAGAAATGCAATACTGCCACTTGCAGCCACCACCAGTTCCAAGGATGAGAAGCAAGATGGACTCTCTCATCTTCATGTCTGATTCTGTCAAACCCACAAAGTTGGAAGAATCTGATGCTGTGAATAAAGGTCCATATCCTATGCCCCAATCTGATGCTCAAGAGATGAGCAAAATTGAGGAGACTGAAGTTGAGGTTAAAGTTGAAGTTGAAAATGTTGAGAGGCCAGTTGACCTGTACAAGGTACTGTTTAATTGTTTTTATTAATTTATAAATAAAAGATGTGCTGCATCATGACACATTTTGGTCAGTTGAATCCTTGGTTTATTAAATATCATTATACAACATTTGGACAGATTGCAAATAAAAGGCACTCTTTGCTATGTTTAGTTATGTTTGCAATTGATGAGTAATAGGTTGGCATCAGATGTACATAGACATACTGTGGTCAATGATAACGTCAAGTTATTTAACCCCCTGTTTCAAATAATCTCACAGCAAATGCAACAGCTGAAAATTTCTTTTTTATCGTTCTGCTTGATTAGAATTATATGTCCCTTTTTTTTTTGTTACTTATACTTGCACTTTTCCTTGTGTTGAATGAGTTAAATCCATCTCAGCTAATTTCAACATCTTTTATTTGTGCTATCTGTAAGTAGAAGTGTAGAACATCGATGCCTGAAAAAAAAAAAAAAAAAAAAAAAAAAAAAATGCCATAATAAGATTTTTGGTTGACGTTTGTCAATCTTATCATCCTTCTCCCTTCATATTTCTTAGTTTCTTATATCTAAGAAGGTATTTCCAAAAAACAAATTTATTTTATATTGTCTTATTCTGTAGAATAGAATATGGCTTTCTGTTTGGTTGATGTTTCTTCTTTTGTGGTTGGGACACGTTATGTTCCTGTTCACTCCCTCGTTTTGGTAGTTTCTATTTCTATATCTGGTCTTCCTCACTCCACTCCCTTTTCATTTACGAGGTTTCCTTTACTTTCAGTTTCTAAGCAAAAGCAGCTTAGGGTAATTCTTCTTTGTAGTTATTTTTGATGTTTCAAAAAAGGTGATGAGAAGAATGACTCAGTTGTTTTATCAGTTATGAGAGCATTTACTCTTCGCCATACATGTATAAACGCTCATTAATTTTGAACTAAAGAATCATTCAACCGGATGCAAACTGATCTACAGCTAGCACCTTTTGATTTTAGGATTTCCATGATCATATATTTTTGGCTGTATTCATGTGAATTTCATGTTTATTTGAAAGTTTTTAATGATGTAAAATTGGGTATGGGATAATTAACTGAACTTATGTTTGTAAACTATGTTTAAATATCATTGTTGGGGAATTTTACATCTTGAACAAGGACATACTTTTGTACTTGAAATTCTGATCTTGCAAAAGAGCAACTACTATTTAGTGTTCAACATTTTCATTTCCATTGTTGTGCTGCTTTGTTGGAGAGAACTATTGAAAGTGCCAAGTTACTTTGAATCAGAACCTGATTGATACTTGTTTTCCTGTATAGTCTTCAATGCACTGCTGAAGTCCAAGTTCACGATCCATACTACTTTTCTTTTCTCTATTTTTTGATAGACGAGCCTGCTGTAAGTATAATATTCTGCTCATCACTGCTAATTATCTTCATTCATGTGCAGGCTATATTCTCAGATGATTCTGATGATGAAGCAGAAACGTTTGATCACAAACAAGTGGAGGAACCAGAAAAGAAGATTGAAGTGGCACATACTGCATTAAACCATTTAATAGCAGGTGACTTCTTAGAATCCTTAGGTAAAGAACTAGGCTTGGAGGTTCCCCCTGAGTTACCCTACTTGATGAGTAAAGCCAAGACTCCTGTTAGTGGAACTCCCGTAGACCGAGTGGTGCTACAACAGAAGGGAACCACTCAAGAGGGCGAATCCCTAAAAAATACATTCATTCCTAGCAACCCTCAGAGTAGTAGTGGCAAATTTAGAGAGACTGATTTATCTGAAAATAGACCTGGTAAAGCTGATCGGGAAAAAACTAAAGAGGATGCAAGAGCCAAATCACCCTCTAGCCGCAATCGAAATCGGAGCAGTAGTTGGTCTTCAGAAGATGAAAGGAGTAGAAAACGATCCAGACGACATCGTTATAGAAGCAGTGACTCATATAGTGATTTATCCGGTGATGATCAGGATCGTTACCATTCCAAGTCAAAAGGGAGAAAGAAAGGATCCTCTCGCGAAAAGAGCAGTAGCAGCAGAAGAAAACATCATAAGCATAAACACAGGGACTCTCCCAGCAGGTCTTACAATGACGCTGAAGGGAAGAAAGAAAAAAAGAAACGGAGGGAAAGGGATTGACAGGCTGCTTCTGTTTCTTCCTATTCTAGTAAGAAAATTTTGAGTACGTGTTTTTCACGCCCCAAATTGGAAGATCCTTATATTATATGCAGAGATAAATTTAGCACTTTTAGTCTGATGAGACTTGGGGGTTGTAGTCACTGCTGTTGTACACTTGATAGGATATCCTTCATTATCAAGCTTTGTACTTGTGGCTTGGTTTGTGATTGCAAACAAAATACTTTTCTTAAATCTTAGAGGTGACTTGGACTAGTCTTGCGATGCTACATAGCAATTCCAAGTGCTGTTACTGACTCCAATTTGCGGTGTTGCTAGAGCCTAGAGGTTTCAAACAGCCAAGCCAGTCCATAAATTCGAAGGCCCGTTTGGGCTTTAAATATTTGTGCAAGGTCCGGCTCTGCCAATGAGCCCTCTTCAAAGTGGGCTTTGCTTCATTTAATATGTAAAACTATTGGTTTATTTTTTCTTTTTTTTGAAGTTCGATCCTACCCTCAAGACCGTGAAATCCCAACTCTCCAGGCCCGTGGGCTTTGATAGTCAAGCTTGGCCAGCCCACTCAACGTGCTTGAGCAAAGGTTAAGTCCTCAATTTGAGGACCGGGATCTGGCTGGGTCGCCTCGACCCATTGGACACCTCTAGGTGTTGCCGCTTGAAGCATGATAGATTAAATGCCATTTCCATAACATAATGTATAAGCTTTAGATCATAATTCATAATTTTTAGATAAAAGAAAAAAAAGAAAAAAAAAAGGTCTTCAGGTTTGACCAAATTCAATAAACATTTGAGAAAATTACCTTAATAGCCACCCATTTGATCAGACGTTATCAGAATGGTGATTAGGTGTTGAGAGAAAATTACCCAAGTTTCCACCTATTTGGTTAAGCATTGTCAATATGGTCATTAAATGATAAATACTAGCATTAGGAATGGTCTATCTTTTTAGAGTAGAGATAAAAAGTTAATTTTAAATATAAATCAAATAAATAAAAATAAAAATAAAATGTTATTTTAATAGTGTAATTCTAAAAACAATTATTAAATCTGAATTAATTCACTTCCTAGTACACTTTTGCATATATAAGCGATCAGGGGTGATCGGTTAATTCACTCTCCGAGGCGAATTAAATTCTTTGTAAAGAAATTCATTTCTGGCCAAGAATATTTAATAATTGTTTTTATATTTTTAGCCAAATTGGTAGCCATTAAGGTAATTTTCTCACAGAATAGCTATTTATGTCACACTATTTATCTAAAATGATCATTTTAAACCAAATTTCTCATTGTAATAGTCATTTTGATGGTGTCCGACCAAATAAATGACCACCGGATAATTACCTCTAAATAATTTTACTATTTAACAATTGAATTTGGTAAACCCATTAACTAAAATCAGTGTTGTGTTGGTTTTTCAGAAGAAATTTTTTTTTGTGGAAATAGGGAGAAATAGCACTCTTTTTATGTGGACTTTTAAGAGTAATAATAGTTTAATAAAGTAAATTTAAATGGCACCAATAGACAAAAATATCTTCATCTCCTTCTTTTATTATGTTTTTGCCATTTTTAGGGTTTTTTTTTTTTTTTTCTTTTAGAAACCTCCATTGATGGAGGACTAATGGAGGTCAAATAGGTCTATTCGACTTCCGATTGGAGGTCTGTTCATTCAACCTCGATGAAGAAGATGAATAAATAAAAAGGAAAATTTCAATTTTGCCTAATAAGTTTTGAAAATTGTAACTATACCTTGGAAACTACAAATAAGTCTCGAAAATTACAATAAGTCTCGGAAAAAAATAATAATAAAATAAAAATAAAAAAACACGAGACTTATTTTTGTGAGTGTATCTTAAGGGTCAAATCCACACTTTAGGTGCTATTAAAATTTAAGTTATTAAATTAGTGATAGTCTTAAAACTCACACTTTGAATTTAGCGAAGGTTCCACCCTAAAAACTAAAAGGCTAATTGGTACTGATACCCCCCTAAACTCATCCAAAATATGCACTATACCCCATATATATATATATATATTTGCAACTAAACCCCCTAAACTCTCACAAATTGGTAAAAGCTAACAGTAGATGCCCCCTCACAAGGGGCAATAAATCAAAGTGTTTGTCAAAAAACGAGAGTTCAGGGGGTTTAATGGTAAAAAAAAATAGTATAAGGGGCATAGTGCATATTTTTGAAGAGTTTGGGAGGCAGCAGTACCAATTAGCCAAACAAAAAAGTTGTCACTCCACCCATATTTTAATAAATATTTTTATTACTAAAATACCCTTATATATAAATACTTTTTACTTTTATTAAATAAATATTTTTTTACTGTTTTTTTCTTCTTAAAATCGACGTTCTATAGAGTTTTTTTTTTATTAATAATAATAATAATTAAAAAAAAAAATGAAAGTAGAGGGGTATGCATGCCCTAAAAAAATAAGTATCTTTTTTACTTAGAAATACATAATTGTATTCAAATTTATTTTATATCCCATAAATTGAACACCCAATATATTATAAATAAACCCCGATAATATATTATACGAAATCTGATATTAAGGATATCTAATTTAGACTTGTGATGATCATTCATTTGAGTGGCATTGTCTGAAATTTGATAGGATAAATATATATATATAAAACTCCAATGTAAAAAGTTGTTGAACGATTCAGTGAATTGTTGTGTTACATACGACAGTGCTTCTTTGGACATTTCATCTTCATCGAACACATGTATAAAAGTAGATGGAAATCAAGAAACCCATGAGACACGTGGACATAGGGGGAAGACAAGTCGTGTTGTTTTATGGGGAAATATCATTTGAGTCCCTAACTTATTCTGAAAGATCAATTTTTTAAACAAGTTTACTTTTTTATCAAAAGTTTCCCTAACTTTTGAAAAGTATATCAAATAGGTCCTTCTGACTTTTTTTTTTAACGGTCAAACGTCACAGAATTGGTATAATGTCTATTTTGTCCCTATATGGCTGTATGCCTTATTAATGGCTGAAAAGACTGTTTTACCCTCTAATATTTAAAATTTAAACAATTTATCTTTAATTTTAAATTAATGATATAAAAAATACAATTTTTAAAAAATATTTATATAATACAAAAATAAATTGTTTTAAATCTCCACCATTCAAATCTTAGATTGATGGTCGAGATTTATTTATTTAAAAAAATAATTATTATATAAAAATGAAAAAAAAATTCTACCAAACTAAAAAATTTAAAACTAATTAAAACTAATCAAAATTCTGAAAATCATCAAGCAAACCATTGGTAATAATTAAAAAAACTGTAGATCTGGTGGGGATCCAAATTGGATCTCTATCGTCCATCCCATGATATGGACGATGGAGATCCAATCTGGATCTCCACCAGATTAGTCTCTTTGATCTCCATGGAATCATATATCTTCCACAATCAATGTAAACCATATTCCTCATATTCATCTCAGATTCATCAACACAACAACAAACTTAGATTCATCAACACAAAACCCATATTCCTCCATCATCAACATCGATCTCCAAGACCACCACCACCATCACCACCAGCCGGCTCCGCTGCCCAACCCAACTTCGCCACCCATTTGAACCCAGAAACCCCTCCCACCACCAAAATCAAACCACCACAAACAAAACCCAAACTCTTTCTCTCTCTCTCTCTTCGAATCGATCTCCCTCGCCGCCGTGGTTCAGACCCAGTCCCGAATCAATCCAGTCGCCGTCGCGATTCACACCAACTCTGAATCAATCCCGCCGCCGCGATACAAATTGATCTTGCTTTTTTCTCGATCTCCGCGGCAGCGAGGGAAGCTGGATTTGTGGGGGTGGTGGGTGTGTTAGTGAGAGAGAGCGAGAAGAGAGGGAGAGAGATGAATCGGAGAAAGAGAGAGAGATAGGCGGTGAGCGAATTGGATCATTGTTGATGTTTTCTGGTGTTTGATTTTGGAGGAGACGGATTAGTGATCAGATAAATAATATTAATATTATTTTATTATATAAGTTTTTAATTTTTTTTTTCTATTTTTTTTTTATATAAGATTACTTTTTTAATTAGAGTTTTTAAATTTGTGTTATATATTATTGATTTTTATTTTATTTCTATTTTTGTGACACATGGCAAGTTCTTAGTTCAAAGACAAAAATACCCCTATAAATGTTAAGTTTGACTGATAGTTGACCAACGGCTAGACCTATTTGATATACTTTTCAAAAGTCAGGGAAACTTTTGATAAAAAAGTAAACTCGTTTAAAAAATTGATCTTTCAAAATAAGTTAGGGACCCAAATGATATTTCCCCTTGTTTTATTTATAATTGATATGACCACAGGCGACCCTTTAGTCAAACCTCAAGTAAGTTCTATTAAAATTATTGATTTTAATTAATGGGTTTTGTTATCTTACTATTAATAACAAGATTACTGAGTAGTTATTTAAGAGATAATTGGTTACTTTTTGTTTTAATTTTTTTTTTAATTTTCAAATTCTTAATTTTATATACCCTTTGATTGAAATCTAAAAACTATCCAGTAACCTTAACCAAACCCTACTTTATGTTGCAATTCCAAATTTGTTTATAGAAAATAAGAAGTAAACAGCAATTATCTTATAGTTCCTTCACATCCCACAACTTTGGTGAATGAATAAAAACGAAGAAGAAAGTGTTATGAAATTATTGTGTAACATAGGCCCATAATAATATGTCGGAACAAATAGCCTCTTGCCAATGTGGTGGGCATTTCCCTTGGAAACCCCTACCACCAAGGTTCAATGCCTAGTATATGCATGTTTATGTGCAAATTTTCCCACCCACAATATGTGGGTGCTCTCTCTCCCCGTCTGTGGGAGTTGTTGACCGGACTGTATTGTTGTTGTATAATCAAAAATAAATAAATAAATAATATGTCGGAATTCAAATTGTAAAGACATTAAAATATTAAATACTAGTAAGAAATGCGTGCTCTTCCTCACACTCAATCTATATATTAAATACAAGTTAGATATATTTCTTTCTTTTTTGGAAAGGTGTACTCATATGTATTCTTTAATTCAACACACATATATCATCAGTTGAACTAACTGTTAGGGAGGAATTCAAATATGAAATCCCTGGAATCTCGCTCAATCTTCGAAGATCTCGTGGAGATCGACAACGATCAACAGCTCATTTCCTCATCTATAAATACCTGACCCCGCCTCTTGACTCTTGAGAGAGGGGTCGGCATTGTCCTACTCTAAATTCGCACAAGCTCCGACACTTCTATCTCTCAATTATTCTAAAGGGTTAATTGCACTAACTAACCTTTAGTTTATTACATATAGCAATATTTTAAAAAGATGCCCTAAATTAACACAAATACCCCCTTCTATCAAGTCAATCCGTTAACTATAACAGTTGACTAACCTTGATCCTTGGAAATCCAAATATACCCTTGCCATATCATCTCAAACATAAATGATTTTTTAATTAAAATTGAAAAATCAATTTTTTTTTTTTTTTAAAAATAATCTACTAAAGAAACAAGAGATCTTTGATAATCTCCTACTTACTCACCGATCTCGGAGATCAACTTCCTAGACTTAGTAAAGGAGGCTCCTCCTCGAATTGAGGATGTTTTCGCAGATGGTCGATATATTATCTTTTTTTTAATTAAAAATATTTTATGTTTGTGATAATGTGGCAGTGGTATATTTGGTTTTCCATAGGTCAAGGTTAGTCAACCGTTAAAGTTAACGGATTGACTTGATGATAAGGGGTGTTTGTGTTAATTTAGGACATCTTCTTGAAATATTGCTAAATTCAATAATGTAAGGGTAAGTTAGTGCAATTAACCCTATTCTAAATCCAGCTCACTTACTATTGATCCGGACTCGACCACTATCTAGGGATTGCTTTTTTTCTCTTTTACTTATTAGACCACCCCCTCCTGTGGCTAGACGTTCGCCTATTTTTTCTAAAAATTTTTTATCTTTAGTGCCCATCTCGCTACAAATTTAATTGTAGATTCAACTGTCCACAAGTATTACTAATGTGGTTTGAAAAACTACTCTTGCAATTGCAACATGTAGGAAATATTTCTCTACATTTGTTTTTATAAAAGCAATGTGAGATTCTATTCCTCTGCACCATTGAGCAAGTTATATCCCTCCCCAAACTTCAAATTAACTCTAATAATTCAAAAATCAAATTGTGACATAAACTTCCAAGAGAAAACATCCAAAGAGACCGAGGATAACTACAAGTTAATTAATGTTACGTGCAAGAATTTTTATTTTTTTATCTGAATATATAAATAAATAAATGTGAATTTTAAAATAAAATTGGATCGAAGTCAAATCACTCGGTAGTTTCCATCTAATTAGGTTATTATCTTTTAATTTTTAAGTTTTATTTTTTTTTTGTAAAATTAGACTCTTAGGATCTCTATTAATGAAAAAGGTTAGATTTTATTCCTTAAATTAGATGTTAGTTTATTCTAACTTAGAAGACCAGACCTACCCATCAAAAACTCTTTAAACCCACAACAGCATGGTGATGTAGGTGTGAGGGACATAGCTGTACATTGTACAACTATTTGTATGAATTTTATGAAAATGTATGGCAATTGCTGAGACATTTGCATTTGCTTCTCACTGAAGTTTCTTAGAAAGAATTGAAAGCAAGTTATCTGCCCACTAGGATTTAGGAACTATAAAATCTTCCATGCATGGTTATACCGTTGATTAGTTGAGTCCATTCACTCAAAACATGTCATCTAACGTGAGTGTCATACTAGCTAAAATGATGTGTATCATATGACATGTTTCAAGTGGCAAGCGGTGCATTGCCAAATTTACTCTTAACAACATGGAATAACATCACAAATATCTCCATTGGTTTCTACCAAAGAAAATTAGAAATTTCCCAGTTCGGCATTTGGTGCATGCAATTGAATTAATAACTGCCATGGAAGTCTCTCTCTCTCTATATATAAAAACAAGAATGCTACTATTTGTTTTTAATAGTTGCATAAAATATAAAATAAGAAAAGAGATGTTAGTAGATTTATTGACTATTGACCACAAAATGCGTATGACCAAAAAGTTTAGGCTGATACCATTTAGCTTATTGCATTTTGACTTGGTATGAATAGAATCAAATAATTTTTTTAAATAGTACTTTTTTTTTTTTTTTTTTAATCATTGAAAGCTGTGTGATCATATCAAGGTTAAAAATCTTTCTTCCTTTCTAGAATTTTGAAATAATAACATATAGATTTTTACAAAAAAGCAAGTGACTGTTAAGTAATTAAATAGATAAGTGTCAACATCTTTAAACCAAAAATCAAGAGAAATATGCTTTATATTTTAGGGCAAATTACAGTGCACCCCTTGAGGTTTGGTCAAGATACACTCACATGGAAAAGTTTTGGTATTATACACTAACACCCCCAAGACTTAAGTTTGAAAAAGATTGCCAAAAATGCCCCTTCAAAGTTTGACTTTGGTGTTATACCAACTATTAAGGACTTAGGGGCATTTTTGTCAATCTTCAAAGTCAAACATTTTCAAACTTAAGTCTTAGGGGTGTTAGTGTATAATTCCAAACTTTTCCATGTGAGTGTATCTTGCCCAAACCTCAAGGGGTGGACTGTAATTTGCCCTATATTTTATAACCCATGAAAAAAGAAGTGAAAAGACACTTTGCTTGTCGGATGTTAGTGGATGTATAGTACAAGACTACAAGTTATACATACAATCGGCGGTTTTCTTTTTTTCAGGTCTTTTGGGGTAGTACAGCTGCTTCTCAGGTGCACCGTCTTGGCCGCTAGTTGTTAGCCCGTGTGTTTGACCCTTCTACTGGATCCTCCAACACCAGAGTGCCATGGTTTGCTTGGTTGTGGTCTGTTTGTGGTCCCTCTTCGTGAGGGTGTAAGTCCCACCTTTGTGTGTGGGTTTTTCTAGTTTGTGGTTCTCTAGTCTGAATTGTGCTTGTGTGTCATTTGCTGTTGAGTCACAATTGTAATTGTAAACATGTTTTTCATGTTTACCGACCTGGATCTGAATTCCAGGTGTTGTAGACCTTTGGGTTATATCAAAAAATAAAAAAATAAAAAAATAAAAAAATAAACTAGTGGTCAAAGTAGGAGGCGCAAGCAGCCAATATATGCCATACTCCACTTTTCAAACTTATATAAATAATTAATTATTAAAAGATTAGGCAACTAATTATGAGTGTTAGGCATTCATATTTCAAATTAAACAATCACTTTTGACCCCATTGCAGACTAGTCTAGCACATCCATTTTGTGGCCATATAATTTTCAAGATTTTAAACACATTTCAATACAATTTTTCTTGAAATTTGACAATTTATTAATAAATTTGAAACTTCAAGCTGCCCAAAATTTAATATGAATTTCACAACTTCATCATTCCTTCTATTGGAAAAAGAAGGCAACAAGATAAACACCCTCTTAATATTATTAATTATTTTTTTATGAAAAAAGTTAGATAAATTCAGTTGTTATCATAATTGAACCTATAATTTTTATCATGTGCAAATCAAAATCATACTCTTACAAACTTTTTTTTTTTAAAATCTTAGCATCAAATAGGTTAGAGGTCTGTCGAATCAATCAAAATTAAGTTAATTCAGATATATCTACTTCCACCAAAAGAGAAGAGGCAAGTGGGACAATATATACAATATCAAGTTTGAACCACCAAGGCAAATGACCATTTGACTATTGCTAACTTTTATCTTATAGGGATATTGTTATACTCGTGATAATTCCGGTCCGATTCAAAAAGCCATCATCGGCCATAGACATCATAGAGTAGATATTCTCAATCTCAACAAGTACATTAGAAATCCTGCTTGATTGCACCAACCACAATCAAATATATATATATATATATATATATATATATATAGTCTTTCTAGTGTCAATTTGTCCTGAAAATAAATATATTAGGACAAAGAATATGGACTACAGATTATGGAGAAATTTTGATAAATACATACACTTTGAGTCAAAGTATGTAATTCTAGTGGTCCACATTCTTCGTCCTGATATATTTATTGTCAGGACGAACTGATAATAGAAAATCTATTTATATATATATTTTTATTTATTTATTTATTTATTTATTTATAAAGATAAACATTTTTTTTTATATATAATTGATTATTCATATCATACAACAATGATGCGAGCATATATAGAGGCTAAGGGTATACCTATGTTAATTGAGCTGATATTCCAAATCCAAACCAACTTTCTGGGTAGTCGGTTGATATGCCAAGTGGAATATTAGTCCAATCTGTACACTCTAGAAATGTGAATTAGTCCAATTTGGTTGTGTGCAACAACTCAACATTTGCTATTCCTCCCATTTTATATATAACATGATAAATATTAATTAAAATTAAATGGCTACATGAAATGTATTATAGTGAATTGGAAAAATATTTTATTGAATTTTCTTTTCTTTTTGTTTTTTTTTTTTTTTAATAACAACACCCAATTATGTGTCTAGTCTAGCTAACGATAAATCAAACAAGAAAAATATTTTATTAAATTTTCTTTTCTTTTTGTTTTTTTTAATAACAACACAATTATGTGTCTCACTCTAACGATAAATCAAACAAGAAAAATGAGTCATCTCACTATCATTCACTTGAATCATTTGTGTTGAAAAAGATAGGTGTATAAGGGTTTTGTCAAGTTCATATTAGCGGACTTGTACTGACATTAAAATTTATAATTTAAATTATGTATATAATAATCCATTAAAATTGTCATAATAATTTAACGTAAAAATTATTTTCTCGTGTTTGAGTCACTGCACTCTGTATCTACTAAAATATATAACTGTATTTATTTGTATAACAAATATCTAAGGGAATCTCGATTGTGAGAGTGACTTGCATTTTAATAAATTTTGACATGTTAATAATATAAAAACATCTTCGGTATATAAGTGGTTTGTATTTCAATAAATATTGACATGCCAACAATATCATGTGATTTGTTTTCTACGTGACATAAATAATCAAAAATCGTTCTCAAATACTTCCATTTTAACACAACTTATTAACAAATCAAAAATCATTCTCAAATACTTTCATTTTAACACAACTTATTAACGACATGTTAACAAATTTTTTATATTTATCTTTAGCTTATAAAATAACCGGTCAATAGACCTTCTAAAAATAGACGGTCAAATTGACTGTCTATATATATATATATATTTTTTTTTTATTTTTTTTTCTAGCTTAACATTGAATAATCATGATTGTATTAGAAAAACATATGATAACACTTATCTATTTTAGGGGTGTGCAGATCGAGTCCATTAGATTTGCCATGATCAAAGTATAATAAATTATAAACTTTAAATATACATTCTAAACACAAACATACATAGAATTATCCAAAAGTTTGAAATAAAAATATAGCAATTTATTATAACAAAATACAACAACACCCAAAATTTAAATTAACCCAATATAAATTAAGTCAAATCTAGTGGATTTGAGATCTAATTTGAACTAAAGAATTTTGGAATTTAAGATCCAACCCGATCTAATCATGTTCTTAAATTCATTCCAATCCAATGGATACTATTGGATTTAATTGGATCTTACAAACCCCTGATCTATATGCCTATTTGTCTTATTTGGCATGTTATTTTTGTTGGAACCATCATAGCATTTAAGATCTATAAGAAAATATAAAATTTTATTAAATAAAATAAGAAAAGAAGAAAAAATCGAATTATAGCATGTGATTTGCAATGGATTGTCTCGTTGAATATTGACCTTTACATAGGAGCAGCCTCATCTTCAGCACCACACCACTGCCTAATTTCTAATTAAATCGTTGAAATTTCAATCTCTCTCTCTCTCTACTGCCTTTTAGACAACTTGATTGATTCCTTAAAAAGTATTAATATATTTCTCAAAACTCACAACTTCATTCAATATAGATTCACATGTATTTAATATTTATTGTATAATTCACATGAAAAGCTCCAACTCTTTTTGTTTGATTTACGTACCCAGAAGAAAACCCACATACCCCAAAATGCCACTGACGTATACAATGAGCTAACATGAGTTTTTCTTCCATTTTTCTTCTCATTATATTACAGCTTTTTATTTTGACTTTCTAGAAGACTTGGCCTACACTCCAAAATATCAATAATTTTTCTGGATTATGCATATTATTCGCTAAACACTTCTTTAATTATCAGTTGAATAGTTGACACTTGATATATATAATTAATTAATTATATATATAGAAAAGCACTTTACTTTAAGCTGTTGGAAAAAAAAGCTATTAAGTTTGTACTTTCGTTTGATCTTAGCTTTGATTTTTTATTTTAAAAACATTTATGGTTTTGGCTTTGATTAATTGATTTGAACTTTTGAAGTAGTTGATTATACGCACGTTTAAAAGTTTGTTCTTTCTATCTACAAGTCAAAGATGACAAGCAAGTAAGGTCCAATCTTCTACCAGCTAAAAGAAAAAAGATAAAAACATTGTTTGTAAGTTTGGTTGGTGGCTCAAGTTTCCAGGAGTTTGTGTCTTTTTAGTTGTTAATTTCTGTTTTCTTTAGATCTGAGATCGAGTTTCTGGATTTGGTTGTATATTGTTTAGTGTTTGAGAATCATTCGTTGGTGATCGATGACTCATGGAAGCTTCTAAAAGCAAAATTCTTGTGAAGCAGCAAAAGCAAAAGCAAAATTGGTGGGTTTTAGTGGGAGATATATGGCTAATATTAACAGAAGAAAGAAGCAGCGTTTTAGCCAAATCCATGCATTCTCATGTGGGATTACATCATTCAAAGGTGACCATTCATTGATTGGAGGGCCTGGATTCTCAAGAATTGTGTATTGCAATGAACCTGATTGCTTTGAAGCCAGTGTCCTCAACTATGGTGACAATTATGTTAGAACTACGAAGTATACTCTTGCAACTTTTTTTCCCAAATCTTTGTTTGAGCAGTTCAGGAGAGTTGCCAACATTTACTTCCTTTTCTGTGCAATATTGTCTTTCACACCTTTGTCACCCTACTCCGCCGTCAGCAATGTTCTTCCTCTCGTTGTGGTCATTGGAGCAACAATGGGGAAAGAGATTCTTGAAGATTGGAGGAGAAAAAGGCAGGTAAGATTTGTCTCTCAACTTTTTGAAGATTACTTGTTTGAAGAAAGTCTTTGTTTCTTTGTTATGATACAGTAGTCAATTTTTTTTTATGTATTATAAATTATTATTTTCTATTACATTCAAAGCAAATTGGTCCTATCAGTTGCTTAATCTTTCTCTACGTACTGGTTCAGGATATTGAAATGAACAACAGAAAGGTGAAAGTGCATTGTGGTGATGGTGTTTTTGATTATCAAAAATGGAGGAATTTGAAAGTTGGGGACATTGTCAAGGTTGAAAAAGATGAATTTTTTCCAGCTGATCTCATCTTACTTTCTTCGAGTTATGAGGAATCAATTTGTTATGTGGAAACCATGAACTTGGATGGAGAAACCAATTTGAAACTGAAACAAGCGGTTGATGAAGCAACCAGAAATCTAGCCGAGGATTCGAGCTTCAAAAGTTTCAAGGGTATTGTTAGATGTGAAGATCCAAATGCAAATTTGTATTCCTTTGTTGGCAGTCTGCATCTTGAAGAACAACAGTACCCTCTTACACCCCAACAGCTTCTGCTTAGGGATTCGAAACTACGAAACACTGATTATATTTATGGTGCAGTTATCTTCACAGGTCATGATACAAAGGTTATCCAAAATTCCACAGCTCCACCTTCTAAAAGAAGCAAGATTGAGAAAAGGATGGATAAGATTGTTTATTTCTTGTTTGGCATATTAGTTTTGTTGTCTATTGTGGGATCGATTTTCTTCGGAATTTCAACTAGGGAGGACTTAGAAGATGGAAAAATGACAAGGTGGTATCTTAGACCAGATGACACCACTATTTATTTTGATCCGAAAAGAGCTGTGGCTGCTGCAATCTTACAGTTCCTGACTTCTCTCATGTTATATGGATATTTGATTCCGATTTCCTTGTACGTGTCGATAGAAATAGTCAAGATTCTACAGAGCACTTTTATCAATCAAGATGTGCATATGTACTATGAAGAAGCTGACAAACCGGCAAGGGCTCGTACCTCAAATTTAAATGAAGAACTTGGCCAAGTTGAGACTATACTTTCTGATAAAACAGGAACTTTAACTTGCAACTCTATGGAGTTTATCAAGTGTTCCATTGCCGGGACCTCCTATGGCAATGGAGTAACTGAAGTTGAGAGAGCTATGGCTACGAGAAAGGGATTGCCTTTAGCACAAGAGGTAACAGAGGATGCGGCCTATGTCGAGGAATCTGCTAAAGAAAAGCCATCCATTAAAGGGTTTAATTTTGCAGATGAAAGGATCATGAATGGTAATTGGGTTAACGAGCCTCGAGCTGATGTAATCCATAAGTTGTTGAGATTGCTGGCCATCTGTCACACTGCATTGCCTGAAATTGATGAAGAAACTGGAGGGATTTCATACGAAGCTGAATCGCCAGATGAGGCAGCTTTTGTAATCGCAGCCAGAGAACTTGGGTTTGAATTCTATGAAAGGACTCCAACAAGCATATCACTGCATGAGTTAGATCCTGTCTCTGGCAGGAAAGTTGAAAGGTCAGTTTCTTGCATTATAGATATTGATGAATACTTTAGATATTGATTGAATGAATGATATTCAGTTGTTTATTTGATTTGATTTTTGCAGATCTTACAAACTTTTGAATGTCTTGGAGTTTAGTAGCTATAGAAAGCGAATGTCTGTCATTGTAAGAACTGAAGAAGGAACCCTGCTACTACTTTCGAAAGGTGCTGACAGGTTCGTAATGTTTCAACCATCATGTGAGATTGTTTAAATTTAGAATTTGGTTTTCATACATTACAAAGTTATTGTAAATTCCATGCTCATGTGTGCCTGATATCGGGTTGCTTGGAGTTAATTTAATCTTCATTTCCTTTGCAAGCAGTGTAATGTTTGAAAGACTTGCAAAGAACAGAAGAGAATTCGAAGAGCAGACCAAGGTACACGTCAATGAGTATGCTGATGCCGGTCTGAGGACTTTGATACTTGCTTACCGTGAACTAGATGAGGAAGAATACAATGAGTTTAATGCAGAATTTACAGAGGCCAAGAATTCAGTGAGTGCAGATCACGATGAAAGGGTTGAGGAAGTGACAGAAAAGATCGAAAAAGATTTGATTCTTCTTGGTGCCACAGCTGTAGAAGACAAACTTCAAAATGGGGTGAGTTTCAGATATGAGAAAATTGAGTGACATTCTTATAGATTGTATGTAGAGTTCAAGGATTGAGTCTTTTTTCATTTTTTGTGGGATAGGTTCCTGAATGCATAGACAAACTTGCTCAAGCTGGAATCAAAATTTGGGTTTTGACTGGTGATAAGATGGAAACAGCAATCAATATTGGGTATGAATTGTGGACATTTCTTTGAGGTGACATTAAAATCTGGTATGCTAACATTTCTGATCTCATGTTTGAGATTGCAGCTTTGCCTGTAGTTTGCTTAGACAAGGAATGCAGCAAATAATAATCAACTCAGAGACACCAGAAAATAAAGCTCTCGAAAAATCAGAGGACAAATCTGCTGTTGCCGCGGTAATCTCTAATTTCATTACATGTAACAAAATATTTGGTGTCAGGATGATTTTAGTTGCATAATTGAAAACCATCAAATACCAATATAGCAATTGTATTATCCTAGCTATGTCACAATATAAGCTATCATGAGTTTTGAGCTTGACAAAATCTTGTTTGATTTTTTAGGCATTGAAGGCCAGCGTTCTCCGTCAGTTAACTGAGGGAAAGGCATTTCTTGCTTCATCAAGTGAAATTTCAGAAGCATTGGCATTGATTATAGATGGGAAATCACTCGCTTATGCTCTAGAAGATGACATCAAGGACATGTTTCTAGAGCTTGCCATTGGCTGTGCATCGGTTATTTGTTGTCGTTCTTCTCCTATACAGAAAGCGCTAGTAAGTCACATTACTTTCTTTTTCATTTCTTTTTTTTACTCAAGTTGTGCATCAAAATGTATTTGACTTGAAAAGAACCCATTTCATATACTAATTTCAACAAAATTACAGTAACAAAAATGTACCAACATTGCCGCCTTTAGCCTAAAAAGTGTTCCTTGAAATATTTCAGGTTACAAGATTGGTCAAAATTAAAACAGGTAGCACAACTTTAGCTATTGGTGATGGGGCAAATGATGTAGGAATGCTTCAAGAAGCAGATATTGGAGTTGGTATCAGCGGCGTAGAAGGAATGCAGGTAAATGATCAAGAAATTTTCTTACTGATTGATGTTTTCATTGCTTATGAATCTATCCCAAATATTGATCTTACTAAATTTTCTACTTTCCTTTTCTATCGCCTCTTGTCGAAATTTCAGGCAGTCATGTCTAGTGACATTGCAATTGCACAGTTCCGGTTTCTAGAGCGTTTGCTGCTTGTGCATGGACATTGGTGTTACAGGAGGATCTCATCAATGGTAACTACTAATCAAACTTTGATTCAACATGAAGCCAAAATGTTTAAATTGAAATTATTGACACATTTCTTTTGTTGTTTGGCAGATATGCTATTTCTTTTACAAGAACATTGCATTCGGCTTCACTATCTTCTTCTTTGAGGTGTATGCATCTTTCTCAGGCCAATCCGTATACAACGATTGGTTTCTATCGTTTTATAATGTCTTCTTCACATCTCTTCCTGTAATTGCCCTGGGAGTTTTCGACCAGGATGTCTCTTCTCGTTTCTGTCTCAGGGTAAGTCCTATACATATCTTTCATTTACAAACCAAATTGATAAAAAGTTGGTGATAATTAGTACAAAATATTATGGAATGTAATAATTTGTTCTTCAATATTTGCAGTTCCCTCTATTATACCAAGAAGGTGTACAAAACACTCTGTTTAGCTGGTATCGAATACTTGGTTGGGCATTGAATGGTGTGGTAACTGCTACCATCATCTTCTTCTTTTGCATCCACACAATGGAACAACAAGCTTTTCGTAAAGGCGGAGAAGTCGTTGGCTTGGAAATCCTAGGTGCCACCATGTATACATGTGTGGTCTGGGTAGTGAACTGTCAAATGGCATTATCCATCACTTACTTCACATACATACAACATCTCTTCATCTGGGGTGGTGTTATATTTTGGTATATATTCCTCTTGGCATATGGAGCTATGGATCCTAACATATCAACAACAGCATATCAAGTCTTCATTGAAGCCTGTGCACCTGCACCATCTTTTTGGCTCGTTACGCTCCTCGTGTCAGTGTCTGCTCTCCTCCCATATTTCACTTACTCTGCCATTCAGCTGCGGTTTTTCCCTCTATATCATCAGATGATACAATGGATTAGATTCGATGGGCAAACAGATGACCCTGAGTACTGTCATATGGTACGACAAAGATCACTTCGACCTACAACCGTAGGTTACACTGCTCGTTTTGAAGCAAGTTTTAGAAGCTCGAGAGGGAAGCTGGAGGATGATTTATGATAGCATACTTTCTTTGTAAATTCTACCAAAACTAGTTGTAAAAGTTTTGCAAAGACAAGCTTCGCCGATATGTATATAATTCATACAGAGTTGAGTCTTCCAAGCATATGCTGCGCATGTTCTGCAGGTGATGGTCTCCAAGTAAGTTAGCTTGTCTTCCAAGATTTTGTTAGCAATTGCTCCAAAACTGTATTTTGTTGTTTTGGCAGCTTTGATGCCATATTTAATTTTGATTTTACACTCAAAAATTGTATTATTCATCTAAGTTATAATTATAGTAAATAAATTAAAATTCAATCTGTATTTTCATCTTTTCTGAGCAAGATTATTGTTGTCTTTGCCATTGTCATAGAGTGGTATTTTGTTGAAGACCAACTACTGAGAGGTACTATTTTATCCAGAAACTCACTCTCATCTCCATAACAGTATATGGTTGAACCATTATCAAGGAAAACCACTCATCGAGTAGAGGTGTCAAACGGGCCGACTCAACCGTGCCAAAATTTCATAGGTCCATGAATTTCAGGCTGGGCAGACTCGGTCTATAATTTGTTGGGCTCAACCATGCCCATAGCTCCATCCGATTTTTGTTTTTTGTTTGAGTGACGATATTTGCACCCCTTAAAAACCGTATATACACCTTAAATTAGTAGGTTTTTAAAAATCCAATGATTCCCTTGAGTAAAATTACTAAGAGGACTAATTGTTTGTTAGTAACCCACCAATAATTATTAATTAGTTTCCTATTTCAATCTTTTATAAAAAATAAAAAATAAAAAATAAAAATTCCTATTAATGGTTTGATATTAACATATATCATAAAAAAAAATTTCATTTTTAAAAACCCTAGATTCTCTTTTAAATATATTTTCACATAGGTGGTGTGTACTTACAAAAATACAAATATAGTATAATTAAAGAAAGAGAATTTTTGGCATTAAGTGGGGTTTATTTACAAATTAGAGATTTAAAAAAAAAAAATTGATAGGTCTAATTACTAAGGATGGCCATTGGGGAAATAGGGATGGATATAGGTCCCCCCATCCTCATTCCCATCCCCATTTTCAAATTGGGATCCCTACTAATGATTACCACCCCCCCCCCCCCCCCCCCCAAAAAAAAAAAAAAAAAAAAAAAAAAAAAATGAGGATGTGCGAGTGGGGATTTGGGTCCCCAATGATAAATGACCATCCCTACTAGTGATTACGAAAGAGATGTAAATACAGTTTTTAAGAGGTATCATTATCGTCACTCTTTTTGTTTTTTGTTTTAATGCTTTGTGCTTCACCGGCTTGCCTTGTGTCCCAAGCACCGGATCTGATTGCCGTACTCAGAGGCGGAGCCAGAAATTCATTATCGGAGGGGCCAATCCAGTAAAACAAAAAATTTAGGAAAGTGTAAATTATTTTATGCATGTATTAGGTATTGGATGCATCCAAGGCTTTCTCACAAATTGTAAAAAGACACAAAATTGATTGAAGTAGCTATATTCAAAATGAAAATTAAAACACAATATACAAGAGCAAAAGAGAGATCAATAGATGCACCAAAATTAATTTTCTACACTGATGATGATGGTTAACAAAGTCAAAAGGTTATTATAATGCACCATGATGGTGTTCTTCAAAACTTAATGATTGAACAGAAAAAAATCCATTCAAAAGAAAAAGGGACTCTTCTTCTTCTTCAATCACCGTATCCAATTACAGGCAATGAATATATATACACAATACACTATTCTACATTTCAAAATCTAATAAATCTAAAAATATATATATAAAAAATAAAAAAATAAAAACTAGTCAGCCGCAGCGACCAGAGGCGAAGCTACGAGTAGGTCAATAGGGATTATGGCCCCGCAGCCTCTTGAAAAATTTAGCCCCCGTCCTGCAGGCTGTTTTCAGCTGTTTTTGTTTTTGTTTTCCAAAAATGATTTCGAATTCGTGTCCTGTAAACCGTTTTTCATTTTATTTTCAGAAATCAAAAACAAAAACAAAAACAAAGTCAAGTGTTAATAGTGAAAATTTTGAAAAACAAAAAAAACTTGTTTTTGTTGAATTTGTTTTTGTTTTTCATTTGAAATGGGTCCCACATCATTAATAATTTTTTTTTTCTTTTTTCTCATCCCACCAGATCCCATCTTCTTCTTCCTCCTCAACTCCATCTCTTTCTTCCTCCTTCATCTCCGATCTCAATCATCCCCTTCTCCGCCGCTCACCGCTCGCCGCCGTCTTCTTCTTCTTCCTCCTCTTCCTCCTCTTCCTCCTTCTACTCCGCCGATCGCGCCGTCTTCTTCTTCTTCTTCTTCCTCTTCCTCCTTCGCTCGCGATCGACTTGGTCTGGTCTAGCCGTCGCCGATCTGGTCTGGTCTGGTCTGGTCTAGTCTTGCCGTCGCCGATCGACCTGGTCTGGTCTTGCCGTCGCCGATCTTCTTCTTCCTCTTGCCATCGCCGATCTCCTCCTCTTCTTCTTCTTCTTCTTCTTCTTCCTCTTCCTCCTTCGCCTCTCGCCAATCGCCGATTGCCGCCGATCCCTCTTGCCGTCACCGATCTGGTCTTCCTCCTCCTCCTCCTCTTCTTCTTCTTCTTCTTCTTCTTCTTCCTCTTCCACTGATAAGGGTTTTGTGTTAATTTATTAATTATATTTAAAAAATGGTTAATTATTTTAATTAATTTGTTTATATTAATTTCAATTTTCGAAAGTTTTCGATTTATCCTACCAGACGCGTTTTTTCCGTTTTTATTTTCAAAATATGGATTCCAGTAAATGCTACCAGACGCGTATTCGGAATTCAAAAATGAAACAAAAAACACTGTTTTCATTTTCATTTTTCTTTTCGAAAAACAAAAACAAAAAACGGCTTGCAGGACAGGCCCTTAGTTTTAGTTCTTAAAATTAATTTAATTTTTTTTTTTTTTTTTTTCCTTCTCTAAAATGAAAATTATATAGTTTGCTCCCTTCAAATTTGATTAAATTTAAAACACTAGCTTGGCCGCTACAGTTGGCAATAATTGTTGAAAAGAAATAAATACACCCATCAAATTCTGTGATCAGGACAATTCCAAACCGAAGAGATCGGAGGTCGTTTTCGCCATTGCAGCTGCGAACTCATCGAAGCTGATGACGCCGTCGCCGTCCGTATCCGCCTCTTTGATCATCTCCGTTAGCTCTCTGTACGTTAACGGTTGACCCATTTTGGCCATCGACCCGGCCAACTCCGCCGCCGTTATGAAACCGTTACCGTCACGGTCGAACGCCCGAAAAACATCGAGGAGCTGCTCCTGGTTTATCAATGTCGTTTCGTTAATGTCCGGCAACATAGCTTTTACCAACTCGTCGAACTCGACAGACCCATTTCCGTTGGAGTCCATGTTTGCTAACAGGATGTGAATTTGGTCGCCGGAGGGCTTGAGGCCTAGCGATCGTAGCAGCGCCGCCAGCTCTAGAATGGTGAGGCTGCCGTCGGAGTCCATGTCGAATCTGGCGAAAATTTCTTCTAATTGCTTTAGCTGTTCAACGGGCAACGACATGACAATCTTTTGTAATCAAATTACACGATAAATGACAATGGAGACGACGATGAAAAATGAACAAAAAAAAAAAAAGAACAATGGCGGTGATATATTTATTCTCTGTAATTGTTAAAAGAATGTGATGACATTGATAAGAGGTTTGAGTTATTTTGGTTTAATGGGAGCATAAAAATAGAAAAAAAAAAAAAAAGGCGTTGTCGGCGTGATATATTTATTCTCTGTAACTATATAATTTTTTTATGGAGTTCCAGAGAATGAAACTAACTTCTGCCATTAAAATAGTTTTTGGTTTGGATATCATGTATATAGAAAAATTTTCAATTCGGTGCATCCTGATATAACTTCGTGAGGATATTGAATGTGAGTCATTCGTTTTACATACTTTGACTCAAGTGTGTATGCACTTGTCAAAACTAGTGACTCACATTCAATATCCTGATAAAGTTATATCAGGATGCACTGACCAGATCGGAACTATATATATATATATCAGAGGGTTTGGCGTATTATCTATATTGCTGTGGATAAATTTAGGATATGTTTAGGATTGTTGTAATTTCTAAATTAGTTATTTTATAATTAATATTTAGTAAATAATTTCAAAATTGATTGTCACGTAATTTAATCCATAATGACACAGAAATGTGTGAGAAATGAGAATAGTATTTAGGATTAAAATTAGTTCCAATCGAAGGTTATTGTCAAAAAATAAAAATAAAAAAAATATGGCTTGAAGGTAAAAAATATTTATTCGGTCCTACGATATCTCCATTTGAATCTATGCATTGTGGATTTGTGGTATATATAAAGATAAAAATAAAAAAGTTGAGAATTCCAAAACCAATGAGAATTCCAAAACCAATAATTAAATGGGTTGGATTCGGTTTGGCACGATTAGCGTATGACACTTTTTGTCACAGTCAATGAACATTAAACAAACACAAAACAAATAATGTCTAAAATAAATAACATAAGTGGACAAATCGCATAAGGAAATTACTTGGATATCAAAGGTACTGACCCATCAATGAGGTGTTGCTATATGGCTTTTTTCATTTAACTTTTTATATTTATCTCCTTGCAGTTTTCACAAATGGGCCACATGGCAAAACTCCATTGGTTGGTCAATACCTTGGGTACTGTCAAGCATTGTTCATCACATAATACAAGTTTTTACCTAAAAAATCCAAAAGAGAAAAAAACTACTATTGTTAAAATGAAGGGAGAAAAATATGATTATGTAAAATTGTCTCTCAAACCCCAAATCTCAATTACTAACCCCAAAGTCACGTGCTTGGAGATAAAGTCACATATTTGGAGCCAAACTAATCCAAATACTTTTCTAAGAAGAAACCAAGACACACACATAGGGGGCGATTTAGGGGGTCAAGACAAAAACAAATATTCAAATTAACGCTATACAAATTGAAAATATATACTTTGTGTCTAATACAACCTAGATGGGGGTTTTTGTTCAACATACCAAGTTAACTTAATGATAAAGACCCATGCCTAAAAATGCTCAATGATGAATGAAAATGATGAGTTTTGGGTTTGGAGAGTTAAAGAACAACTATTTGAGCTTCTCTCTCTTAGGGAAATCTTCCTCTCTCTAAAAATCAACTTTGAAGCTCTAAAAAACGAATGGAGAAGATGACATTATATATATATTGGAGCCCTAAATGAAACTACGACGTTTCGGAAAATTCAGGCTGAAACTGGACACTACGCAGGTATGGACCCGCGCACTGGGTGGTCACTTTGTTGGTAAGGACCCGCACATAACCAGCACATAGGGACCTGGAAGAACACCAGAAATCACTTCTTTGGTGATTGTGTGGGTAAAGACCCACACTTCACCCACACATCGGGAGCTGGAAAACAACCAAAGTGCACTACGTGGGTTGTGCGCGGGTAGGGACCTGCTCACTGGGACCATCTCCGATGGACACTCATCGCGTTAGAAACATGCACACTATCGTGCATGCACACTATCGTGCATGCACGGACGTTTTCGATCAAACATCGGGAAACGAATTATAACACACAAAACCACACTTAGATCTAACAATCAAGAGCACGTGTGAAAAGTGTAAAGTGTAAAGAAAGCACACATACTAGAATTGACACACGAATGCATGAAGAAGTGTGTGTGTGCAACTAGTTCTCTTCAAGGAGTTAGGCACAAATGATATACCTTTGAAGTGCTCTTGAGCTTGATAACTTGAGAGTGCCTTTGAAGCTTGATCAAACACAATGAATGCCTAGTTTACCCTTACACATTTTAAATCTCAAATGTGGTTTGTCAACGAAATAAGCCAATCAAAATATGAGGAACTTAAACAAATATACTAATATTTACAAACTAAGTTATTGAAAAAAAAAATGTAATAGTGTACAGTCTCTCATATGTAATGATACAACAAATAAATTAATAAATAAAATAAAAACAAGCTTTATAAATCAAAATAGAACACGTCACTTTTTTAAATTTCTAAAATCATCTATAATCGAATCTATACTAAGTTTCTTTGCGATTTCCCTTTCAATATACATGATCAAAGAGTTTGTAAGAAAGTCATCTTCCATCTTGTTGCGAAGCATAGTCTTAACAATACGCATAACTAAAAACGACCTCTCAGTAGTTGCAGTTGACACTAGAAGAGTAAGCACAAGCACAATTATCTTGGTTAATATCATTTGTTGGAGATTCTGTTGATTGATTTTCAGAAGTTGAAATATTAATATTAGACGTTGACGAAGATGGACCGGCTTTTGAGATTTTAATTCTTTTTGAAAAATCCATCAATTGTAGATGGCTTTTTCATCTAAAAATAAAATAAAAAAATTCGAACTAATTTAAATAAATAAACATTTAAATAAAAAAAAACGAGTATAATAAATATAGCAAAATCATATATATTTTTCAAAAGAAGAATTCATTAAAGAAATCATATTAATAAATAATAACATATGAAAATAACAAATATAAAATAAATGAAAAAAAAACCTAAAATATTTATTAATTTGTAATCTCGTATCTAAAATTATTCGGACAAATGAATTGGAGAATAAGAAGAATTCAATTGCAGCGGAAGGAATGAAATTGTTTGAGTGAAAAACTAGGAAAAAAAAAATAATAATAAACAAGTATATTTATAGGTTAGACTAATTCATGATACCTAGGAAACCAAATCCTTAAAACAATATATTTTCTCTTCTAAGTTAAAGAGGAGGAATACATAAAATTGGAATTTTTTTATTTATTATAATAATAATATTTATAATTTTAAGTAACCTACTTGAACATCTCTCACCCATCTCTATATTTATGTCTCCAAGACATTTTAGAGTATGAGTTGCTCCCACCATACTCTAAATTTATGTCTCCAAGAAAAATTTGTAGAGACCAAGAGTTTGATCCTCTAAATTTAGAGAACCAAATCTCATCCTCTAAATTCACTTTTCAACATTTTTTATCCCATTTATATCATTTTACCTTTTTCATTAAATTCAATTAATGTATAATAAATTTTAATTTATACATTTTATTAACATTAAAATTATACTATTAAAAATGTTACATCTAGATCTTTAAAATGAGTCCAATATTGAATATTAATTAATAATTTTTATTTTGCCATACTTTATCATTTGTTATTCATTTCATTATTTTGTTAAAATTTTCTCTAAACAAAATTCTTTTATATTATAAAAAAAATATGTTATTACATATTAATAATTATAAGTTAGTAATAAAAAAAAATCCGAAACATAGTATTAAAATAAAAAATATTAATATTAAAAATTACAACAACATAAAAATATTAAAATAAAGATAGAAAAAAAAAAAAACCAAAAACTTAAATAATCATAGCATAACATATGATAATGTCTAGATACATTAATATTTTGGAAGGCCATCCGAATGACTTTCATATCCACCTGAAAATGATCCACCTTGTATTTGGGAATTGTGAGTATTTTTTTCTAAAATTTACATCTTTTTCCTTTGAAAAAATTCACGTTCGTTGGGATTTTTAAAAAAGTAGATTAAAAAAGGTTGATTGAAAAATTAGAAAAGAAATAAATAGGTTAGGAAAATTAGTTGATAAATATTAGAAACAAAATAAGCAGGTTGAGAAAATTAGTTGAAAAATGTTTTAGAACCTAAAAATTAGTTATTATAAATTCATGTACTAATAAAACATTATATTTAAAAAAAAAAGTTAAAAAAAATAATTACAAATGTTATTATAAATAATATTTGTTAAAATTTAGTTGAACAATAATTTATTAAAGAAAGTAAAAAATAATAATGAAAATATAAGTTATTTGAAGATATAAATAGAAATAGAGATAGAGATAGAGATAGAGATAAGGATAGGGAGTGTGGTGGGAGTAAAAATAATTTAGAGATAGAGTCTTAGAGGAATATTCCCTTTTGGATCTCTATTTTAGAGATAGAGATAGAGATAAAGATAGAGATGGGTGGGAGATGAATAACATACACTTACAATCTTAGGGGGGTGTATTCAACCCAGATTTCATTGGATTTTGATGGATTTGTTTTAAGTGACGGATTTTGGTGGAATTCACAAATCCCACAGATTTCATTAGATTTTGTCGGAATTGTGTAAAGAGTTCATTGGAGTTCATTGGACTTCGTTAAGTAGAATTGGATGGATTTAGATGGATTTGTAAGGATTTGTCTTAGATAATAAAAATAAAAATAATAATAATAATAGTCAAATTTTTTTATCAAACCCAGATTAAACCAAACCTTTCTTCTCAAACCCAAGTCAAATTTTTTTCCCTTCCTTGCTCGAGTGAAGCATTTCTCTTCTCTCTCCCCAATCTCTTCTTCTCACAACCAAACTCAGATCAAAACCCACCATCAACCGTTCACCACCACCATCTTCATCAGTTTTTTCTCTCTCTAAATGCAGACGAGAAGATCGAACACTCTCTCGCGAATCACTCACCTTCATCAACATCCACCTTCAAGAAGATGACATCGGTCACCTTCAAGACCAATGAAAGGAACCATTTTAGATGGTGGTTTCTCTGGATCTACTATGAATCTATGCCAATTTTTGTTTCGAGTGTTTTGATTTGTGTGTTTATTTTTTTATTACTTTCAATTTTTTTTATTTGGTTTCTGTTATTGAAACTATAAAATCAACAACAAACACGGGTTAGAGATCTTGTTTCCAGAGGAAAAAAAAAAAAAAAGCTTTGGTTTACAGATATCTTGTTTCCAAGTGGGAAATCTGAGAGAGATCTTGAAATGTAACAGTCCAGAAAATAAAAAAACAAAAAACAAAAAACAAAAAAGCAAGAGATTTTTTGAGATCTGGAAATCTCTTGCTATTATTACCGGAGAGAGCTCTTGGTAAACTAGTGAGAGAGAGAGAGAGAGTTATGAAATCTTCACAAATCTTTGGGTTGAGGCCAAGATTTGAGAATTCCATTCCTATTTATATTTTTCACTGTGAAATCCAATCAAATCCAACCAAATCCAACCAAATCCAGCCAAATCCATTGGATTTCCAATACACCCAGATTTCATTAGATTTGTTTGAAATCCAATGAAATCTGGTTTGAATACCCCCAGACTTTATTGGATTTCAAACAAATCCAATGAAATCTGAGTTGAATACACCCGTATTTCTAAAATCCAACAAAATCAAATCAAATCAAACAAACTCCAAGTTGAATACACCCCCTTTACATTCTTACATAGTAATAATTAACAACAAGATTCATGCCTTTCAAGGATTCACGGACCACTATACTTGTTAAAAAAACAAGACTGACAGTCGAAAGGGGGGCCAATAACCTTTTGAATATATAATATATCAGTAATGCTACATATCTCACCTAAAATTCTACATTTTTCATCCCACTACATGTGGCATGTAAGGTGTCAAATTATGAGTGGATACATGGGGTAGGTGTCATTAATGTATATCCACTCACAATTTGACACCTCACATACCATATGTAGTGGGATGAAAAAGGTGGGATTTTAGGTGGGATGTTTAGCATTATTGATAATATATTATATAAAAATAACTTAAGTTTAAACTTCTGTAATATATATATATATATATATATATATATATATATAGGTGAAATCCATTTTAGTCCCTCTAGTTTGACCTATTACACAAACTGGTACTCTGGTTTTCAGCTTTATCTTGATAGGTCCCTACAGTTTCCAAAAATCTGTAGTTTAGTCCCTGCCGTCCAATTCCGTTAGGGTTTGGAAAGATTCCGTCCAAGACTTGAGGGTAAAATGGTAACTTACATAACATATATAAAAATCTGATTAAAAAGTCATTATTAATTAATTTAATTAAAAAATAAACATTAAAAATAAAAATAAAAATAAAAAATCTTATCTCTCTCTCCTCTCTCTTTCTCACAATCTCTCTTCTTTCTCTCTCATTATCTCCGCACCAACACCATTCTTCTTCTTCTTCTTCCTCTCTCTCTCACGATCTCCACACCCACACCTTTCTTCTTCTTCTTCTTCTTCCACTCTCTCTCACGATCTCCACACCTACACCATTCTTCTTCTTCTTCTTCTTCTTCTCACAGATCTTTTTCTTCGTCGGGGTGGTGGCTGAAGATCTAGGGGCTTGATTCTTCTTGTATAAATCTCTAATTTGATCCTGAATTGATATAAAATTTGATGAAGTTTTGAGTTTTTATTTGAAGGGATTTGTTCTTTTGGTGTTTTAGATCCATTTTTGGTAACAAGAGATTAATTTTTAGTGGGTTTTTTTTTTTTGGTAGAATCCTTATTTTGTTTGATTTTAGATTCAGATTCTCTCTTTTCTGATCCTGAAATGATATATGTATATATATATTTAAGTTTTGATTTGAAGGGTTTTGGTGCATGTTGCTCGGTTGCTAATCAGAAGCTCTGTTTATGGTATTTTTGTTTGATTCGATTTGAAAGAATTCTGGAAAAATTCTGGGTTTAGTGTCTGGGTTTGATTCGATCTATTGTTCTTTTAATATTTTTAATTTTTTGTACAAACTAATTTCGTTCATTTATTGTATTTTCATTTGTGTTTGACAGTGGGTGCATTTGGTATTGATGTTAAATTGGTATTGGAAATGGAATCAGAGCTAAAAAAGAGAATAGACAAGTGCTTGAAGGGTGATGAAGAGGCAACACCATAAATCTTTGAAGCCATCTTGAGCAGGAAGTTGTCAGAAAAGCATGAGGAGAGTGACAATGTGTCTCTGGAAGAGATTAGACACAAAACTGATCATCATCAAGATCAAGAGATTGATTCTGAGGAAGACTGATCATCCTCATCATCATTTCTTTTTTTACAATTTTTACAAACAACATTGTTGTCAATGGAAAATTGATGATCGTAGTTCTTGCTGTTCTAGCTTGTAATAATTAATTTATAGGTTTTTTCAAAGCTAAAATGGGAATTAATATTGGTGGTGTTTGAGTTTCTTATTGTGAGTTTTTGTTGATGATGATGGAATATTAAAGATCTGGGTTTGATTGAGTAGAGAATAGAGATCCATATGTTATTAAATCAATTTTTTTATTTTTTTATTTAGTTTTTAATTATTAATTTAATTTTTAATTTCTGATGTTTGTTTGAATTTAATTTTTATTGTTTTATTTTTAATCATGGGTAACATGGTCATTTGACCCTCTGACCTGTCAGAAAACACTTTTTTAACGGAATTTTTAATAGAAGGACTCAACGGGATAATACTGAAAACCGAAAAACCAATTTGTGTAATAGGTCAAACTAGAGGGACTAAAATGGATTTCACGTTTTATATATATATATATATATTATTTTTTTTGAGAGGGTCTAGCTCCTACAGGGTACAGGCCCCCCATACATCCGCCCCGGCATACATGTACACACATTTCTATGTGTCCCATCACTTGTCTCCACGCACTCCCATGCGTCTTCCAAAAGCTTCACATGTCTCGAAGGTATTATCTACACACCTTGTGCGCCAACCGATCGACCAGCCCGACGGTCCATGTTGACGCATCCACCTCCGTCCACCTCTGTTTCCAAACGCTGTTTTCTTCATTGACTTTCTCTCGATCTCCTTTTCTAACAACACCTCATTCATACCAATCAGACCTCGTTTGGACTGCTTTCACTCGGCTGAATTCGGTTTGGGGCACAAGGGATTGGGAGTCAAATTTTAACGGACATTACATGGTTGTGGAGTAGATTACTGAAGTATGATTGTGATTGTTAGAGAAGGCATACAAGTGCTCCATCACAAGCATTGCAAAAGGTTGTTTAGAGTTTTCCAGTTCAGCAACATTTTACATGTCATTCATGTGATCTTCACATGCTGCCATGTCAGCATCCAAAAGTCAAAGTTAGTTAGAAAAACAGATTACCGGCCTGAAGAACTAGCAAAACCTTGTATAAATGTCACTGCATGTGTAATGGTAATAGATAATCGATTGAAGGAATGAAAATAGTTTTCAGGAGGAAGATGTAGAATTACAAGAGGCACAATTTTTACTAGTGAGTTTTGAAACCAAATTAGAACAGTTTAATTTGCCTGCAATTAGGATACAAAAAGGAGACCTGCCACCTAATTTTCGAGTGAATTTGTTTCATCAAGGTTATAGAAGAGGTTTCTCCCACGTTGGTGAAGTCAAAACTAGTCTATGATATAATTAAGCAGGATTAGCCTTAACCTCATGATAACCCTTTAATTTAAGGAAAATCATGAGGCCCAATGAGTCAAAGTGGACAATACCTTATGGGTGACGGCCTTGTACATACACTAATAAACGGGATTTCACCAACAAATTACAGCATATATAATATGGTCTAAATTGGTTCTATTAAGGAATATGAAGAAAATCGGAGATGATTTAGAACAAAATTGGTCATTAGCCCTTTCGAGTTTAGAGGAAGAAGGTAGAATACTAGGATGCACGGTGCATTTTTGTCCGTTAGGAGTTTGCTATATGACAAGATCTTCACGGAAGATGCATTATACATCACAATATATGCACTCAAAAGTTTTCCCAATTTGGGGTAATTACAATTGCTTGTTTTATTGCCTATTAATATAATCTTTTGTAAACAAGCTAGCTTATTGAACTATCATCTATGCAGATAGAACATGCAAATGAATGAAAATAAACAACTTTAATTATATTTTCAGATATATCTAAACGATTAAAAAGATAACACACATTTAATTTTATTAAAATCACGATGTAAACCATAATTTGAGTGATGTTAATAAATAAATCTTGAAATTCAAATACATTTTTAACGTTCCACTTGCATGCTTAGATAAAGTATTAATTTGGAGCAGTGATTAAATCATAAATCAGCATCATTATATATATATATATATATATAAAACTAAATTGAAATGGAACTTGAACTTGTAATAATTATACATATATATATATAGTCTTCAAGGTTGAGCCATAACATGGTTTTTGTCTTCACCAAAAGCCATAACCTTGGCTCCCGCCTCAACTTCGCCGGCCATGCAGCGGCGCCATCTTCGCTTCACCCACCCCAAACAGCTACCACCCTTGATGCTGTCCAAGGGTGTCTCTACGGCTCCTCTGTGGCGGCAATATCTGCCCAGCACGCACGAAATAATAGCGAAAAGTGTTAGAACAGAGATGACTGCGAAGAATGGCCCGATAGACCCTGTTGATGAAGAATCACCACCGCTGGATACACCTTGAGAGTTAGCTTCCACTGGCTGTTGCTGGACGTTGGGCAGTAATGATGTCGACGCCATCTATATTTCTAATTATCTGAAAGTTATGATCAGATAATTAATTTATAGACAAACTTGTAAAGGCTCTCAACTACTCGTGGACTAAACCAACACGACTAAGAAAACTGAAACTGATTTTGTGACTTAAGTTGGGACAAAATTAAAATCAGGACGTGGCAATGACTAGAGAAAGTTATATAATTATTGTTATTGAGAAATATATAGAAAGAAAGGGATGGGAGTGCTTTAGGGCTTTAGCCGGCCATGAAAGTGTGCATGAGTGGAAGACAACATGGAAAGGGTTAAAGTTACTGGATCAGAGATTGCTTTTGCATGCTTTAATTTGCATTACCCTATCAGAAACTAGAACTTTCTGCATAATTAAAAAAGCGACTCCCATGTGCTTGTTCGTTCCTTTCTTTCTTTTTTTTTTTTTTTTTTTTCCTTTTCTTCTTTATAGATCGATGATATTTAGTTGAAGATTTGAGGGAAATTGTTTAGGGAAGTTTTTGGAGAAAAACCAATTGAATTGGCTCTTGAAGTGGTTAAGTGTGTAAATTCTAGTACGTTTTCGCATTATTTTTTGTTCGTTATAGTTTATATAACATGAGTTTTGTGTTATTGCAAAATTTTGGGTTGTATTTGGCAATATCCATAAAATTTTCAAAGATTTCAAATTTTCAGATGGTTTCACGAAACAAAAACGTGAGACCCTGGCAGAAAACGTGAAACTTTATACTTTTCTCATAAAACATGAAACCTTAGACTTTTTTTCCAGAAACGTGAAACCTTATATTTGCCTAGATAACGTGAAACCTTATACGGTTATACCTTTCCTAGAAAAAGCATGGAAAACGTGAAATCATATTGTGATGTCTGAAAAACGTGAAATGACCTGAAATTTTAATTATTTATCTTTCTATGTTTAAGGCAACATCTACGCGTGTTGTCTTTTATCTACCACAACGCACTTAGTGAGTTGTCTTAAATGTTTAAGGCAACGTCTAACGTGTGTTGCCTTTTATTTACCGCAACGCACATAGTATGTTGTCATTGTGCTAAGACAACTCACGCTGCACGTTGCGAAAAGCTTTTGGACTCTTGGAAACAGGCATATTAGCAACATACAGTCGTGCGTTGCGAAAGGTTTTAACAACATATTTTACGTATTGCCATAGACCAAATTTCTTGTAGTGATACCACCGAGGTGCAGAATACGGTATACATGCCACAGTGCATACCGCGGTCGTCGTAATCCCAGCCTGATGAGGAATCTGAGAAAGCCCTATATTTGTAAGAAACTATAAATACTATTACTTTTCAGCTCTGAAATCATACCTCATCAGCCACCAATCCAATCCTACCTTTCTAAGACAACCCTCATCACTCAAACACAATCACCACCATTATTAAACATTGAAGATTAGAGAGAGAAGAAAGAGGTTTTATCTTGCTTATGTGGAATCAACCAACTTGAAGAAGATCTTTGGTGTTTATATTGTGTTTTCTCTTTTCATACTCTTCTACTTTCAATTTCATAATGTGTAACTAATTCTATAACTAGGGAATCAATGTGAACCTTATGTGAATGATCATGTTTGGAATTAACTATTATTTTCGTCAATTCAATTCTTGTTTCGTTCAATATGATTAACATCGTATCCTCTTGTTCATGTTCACTACAAGAAATTTGGCCTTTTGCAACCCGCAAAATACATTGCGAAAGGTTTTCGCAACGTACGGGTATCTGTTGTTGATACGCATGTTGTCAAAAGTCTCAAAGCTTTAGGCACTTTTAGCAACGCACAATGTGTGTAATTGTAAAATAATAACAACGTATAGTGATAAGAACAGTTGTCATACATGATGGTGAAGCTTCTATAGGAGCAGGAGGTGCCATTGTTGCCCTATCAAATCCTAAAGATGAGTATGAAGAAATGCTTTTGAAAACACGAGCTCCAGCAAAGGCTATGATGGAATTCGATTAGGAGTTTGATACAAAACGAGTATAATAGTTACATTCTTTGCTGTATTTTCATCTTTTTCCTTATAATTTGATTTTAGTCCCAAGATTACACACAGTGCTGTAGAGAACTACAGGATTTTTTTTTTAGTTTAGCTCAATTTGTTGTTGATTTGAATAATTGATTCATTTTTTGAAATAATAAACAGTTATTTCCGAGCACGGGCATTGTTAGATGCTCAAGTTGTAGTTTGTAATTGTGTATTGAACTAGTTGAAATTGGAAAATATATACGAGTGAAAGCTTTATGGTCAGTTCAAAAAAAAAAAAAAAACTATGCACGTTGTCATTGACATTTAATGCAACGCACAGTTGAAGTATGTTGCATTATTATGCGTTGTTTTAGACAATTTAACCTTGTGTTGCCTTAGACAATTTTTGCAACACGCATTGTACGTACGTTGCTTTATGTTAAGAAAAAAAAAAACAAAAAAAAAAAACAAAAATTGATCTCATTGGTGTGGCCCCCCAACCCCCGTACTACCCAATCACCATCGAGCCTCCCTGACCACATTACATCTCATATTTTGTTAAGATAAGGGTTTAAACCTATGATAAACAACATAAGAATCTTTGTCATTCTACTGCGAGTTTAACTTTGTTATATATTACACACTCATTTATATATAACATATGTTATAAAAAAATTAATTCAATATTTTATTGAAAAAATTAATAATTTAATTAATTGATAATGTAGACTTATTATAATAATCATTGTAATTATTTTTATGATAAACAATTAAATATTATAAATTTTATCCTAATATTTAATCAAAGAACTTGGTTACTATACATGTTCCTTATAGTTACAAGTTAAATTTTTTTTTTTTTTTTGAATTATTATGATAATTTAGGATTTAGGGGAGGAGGACAGACTCGAACCCATAACCTCATAGTGTACGTGTGAGGGCAAACCAATATGCCAACCTCATATTGTCATTTGATTTCTCCAATGATCTACGAAAATCAAGGATTTAAAAATAAAATAACTTTCTATCATAACTACCCATATAACTATACATATCATGAATAATAGCTAAATCATTTATTTGAAATAAAAAAAACAACCGGGTTAAGGGTCTATCGAAACCTAATTATATTAATCGTTACAAACAAAAAACTCATAATACAGCTTCCACTATATGAAGACGGGTCTCCACATTTTACAATTAAATGGGCAAAAGTAAGAGTCATATCCTTTTCATAAAAGATAAGAGAAAGTGCATCATTTTGCTAATGATGGTTGTGTATTAATGGTTTGCAACACACAAGTCAACAATTTATTATACACCAACATGCAAATTATATGTGTTGCGGAATATTAGCCTTTTTTCACAACACACAAGCAAACAATTACTAAAAAGACTTTTGCAACAATGTGCATGATATGTGTGTTGCTGAATATTAGCTTTTCGCAACGTGTAAGCCAATAGTTGATAAACATGATCCTACAGCAACGTGCATGATATGTGAGTTTCAAAATATTAGTTTCTTAGCAACACGCAAGCCAACAGTTGCTAAAAAGACATATACGACAACGTGCATGATAAGTGTGTTGTGGAATATTAGGTTTTTTCGCAATCGCAAGACCTATGACAACATCCATGATATGTGTGTTGCTAAATATTAGTTTTTCAACAAGGTGCACATTTGTATGTTGCTAAAAAGACACCTACAACAACGTGCATGATATGTGTGTTGCGAAATATTATACTTTTTCGCAACGCGTAAGGCCTATGACTACATTCATGATGTGTGTGTTGCTAAATATTAGTTTTTCAACAACGTGCACATTTGCATGTTGCTAAAGATACACATATGAAAACGCATATGATATGTCAGTTGCGGAATACTAGACCTTTTCGCAATGCGCAAGTCCTTTGACAACATCCATGATGTGTATGTTGCTAAATATTAACTTTTCAACAACATACATATTTGTAAGTTGATAAAGACACCTACGGCAATGTGCATGATATGTGTGTTACAGAATATTAGATTGTTTCGCAACGCGCAAGGCCTATGATAACATTCATGATGTGTGTGTTGTTAAATATTAGCTTTTCAACAACAAGCACAATTGTATATTGCTAAAAGCATGTTTATAGCAACGTGCACAAAATTTTCATAGTCTAATGATTTAACTACGGCAACGTGCAACTATTGTGCGTTGCAATATGTGTTCAATTATCTGCAACATTCATTTGTGTGTTACCATATGTGGTTTCTACAACACACTTTTTTTGCGCGTTACGATAAATGACATTTAGCAACATGCATAATCTGCGCATTGCGATAGACCAATTTTAGCAACATGCACATCATGCACGTTGCCTTTTGAATGTTGCTAAAAATCATTTTTCTTGTAGTGGTTGATTTATGCTTATGAATTTAGGGTTAGGATAATTTGAGAATTGAGGTTAGAGTATAGATCAAACCTAATATTGATTATCGCTTACTTGAATTAATGAAATCTATCTATAACATAGGCCAAGCAAAATGGATTTTGGTTCTTAATGCTTGTGCCTAAAGGGTTCTTGATTGTTGTTCACACAATATGCCAAGGGTGAATGATAATTGAGAATACTTGACTCATCCCATAGCCAAACGGTAATAGTCATAACAAAGATAAGAATGAACCCTAGAATTGATTGAATATTGTTAACAAAGTTAATTCCTTACATTGAGCATTTATATTTGGGGATCATTGATGACCTAATGTTTTCCATCTCTTGATCACATTCCATCAATTTCTTGCTAATTGCTTTCATAGTTTAATTTAGTATTTAATTCAATCATCAAATCTCAACTTGGTTAATTTTAGTTTAATTAGAATTAGAATTAGTTATAGTTCATAAATCACTTTTCCCCGTGGAACAAACTCTACTTGCTACTATATGGATCTCCACGATTTGTGCACTTGCGAGTTTATTAAAACGTAATTTCCACATCAACCAATGGGTTATTTATGTAGCAATCATCCAAGATGGAGATGATCACGCATATCTAGTGGCTTTTGGTGTAAGAGAGGGTGAGACTAGGGATGGCAATTTTATATGGACCCACGAGTACTAAATTGAACCCGGACCGAATGGGTTGGGTCTGGGTCCTCACATTCGGGTCTCGGGTCGGGTCGGGTCGGGTCGGGTCAAAAACCCGGACCTGACTGTTTTGACATGGTATATACATCCCTAAATCCCTAAACCTAATTTCTTCTTTCATTCTTGCTGCTACAACTCAATCTCAGTCCTCAGATATCAAATATCAATTCTCAGATTCTAAAACCACATCTCACAAACCACAGCTTTCTTCTTTACTTCTTCTGTGCTCCACCTTTCAACTGCCTCTCTCTCTGAAATCTGAATCCAGGTAACTGTCTCTCTCTCATGGTCCATTACACTTTTATCTCTGATTTCTTATTGCATTTTTAACCCAACTATTGTTAATTAGTTATTACTTGTTAAAATTTTATTTGGGTTTTGTTGTTTCGTAGACTCGTTGTCCCACTTTTATCTACTTTTGACCTCAGTTGTCCCACTCCCAGGTAAATTCTTATTCTCTTTCTTTGAAATCACACATCCCTCCAACTTGATTTTTTTTTTTTTTTTCAATATGAGGAACAAATGCTATTCATAGGTTGCTCACCATGTACTTGTGGTAAAGTCTAGCGGATTTTGTTAAACTTTTAAGATACTACCTATTTGTTTGCATTTTCAATGAACTTCTCATCTTTTCATTTTATATGTGAACATGTAGTAAGTAGTAACTCTCTTTGTTAACAAATAAAATATTTCATAGTTTATAATTTTTTTGTTCATGTATTTTATTAGAAGAAAATTTTAGTTTTTCTATTAGCTCTATTTTGCTTAT
The DNA here is from genome assembly GCA_008009225.1 of Acer yangbiense. NCBI lineage: Eukaryota > Viridiplantae > Streptophyta > Magnoliopsida > Sapindales > Sapindaceae > Acer > Acer yangbiense. Next base: position 20,002,805 of record CM017771.1, read on the forward strand.
ATCACAAGACTAGCAAAGCAAAGCAATTAGTGGCTATAGACTAGCAAAACAAGATGCTTAACTTATCAGTAGACATGACGCCGGTTTGGTTCGAACCAGTTTTCCTTTTCCGGTTCCGGTTCCGGTTTCGGTTTCGATTTTGATTTCGATTTCGGTTCTAGAACTGAACTGTGAACCGGAACCGGAACCGGAACCGAAACCAAGTGGTTCTGGTTATGGTTATGGTTCTGGTTCTGGTTCCGGTTCCAAAATATGAGGAACTGCCCGGTTCGAACAGGACTAGAACCGGCGGTTCCAACATTAAAATAAGGGGAATTATCATTTTAGTCCCTATGTTTTGTCTGATGATGACTTTTTTAACTATCTTTCCCTTTTTAGTTAAATGGTCCCTATGTTTTAAAAAAAACCATCAATTTAGTCCCTTTGACTAGGTTTTTAACGGTCAACGGTTACAGAAATAACAAAATGACAATATTACCCTTGATTTTAATTGAATGAGTTAAAAGTACAATTTTACCCTTAAATTTTTTAAAAATTAACAACTTCCATCTCATTAATTACCTATAAAAAATTGACACATGTCACCAATTTTATTTTCTTAAAATAAACTTAAAATAATAAATAAAACTAAATTACCCTTTCTTAAATAGTTAAATATCTTATCAATTATTTTAATAAATGCTCTTTCAAAAAAAAAAAATTTAATAAATGATAAAAATAACAATAAAAATAATTAAGAAATAAGAAGAAACAACAGAAAAAATAAATGAAAATTTAAAGAAAACAATAAGAAAAAATAAATAGTTGGAGATTCAAATTCAATGTCCACCGTCTATTTCAGATGATGGACGATGGGGATCTAAATCACAACCAAATCCAAAAAAAAAAATAGAAAAGAAAATATTTGAAAAAAATAATTAATGAATTTAAAAAAAAAAAAAATTTACTTGCAGATTAACATCAAACCACACAATCTGAGTTCATCATCAGTCAAATTCATTCCCAAACACCAAAAATCCATCCAGTTCATCACCAATCTAAATTTCAAACACCACCACCAATCTCAAACCATACTAGAAAAGCAACCCAGCCAGCCACCCAACCCCACCACCAAAACCAATCTCCAGCCACCAAACCACTATCATCAACCCTTTAAACCCTTCAAACCACCACCACCACCACCCAAACTTAAAAACCTTCAAACCGAATCAAACCTAAACTGAATCACCACCCCAAACTTCATAACAAAACCCACAACCACCCAAATCAAACCCAAGCTTCAATCACCCACCATAAACCGAAGACCACCCAAATCAAACCTAAGCTTCAATCACCACCCACCATAAACCAAATCAAAGCTTCCAAACCAAACTGAACAAATACTTCATTCCACCATCAGATTTCATTACCAAACCCTAGCAAACAATTTCATCATCATATTCGAAGCGAAAAGGGAATGTCCGAGTTCGCCTGAGTCGACTCAGCCGACGTCGTCGTCGTCGTCGTCTTCGTCGTTCCCGGATGAGGTGCTCGAGTCGACTCAGCCGACGTCGTCGTCGTCGTCATTTCAGGATGAGGTGCTCCAGCCGACTTCACACAAGGACCGGAGCTCGGTGTCATTGGTGTGCAGAAGCTGTTACCACGCCGAGCAGTAGTCGAGGACTCGTGTGTTCATCGAAAACTGCTACTCGGTCTCGCTGGAGATTCTGGCGCGTCGCCGGAGGCTCACCTATGATGAGAGTCTGGAGTTTTTGGGTGTTTGAGTTGATGGTGGAAGTCTGGAAGAAGATGATGATGCCTGATGATGCCTGATGAGTTTTTGGATTTATGATGCCTGATGAGTGGTTGATGATGCCTGATGATGCCTGATGAGTTTTTGGATTTATGATGCCTGATGAGTGGTTTAAAAAATCTGGTTTTTATTTAAAAAAAATATCTCCATTTTTTTAAATTATCTCTTTTTAAAAAATCTATTTTTTTTTTTAATAATTTTTTTATTTGATTTTTTTTTTTTAAATAGACATATTATTTTTAATTTTTGCAAAATTTTATTTTGTATTATATAAATATTTTTTTAATTTTTTTGGTGTTGACATGTGGCAGGTTCATTGTTTAAAGACGAAAATAACCCTCATTCCGTTAACTCTGACCAACGTTTGACTCACCGAAGGACTAAATTGATGGGTTTTTTAAAACATAAGGACCACTTATCTAAAAATGGAAAGACGGTTAAAAAAGTGTCAAAAAAAAATAACATAGGGACTAAAATGATAATTCCCCTTAAAATAATAATAATAATAATAATAATAAATAAATAAATAAATAAAAATAAAAAATAAAAACTTAGATAATTTAGTTGGGTTTTCAAACACAATCAACCCAATTCCACAAATCAATTGGTGCAAGCCCAACTGGCCCACCAAGCCAAATCACAACTCAAACGCACATAATCCCAAGTGCACCTCTTTCTTGTTCTAAACACACCCAAACAATTCAACCCTAGCTTCATGCCTTCATTTTCTTCCTCACGCAGCCACCCTTGCTTTAGCCTTTATGCCTTCATCTTTTTCCTCACGCAGCCACCAGATCTACCATTGATGATCATCATCCGTCGCCGCCGCTAATCATCTTCAAGCTTTCTTCTCATCGTCGTCTTCACAGCGCCATCGCCAAAACCGTGCTGCCGTTGAGAATCCAAGCGTCGCCGCATCAATCATGATCTCATCTTCACCAAAAAAATTGAAACCTAAACAAAAGGAAGAGAAAGAGATGATGAGATCGTGAATCGTGAATCGTGATGAGAGAGTTTTAAGAAGAAAAAAGATTTCTGAGATGAGAGATGTGAGATTTTTGAATCTTGATAGTTGTATATATATATATACTAGGTTTTAGGTTTAGGGTTTAAAAAAAGGCCGGTGGGGTGGGGGGGAACCAAACCGTCGGAATCGGAACCTCCTAAAGGAGGTTCCGATTCCGATTTCGATTCCAATTTTGGTTTCACCGGAACCGGAACCGAAACCGACGTCGAGTCTACTTATCAGTGTTTTTTGTTTGTGCTCAAAGTCAAATTGTTTCAACTCTTGAAACACTTCAACAGTGTTTATCATGCAATTATAACGTGACCATAGAGATTTTTGAGAGGAAAATGGTTGCAACAATATAATTATATTTCAACTGAACATATCATTTTTTCCCCTGTTACTATTAATGTGAATATGAATAGTGATTTGTCCGAGTATATACTACTACACTACAGGTCTTTCTTCAAGTGATCGATCAGAGTGTTTCGAAAACCTACTTAAGATGCATTTTTTATCTCATTTTTCTTTCAATTTTTACTTATTGTGATTGTAGCTTGAAAGTTGAAACACGGTATTATTGACACTTATTTTTTGCTTTTCTAGTTAAGTCACTTTGTCACCAAATGTCGACATCAAAAAGTATTACCTAAAGCAAAGACCAACCAACTTCGATTCCTACTCATTCAAGTCATAATGAAGTTACTAATATTGATGTTGAATCCGGTGACATTGAGATTGATTCTTGTGCCAATGAAGATGGGAAAAGAAAATTGGCATCCAAGGTGTGGGATTCTTTTAATAGAGAAAACATTAACCGAGTTTGGACTGCTATTTGCAAAGGTTGAAGTAAGAAGTTATCAAGAAAAGGGACTGCCGAAACATCCTGTTATCCTGAAAATCCGTCAAGGTTTTCCCGAGATAACCTGGACCGCGGCGTACGAGTGCACCGTAGCTGGTCCGGAACGGGTAGGGAGGATCCCCCTCTTCCCGAGGCAGGTGGTCGAGGGACGCCCTGGGTCCGGTTGCCAGGGACCGGTACTATGTAGTAGGGCCGGTCCTGCATGGCGGAACAGAGGTTGAGGTTGTGTGTATGTGTGGTGCAACTGGTATACTTTTAGCGTAGTCAAAAAATGGACCTTTTATTGCTTAACAAGGGAGTACAATATAAGTCAATTCATATACTGCAGCTAGCTATTACAAAGGGCTCTCTAGCTAAATGGGGATACCACATGTAAGAGTTCAACCTAAATGGGGGAGTGACTTAATAGGTCGCACCTAGGAGCTTCAGCTAGGCGGGGTAGTAGCCAAGTAGAACACACATAAGAGCTTTGACTAGGCGGGGCAGTAGCCAAGTAGAACACACATAGGCCCTTTGACTAGGTGGGGCAGTAGCCAAGTAGGATGTTTTGGTTTTCAAAGGCCCACCCTTTCCTCTAAGGGATGTAGGGGTATTTATAGTGTCTCTAGTAGAGGGGTAGGTGGAGGTCCTCTGTTTAGGCGGGAATCCTTGTTTAAATCTCCACCGTCCCTTCCTCTCCATAATGGCGATCACTAGGAATCAAGGATTAGGATTGCATCCCTAGCCCTTCTCTTTGGCGGGAGCATAGGTTTTGGTAAGTTGGGGCCCTAGTTCCCAAGGTGCAATGGACGGGACTGATCCTAGCCACTGATTTAGGGTATGACCGTGGTTGTCACACGCCTTGGAGGGTTCCAATCGCTCCACCTAGGCCTTAAGTCCATGTAAGCGTTTCTATAGGGCTGATGTGGTGAAAAGGTGGCGTTTCTATGAGTTTTGATTGGTCGCAAGGGGTTTTCATGGCAGTGGAAGGTCGTTATCAAGGTTCTGGCCTGGTAGGGGACAGTGTCAGCGCCTGTCCCGCTGCACACTGTCAGGCGGCTTCTTCCACTATTTTCTTCTTCATGCTTGCTACGTTCCTACAAGTATTTTACTAGGGAGACCCAGCACCCCCTTGCATGCAAGAGATAGTTGACCTTCAATTAGGGCTGAGATGTAGCGTAATCCTGCCGTTGGAGTAGTGTAGCTAGCAAGCGATCTCGACCGTCGACTGCTGTCTTTCCTCCGTCATGCTTGTTGCTTCTTATTAATGGGTCAACAGTGGTGCTTTACAGGTGCTTCAAGCTCCTTTTTTATCCCATGTGAGCTGGAGGCAAGGCTGGCGTCAGCCCTTACGAAGCAGGAGGCGCTAGTGAGCTCCAAGGGGTTCATCTAAGGGGGACCGCTCAAGTCGTAGGAGGGCACTGTGAGGGGTGAGGTAATGATCACTGCGGCGAGACTGGCTATTGGAGCGGATCTGCTACTGGAAGAAGCGGTCCTTCTTATCGGGAGATGGATGGGAGCCAGATCTCGGGCGGATAGTAGCTTTGGAGGCGGGCTTCTCACCGGGCCAAGTACCCCTTCTTCATAAGCATTCTTATGGGAGGCAGGCCGGTTCTGAGTCGAGCCACGCTTAATCTAAGCATGCCCGTGAGTAGGCGCGGTTCAATGAGGGCCGGGCCCTTGTTCCTAATAAGTGGGTTGGGATGACCAAGAGAGCCACCGTGGTTGGCAATGGAGTGGTATGGTTCTTTAGTGGGGAAAGCTCTTCCTTGAATTAATTGCCTAAATTTCCGGTTAACACATCCTATTTTTTTTTTTTTTTAAAAAAAAAAAAAAAAAAAACATAGGGATAACTGTCCTCGGAGGCAATTTCGTGATGTGGGACATATGTTGAAAGCTACAAAAACAAAGGAGGGAGACGTTGAAATTAGGACATTTAAATTTGATCAAGACACTACCCGAAGAGAGCTTGCAAATATGGTGATTTTGAATGACCACCCTCTTAGTTTGGTAGAATATTCAGGGTTTCATAGGTTTATGGGGACGGCTCAATCCTTGTTCAAAATACCATCTAGGTATACATTGAAGAGTGATATACTACAAATTTATGATTATGAGAGGGCTAAATTAAAGGGTTTATTGGAGAAAAATAAGGGTAAAATTGCACTTACTACCGACATGTGGACATCTCATAATCAAAGGAAGGGGTTCATGGCTATCACATCACATTTTGTTGATAATTCTTGGACTTTACAAAGTCGAATCATAAGGTATGCTATCACACATTAATCTTTTTAACTATTTAATTATGTGAATTTAGTAGTTTAATATGTGAAAATTAGTAAGGTTAGTGGTAGTATATTAGATTAATAGTTTTAATGTTTATTGTGGTATTCACTTTCATAGGTTTATATATGTTCCATGTCTACACACTTCTGAGATGCTTGCTGATGCTATGATGGAGTGCTTACATGATTGGAATATTGAACACAAGTTATCTACTTTAACTGTGGATAATTGTAGCACCAATAACGGTATGATTCGTATTCTCTTAGAGATACTTTCTAATGTCTCACTTTTGTTGAATGGAGACATGTTCCATATGCATTGTTATGCACATATATTGAATTTGATAGTGAAAGATGGGTTAGATGTGATTATGGACAGTTTTGAAAGGATTCGTTCTAGTGTTTCTTATTGGACCTCATCACCTAAAAGAGAGGAAAACTTTTTTGAGACTGTTAACCAATTAGAGATTAAGAGCACTAAAAAGTTGGTACTTGCTGATTGCAAAACGAGGTGGAATTCTACATACTTGATTATTCACTCTGCTTTAATGTACAAAACCGTTTTTGCTCATTTGAAACATAAAGATTCACACTATAAAAATGTGCCAACTGAAGATGATTGGGTGTTGGCAAAAGAGATCAGTGATAAATTTGATGTGTTCTATCAAGCCACTGAAGAATTCTTAGGAACCAAATATCCTACGGCCAATAATTATCTACCAACCATATGTGACATTAGGGATGCCGTTGATGGATGGAGCACATCCACATTTGAACAAATAAAACTAATGGCATCATCTATGGCACACAAGTTTGATAGCAATTGGAGAAAAATTCATGGTATTATGGTTGTGGCAACCATTTTGGATCCTAGATATAAAATGAAAATCATGGAATGTTACTTTCCTTCGCTCTATGGAGATGGATCTTCATATGAGATTATCAAGATTCAAGAAGTTTTGTTGAGGATGGTTGAAGAGTATAAGCAAAATTCTAAGGTCAGTCAAGCTTTATCAAGTAATCGTACCCATGTTTCACCATCTCAATCAACAATGGGTCCTCTAAAAAAAAATGTTTCAATTTGATTAGTATATTACTGAGGTCCCTTGTACTACCATTCATGGGAAGACAGAGTTGGAATATTATTTGGAGGAACCTAACATTCCAAGAGGCGAGAATTTCGATATATTGACATGGTGGAAAGTAAATGCATCTAAATATCCTACTTTGCATTGCATAGCTAGAGATATTTTGGCTATTCCTATATATACGGTTGCATCCGAGTTGGCTTTTAGTACTGGAGGTAGATTTGTGAGTCCACATCGTAGCAGGTTACATCCAAAAACATTAGAGGCATTAATGTGTGCTCAAAGTTGGTTATGATCCAAATTTAATGGTATAAAAATTATTACATTGTTCATTGAAGTTTTTATATTATCAATTTTATTTATTAACTTATTCTAATTCATATATTTTACTTCTAACTAGATTCAACTTTGGAAAGAAAATTTGAAGCTTCTAATTTTGTGGAAGATGATGAAGAATGATGATGATGAGGTAAACTCATTTTGTTTTCATGAATTTATTACTATTTGATTTTATTTGAATATATACTAAATTGATTTTAAATTTAATGTTGTAGGAATCAACAACCATTTTGTGAAAAACTTGAGTGGAGGAATGGAACTTTGGAATTGAAATTGGAAGTGGAAAGGAAATGAAGGATGAATGCCATTGATTCATTGATGATCAATGATTTATTTGTTGTGTCATTGATTTTAAACTATTTATGTTTGTTTTAGGATGCTATTTGTGTAATGTTTAATGTTGTTTTATGACTTTATGGATTATTGATTCAATTTGTGTGGTTATTTGACGCGCCCAAGCCGGTTCTACTAAAACTACAAATATCTACCCTATTCTACCTTGGCTATTCTAAGGGGGCGCATGAGTGTTTCACCCTTTGCAAGTGCACAAGTCGTTCAACTCATATAGGGTGCACAAGTACGGGTTATCGATCCCACGAGGAGCTAGGATGAAAAGAAAGTTAACTGACTAGTCGAATGCTTCGAAAAGCAACAAAGTAACATATTAATGCTTCAAGGCTAATCTAATTCAATACTTAAAATGAGATTGAAGATTAATGAGATAAAGATGCTAGGATAGGTATAAAATTAACAATGATACACCACCAAGTAACCATTCTTATAAGTTTTAGATCAAAATCACTAAGGCTAGTTCATTTATAATCAAAAGCACACTCAACAACTCACTCAAAGTATCCTCTAAAGTCTTAGATGAACATTAAGTGAGTGTTTGGTTGTTGAACTATAATCGAGAGTGTGGATTTACAAAGTTGTAACTATTGATCAACACACTCTACTTAATGAGTTATTGGATAACAATACACAATTCAAAAGTTATGAATTAAGTATTTCATCAACTCTTAGTACAAATTACCAATACATGTTCTTTAAAAGTCTATAAGAAACATGTCATGATTTAGTCATTTAAAACATTGATAAGCACAAGGTGATTATTTATAAAGAAGAGTGATAAACAAGGTGGCTCACATCATTACTTTATAGATCCCCTAACAAAAGTGGGTTAGTTACACATGATATCTAAGAATAGCATAAGTAAGAAGAAAAGGAAGAAATACAACCTGTGAATTCTTGTCAGATTCCAATGGAGAACAACCCTTCTCCATAGCAAATACAATCAAGGAGTATCATAAGTAGCTCTCAAGAGCTGATCTAACTAATTACTTAATTAAGATTAGTGTCTTAAAGCTTAAGTAATTGAAGATGAGCATAAGATTTCTTAGAGCTATTCAATGTTAAAGGGAGAGTCTAACTATCTTCTAATATCTCTCACTTGTGTTTATTACATCAGAAAAGTGTATATTTATATCTTGAGGTTGAAATTGGGAAAGGAATTGCCATAAATGTCCTCGACGCATAGTCCGCGGCTTCGTTCCGCGAATTAAGTCCCGCGGTTACATCCTGCGGGGTATTCCTCCAAAGCCTCCGTGACTTTAAATCCCCTGGTTCGCGGCTCACTTCTCGCGAGCATGAACCAGCGAGTTTCTTTAGAGCTACTTGGCGGGCTCACACCTTCTACCTGGCCGGCAATATCCCGCGGACTGAACCGCGGCATATTTCCTGGCGAGTTCAAGACTTCTGGCTGGCGGGCTCTTTCTCTCTGACTTTTTCCCGCAGCTTTGTGCCGCGTGCTTTTTCCCGCGAGGTTCTTCTTTCATTGACTTTTGCACTTATTTTGACCTCTTTTCTCCAACTTCGTGCAAACACCTTCCTAAATTAGTATATTACCTGTACTCAACTAAAACACACGTTATATACACAAAAGTGCTCTGAAACGAACACAAAAGGTAGGAAAAGGGAGCGCTAAATGTGAACATTTGGAGCGCGATCATTATTTCAATTCTCAACTAAATAGTCAATTATCTTTGTTATTTTGTTTAATTTCAATTCAAGTTAATTATTCATGTATTGAACAGGTTTTACTACTTAAAAGTTGAATAGGTAAAAATAAAAATAGAAAGGAAAAACTAAAAAAGTGATTTTTAGTATATTAAAGGTTTTGCGAGTCCATGGGTCCAAACCCGGACCCATGACATTTCGTGGGTCCTCAGGGCGGGTCTGGGTCTGCCTAAGACCCGAACCCGAAAATTTTCATGGGTCTGAGTCTAAATTTTTTAATGGGTCTGGGTTGGGTCTAGTAGGACCCGACCCAAACTCGACCCATTGCCATCCCTAGGTGAGACAGAAAGAGGATGAACATGATTCTTGAGATGATTGCGGCAGGCCATTGGTATGCTCGATGATTTGATATTCATTTTTGATCGTCAACATTGCTAGAGCATTGCGCACTATATACCCTAATGCACTCCACTGTATTTGCTACTTTCATTAAAAAAGGAACCTGAAGAGTGGGTTGAAGGGTCGAAAATAAGTGCTAGACTTTTTCTATCTAGCAGTTGTTGCACTTTAAAGGAGTTTGACATAGAGATGAAAGTAGTTGAAACTGCTCATCGAGGAACACTCTACACTTCAATGTCTATCAGTCCAAAGAGATTCTTATAGTGTGAAATATACAAACGTAATTAAATTGCCTAAAGCGTACCTAGAGGGGGTGAATAGGTTTTTACACTTTTTTCAATCCCTTGAAACAAACACAAGTTTGTCCCTCAAGGTAGCTTACATTACAACACATAAACCAAACATATAAGTATAGACAAGATAAGCATGTGATCATTAAAGCATTGTCTATACATCAATAAGAAGTAAGAGGAAGAATAACATTAAAACACACCAATAAAGAATACTTGTATTTCCAATAATATCCAATATGTTATAAGTATCAATCAAAAATAACTATACACAAAAGTATCAATGTACAAAAGAATTACATATACAACTTATGATCAAATAATTTGCTTACATATCACACTTAACAAAATCTTGTTTCAAAATACATCACAAGTGAATATTGAGCAACAAGATTAAAGCATACACATATACAAATATGAAATAGATAGATAGAAAGAATTGACACAAGAGTTCTTTTTAACGTGGTAAAACCTCCAAGGAGAAAACATCCACGGGTTAAACTACAACCATTAGGTACTATATATTTGGATAATAGATTAGAAATTCCTCAAAAGTGGCCAACCTATGATCTACTCTCTATTGGAGTCTATGTCTACCCAATCCCTATTGGTAGATAAGAAATCCCTCAATGATATGAAACCACCATATATTGGAGTCCATGTCTAACCAACATCATTGGAAGATTAGAAATTCCTCAATAGTGCATACACATCCCATGTACCACTCTTTATTGGAGTCTATGTCTATCCAAACACCCGGGCCTACCAATATTGTAGCCAACTCTCTATCCAAGGCATCCATGCCTCTAGGGAGCCTCCAATGCATAGCTATCTGGACTTTCCCGATCCTAGCCATGACTTCTTGCTTGGTTATCCGGACCTCTTGTCCTAACCAAGATTTCCTTGCTTAACTATCCGGACCTCTTGTCATAGTCAAGACTTCTTGCTTGGTTATCCGGACCTCACGTCCTAACCAAGACTTCATGCCTTTTACAAGGACTTCCTAGTGTGATCAATGAATATAAATGATGTAAACAAGTAATTCAACATAGAACATGTGATCAATACATTCCATGGAAACTAGACTTAATCATGTGAGAACACAAGTCAAAATGTCTAGATACAAAACTTGAATTAAAACCTAGAGCATGTGAAAACACCTAACACATATGGCTCCTAGTTTCATTCACAAATCTAACACTTGAATAAATCATATACATGAAGCACATATTCAAGATATTAGAAATATACACTAAAAATGCTAGAATCACAAAATATGTTCAATGAATATTCTAGTCAACATTTAGAGCAAGGATATAATGAATAATCAATTAAATCCTATTAGGCTATAAATACAAAATCACAAGTACTAATCCTAGATTTGTTCAATTAGAGGATCCAAGAACATGTCAAGATTATTGATCATAAAATGAATCAATCAAATCACAAATAACCCTAGATATCAAACTAATCACAATACAACTCTCAAACATGTGAGAAACTAGAATCATAGAAAACTAGTTCACATTTGTCTCTAATTAGACTTGATTAGGTTTGATTATGAAGCTATATTTCTCAATAGCATTCATCATACATACACATACATATAGAAGAAGAAAACCCAAGGTAATCAAAGGTTATAAAAGAAGAAAACACAAAGATTAGTCAAATACCAAAGAATCACGAGCTAGTTTGGTTTTATGGGTAGAGCCATTGGAAAACTAGATCAAGCAGCTACAAACTCTCTTGGAAAAGGTAGAGGACTTGATTACAAAGCTTCTCCAACTTGAATCACTCAATTCGGAGTCCGAATGAGAAAGTTATGGTGTTTGGAAGGTGAGAAAGTTTAGAGAGAAAATTCTGCACATTAGTTTTCTAATTTTTCTTCTTGAAATGAAATGGAAAAGAGAACTTAAAAGAGATGAAAGAGATGGAAAGAAGTGACAAATTAGGAGGTGACACATCACCACCTTGTGATGTGTTTGGAAGGTGAGAAAGTTTAGAGAGAAAATTCTGCACATTAGTTTTCTAATTTTTCTTCTTGAAATGAAATGGGAGGGAAAAGAGAACTTAAAAGAGATGAAAGAGATGGAAAGAAGTGACAAATTAGGAGGTGACACATCACCACCTTGTGAGAGGCATGTGAGCCTCACGGGGCAGAGAGGGGTGCTGGCCTGTGAGGCTCACGCGCCTCTCACGGCCACACCCAAGCTTGGCCTTTGGCTATTGCTTGCCTCCATCATGCTCCTCTAGCGTTCTTCGGCCGTATTCGGGCCTCCGAACTCCGAATTCAAATCCATCTTCAGATTACGTACCATGACTCCCTCACGCACAAAGAAAACTATGAAACTTTGACAAAAGATTAAGAATTCGACTCGGAATACGACGACAAAGTCAACATAACGAATGAGAACGTAAAGTAACGTAGCTTCCTAGTTTAGACTCGAAACTTAAAGAGTGAGTAACCGAAATGATTGGAAATCAATAAGGAATCATATGAGAACATGTTTAAGTCCAAAAATAATAAAACAAAAATAAATAAACACAAAGTCACACAAGTATGCCATTTCCTAGAGATAGTCCTAGAACATGCAATTTCACAATGTTTGTTAAATTAAATCTAATGCATGTGCATACTTCAACAAGTGTGTGAATGTGTTATACCAATGGTGTACAACTATGTAGGGATACAAATGAATGTCATGTGTGTGTGTGCCTATGCCTTGTAAAAGGAATAAGGTCTAATATACCTTTGATGAACAATATAGTTTATTCCCCTTGAAGACACCATCTTGCATGAAACGTAGCCGAGTCTTTCTTTGAAGCTTTGAATCATCATTTTTAAGACTACTAATCAATACAAGAAAATCATCGTTTTGATATGGAATGTATGCCAACACAAACCAAAATCCTAACATTGTGCTTGTCACGTACTGTACATAACCGCATGACATGCATGTTGGTCGACCGGACCCAAAGTACAATTGGTCCAAGCAATGATGCAAATACATCACATTAGTCATTTCTTTGACATTTACATTCATTTTTATTTATTAGTGAACTTTTAATATGTTTGAACTGTTCGAATTTATTTTAATTTATGTATGAATTGTTGGTACTTATTTGTAATATTTTTGAATATCCATATTATGTATGAATTGTTGGAACTTATTTGTAATATGTATGAATATCCGTATTAGGTACGAAACAAAAAAAAAAAAAAAAAAAAAAAAAACCACTATTCTAGTAATTGTCCTAGGCGGCCGTTGCGAGTAGGCGGAGTCAAAGTCGTTGACTTCACCTAGGTGGTATTTTTTTCATCGACAAAAGCCACCAAAAATGACTCCCTGGCAAGTCTCCTTCTTCGACAACACATCAACAATCGTGAAACGCATGGCGGTGATGAAGACCGATCAAGCAGCTGAGGTCAACATCGAGAAGAAACACGAAGAAGAAGATAAATAATTAAAGAAATCAACGCCGCCGCCTTTTCCGCCGTAAAAGCTGGAACCTAGAAAAGCTTTGTCGATTTGTATCTTGGCAATTTTTGATGACTCGTTAATAAAAGAAAAAATATATATTTTGTTAGGGCTATGATTCTTAGCTGTATTCAACTCTCTGATACCACCTCAGCTGGATTGTAAACCGTTGACGACAATTTTTCGATAGAGAAAAAGTCAATAAGAAACTTTCGTAACTTAGAGTTTTAGTTTGCAATTATGAGAAAAGTAAACGCAAGAATGGCAAGAAGACAAGTTTACGTGGTAAAACCCCAAAGATGGAAACATCTAGGGTTGTCGGAGACGGTAAGAGTAGAGTTTCACTATGTAACAATGGATTACACACTCAATCTAACCTTCCTTTTGAATTCCTCTCATTTGACGACACGCCTTTATGCCAACAAAATAGAAGTATTTGATCCAAGTAAGATTATCTCTAATGGTATCCTTAAAAGTATAAGAGTAATCAAAATTTGATTATTTATCCCAAAAACATTGTCCAACAGAGTCACTAAAATTTAGCTATAGCTTTAATCAATAATCAAATTGCCTATTCAATAATCAAATTTGAAGATTGACTTTCAATCATCAAATACAAACTTAACCCAAAATAACTGCTGTTGTAATTTTATTCTTTCTCTCCCATCTGTGGTTTTTTTTTTTCCTCCTTTTTTCTCTTATCACCTATATATTTCATCATTATTTCGACCCCAAAAACTTCAATCAGGTAAAATTCGTCTCTTCATTACGAATAGATCAATACCCATATCATATACCTTCTCTTGTCTTTTATAGGTTTTTTGTTTTTTGTTTTTTTTTTTTTTTTAACCCTGTTTGCTAATGATAAATTGAAGGAAATTTTTTATTATGATTCTGTGCTATTGTGGACTATACAATCATCAATTTTAGCAATCCCTGAAAACAATCCTCAAATGATGAGGTGGTAACTTTTGAGGATCCAAATTTGCTTATACCATTAGAGATGCTCTAAGAGTCCTAAGTTATCTAGACTTGTTGACTCAATCAAATACTTAGATAAGGATATAAACCCCTAAAATCTCTCAACCAAACCAGCTTCAACCATTTGCAACCACCCTTAGCGCATGTGACTCTATGTTTCATCCTGAATGAACTACCGACCCGTATCCCCTTCTTATTGGCTCCTTCAAAGTAGGAACCTTGTCTTAAACTAAAGCATAGACCTAGCTGATCATATCTTCTTTCAAAGGCAAAAGTAACCCAAACATTCAGCAATACGTCAATAAAGAGGATATAGAGATCCCAAATCATCAAAGAATGGCTTCGACTGGCCCCACAGCACATGGCAAAATGACCTCGAAATAATCTTGGAAAGGTACCCTTGATGTGAGGTTACGTTGAGGTCTCTTTTCAAGTACGAATTACGAGGTTGGATAAAATGGCAAATTTTATCATTCGTAATTAAAAAATAAAATAAAAAAATTAATGTGTTGTTTTAGATGGATGTGGAGATCCATTTAAAAAAACCTAAAAATTTATTTTAAAATCCACCATCAAAATTTTAAAATCAATAATTTATTAAAAAAAATTAAAATTTAAAATCCACTATCTAAGATGGATGGACGGTGGAGATCAAATAAAAAAAACATTTAAAAAATGAAAAAAAAATTTAAAAAGGAAGAAGATGAACCGATGGACCTATCCACATCTAGATGGACGCCCGTAACAGTTACGGGCCGGGCCGGGCCGACCTTTTGACACTTTTAATTTTAGGAACACTATAACTTTTAGTTATTAAGAATGGATTCATATTAATTAAATCGAATCCGATTGGATTAGATTGTAATTAATTCGATCAAATCTGATTGGATCGAATATTGGATTATGATAAAGGATAATGCTTAAAGGATAATGCTTGATGCTGACTGGTCGACACCCAAAATACTTAGGGCCTGTTTGTTTTTCCATCTGAACACTTAACGTTCATCAAAATGTCTTAATAAGATATTTTTATTTGTTTTTTAAGTGATTTGAGATCTGAAATACCATTGAAAACATCTAAGAAAATAAAGCTCAAATTTTCAATTTTGATTTGAAGACTGGAAACTTGGATATGTTTTAACACCTTGATTCCATAAATGCCCTTAGACAAAATTTACAATTACCACATCTTTTTATTTTATTTTTAAAAAAAAAATCTGGACATTTGTTTGAATATGGAGGTTGCCGACAACCTTGATGTTGGAGAAGAGGAGGCCGACGACCACCTTGATTTTCAGAGAATCTAAGAGAGATCTAGAGAAGAAGATCTAGAGAAGAGTAGAAGAAGATTTAGAGAAGAACAAGAAAAAGAGAACAATAAAGAGCAAGAAAGAAAAAGAGATCTGAAAGTGAGAGAGAAGAAGATACGGAGAAAAACGAGAAAAAGAGAACAAGAAAGAAAAAGAGATTTGAGAGAGAGAAGAAGATATGTAGAAGAGAGAATAATTATATATTAATACATAAATCTATTAATAATTAAAAGGGTATAATTGTCATGTTATTGGTTTTTAGACATCATAAATAAAAAAACAAACACATCTTTCAGATTTCAAATTTCAAATTTCAGATTTCAGATTTCAGATTTCAATCACCAGACTTCTGACAAAAAAAACAAATGCCACCTTACCGACAACAAATCCATCAAATCCGATCCGTCTTTTATATACGGAAACTCATATGTGGTCCATTGTAAACACGTGATGATCCATTATAAATAACAGTAAAAAGGTACCCACTCAGTCTTCAACCAAAAACAAAAAGTCACAGTGTGTGTGTGTCTCTCTCCCTCATCAGCTCTCAATTAAATCACTGAGAGATCAGAGAGCGAGAGCGACGTACGGCAATGGTGATGGCTCCTCCTCAAATCCTGGTTTAAATTTTAAAACCATTTTTCTCTCTCGACTAACAAAACTCTCAATCAAATCTCTCTCTCTCTCTCTCATTATGTATCTACTCATAGTCTCAAAATATGCATGTATATGTATGTTTATATGTGTTCGTCTTCAACATTTAACCGGATGTTTTGTTCGTTTATTTGATTTATTATCGATTAGGTCTTCAGATCTGTGTTATTCGCCATTTTTTTTTTGTACTGATCTGTGCTGTTTGGATTTGGATTTCCAATTTGTTGTTATGAGAAAACAAGAATTGTTGTTTTAGTTTTGTTTTTGGTTTGGGCTGTTGAAAATTGAAATAACAAAACGGAGAGGGTGAAGTCACTGGAGGCAGAGGTTCATCGATCTTTTCCTGGGAAATTTTGTTGTGAAAATGACACAAATACATGAATTGATCGATAAACCTCTGCATCCAGCACTTACTCTTCTTCTCTCTGTGTTCAAATATTCACTGTGTTTGTAATTTAATTTCAGTGATTTTTCTGATTATTATTTGTTTTTTTATGCCTTGTTTGTTTGCTGATAAATTATCGAAAAATAAAGAAAAGAAGTTTGATTGTTTTACATGATTATTGTGCTTAGTAGTGCTTAAAATTAAAGTTAATACTTTAAAAGTTTTCTTTGTTGTTATTGTTTTTCTGTTTCTAGTTAATTGAAGTGGTTGTTGCAAATCTGCAAGGAATTACATACAGATTAGATTCCTTTATATTAATATGCATAGTAAATTCTCTACCAATTTTGAAACTTTGATTATAGATAATTGTTCATTTAGCCTAATAAGCTAGATCTGTAGTACGATATCACTTTACTGTGGATTTGATTAAATCTGGAGTCAGTGTGACATGAATTAAACCATTTATACTTAGTTTCAAAAAATATATGTCTAATTTTTTTGTTGATGACTTTGATTACATTGACGATGATGGAGATGATTGTGGTGATGGGAATGCAAATATTTATTTGAATTTTATCTATCAATGTTCTGCTTATGAAGATTGTTGAACTTTTCAATTATATTACTTATTCAAGTTTTGAACTTGCTTATGTTTGTTATAAGTCACTGTTTTTGATAAATCAAAATTTGAAACCGTGCATCCTTTATTTAGCCATTTGAATTACCATTACTTTTCGTTCTTAGTTATTGATTCTTGTTGTTTGTTACTAATTTTCTAGGAAGTTTTTCTGGTTAGGGTCGAGCTCATATTTGGTAAAGTTAAGTATATTGAAGTCATTAACCACTTAGACAGATATTGATGAAAGAAATCAAAAGTTGCTTGGCTGGTTAGAATGTTAGATGGTGGTTCACTTTAGGTTCCAGGTACCTATTTATTGTGGTTTGCAGAGTGCAATAAGCTAAACCCTTTATTGTGGTTCACTTTAGGTTCCATTGCAAAACCCTTTACCTAAAAGCTAGGAGTGATTGAGATTTTTTAGAAGTTGAAAGCAGAAAAATTGAGATGGTAGGCATGTGAATATATTCGGTGCCAATTATCAATTATGTAGTCATTGTCCTGACTCCTGAGAAGGTAATCAAAATTCAAAAGTGAGGTACTTGTTTCTTTGTGAAAGAATCTTTGAAAGGTAGTAGTTTCCAAGTGGGAGACAAACTATCGTCTTTAAGTTAAATTGATATGTAGTAATGGAATCTGGTATCGAATTCCTTGTATCAAACTTAGAATGGGAAAATCAAATCAACTTAGACATGATTCCAGAGGAACCAATTGCAGTGTAAAAGGAAAGAATCTTGTGAAACGTCAGCAAGCTTTGAATATTCTGCCTTTTTTGTTGCCTTTTAACGACTGGCTTAAAATTCAATGCCTCATCTGTTCTTTGTATTCTTTTTTTTAATGTATAATTTAATTTCTATTTATTTTAGTTGCGGTAATTTCAGTATTTTTTATATTGTTAGAAAAATAAATTTTTTTCTTAATTTCTTTTTAAAAAATTTTATTTGTAAGAATTCTTGAATTTGAATACAAATATTGAAATATACAATGGGTATTGAAATTATACCGCTCCTGAGCCTGACCAAGGATGGTTATTATTATTATTATTATTATTTTATGAAAAAACGCTCACTTTACTTTCTATTTGGGTTAGATTTTTTTTCCTGGATGTAACATGCTGATTTTTTTATTTTTTTTTAAATTACTTTAGATATGTTTTAGAAAATATTGTAATATATCTTTATAAAATTTAACTTTGTATTTTAAATACAATTTGAAATTTGGGAAGTTAAATTTTAAATATATATATATGCAATCTTTCTATTATCGGTTCGAACTGATAAAAGTTATATTAGTTCCTTGTATGCGAGCCACTGGATTTAAATGCTTTGATTGACAAGTGCATACAGTCAAGTTAAAGTATTTAAATCCAGTGGCCTAAATATAAGGAACTGATATAACTTTTGTCAATTCGAACTGATAATAGAATTTCTGTATACATATGTATATGTATATATATATTTTTTCTATTATCAGTTCGTCTTGACAATAAATATATCAGAACGAAAAATGTAGACCACTAGATTTATCTACTTTGACTCAAAGTGTATATACAGATTTTTTATTATCAGTCGTCCTGACAATAAATATATTATGACGAAGGATATGGACTACCAGATTTACATATTTTGACTCAAAGTGTATACATTAGTCAAAACTTTATTATAATCTGTGGTCCACATTCTTCATCCTGATATATTTATTGTCAGAACGAACTAACAATAGAAAGACTGTATATATATATATTTATATTTGTACTTAAATGTTAAGTACATTGTTTTTAATTACAAATTTAAGATTTGGAAGAGGATAAGAATAGAAGTCACTACGTGTGGGTGTTAGCAAGAGCGGCGCTTGAAAAGTTTTTTGGGTGGGGCGAATGTACCAAAATACAATATTTGGGGGGACCAAAGTAAAATTTTAAGAGATTGAATATTAAATATATCTTCTTTTGGGAGTGTGGGGGATATTTAGAAGAATAAAAAATTACCTCAATTTTTAGAGAGAAATTCATAAGTAGCCATAACACTTATCATACTTTTGTTTTTAACCACTTTTGAATTTTTAATTGTTAATAACCATTTTTTTAAAAAAAATTCAATTTAGTACCATGAATTACCAGAGTACCCCTGAAAATAGTGTTCTTTAAACCTCGAAACAAACTTGAAATCACGACTAAATTGAAATACACAAACTTGAAATCATGCCTAAATGGAAATATTCAAACTTGAAATCATGCCTAAAATAGAAATATTCAAACTTGAAATCTGGGCTAAATTGAAATTAGGATAAGTTTTTTTTTTTTTTTTTCCTCTTTCTTCTTCCTCTTCTTCTTCTTCTTCCCCAAATTCAATTTAGGTTTAGGGTTCAGATCAATTCGCCGGCGACCTGCACGAACCACGTCCGGCGGCTCGGTGTGCTTCGCGATCGCCGGCTGCACGTTGGAACCAGCGGCGGACGAACCAGCCGCCGACGACGCCTGGTCGCACGTGGTTCGTGCGACGAACCAACAGTGAGCGAGGGATCGGCGAACCAGCGTCGCCATCCCGTCCGGACGTCGCCCAGACGCACGCCGGAGCTCGGCGACCGTCAACCCACGCCGGCGAGAGAGAGATCGGCGAGAGAGAGGGAGATCGGGGAGAGAGAGAGAGGGAGATCGGGAGAGAGAGCAGAGGAGAGAGAAAGAAAAAAAGAGAAAAAGAGAGAGAGAGAGCTGATTGGGATGTTTTTATATGGGGGCATTCCAGTAATTGCTCAAAAAGATGGTTAAAAACAATTAAAAGTATGGATGTGGTTAAAAAAGAAAATCCCATAAGTAGATGGGTCAGTTTTGGCAATTTCCACCAATTTTTATAGTATTTAAAATTCATCTGTGAAATGTATTGTACTTATCCTTAATTCGGCTTTTTGGGGAGTGAATTATTGGGTCATCCTTTATTATAATGGTGTCGTCACATTCAGTTGGTATAGTTTATTGGACCAATAATTTTGTTGATAATGATGATGCCAATATAGGAGATGATGGTGGTGTGGTGGTGGTGGTTTTAATTCAACGAAAATGACCTCAATTAATGATGATTCTGATAACGAGTAAAGCTTCACCGACATAAGGTGATGATTAAGATTATAGTTTATAATTTTATGGCACTCTTTAGAGATTGTTTTGTGGGCTTCGCACCACAATAGTCATTTAAGTTTAAATAGCATTAAAATTGGATTGTTCCAAAAATGCCCCGCATTAGGGCCACATCAGATTTAGTTTTGAGTTTTGTTTTTTGTTTGTACGATTTCTTTCACTGTTTGAGACAGAAAGTAGAGAGACAAAGTTGTGGTTGACCAATTGTTAGAACAAGAAGACGACAACGGCATTGACAGTTCTAGATTGAACTTGCGACGTCGTGAGAGAAAGTAGATCTTAAAACTAAAAAATAGATTTGGAAACCATAAAAAATGACAATAAAAAGAAGAAGAGGAAAATAGAATTGAAAAGTTAATAAATAACACGGGCAAAAAACATTTTGGAAATAAGTATGGGATTAAGACTTAAATCACTTCGATTGAGATTTATTTAAGCCTCAATCGAAGGTTGCCACCTCGCGTTTCAAATAACTTAAATGTTTTATTATTGTTATTATTTTGTTTTTCTCCCCACAATTTTTTCTATCATATTTCAAACAACAACCAAATAAGTTTTTTCAATTTTAGAGATTTACAAGGTGAAAATTTTCTAAAGAGAGATTAAAGAGTTGAAAGTCTCAAGGTGATCGAGTTCTATTTTTTCTTGGTGTTTAACGAGAGAGAAAGAAGAAAGAAAATATAAGAGTGTCCGAAGATAGAAAAGAGAAAAAAGAAAAAAAGAAAGGGAAATGGGTTTTAAAGTGAAGTCAAGAGGGGCATTTTTGTTAGTATGGTACTATATAATCTTAAGTTAATAACGTAGTGTTATTTACAAAAAGTCAGATAGATTTTGTGTTATTTAGGTTTATTTCCTCTTTTTATATAGTCTACTAAATGGATTTGGATCCTTTGTTAATCTGATTTTTTTCCTGACCTTTTTAAAGCATGTAATTAATTGTTGATAAAATGGTTGTGGAAACCAATCACATCTTAACCACATATTCATTGTAACGTTCATGTGTTATAAGATTAGGTGAGATCAGAAAAAAGATCAGATCAGTAGAGGATTCAAATTCCTAATAAATACAAACATAAAATACATTAAGTGTATCATTCCCCCCCCCCCCCCCCCCCCCCCTATATTTTGACCTAATAGTAAATCTCCCCACCTCCATTTCTATTTATTGCTAGTTTCCCCCTGAAAATGAAAATATTCACCATATTCTCCCTATATTTTCATTAACGGCCAAACTTCCCCTATAGTTTTCTATATTCCATGTTTCCCTTATACACCGTTAAGTATTCTGTTATACATTTTAATAAACAAGGGTAAAATGGTAACTTGACAATAAACTAAAATTAAAAATATAATAATATAATTAAACAAAATAAAAAATCGAAAATCATAAAACATGAACCGAGAAAATCTGGATCAATTTCTCAAAAAAATAAAATCTGGATCGAGAGAAAAAAAAAATCTGGATTCAAATCTCTCTCTCTCTCTCTCTCTCTCTCTCTCTCTCTCCGTGAATCCCTATCTCTTGCGAATCCGTCTCTGTCGATCTCCTCCATTACCAATCTCCGGTCTATCTACTCTCTTCCTTCTTTCCCTCCTATTCATCGACGAGATCAAGTGTCGATCTCCTCCGTTAAGAGGAGTTTAGCGCTCGGTGGTGTGGGTATGGCCATATCACATATGTGTTGGTGGTTGATTTTAGGAGTGGTGGCGGTGGTTGTGTTTGTTTATGTTTGGGTTTGGTTGGATTTAATGGTGTTGATGGTTGGATGATGATGAATCTGAATCGGTCTCTCTTTCTCTCTCTTTCAAAACTATTGGGTTTGATTTGGATATTTCAAATTTGATTTTTATTTTGGAATGAAGTGGGGATTGATTTTTTTGGTATGGGTTTTCGGTTTTCTAGTGGTGTTTGAGAATGATGATGAAGTAGGAATGATTTTTTGTGTTGATTTTCGATTTTTGGTTACAATAGAAATGATATATTTATAGGCAAGTAAACATAGGGGTCCTTATTGTAATTTCCCTATATATGCATTGTTGTCTCAAGCTCTCCCAGATACTATTGCCGCCTCACATACAAGTTGCCACCATCTCACATAATGGTGACATGTGTCCCTCAAAGTGTATGGTGGAAGCCACTATATTCATAACACTCCCCCCTGGATTCCACCATTTGTATTTAAATTTGTTAGGAAAAACCCTATGGGACAAAACCTTCGCAAAATATATTCAATGATCTTCTGGATCTTGTTGGGTTTGACATTCTTAACACTGTCTTAGTAAAAACCTTATCAGGAAAACCTAATGGGACAAAACCTAATCGAAAGGAAAAGAGTATAGTGCACACATGTCCATTCAAAAATTTGCTCCCCCTGATTGAACACTCACCCTATACAAAACTTCAGTATCAATCTTGTAATTTACAGAGCCGACGAATACATATTTCATATATCAGCTTCTCAAAAGTTGATGTAGGCAATGTTTTGGTAAACAAATCTATAAGATTATTTGTAGACCGTATTTACTTAACATCAATTTGTCGGTTCTGTTGAAGTTCATGAGTATAGAAGAATTTAGGATAAATATGTTTGGTTCTATCTCCTTTGATATATCCTCCTCTAATTTGAGCAATAAAAGCCACATTATCTTCAAATATCGGTGTTGGCATTTCTGTAGATAATGAAAATCCACAAGTATTTTGAATATGATGAATAATTGACCTTAGCCAAAGCCATTATCGACTTGTTTCATGAAGTGCGATGATCTCAGAATGATTAGAGGATGTAGCAACTAATGTTTGCTTTGTGGAGCACCATGATATTGATATGCCATTATAGGTAAAAACATATCCTGTTTATGAACGAGCTTTATGAGGATCAGATAGATATCTGACTTCAGTATAACCAGGTAAACCTGAAAGATTGTTAGATTTTGTATAAAATAATCCTAAATCTTTCGTTCCACTAAGGTAACGAAAAAGATGTTTAATCTCATTCCAGTGTCTTCGAGTTGGTGCTAAACTGAATCTAGCAAGTACATTTACAGAGAATGCAATATCTGGTCTAGTACACTGAGTTAGATATAACAAAGCACCAACTGCATTAAGATATGGTACTTTAGGACCAAGTATATTTTCACCATTTCCTATTGGACGGAATGGATCTTTTTTAGGATCAAGAATTCTAACAACCATAGGAGTACTTAATGGATGAGCATTATCCATATGGAAGCTTTTTAAAATCTTTTCAATAAATACTGATTGATGGACAAGTATTCCATTTGATATGGGCTCTATCTCCAAGCTAAGGCAATGTTTTGTATTTCTCAAGTCTTTCGTTTTGAATTCCTTTTTTAAATATTCATGAAAATATATATAGCGTGTGTCTAATACAACCTAGAGGAGGGGGGGTGTAAATGGGTTGTTAATCGATTATTACCAACTTTTTTGATTAGTCAATATTAACAATAAAACCCAAACACACAAACAATAAAAATCAAGTATAAAGTGTGGAAATTAAAAAACACTTGATTTTACATGGAAACCTTCACTAAGAAAAAACCACAAGCTATTATGCTAGCCACACACAGTCCTCAAATCCACTATATGTAATGATATTTACAACCTAGTTGACCTCAACCATTCTTGGTCACTAACCCACCACTACTACCCACAGGCCTTTTACAGTGATTATAGACTAACCCTAGGCAACCTCTATATGAAGAGAAAGTTACATCCTCAAGTGATCTCCACGATCCATTACTCTTGGCGTGAGCACCTTCTAATCTACCCACAAGCCTTTTATAGAGGAGCTAGTACAATGCTCGTACAACTTCACCTATAAGCCACAAGACTTTGACTCATTAAAGAGAATTAAAAGTCTAAATGCATATGACAATTATGCTCAACACAAAATATGCTAGACAAACATATAATGCTTAACTACATGTAGATAATGCAATTTAACATCCTAGTTATCAACAGTGTCAACATGTCCATACATGTGAAATTAATTAGTTGTAAAGAATTTCCAACAACCTGATTTTTACTCAAAACACACATAAACACTCAAAAACTTAACTAGTTGATTAAAAGACAATCTATCAACCTAGTCATCAATAAATCACCTATGAAAGATTGATGCATGAAAGATGTTAGATGCACATAGGTTTTGGGTTTGGAGAGTTAAAGAAGCAAGCTTATGCTTTCTCTCATTAAGGGGGCTCTTCCTCTCTCTAAAATATGATCTTTGAAGCTCTAAATCGGCCAAGAGAGGTAATAGATCAATATATATGCTGCCCTAGATGAAATGACATCGTTTTTGCAAAGGACAACAAAAACACATCATGGCCGATGTGCGTAACGCCGTACAGGCAGATGCACTGACTGCGGTACCCACCGCGTCACACATGCTAGAAGCCTACGCGGTAGGGACCGCTTCGGAGGCAACATGCACCTATGGTGGTATTGGCAGCGGTACATCATAGATACCTCTCCAACAAAAGGAAGTTAGAAGAATTCGAGATGGTGGCGCTCACGGAAGAATGTAGTGCAATCCTACAAAACAAACTTCCACCAAAGCTGAAAGATCCCAGAAAATTCACAATCCCATGCACCATTGGCCAAACGGAATTTGGAAGGGCATTGATCGACTCCGGGGCGAGCATAAATTTAATACCATACTCAGTTTTTGAGAAGTTGGGAGTGGGGGAAGTAAAGCCTACTCATGTCACCCTACAACTAGCCGATAGATCAATCAAATACCCAAGGGGAGTCATGGAAGATGTCTTGGTCAAAGTAGAGAACTTATACTTCCCGGTAGATTTTGTGATATTTGAGATGGAGGAGGATGTGGAAATACCCTTACTCCTAGGTAGACCTTTCTTGAAGACGGCCGGGGCATTGATAGATGTGAAGAAGGACAAGATGACATTGAGAGTGGGAGATGAACACGTGGTATTCAACATGAAAAAGGCAGCCAAGAGACTGATGGAAGTAGATAGGTGCTTAAAGATTGACTTGGTGGAACCTTTAGTTGAAGAGTTTGTTAGGAAAGGAACTCCCAAGGAACCTTTGGAGGCTTGTTTGGTCTGGGGTGCCACTGAAAAATATGAAGATGAGGAAGTTACAGAATATGCCCTCCATTTGAATCCCCAACCATTGAAGAAGTTTAGGGAAAGGAGAAGATACAAGGAATTAGGAGAGGGAAAGCCTAGACTACCCCCTTCCATTGAAAAACCTCCAAAGCTTGAGTTAAAGCAACTTCCGGAGCACTTGAGATATGCATTCCTTGGTGAGTCACTATCACTACCGGTGATAATTTCGGCCTCTTTGTCAAAGATTGAAGAAGAAAAATTGTTGAGGGTCTTGAGAAGCCACAAGAAAGCCATTGGTTGGTCTATCTCCGATATTAAGGGTTTGAGCCCTTCAATTTGCATGCACAAGATCTTGATGGAGGAGGAGGTCAAACCAATAGTAGAGCACCAAAGAAGATTGAATCCTAACATGCAAGAGGTGGTTAGAGCCGAGGTCCTAAAGCTCCTAGATGCGGGTATCATATACCCAATTTCAGACAGTCTATGGGTTAGTCCAGTACAAATGGTGCCTAAGAAAGGAGGAATCACAGTGGTACCTAATGAGCATAACGAACTAATTCCAACACGGATCGTCACAGGGTGGAGAGTATGCATTGACTACAGAAAACTCAACACGGCTACACGGAAAGATCACTTCCCTTTGCCCTTCATAGACCAAATGTCGGAAAGGCTAGCGGGGCACGAGTAATATTGCTTCCTAGATGGATATTCTGGTTATAACCAAATTCCTATAGACCCCGAAGATCAAGAGAAGACAACGTTCACATGCCCATATGGAACGTTTGCCTACCGAAGAATGCCATTTGGACTTTGTAACGCTCCGGCGACATTCCAAAGATGTATGATGGCCATTTTTTCTGACATGGTGGAGAGGTACATTGAGATCTTCATGGATGATTTCTCCGTTTTCGGGTCATCATTTGATGGTTGCTTAGAGAACCTAGGGAATATGCTTGAAAGATGTGAAGAGACCAACCTCATTCTCAACTGGGAGAAGTGCCATTTCATGGTAAGGGAAGGAATTGTGTTGGGACATAGAGTCTCCTCCGAAGGGATTGAAGTGGACAAGGCAAAGATTGAGGTGATAGAGAAGTTGACACCGCCAACCTCAGTGAAGGGAATCAGAAGTTTTTTGGGGCATGCCAGGTTCTATAGAAGATTCATCAAGGATTTTTCAAAGATTGCAAAGCCTTTATGCTCCCTTTTGATGAATGATGTGCCATTTGTGTTTGACGAAGCATGTTTGGAGGCTTTTGAACTTTTAAAGAAGGAGCTTGTGTTGGCTCCAATCATGAGAGCCCCGGATTGGGACCTCCCCTTTGAATTGATGTGTGATGCTAGTGACTATGCGGTGGGCGCCGTATTGGGTCAAAGAAAAGATAAGCGTCAACATGTCATCTACTATGCAAGTCATACACTAAATGAGGCACAAGTCAACTACGCAACAACAGAGAAAGAATTGTTGGCTATCGTGTTTGCCTTTGACAAATTTAGGTCATACTTGGTGGGATCCAAGGTAATTGTCTACACAGACCATGCAGCCATTAAGTACCTCCTAGCAAAGAAGGATGCAAAGCAAAGGCTAATAAGATGGGTGCTTCTCCTCCAAGAGTTCGACCTTGAGATTAGAGACAAGAAAGGGACCGAGAACGTGGTTGCGGATCACCTTTCGAGGCTTGAGAGGGATGATATTAGGAAGGATGATAAGCAAAGCCTACTAATCCCATGGTTCGCGGATGTGGTGAACTACCTAGCTAGTGATATAGTGCCCCCGGAATTAAATGTGCACCAAAAGAGAAAATTCTTTACGGAGTTGAAATTCTATTTTTGGGATGAGCCTCTCTTGTTTAGGCTTTGTGGAGATGGGGTAATTCGTAGGTGTGTTCCCGAAGAGGAGATGCTAGATATTTTGGGGCATTGCCACTCCAAGGAGTGCGGAGGTCACTTTGGTGCATCACGAACGGCTAGGAAAGTCCTCCAATCGGGCTTCTGGTGGCCATCTTTATTCAAGGACTCAAGGAGCTTTGTGGAGGCATGTGACCGGTGCCAAAGAACCGGCAACATAACTAAGAGAGATGAGATGCCGATGAATGTCATGCTAGAGGTGGAACTTTTTGATGTTTGGGGCATAGACTTCATGGGACCATTCCCAATGTCTTTTGGGAAAATGTATATTCTAGTTGACGTAGACTAAGTGAGTAAATGGATCGAAGCAATAGCCACTCCTACATGTGAAGGAAAAGAGGTGATAAAGTTCCTAAAAGGAAACATCTTTACCCGTTTTGGCACTCCAAGAGCAATAGTGAGTGATAGAGGTTCTTACTTTTGCAACAAGAGGTTTGACGCCTTATTGAATAAATATGGAGTGAAGCACAAGGTCACCACCCCATACCATCCACAAGCCAACGGTCAAGCCGAAGTCTCTAATAGAGAAATTAAGAGTATCTTGGAGAAAACTGTGGGAATTAAAAGGAAGGATTGGGCCAAGAAGTTGGACGATGCCTTGTGGGCTTATCGAACGGCCTATAAAACTCCCATTGGTATGTCCCATTTCCGGTTAGTATATGGGAAAGCTTGTCACTTACCATTCTAGCTTGAGCACAAGGCATGGTGGGCAATTAAGCTCCTCAACATGAACATGCAAGAGGCCGGTGAAAAGAGGTGCCTCCAATTGAGTGAGCTAGAGGAGCTACGGCTTGAATCTTTTGAGAATTCGAGGATTTTCAAAGAGAAGACCAAGAGGTGGCATGACAAGAAGATAGAAGTCAAGGAGCTACAAGTGGGTCAAAAGGTGCTTCTTTTCAACTCAAGGTTGAAGCTTTTCCTGGGCAAGCTAAAGAGCCGATGGATGGGGCCTTACACCATCACAGAAATTTTTCCTCACGGGGCAGTAGAGATCGAGAATGAGAAAAGGGAAAGATTCAAGGTGAATGGACAACGGTTAAAAGTTTTTTGGGAACTTGAGGATCAGAAACCCAAGGAGGTGGTACACCTCCACGAACCACCATAAGCAAGAAATATAAGGGAGGTAACATCTTTTGTAAATATTAGTTTTAATTTTTCTTTTAAATGTTCTAAGTTTAGTTTTAATTGCTTTCGTTTTCTTTCTTTTTAGTTTTTGCAACCGCATCATCTTACTTGTGCTCAAATTGATAGATTAGGCGTGTTTGATGTGGTGTGCTAGTTGTTTATGTTTCTTTTGTAGGATACTTTTATTTTATTTTTCTCAGCTGATCATATCTACCAGGGTGTCCAAAACCGAGAAGATAGCGACCTCAGGGCGAGCTCACCAAGCTCGCCCCAAGGTCGCCCATACAGGCACATGCACTGTCTCAAGCCGAGAGGTTAGCGAGCTCAAGGTGAGTTCAAGCAGCTCGCCTGATGCAGCGAAGAGAGCAGTCAGACCCGAGGCGATTGCGAGCTTCAGGCGAGTTCACCAAACTTGCCCTAAGCTCGCCTGCGCGTAAAGAAGACAAGTGGAACGTTGTCGTATCAAGGAAAGGGCGAGCCCAAGGCGAGCTCAAGCAGCTCGCCTGCGAACAAAAATCAGGATATAAACCCTAGGTCGTGGCAATTCGAGCAGTTCACAAAATTTCCTCCCCAAATGTTCTCCCAACTGCTGCAGCAATAATGGGCTCCTCTCTAAGGTAATTATAACCCTAACTTTCTCCATTTTTGTTAGAAAGAAGCATCTAGGTCACATTCTCTTCCTACATTCTTTTTGCTTCAATTGAGAAGGGTTTTGAGAAGGGTTTTTAGAAGAATTTGGGGATTCTCTTGAAGATTGATGTGTTTAAATTGAATAATTGTTGAGTGGGTTTTGATTATATTATCTTTGGAAGTATGATTTTGGTAGTTTTTAGTAGTTTAGATTTAAGTGTGGTGTGATTTCTTTGTGTTGGAGTGGTTTGAGTAAATATGGTGGGTGGAAAGAAAACCAAGCGTTTTATGAGTAGAGGAAAGCCCTCAGGAACCTCAGGACCATCCGTTCTGCCTCCTCCCTCAGGAAAAGGGAAAGGTGACATAGTTTCACCACCCCCAGACCCACACAACCCGAAAAAGTGGGCTTTATTTGGTAACATGAGGGTATGGCCGAAAAGAGGGATAGATATGACAGTTTTCAGCTCCTTCATTCCACAGGTGGTCGAAACATTGGGTTGGGCTGGTTTTGTAAGGACCCCAAATATGGCAGCGCTTGATTTGGTGTGAGAGTTTTATTATGCCATGGTACCTCAGCATTTCTCTCAGGGCATTCCAGTGATAGTTATGGGGCAAGATGTTCGAATTACAGCCACTAGGATAAACAAATGGTTTGGGGCTCCCTAGAACCTTGGTGATTATGTCGACGGCCTTCCGAACCATCAGTTCTTTAAGCTTTACAACGGGTATCTGGCGGCCGATTTGAGGATAGATGGAAGCCCACTTTGGAATGAATACCGTAGTCCTCTGTTACTTAGTGAGCTCAAGCTTGATACGGCCTTTTGGAACTTGTTCTTTGATTATTCATTGGCGCCCAAGACCCACCGCACTGATCTAGGTTATGACACTGCTCGCTTCTTGTTTTGTGCAAGAAACAGGCTGCAGATAGACATTGGCCAAATCATTATGCAGTACATTCATAAAGGTGCGAAGTCAAAAGGGCCACTCCCTTTCCCCTGCCTTATCACTCATTTATGTGAGGAGGCGGGCATTGAGTAGGACAGAACAGGTGACAACATGATTACTCCAACATCTGACATAGGGAAGAAGACCTACAATGAGCTTGCAAGGCGCAGAGGGGTCAGGCCAATTGGGGCCAATGTGCTAGATGATGATGACTTGGGCCTGAATGAAGACGACCTCCTGGGCCTGAATGAATTGGATGACCCAGATGACGCAGATTTTGATGACCAAAACCCAAGGGGTGGTCCAGATGCAGGTACAGGTACTCAGGACCCATCCATGGCTCAGATGATGTAGAAGATAAGTGAGCAGCTAGAAGCCAACTCCTAGTACCTTCAGACGATGAACCAACAGATGAGCTCCAACCACAATACATATATGTGTGAGTTCACCAGCATAAATGAGAGGTTGGATGTTTTCCAGAGGGGTTTAGTCAGCAGAGGAGTCGAGATCCCATTTGTATACCGAAGGGAGGGTAGGCGTCCTCTCAAGGGAGCAGAGAGCAGTTCACAGCAAGCACCACCAAGCCCGAGCAGGCCACCTCAGGACCCCAGCCCTCCACATCAGGGCCCATAGTTGTTATCACCCGCACTTGTTTTATTTTATTTATTTTCCTGTTTGACTTCTTAGACCTTATTAACTATTACTATTTATTTTCCTTCTATTTTATTTCACTTTTTGGATTATATTTTATTTCAGTTTTGCTTTTGTTTTTAATTAAGTGCTTAGTTTAAGTGTGTGGCGTTGTATTGTGCCTAGTTTTTAGGTTTGCAGCGTGCTTTTTAGGTTGCGTTTGGCCTCCCTCCCGCTTCTAAGCTTACATTGTCCAATCCGCTTTTGTGCAAACATTTGGGACAATGTTTCGTTTAGGTTTGGGGGTGCGGTCATCCTTTGACCATTTTTGCATGATTGTTTTGTATGTGCTTATTTTTTATTTTATTTTTTTCAAATTTTTGCATGATTGTGTGTGTGTAGAGTCTTGTTCTGTCCGTTCTCCTATTTTGAGCCAAATTTTGGAGCATTAGCTTGCTTTAATGAGATGTTTTTGGGTTGTGCCGTTTGAGGCAATTTTTGCATGTGTTGATTCCCTCAGTCTAGGCAAAGATTATGCTAGTTAAAGCTACACCACATTGCTTGCTCGCACCCTACCAGACTCGAAAGTGTCTAAGTAATTGGGTATCGCGCTTAAGATGTCTAGATCATTAGTGGAGACTACCCGTGTGAGGCCAGAGCCTAAATAGCATCCTTATGAGTGTGATTTGTTTCATTGTTTCATCTTAAACACTCTTCTTATAGATAAATAAGCATAAAAATAAAAAGGACCTCACTCCATGCTTTGGACATTAAAGAACGCCATTTTAAGATGCATCACCGTGGTTTTGCCTTTGTTTGCTTGCTTAACTCGTACCTATAGAGATGATGTAGGCAATGTGTGTTAAGTCACTACAAATATCCCAAACACGTCCCATGCCTTGTGTGTGTGCTTAAATGTCCTATCTATGTTGACCTACACACTAAACCCCATCACTGTATCCTCCCATATCATACACATCGCCACTTCTTACATAAGCACTAAACCATCCCACTTGCTACGATTATGGCTTGTTATCTTATCATAATGAAACTCAAGAGAAATCAAAAGTGTAAAATAGCGTGTACTTAGGCTAGATGTGTGAGTTGTGCAAAGATCAAGGCTTGTTTTACTTATTTGTATGATATGCAAAAAAAAATAAAAAATAAAAAAGCCTTCTAAGCTGTAAAGTGTGAAAGTTGCTAAAATATAAAGCAACTTAAAAATGAGCAAAAGATGATTAAGTGAATAATTCTTGCCTAGACGTTAATTTTGTGAAGAGTGTGCCTAAAAGAAGTTTAAGCATAATCGGTAGCTAGCCCATAATCCCGTACCCACCAAGCCTCTCCACCACCATCTCACCTTAGCATCTCTTGAACTTTAAAGAAGTCCTAATTGATCTTTAGGAGGAGTTTAGCTTGTTGACGAAGGCATCAAATGGTGTTTGCTCTTGTTCTTAATGTTCAAATCCGTTCTTGTGGTCCATTTGCATTTAAACATTAGCGGTTTTTCAAAATGTGTCATATGCATGTAATTTGAAAATTCTAGTGCTTAATTTCCAACCGCATATGTTTGTTAAGTGAGCCTAGGTTTTGAGTGGTAAAATGAGAGAGATCCGGAAATGTATAGAGTAGAGGCGAAATGCTATCATGAGACTCTTGTGTTCGATGCTTTTTGAAGCTTTGTTCACTAAGAAGTATGGAATTGCAATCTCTCTTGTTGTAGCACCTTAGCTTGCACTTCCCAAGTTTTTTCTTAGGGATCTTAGCATGCATGTGCTTCAATTCGGTTCACCCATTATTGCATCTCTGTCTATAGTTGGCTCAGCAGGAAAGACATTTGTGGGTGTCGTGCTGTAAACCCTCACGAGACTTCACTCGTCCTACTAGGGATCGCCTAGGGGTTTAAAAGACTTATCCGGAAGTTTTATTTCTTGTTGTTTTTGCTTTCCTTTGCTATTTGTTTTCTTTTTGTTCATTTGTTTTGGTTTTGCTCGAGGACAACCAAAAGATAGGTTTGGGGGTGTTGATTGCTTTAGTTCTACACATAGTGTAGCCCTAATTTCATATCATTTTGTGTTCGTTTCTCGAGTAAAAGCTGTGGTTCTAACACTTTAAATAAGTTGTGCATTGGCAAAGTGTTCTATTAGTCTTTCGCTGGGAAAGGAGCTAAAAAGAAGGTCGAAGCGGAATTCCTGCCTCCAAAGCGACCCCAAGGCGACCTCAGGCAGCTCGCCTCGAGATCGCTATGCTCTCAGGCCAGGATCAGCTCGTCACTAAGTCAAGCGACCCCAAGGCGAGCTCAAGCAGCTCGCCCTGAGCTCGCTAAGCTCCCGGGTTTTTTCCCATCAAAGTCAAGCGAGCCCAAGCAGATCGCCCCGAGCTCGCTATCCTCTCGGGTCCAGAATTGCTCGCCTTCTTGGCGACCCCAGGGCGAGCTCACCAAGCTCGCCCCAAGCTCGCCCTTCGCCCAGATATTGGTTTTCTTCGTGGAAATTACTCTCTTGCCCTTGCCCTTGCCCTAATTAGCTCCCCTATATATTCTACAGTCTTTTCTCTGAGAGACTTACCAACTTTTTCTCCCAAATTGAACCAAGAACACATTTTTATCCATTTCCTTACATCACCACCTCCATCCTTTGAAATTCACAAAGATCCCTCCTTTCTTAACATCCAAACACACTCATCACACTACCTTACCATCACTTCCATCTATTCATCTTTTGGGCGGATTAGAGTTGAAGGAGCTTGGAAGAGGAAGAGCAAAGCAAAGAATGAGCCTTTCCAAATAGTTTCTTCTATCTCTTTCTCTTTTTCATGTTCTTTTTGTTAGCCATGTATTCATTTGAAGTTATCTTTTGTATGGCTACTTTTTGTGATATGAGCTAAACACTTAGTGTTAGGATTTGATGAAACCCCACCCAGTGACTATATATTTATATTGATTCTTATCTACCCATTTATGTGCAACTTGTAGTTTGTATGGATGTTTTGGTATGCTTAGTGTTTATATTGATAGATTGATCTCCTATTAATTGTTCTTTTGTGGTTTATTATGTACCGACCGGAGACGCACGCCACGTGCTCGACAAAATGTTCTCTATGCATGTCTAGAAAAGTATACCCACTTAAGCTAGCGTATAGGATTCATTAGTGTGCCAACAAACTTAATTGAAAGATAGGCTTAGGTATGATTTTGGGTGTAATCTACTCTACTTGACCAAGATTGTAGGTTAATATTAGGGTGCATGAATCTATTAATTGCATGAGCATGTTATGGGTGAATAATTGAGTCTAAAACGGAAGTCAACATAGGGTGGGGTGTAGTCGAGTCCTAAAATATTTCTCTATATTATCACATTTGTGTTTATTTTCGCGTTACTTCATTTTGCTTTAGCATTAATCAATTAGGTTGCTTTAGTTTATTTTGTTAATTTAGAAATCCTCATTAAAGATTGTTTAAATAACACCTAAAACTAATCAATTTCAGTAATCGGTCACTCAATCCCTGTGGGAACGAACTTCACTTCATCATTACACTACTCTCCGACCTCGTCCTATTGCGAGAGTCATAAAAGAGACTAGCCACTCCTTGCCTTGAATCTTGATGTAAAAAGTGGAAGCTAGGACGTGTAATGAGCTGGAGTCAAATGGAAAGTGACAGAGGAAAGAGATGTAGAAGATGGGTAGAGAGGAGTGATTAAGGTGAAGTAGTCTAGATTTTGGTTGTTGAGTTTTTGAATGGAAGAGATGAGATCAAGATCATAAAATGAAGTGAATATTCGTATCTGGTGTGTGTATGGATGTTTTCTGCAATTGAATCTAAGAGAGGTATAAATAGTGGTCTAAAAAGCAAGCTTGTAACCACCAGATTCATTGAGGTGGCAAGGGTCACGGCCCGATTGTCACGGTTTAGACCCAGCGACATTGGCTACGATAGACGATTATACGGATCTTCGATCTGGTTTTCACGATTGACTTGCCAGTGACCATGTGAGCGACATCTAGATCTGGAGCTATCACCATGGTTGTTGCGTTGGTTGCCGAGCGACACATTAGGGGTGATTTTCCTTGTATTTTTTCATCGCTAATTCTTCTTTAATTGTCGCGGTCTCCACCCCGCGAGGGCGACATTCTCTGGACTTGGCTTTGCTGGTTTGCTCTTCAAATGTCACGGTCGCTCTATAGCGACGCATTGGGGGCAACATCTCTTGGATTTGTTTTCGCTGCTTTGTGCTAGCGACATTGTTAGCAACCTTGTACTTCTTTACTTCTCTCCTTCTCATTTTTTGCAGTTTTAACCTCATATTCTCCAAGTTGAGCCCAAATGTCCTTGTGATGAAATTATACAGTTATACCTACATGACTCGGTTCAAACTATTAAATGATCTTGTTTTTACCCGAGAACACATAAAAAGAGTTATAATTAGGGACCGAAATCATATATAAATTTGGCTCGATCAATTTATAGGCAAGTAAACATAGGGGTCCTTATTGTAATTCCCTTATGTATGTATTGCTTTCTCAAGCTCTCCCACATACTATTGCTGCCTCACATACAAGTTGCCACCATCTCACATAATGGTGACATGTGTCCCTCAAAGTGTATGGTGGAAGCCACTATATTCATAATATTAACCCATCTAGGCTCCAGCTCTACATAATTGTTTATTTAACAATAAAACAAACTATCAAATTAATTATTTAACTCACCATCTATCCGTAAATCTCAGAAAAATCGTAGACAAATTCCCTTCCAAGTTTATTTTTGCTCACCCCCCTCGAAGGGGGGTGAGAATTACACCCTTCCCACTGAATGTCATGTGTCCCTAAATTAACCTAGGGTTAACAAATATTATTCTACCTATTTTACCTGTGTTTCTATAAAAGAAAGAAAAAACAAACAAACCCAAGAAATTAGCAGCCACATCTCTAGAAATCACCGACCATCATCTCTAGAAATAATATAAATAAATAAAAAAAGGGATATTTGAAATAAATAAAAAATAAAAAAATAAAAAAACAAAACAAAACAAAACAGATATTTGAAATCAAAATCTACCACTACAATCAAACCATTTTCCAGAAGAAACCCAGAAACCTCATCGCCCATTTCCCACCCACTTCCAAAGACAACCAACACTACCAGTTCCCATGGACCACCAATACCACATCTCCAGAAATCACCGACCATCATCTCTAGAAATTTAAAAAACAAAAAGATATTTGAAAATATATATATATATATATATATATATTTGAAATCAAAATCAACCACTACAATCAAAAACTCCACCATTTTCTAAAAGAAATCCAGAAACTCATCGCCCATTTCCCACCCGCTTCCAAAGACAACCAACACCACTAGTTCCCATGTACCACCAATACCAACACCACCACCCAAAAAACGAAAACAACTCCCCACCAGAAACTCCATTTAACACCATATTCAAAGTAAAATTGAAAAAGAAAAAATCAAAGTAAAACCAAACACAGATAAATCATGGAGATGGAGCAATGGAGGCAATTCCATCAAAGAGATGGAATCAACTCCATCCCAGATCTGCTCCTTCAATATTTTTCAAGATTTTTTATTTTTATTTTGTAGATCTTCTGCTCCAAGTTTTTTTCAAGTGGTTCAAACACAAAAAGCATTGATATCAATCAGATCTCTTAAATATTTTTTATTTTATTTTGTATTACATAATTCTTCAACTCTTCAAACTTTTTTTTTTTTTTTTGTTTATTTTGTTTGAAGAGATTTGATCTCTCCATATCTCTTCAAAACATTAATTTTAGGTTTTTTAATAGATTTATCTATCTACCCTTGTTTATTTAATGAAATTTCTACCTATCAGGATATTTGTTAACCTCGG
Organism: Acer yangbiense; assembly: GCA_008009225.1. Taxonomy (NCBI): domain Eukaryota; kingdom Viridiplantae; phylum Streptophyta; class Magnoliopsida; order Sapindales; family Sapindaceae; genus Acer; species Acer yangbiense. Next base: position 20,039,624 of record CM017771.1, read on the forward strand.
GTTAACTTAGGGACACATGGCATTTAATGGGGAGGGGGGTAATGCTCACCCCCTTGAAGGGGGTGAGCAAAAATGAACTCTTCCCTTACACGTCCTCTTTTTATTTTAAATATATTTTAAATTTTTAAGTTAAATGTTAATATTTTTCATATTACAATATAACATTAAAGTTGTGAGAGTAAGTGTGGTTGCACAGTGGCGTATAATTTGGAGTTTGTGAAGGGTAACCTTGAATATGATATTGTCATTTATTTGATTGTTTCCTTTGTATTATTCTCTCATTCGTTTTAAGTATCTACACAAAATCAAGAAGCAGCCATTGAAAAGACCAAGTACAAACTCACTTTTTAAATTAATCTCATCAGAGATCCGTCTTTGCTGGTCCATCAGCTTGAATTATTTATGTATTTAAAAATTATTCACTTATTCCATGTTCTCTCTAATTTGTTACGACGGAGAAAAAGAACAAGTCTCTAGACTGCAATGTTAATGTAGATTTCGTGTACGTTGTATATAGCTTTTCCATGCAAGATTTTGAGGTGGGTTTTTCATACGAGTTATGATCCTCTCCTTGATCTTGTTTTTCCTAGTTTTTTTTTCAAGTGTAATTAAAACACCAACTTGCAAGAGAGAGAAAAAAGTGATCAAATCTTAACTATGTATTTTTTGTGATGCTTAAATGTGTCACTAGATTATGAAAAGTTGGGGAAAAAAAAAGGTAACAAGAGAATCCTTTTCCTACACCAGCCATTGATGGTGAAAATGGAGTTCATTTTATATGGTGGAACTACAGAGATCTACAGCAAAAACCCACCTTTTGGTGACACTGGTTTTGAGTGTGACAGATTCTGGTGACCTTAATGTTCTAAACCAGTTGAGGAAAAACTTGGAGAATCCAGAGCTCTTGGAAGCATGTGTTTTGTAGAATTGGTCCAAAATGTTGCCTGAGAACTTGAACATGCCCTCCATGCTTGAAAATCTTGGTTTAGTGGGCAGTTACCAACTTTTAATGGGCTGTCTAATTTAAAGTATGCTTATTTGGATTACAACAATTGGATGGTCTTGTGTGTTTACAAGTCTTGGCATTGGATTACAACAATTTCAATGCTAGCACAGGATGGTCATTTACAAAGGTCAAAGGGTTTTGTAATTTGGTTGGGGAGCTACCGGATTTTCTTGGAGAGTTTTCTTTGCTACGAAACTTGAAACTTGGAGAGATTCCGGCGAGTTTTAAAGACTTGAGTTTGGTGAATCTTTGGCTAAATAATCAGCAAGGGAGTGGATTGGATTTGGCCGTAGAGGTTTTGGTCATATCTGGTCATCAGGTTTTGGTCATATCTGTGAATCAGGATTATCTTCATAATCTATAGCTCATCAGAGTTTCAGACTTTGGATTGGTTAAACTTGCTCCTGACGGTAAGCAATCTGTCGTCACCAGGCTTGCTGGCACCAGAATATGCCAGTAAGCATTTTAAGTCCATGCCAATCTAAAAAAAGAGGTGTTGATATGTTGTTATTCGATAATTCAATGTCAATATGTTATTGTGGTATATTAAGATGAAGACTCCAGATGCTTAAGAAGTCTCCTCTGTATGGTAACGGTTTATGTAGATAGGGATCCCTAAAGAATACTAATCGTGGAGGGTAATTTCATTTCTTTGTTAGATCAAATCTTGGTTGTGCTTCCTATTGTAATGAAAGCTGTTGTGTCTGTTTCGGGTTAATTCCCTCCTCCTTACCAAAAAAAAAAGCTGTTATGTAACCTTTTTACCCCAAAAAATGACTGAGGTCTGTATTGGGTATCATGTGATGTTAATTAAAGGCACCCCTGAACTTGAATCATAAATGTGGCTACTGAAATTCCAAGGAAACATTGTAGTGCCGTCACAACAAGCACCTGTAACCAGGAAACAAGTAAAAGTGAACAGACAATTTCAACTTTGATAGATATTGTCAACATCTAAGCAAAACATAAACTGAAAAGCAACAGCCATTGCCGTGATGTGTCTAAATACAAGATCCTCTTGCATGTATGTAGCTGCCTCCCTGTTGAAGAATGTAAAGTTAATTACATTGAAAGCCAGTAAACATTAAAAAAAAACTTCAAAAATCTCACTTCAGCAAGAAACACTAATAATTTTGCTGAATATCAAATGATCAATAGACAACCTCTAAGGACAAAAATGTTTATGCCTTTTACACCAACAATACATTGAAATTAATTACACACACAACAAGCTGTACACAAATTGGAAACTGCCAAACAGGGCACTGCTACACCACCACCCACCCATTTCATATAAAACTGTGTAAAAATTTCATAACATCTTCCGGCCAAAAATCAATACTTAGCCCTCGTTAACAAAGAAAACACAGTACTCATGAACAAGCTTTAGCTCATCTAGAAGGAAAACTTAAGCTTGCCTAATGATATAGACTCACACTTGGGCTCCACTCAACCTTGATCAATTTCAAATAAAACTTGAGATTGCGCTAAAATGCTTTAGCTTTGCTCATACAATTTACTTGAAACTTACAATACATAGATGGAAGATAAGAGAGTAAATGAACAAAAATAAACTTCTAGTATAACCAACCCCTTTGCTCTTCTACCACATATCTTCTGACATGTGCTTCAAGTAACCCATTAATAGTTTGATTCCCAGCAATTCGTAACATTCACACAGTAATATGGTACCAATTCAGTGATCATATGCAACATGCATATAGGTATGGGCAACCAAACAAACAATTAACACCATTTCAAGAAAGAAAGAAAAAAAGGCCAAAGTTGGAAATCAGATACCTCATCTGGAGGAAAGAAAGCAACAGCATCTGGATCAATAGAACCAACTGGATGCAATGAAAATACTGCTCTGAAAACAGAAGGGAAGAACAACTCAATTACAGCAATCTTATCTACAGAAACCTTGTCTGCAGCAACGAAACTCTGCAATCCTGGTCTTAGTTTACTTGAGCTGTGAAAAGTCTACTCTTTCAATAATTCTATAGGACTCTCATTTGCTGAACTGGGCAGTGAAGAAGCTCTTTTTAACCAGTCCAGACGTTCATAAGTGAAAATTTTCAAATTAGGCACTTCTTTTTCCAAGCGCATTAGAACATCTGTTAATGTCTTGCAGTCACTAAGCTCTTCTTGCTTGCTGGCCGGTAGTAATTGGGAAACACACTGTTTGTTAGATACTGGTTCAGTAGTCACACCATCTAGTCCATCATCAAGGTAAGAGCTAGCCTGAAATACAAAAGCTGAAGTTGATGAATCTCCAATACAATCATAATCACAATCTACATTCACTAATAAGGGCTTGGGGATAAATAGAATGTATATTTATGGTGTACAGTTGTACATTAATATCACCAAGTAATAGTGGCTTCATATTGAACTTTTGATACAACCCACTTTATTGAGATTGCATAATATCATCCACTTAAACAAAAAAGAGACGAAATTTCAAGAGTTAAAAATAAAAATTAGAAGATTTGCTAATATTTTATTTTCTATACTGAATTTTAAATGAACAAAGTTGTATCTATTTTTTATTTTTGACTATTTTGTATGTAAACTTCAGTTAAAAGTTTTTCTTAAATTTTTGCCTATGTTTAGAATATGTTTGAGTGATTTTTATGTAATGGTAGGTAGGTCTAGCAACATCATATGTAGATCAAGGTTCTTTTTTAGTAGTTAAAATTAGTAAGCCAGCCTGCGTAAAGTCTAAGAAAAGGACTTTAAGAGGGATAACGAATTTTGGATTAAATTGTTGAAGAGACTCTTTCTCTCTTTCTTCAGCCTTAATTTGGTTAAATTTATATTAACCTCTTTCTTTTAGAATCCTCTCTTTCTCCTGAATTCTTCTTCCAATTTCCTGGATTGATAAAACCTAATCTTACAGCTAATGATGCCAAAGGATTAAGGTACTTATACATATCATGTGATTATTGCATGGCAAATTTGGCACCTAGACATGACAGCACCCAAAGCATAAAGATCAACGAAGGAACAAGTTTCTTTGTCCTCACCCCAATATCAACACGCTAATATTTCATCCATAAAGAAAATTAACTATAGTGTGTCTAATATAACGCCAATGCAAATCAAACAAGTGTTTTGCAAAATAAACTACATAGGATTTTCAAAATTAGTAAATCCACCATCAATGATAACTCCAATCTATCCATATTCATCTAGATGAATGCCTCCAAAAAAAACAGTTGCACAGAAACTCTAAAAGCTATGCCTCCAAAAAGAGAGAACCCCATGAAAAGACACCTCAATTGTTAAGACTAGCTAAATTAAGGTCCATTAATGCTACACAACCCAAAATATTTGCCTAAAAATAAACCCAAATGATGTTGCAAGTGATTTATCCTTATCATATCATTCATTGTATCATCTCATGATTTATATGGTATAGACAAATAAAACACATCATTTTGGTTGATTTTTGAGCTCATTTTTTGAGTTGTGTAGCATTACTCATTAAGATATGAACAAAATAAACTAAAAATAGAATCTCAAATCTCAATCTTGTATATCAAATTTATTTTCCTTTAGATACACATCAAATGTTTATGGACTGATACAAACTTTATATAAATCCATCAAAACATGTATCATCTATCACAAGAGGTGGAAATTTAAAACTCCCATGATGTGAAGTATTTCTCTTGATTTCAATCAACCTTTAATGACTAGAATCCCTTCTTTGAGTTTCAGGATTTTGGGATAGAAAAATTGAAATTCACATTTCAAAGCTTTTGCAAAAAATAGCACTTGTAACATACAAAAACAAGAATATCCCTAGTTCTTTCCATCCATTTTTTCTTCTATCACCTTTTAAGATTTAGATGTAGAAACTCAAAAACTAAGTAATAATTAAGCATTCAAGCAATACAAATAAGTTTGCCAGCACCTCTACTTTGAGACTATGATTTAAAGTAGTCACCCATGTTCACAAAAACCACTTGCTATAGTCCATGGTTGATTTACTAAAAACATTATTACATTTTCTTGTTCTCTTGTAAGAAAGACAAAAACTCAGAGTTTTAAACATCCGAATGCATTTTGTTTTTCTTCAAACATCTATCAAGATGTATACATGACAATCACAGTCATTTCATAGTTAATTAAGTCTATGACATGATATTTCCAATTAAACACATCATCTCTTAATGTTGATTCGCAAATTAACATGACATCACAAAAAGACTAATTGTAAATGAAATTGATATTGCTATGGCTATGAACTGGAAACGGACCTGGTTCTGTCAACAGCAGATGCACCAGCCTGTCCAGCGAGTTGACGTTTCCAAGCATATGCAACGACCGCACCATCTGGACATACCAAGGGCATATGCAAACCCCAATAATTACTTTGCAAACGAAGAGGTTCATTCAAAACTCCTGTTTCTTCCGATTGCCTTCCTAACGTAAGTAAAAAACAATTCAAACACCAAGACCAAATAACAATTTAATTAATAAAACAGACACTATACCGATAGAGCGAACGTCGTGGAAGTGCTGGCGCATGGAATTGTCTTCTTTAATGAACAAATTGAGTGGTTTGCTGCTTTGGTGAGGCTGAGCCGCTACGAACAGAGCTTCAAGAAGCCGGTCCTCACCAAGACGAATGTCTGCGACGAGCCGACCTGCTTGGCAGAGTCTGTCTGCTCCCAAAATAGCGAAACCCTAAATCCCCAATCCTTACACTGTCCAAACTCCAACGCCACGGCTACCTGTTTAGGCGGCGCCTCAGCCGTTGATTGCGGGGATGGATCGGGATTTGCATTAGGGTTTGCCAGTGTCAGCGATTCATGCTGCGGTAGGGCTTGGAACTTCATATCCATTTAATTACTCTCTTTAGCAAGATTCAATTTTAGAATCAACAGGTTACAGGTTCTATGCTTTGAGCTCAGTACTGGAAATTTATCGGTCCAAATATGAATTTGAAATCAAATACTCAAACTTAGGCCATCTCCAACCGTGCGGCATCCCCTGCGCCATCTTCATTTTGCAGCAAAAATCCTCTCCAACCCAACTGCATCCTCTGCGCCAGTTTTGCTTGGATGAACAGTGTCGCGCAATATCAAGCGCGACACCGTTCACCTGGCGCAAAAATGCCGCCCAATTTTCTTTTTCTTTTTCTTTTTCATCCCCATATATTTATTCAATCACAGTTTGACCCTATTTATTAAAATCTATTCTGATTATATCCTTCATTTAAAGGTTTTGTTTAATCAGTTTTACCCTTAATCAATTAAATTTATTCCAATTTGATCATTTTTATTATATAATGATTTTGTTTTGATTTAATTATTATTGATATTAACATTTATCTATAATCTATAATTTATAATCTATATCTATATCTATATTTATATAATATAGTAAAATGGAACCTCACATTGACACGTGTCATCGTGTGGTTACTTTTATCATTAAATTCACATTAATTATTAATCTATATCTATATCTATATCTATATAATATAGTAAAATGGAACCTCACCTTGACACGTGTCGTCGTGTGGATACTTTGGCATTTAATTTTTATTGATTAGTAGGTGTAAAATAGGAGGAGATTTGGCTATATCAAATACTAATAAGAATTATTGTTATTTGAGTTAGTTTTTAAATTTTTTAGCTGTCCAATTATTGTTATTTGAGTCCGTTTATGAATTTGTTTAGCTATCCAATTATTGCATTAATTCACATAGTTATTATTTGAGTCGGTTTAAGAAATTTTTAGCTATATAATTCCATTATTTGACTCATAAACTCTTCATTTTTCTGCCAATTAATTGCTTTTGTTTGTCTATAAATTCAATTCATAAAGACTCTTCATTTTTAGATAGATAACCCTATAATTAATGGGATAATGAATAAATTATCAAATTAATTAAAAATAATAATTAATTCTGATAATAATCCTCCTAATATTTCATATTCCATAAACTTTTCATTTTTCAGCTAATTAATTGTTTTTGTTTGCCTATAAATTCAATTCACAAAAACTCTTCATTTTTTAGTCAATTAATTGCTTTTGTTTGCCTATAAATTCTTTTTATAAATTCTTTTTATATTCTTTTCATGCAATTAATCACAGGTATTTTTGGGTTCCACCAAAATTGGGTTTGGGAAAACATTTGTTTTTGCCATCACTGCTATCATAGTAAGTGGATTTTTTTTTTTCCTTCTGATTTTGTGTTCATTCCTTTTTTGTTCAGTTTTTTTTATTGTTGTTTTGATACGTAAGAGTTCATTTTTCAGTTGATTTTTTTGAAGGTTCTCATTTTTTTTTCCATCTCATTCCGTTGACTTCATCACAGACAAACTCAAAACACCCAAACGGTGGGGGACAGGATGGCATTGGGTGGTAAGAGTAATTTCTACATTTTTTTTGGTTGAATAATTTTAATCTTTTAGTTTTTTTTTTTTTTTCTTTTTTCAATTCGTGATGATTGCCAAAGGTCTATCTCAAACATCATTCTCAGGTATCATTCTCTTATCAAAACAAAGCATCTCTATATGTTTTTTGATTCAAACACTTTAGAAGTTTTTTGTTTATTGTTTTTTTTTTTTTTAGGAAACATTTTAGTAGTTGTAAATGTAATTTTGGACTGATTATTGTTTTAATGTATTTTGGAATCTGTAATAAGGTGTTCACTTCGCTATGCAACCCTCTGGTAAAGCTAACATCCCGCTCATCACCACCAATGTAGAAAATCAATGAGACCGGTTGAAAATTCAATAGATAGACTATTACTACAAATAAATATTAGTGTTATAGTCTTTGTTTTAGGTCTAACAATGTATATTTGTATTGTCTCAAATATTAGTGTTATGGTCTTTGGTTTTAAGTCTAACAAGGTATATATATGTATTGTCTCTTTAAAACACTGTATCCACCCGGGTTTTCGGGTATCCAATACCCGGATTTGTTTTTAATAGAAATTTGCACTAATTTTTTTCTATAGGTTTTTTTTCTTACTATTTTTAGCCTTTTTGTTTTCTTTTCTTTTCTTTTTGGTTTTTTAGAATATATTAAGTATGCATTAAATACACTATGATTATTACCAAAAATAAATGCTTTTGAATTTTAATTATTCTTATAAATGATAATAAATAAATATTTTTCAAAACAATATCAATTGTAATACCAAATTAATGGTAATCCGTTTTTTTTTTTTTTTTTTTTATGGAATTAATGGTAAATTTTAAAAACATAGCAATGGTAATATATTAATGATACCATAACAAAAAATTAATAAATAATAATTTTTATTCAAATATTAACGGTACTACATTAGAACATTAATTATTACATTCAATTCAATAGATTCTTTTTCTAAATATATGAAATTCACTCATAATTCCACTACTATTTGCCTCTCCATAAAAGTCTTCGTCTTTATATAATTTTTATTGAATCATCTAAGAGACAAACGTGTGAAAAAAAAAATAGAAATTAGTTTATTAAAAAAATGGAATGTTTTTAGAAAATAAGTGTGAAATATTACATTATTTGGTAAGTTTAAATTAAAAGACAAGCCATAATTTGCCAAAAACAAATTAGTAAATAACCGATCAATAGGTAATCAAAATGCAATCCCGTAATCAATGGGATAGTGAATAAGAAGGTTTACAATATTTGGGAAGTTTAAAAGACAAGCTATAAATTTTATTTTATTTTTTTGCCAAAGCTATTAAGTAGTTATTAATTATAATAATTTTTAATAATATAATATTTTTTCCTAAATCCAAAATCTACACGTAATCAAGAGGCAATCACGTAATTAAGGGGATAGTGAATAATTTGTTTTAACCAATCTCATAATTGATTTTTAATTATAAGTATTTTTTTTTTTTGAAATATTACATTATTTGGTAAGTTTAAAAGACAAGCTGTATCTGTTTTTTTCCAACAAGCCATAAATTTGTATTAATTATTTTTTGTTTTTAAGTATTATTAATTAGTTGTAATATTTCAAAAAACAAAATGTACTCTTAATTAGTTATCTATACAATAAATATTATAATATTTGGTAAGTTATTAATTGTAATAATTTTTAACAATATATATTTTTTTAAATAAAAAATCTATAGGTAATCAAGAGTCAATCACGTAATTAATAGGATAGTGAATAAATTCTCTTAACCAATCTCATAATTGATTTTTAATTATTAAGTTTTTTTTTTTTTTTTTTTTTTTGAAGTATTACATTATTTGGTAAGTTTAAAAGACAATCCATAATTTTTTTTCAAACAAGCCATAAATTCGTATTATTTAGTTTTTTTTTTAAGTATTTTTAATTAGTTGTAATATTTCAAAAACAAAAATGTATTGTTAATTAGTTATCTATACAATATATATTATAATATTTGGTAAATTATTAATTGTAATAATTTTTTCCTAAATAAAAAAATTTATACGTAATCAAGAGTCAATCACATAATTAATGAGATAATGAATAAATTCTCTTAAATAATCTCATAATTTATTTTTAATTATCAAGGTTTTTTTTTTTTTGTTGAAATATTACATTATTTGGTAAGTTTAAAAGACAAGCCGTAATTCTTTTTTCCAACAAGCCATAAATTCGTATTAATTAGTTTTTTTTATATATAAATATTTTTAATTAGTTGTAATATTTCAAAAAAAAAATGTATTGTTAATTAGTTATCTACACAATATATATTATAATATTTGGTAAGTTATTAATTTTAATAATTTTTAATAATATAATTTTTTTTCCTAAATAAAAAATCTATAGGTAATCAAGAGGCATTCACATAATTAATGGAATAAATTCTCTTAACCAATCTCATAATTGATTTTTAATTATTAAGTAATTTTTTTTTTAAGTATTACATTATTTGGTAAGTTTAAAAGGCAAGCCATAAATCTTTTTTCCAACAAACCATAAATTCGTATCTATTGTTTTTTTTTTTTTTTTTTTTTCTTTCCAATGGCCTTATGCTATGTCTATGGCATTCGGTTTAGGTGATTGAATTAGCTTGCTTAGAAAAAAAAAAAATCAAACTTTATCAAATTTTAAATTTTATGTTATTGAGAATTAACTAACGAAACTTTTGGTGAATTGAAAGCATCTTTTTATAAATACATATAAATCAACTTATTTGGTGTTCAATTGTATCTCTCTAATCAAAATATTATTATAATTCCCCATCTTTCTCTAACCAATATATATTGTAATGTTCTAATATCCACTAATTTTCTATTATTAACTATATTAAATTTCTGATATCACTTAATGTTATCAATGTACAGATTCAATTGATTATATAGATATATCACACATGATAATCTCTATTAAAATGTTTCATATTCCACTAATAACTCTTCAATGTCTACCTTTTTTTGTAAAGAGCCCTCACACGTGTCAATGCTAGAATAGAGTGATACATTCTTTTGTGCAAATGTACATATTCTTTTGATTTTGTTTTGTTTCCATTCTTTAATATGTTAATAATTGTATAATTGTTTTTCATTTTTTTTACCTATATAATTGTTTTTTTTTATTATTATTATTGAATAATACCTATATAATTGTTAGAGATTAATTTTATGTTTTTTCCTAAAAAAGAATAATTTAAATAGAAAAAAAAAAGTTAGAGATCAGTTTTTTTTTTTTTTTTTTTTTATAAACACTTACTGATATTTCAACTGTTGATTTAGATTTTATAAACAATATTTGATCTTCTTTTTATTATATCTTCTTCTATATAATTGTTTTTAAATTATTTTGAGTATAAACTAATATTATGTAGTGTTGCATGCAGCCCTATTATAAATATAGAATAGATTTCTACTTTTTTTTTTTAAAATGATATAAACAGAAAATAATTTTTTTTTAAAAGCTTGAGAACATTGTTTACGGTTTTTTTATTTTATTTTAATATTTACTAATATCATACAATATTTTCTTGATATTAATTGGAATAGATAAAACATAGAAATTACTAAAAAAAACAAATAAAATAAATAAATAAATAAATAAAAATTATAGACAAGGATAAAACAAAAAAAATTTAAAGTTTAAGCTATTGATTTCTACTTATCTTATAATTTAGATTTTATGGACAACAATTTATCATTTTATCTACTTATCTTATAATTTAGATTGAGCTTAGAAAACAAAGTAATTAAAAAAAAAAAAAAAAAACTGAAACCGGAAAATTGTAGATAAAGATAAAAAATTAAAATTAAAAAAAAAAAAAAAAATTGAAGATAAAGATAATGTTTCGGTTGTTGATTTCTATTTTTCTTATAATTTGGATTTTACGAACAACATTTGCTCTTCCTTTATTATATCTTTTTTTTATATATAATTATTTATAATTTTTTTTTTGAATGTGAACTAATATTATGTAGTGTTGCATGCGGCCTTATTATAAGTATAGAATAGATTCATGCTTTATATATATATATATATATATATATATATATATATATATATATATATATATATATATATATATATATATATATATATATATATAAATCTAGAGAAATACCTCATGATTGTTTTTCATCACTAATGCATCCAATATCTTAGACTAATAAGTTAAATCATTAAAATATTGTTGTGTTACATTTTATAGTTCCCACACATCGTGTGGGATGCAATCTAGTAATATAGTAAAATGGAACCTCACCTTGACACGTGTCGTCATGTGGATGCTTTGGCATTTAATTTTTATTGATTAGTAGGTGTAAAATAGGAGGAGATTTGGCTATATCAAATACTAATAAGAATTATTGTTATTTGAGTCAGTTTTTAAATTTGTTAGCTGTCCAATTATTGTTATTTGAGTCCGTTTATGAATTTTTTTAGCTGTCCAATTATTGCATTAATTCACATAGTTATTATTTGAGTCGGTTTAAGTAATTTTTAGCTATCTAATTCCATTATTTGACTCATAAACTCTTCATTTTTCTGCCAATTAATTGCTTTTGTTTGTCTATAAATTCAATTCTCTTAACCAATCTCATAATTGATTTTTAATTATTAAGTATTTTTTTTTTTAAGTATTACATTATTTGGTAAGTTTAAAAGACAAGCCATAAATCTTTTTTCCAACAAACCATAAATTCGTATCTATTGTTTTTTTTTTTTTTTTTTCCAACGGTGGTATGCTATGTCTATGGCATTTGGTTTAGGTGATCGAATTAGCTTGCTTAGAAAAAAAAAAAAAAAAAAAATCAAACTTTATCAAATTTTAAATTTTATGTTATTGAGAATTGACTAACGAAACTTTTGGTGAATTGAAAGCGTCTTTTTAGAAATACATATAAATCAACTTATTTGGTGTTCAATTGTATCTCTCTAATCAAAATATTATTATAATTCCCCATCTTTCTCAAACCAATATATATTGTAATGTTCTAATATCCACTAATTTTCTATTATTAACTATATTAAATTTTTTATATAACTTAATGTTATCAATGTACAGATTCAATTGATTATATAGATATATCACACATGATAATCTCTATTAAAATGTTTCATATTCCACTAATAACTCTTCATTTTCCCTGTTTTCTAAAGTTTTAAATTCCACTAATAACTCTTCAATGCCCACCATTTTCTATAAAGAGCCCTCACACGTGTCAATGCTAGGATAGAGTGATACATTCTTTTGTGTAAAGGTACATATTCTTTTGATTTTGTTTTGTTTACATTCTTTAATATGTTAATAATTGTATAATTGTTTTTCATTTTTTTTACCTATATAATTGTTTTTTTTTTTTTATTGAATAATACCTATATAATTGTTAGAGATTAATTTTATGTTTTTTCATAAAAAAGAATAATTTAAATAGAAAAAAAAACTTAGAGATCAGTTTTTATTTTTTTATTTTTTATAAACACTTACTGATATTTCAACTGTTGATTTGGATTTTATAAACAATATTTGATCTTCTTTTTATTATATTTTCTTTTATATAATTGTTTTAAATTATTTTAAGTATAAACTAATATTATGTAGTGTTGCATGCAGCTCTATTATAAATATAGAATAGATTTCTACTTAAAAAAAAAGGATATAAACAGAAAATAATTTTTTTTTTTAAAAGCTTGAGATCATTGTTTACGGTTTTTTTTATTTTATTTTAATATTTACTAATATCATACAATATTTTCTTGATATTAATTAGAATAGATAAAACATAGAAATTACTAAAGAAACAAATCAAAAAATCAAAAAATAAATAAAAATTATAGACAAGGATAAAAAAAAATTTTTAAAAGTTTAAGCTATTAATTTCTACTTATCTTATAATTTAGATTTTATGCACAACAATTTATCATTTTATCTACTTATCTTATAATTTAGATTGAGCTTAGAAAACAAAGTAATTAAAAAAAAAAAAAAAAAAACTGAAACCGAAAATTGTAAAAAAAAAAAAAAAAAAAAAAAAAAAAAAAAAAATTAAAGATAAAGATAATGTTTCAGCCGTTGATTTCTATTTGTCTTATAATTTGGATTTTACGAACAACATTTGCTCTCCCTTTATTATATCTTTTTTTTTATATATATAATTATTTATATATATTTTTTTTTAATGTGAACTAATATTATGTAGTGTTGCATGCGGCCTTATTATAAGTATAGAATAGATTCATGCTTTAAATATATATATATATATATATCTAAATCTAGAGAAATACCTCATGATTGTTTTTCATCACTAATGCATCCAATATCTTAGACTAATAAGTTAAATCATTAAAATATTATTGTGTTACATTTTATAGTTCCCACACATCGTATGGGATGCAATCTAGTAATATACTAAAATGGAACCTTAAGGCGCCACATGTCACCGTTTAAGAGATTTGTTATTAAATTCCATTATAATTTCATTTAACTCATATGTATGTATATATATAGGACAAAATGCTTGGGTACTGATGGGTACTAATTGGTCAATACCCAAGGTACTGACATCTCCTATAATTGAGCCATTAATTATTATAATTATTTTTTTAACTTGACCATTAATTAGTTGTTTTGTTTGTTATTATTATTATTATTATTATATATAATCTTTATACTCCTTAATTACAATATTTTAAGTCTTGCATTAATTTCATTATCAATTTCATAATTGCAATTCTTATCGGTCATTTGATGGATTAGTTTTGGCTTGGTTTATCTATTAATTTATCATGATGGAGCTTTGATTTAAATGTTATAATGATCAATAATAAAAAGCCAAAACCCTATCATATTCTCCTTTAAATTTGACTTTAAGTTTATGGAACCTTAAGGCGCCACATGTCACCGTTTAAGAGATTTGATATTAAATTCCATTATAATTTCATTTAACTCATATGTATGTATATATATAGGACAAAATGCTTGGGTACTGATGGGTACTAATTGGTCAATACCCAAGGTACTGACTAACCAATAGGGTTTTACCACGTAGCCAATTTGTGATAAATATAAGGAGATAAATCTATATAATATAGTAAAATGGAACCTCACATTGACACGTGTCATAATGTGGTTACTTTTATCATTAAATTCACATTACTTATTAATCTATATCTATATCTACTAAAATGGAACCTTAAGGCGCCACATGTCACCGTTTAAGAGATTTGATATTAAATTCCATTATAATTTCATTTAACTCATATGTATTTATATATATAGGACAAAATGCTTGGGTACTGATGGGTACTGATGGGTACTAATTGGTCAGTACCCAAGGTAATGACTAACCAATAGGGTTTTACAATAATTGGATAGCTAAAAATTTGCTAAAATGGAACCTTAAGGCGCCACATGTCACCGTTTAAGAGATTTGATATTAAATTCCATTACAATATACTAAAATGGAACCTTAAGGCACCACATGTCACCGTTTAAGAGATTTGATATTAAATTCCATTATAATTTCATTTAACTCATATGTATGTATATATATAGGACAAAATGCTTGGGTACTGATGGGTACTAATTGGTCAGTACCCAAGGTAATGACTAACCAATAGGGTTTTACAATAATTGGATAGCTAAAAATTTGGAACAATAATTCTTATTAGTATTTGGCCATAATAACCGTGAAAATAGAGAGTCATGGAATTTGATACTTAAAAATTTCCTAAATTGACTCAAGTAATAACTATGTAAATTAATGCAATAATTGAGCAGCTAAAAAAATTCAAAAACTGATGCAAATGACAATAATTGGACAACTAACATTGATACGTGTCATCGTGTGGTTACTTTTATCATTAAATTCACATTAATTATTAATCTATATCTATATCTATATCTACTAAAATGGAACCTTAAGGCGCCACATGTCACCGTTTAAGAGATTTGATATTAAATTCCATTATAATTTCATTTAACTCATATGTATGTATATATATAGGACAAAATGCTTGGGTACTGATGGGTACTAATTGGTCAGTACCCAAGGTAATGACTAACCAATAGGGTTTTACGCCATAATAACCGTGAAAATAGAGAGTCATGGAATTTGATACTTAAAAAATTTCCTAAATTGACTCAAGTAATAACTATATAAATTAATGCAATAATTGAGCAGCTAAAAAAATTCAAAAACTGATGCAAATGACAATAATTGGACAACTAAATAATTCATAAACTGACTCAAGGCAACTAAAACATTCACACAAAAAAATACTAATCAATTAATGTTAATCAACAGTAATAAATCTCCTCATATTTCACATGCAATAATTGAGCAACTAAAAAAATTCAAAAACTGACGCAAATAACAATAATTGGATAACTAAATAATTCATAAATTGACTCAAGGCAGCTAAAACATTCACACACAAAAAATACTAATCAATTAATGTTAATCAACAATAATAAATCTCCTTCTATTTCACACCTACTAATCAATAAAAATTAAATGTCAAAGCCTCCACACGACGACACGTGTCAAGGTGAGGTTCCATTTTACTATATACTAAAATGGAACATTAAGGCGCCACATGTCACCGTTTAAGAGATTTAATATTAAATTCCATTATAATTTCATTTAACTCATATGTATGTATGTATATATATAGGACAAAATGCTTGGGTACTGATGGGTACTAATTGGTCAGTACCCAAGGTAATGACTAACCAATAGGGTTTTACCACGTAACCAATTTATGATAAATGTATGATAAATGTAAGGAGATAAATAATATACTAAAATGGAACCTTAAGGCGCCACATGTCACCGTTTAAGAAATTTGATATTAAATTCCATTATAATTTCATTTAACTCATATATATGTATATATATAGGACAAAATGCTTGGATACTGATGGGTACTAACTGGTCAGTCAGTACCCGTCAGTATCCAAGATACTAATTAACCAATAGGGTTTTGCCACGTGGCAACACCCCATTGGTGGGGTCAGTACCCAAGCAATTTCCATTTATATATTAAAGGACAATTCTATCGTCAAGAGGCAATCCTATCATCAATGAGATAATAAATAAATAGAGTTATATGAACTGATCTAATTTATTGTATTGTTTCAATGTGGTATTTTACTTTTACTTTTGGAGCTTTGGTGCATATTTACATGCTTCATATGCTGAGTTAAACAAAAATATTTAACTCGGTAACCTTTCGTATCCAACTAATTATTTTGTTTTAATATTTTACTTTTACTTTTTTTCACAGATTTGCATGCTTCATATGTCGGGGAAGATTTATATAAGGGATATTATTATTTAATACAAGGACATGAAAAGGTGGCCAACTCCACTACATTGACAGTGAAAATGAATGGACAAAATTAAGGTTTCATTAAAAATAATAGTTGTAAACAGTGAGAACTAGAGAGGCCGTTGGCCTGGTATTGAATAAATATGCATTAAAACTACTTATAGTGAAGAAGGAATATGATTGAAATTCCAAGTCTTTAAAGTTATTAATTGTTGTGAAGCTTATATAGCATTTAAAGAAATCAACTAATGCCCAACGGTTCAAGTAATGACACACATTATGTATTGTGGTCCTTTTAGTATTCCTTATAATAGAAGCCAGTAATATGATGGGTTAAGCAATAATGGTAATTTAAAGAAAAAAAAAACTTTCGTATCCAAGAATTAATATTGATATTATTAATAAATATTAAAATTTTCCATTTTCCTTTTAAAATCCTTTTTGTATTCCTCCCTTTCAACTTATATATATATATATATATATATATATATATATATATATATATATATATATATTATTCAATCGGTTGATGTCGATCCTATAACTCTCTCAAACCTTTCATCGAAAGGTACATTATTTTGTTTTTGTTTTGTCATTTTTTTAATATATTCTTACCTATATAATTGTTGTTTAATTTTTTTAAATAAATACCATAATTTTATAATATTATTTGTTGCCTCTACTACAAATTGAAAGGTACATTCTTTTGATTTTTTTTTTTAATAATTTTTATTTTTTTTTAATATTTACCTTATTGTCAGATGTTAGTTCAGATGTTTTGTTTTTAAGTTTTAGTTAATGATTTTATTATAGGTATGAAATTTTTGAATTTTTTTTTATGATGCAGATGAATCCCAAGTTAGTGAGGAACCAGAGGTATGAAAGAAAGCATTACGACCAGAGCGGTGGATCTGCAAATGAGGAGTGAACATTGAATTGATTTAGCAATGGTGTTCGTAAACTAACAACTTGAACATTTTTAATGGTTAGTTACTATAAGTTGACGATTAATTAAATTTTCATTTGTATTCTTGAGTCTTGACACTGTGTTCATCTTAGAATATAAATTAAGATTGCTTTGTTTAAAAAAAATCAAAGAGTAAGATAAATTCATTTTAATCATAGCCCATTCAATGTAGAAATAATTTGATATATATATTTTTTAACATCGTTTATATTTGATCAACTACTTGAATTAAAGAAAGACTTTTTTTTTTTTTGTTCACTTAACGTTAGAGTGTTTTTTCTTATGGAAAGTGGAAAAAAAAACAAAACAAAACAAACAAACATTCATTGTTTGTTCCTTGAATGTCAATAGACATTTTTCTGATTTTTCACATTCCAGCTTGAAAGAGTGGGCATAAAAACTGAAATCGAACTGAACCGAATCGAACCAAACCGAACCAAAAAAAGATGTTTGGTTCGGTTCGGTTCATGGCTTCTATTCGGTTCAAACCGATTTGAAATTTGAAAACTGAATTGAATTCGGTTCGGTTTTGGTTTTGAACATACAAAACCGAACCAAACCGAATAAACCAAATTGTCTTAATGAATTATTTTGTGAAGTTCAATTTTATTATGGACTGTTTGTTGATGATGTTTTATTTTGAACTATATTATGTACTACATTTTTGGACTTCTATTTTATAGAAGTTATGAAGATTTTATATTTTTTATTGTGTATGTAGACAGAATATGATTGAAATTTAAGATTTGGATTGAAAACTGGGTTGTATTTTGTTTAAATTATTTTTTAAATATTATATTTTCTTAAAAAGGTTTAAGCCCAAATGCCAAAAAGCAGCTTAAAGGCCCAAAAAATTATAAAACATATAAAAAAACCTTCAAAGCCCAATAGGTCCAAAACCGAATTGAAGCGAACCGAGATAAAGATGTTCGGTTCAATTCGATTTTCAGGTTCAATTCGATTTTCAAGTTCAAAACGATTCAAACCGATTCACATTTTTAAAAACCGAATATATGCCGGTTCAATACAGTTTTGGCCAAAACCAAACTGAACCGATCCATGCCCACCCCTACACATAAGAATTAACATATCAAGTGTATCTGTTATTTTCTCCAGATTTCCGAATTCATCAGCATCAAGTGCACATAATTAAATGGCCTAATTAATAATTATAAAACAATATTATGAATCTAGATGGCAATGAAGACTAAAGGACAACGTACACTTGAAGAGAATGAACATCAATTAACATTCATGCATTGTAACAAGCAAAGATCGATTCTCGAAATAACTATGTGTTCTTGGATTTTTTAGAAATTGTACCCTCCAATCATTTTGATACACAAACAATAATAACCTTGGTAAATGGTATGGTTGCTAAATATGTTAATGTTGTATATATTAAATTTTACTTATTATATTTTGAAAATTAGTGCGGGTTATGATATATATAAATATAAGATCCTCTAGAATGTGAAACAAATTGATGAATAGAAATTAACATAAAGGTTATAGTTTTTAAAATTACCAATTTTAATAAAGATAATATGCAAGTTGGATGTTCGAAATGGTAAATAAGTAAATCTATATAAATACCACAAGATTGTTCTTCATCTTCAATGCATCCAATATATTGGACCAATAAATTATCTAATAACCATTTAAATTATTATTATGTTATATTTTACAATTCCCGCACATCGTGCGGGCTGCAAACTAGTAATATACTAAAATGGAACCTTAAGGCGCCACATGTCGCCATTTAAGAGATTTGATATTAAATTCCATTATAATTTCATTTAACTCATATGTATGTATATATATAGGACAAAATGCTTGGATACTGACGGGTACTAACTGGTCAGTACCCGTCAGTACCGATACTAATTAACCAATAGGGTTTTGCCACATGGCAACACCCCATTGGTGGGGTCAGTACCCAAGCAATTTCCATTTATATATTAAAGGACAATTCTATCGTCAAGAGGCAATCCTATCATCAATGAGATAATAAATAAATGGAGTTATATGAACTGATCTAATTTATTGTATTGTTTCAATGTGGTATTTTACTTTTACTTTTGGAGCTTTGGTGCATATTTACATGCTTCATATGCTGAGTTAAACAAAAATATTTAACTCGGTAACCTTTCGTATCCAACTAATTATTTTGTTTTAATATTTTACTTTTACTTTTTTTCACAAATTTGCATGCTTCATATGTCGGGGAAGATTGATATAAGGGATATTATTATTTAATATAAGGACATGAAAAGGTGGCCAACTCCACTACATTGACAGTGAAATGAATGGACAAAATTAAGGTTTCATTAAAAATATTAGTTATAAACAGTGAGAACTAGAGAGGCCGCTAGCCTGGCATTGAATAAATATGCATTAAAACTACTTATAGTAAAGAAGCAATATGATTGAAATTCCAAGTCTTTAAAGTTATTAATTGTTGTGAAGCTTATATAGCATTTAAAGAAATCAACTAATGCCCAACGGTTCAAATAATGACACACATTATGTATTGTGGTCCTTTTAGTATTCCTTATAATAGAAGCCAGTCATATGATGGGTTAAGCAATAATGGTAATTTAAAGAAAAAAAAAAACTTTCGTATCCAAGAATTAATATTGATATTATTAATAAATATTAAAATTTTCCATTTTCCTTTTAAAATCCTTTTTGTATTCCTCCCTTTCAACTTATTTATATATATATATATTATTCAATCGGTTGATGTCGATCCTATAACTCTCTCAAACCTTTCATCGAAAGGTACATTATTTTGTTTTTGTTTTGTCATTTTTTTAATATATTCTTACCTATATAATTGTTGTTTAATTTTTTTAAATAAATACCATAATTTTATAATATTATTTGTTGCCTCTACTACAAATCGAAAGGTACATTCTTTTGATTTTTTTTTAATAATTTTTATTTTTTTTGAATATTTACCTTATTGTCAGATGTCAGTTCAGATGTTTTGTTTTTAAGTTTTAGTTAATGATTTTATTATAGGTATGAAATTTTTGAATTTTTTTTTATGATGCAAATGAATCCCAAGTTAGTGAGGAACCAGAGGTATGAAAGAAAGCATTACGACCAGAGCAGTGGATCTGCAAATGAGGAGTGAACATCGAATTGATTTAGCAATGGTGTTCGTAAACTAACAACTTGAACATTTTTAATGGTTAGTTACTATAAGTTGACGATTAATTAAATTTTCATTTGTATTCTTGAGTCTCGACACTGTGTTCATCTTAGAATATAAATTAAGATTGCTTTGTTTAAAAAAAAATAAAAAATCAAAGAGTAAGATAAATTCATTTTAATCATAGCACATTCAATGTAGAAATAATTTGATATATATATATTTTAACATTGTTTATATTTGATCAACCGCTTGAATTAAAGAAAGACTTTTTTTTTTTTTTGTTCACTTAACGTTAGAGTGTTTTTTCTTATGGAAAGTGGAAAAAAAAAAAAAAAAAAAAACATTCATTGTTTGTTCCTTGAATGTCAATAGACATTTTTCTGATTTTTCACATTCCAGCTTGAAAGAGTGGGCATAAAAACTGAAACCGAACTGAACCGAACCAAACCGAACCAAAAAAGGATGTTTGGTTTGGTTCATGGCTTCTATTCAGTTCAAACCGATTTGAAATTTAAAAACTAAATTGAATTTGGTTCGGTTTTGGTTTTGAACATACAAAACCGAACCAAACCGAATAAACCAAATTGTCTTAATGAATTATTTTGTGAAGTTCAATTTTATTATGGACTGTTTGTTGATGATGTTTTATTTTGAACTATATTATGTACTACATTTTTGGACTTCTATTTTATAGAAGTTATGAAGATTTTATATTTTTTATTGTGTATGTAAACAGAATATGATTGAAATTTAAGATTTGGATTGAAAACTGGGTTGTATTTTGTTTAAATTATTTTTTAAATATTATATTTTCTTAAAAAGGTTTAAGCCCAAATGCCAAAAAGCAGCTTAAAGGCCCAAAAAATTATGAAACATATAAAAAAACCTTCAAAGCCCAATATGTCCAAAACCGAATTGAAGCGAACCGAGATAAAGGTGTTCGGTTCAATTCGGTTTTCAGGTTCAAAACGATTCAAACCGATTCACATTTTTAAAAACCGAATATATGCTGGTTCAATACGGTTTTGACCAAAACCAAACTGAACTGATCCATGCCCACCCCTACACATAAGAATTAACACATCAAGTGTATCTGTTATTTTCTCCAGATTTCCGAATTCATCAGCATCAAGTGCACATAATTAAATGGCCTAATTAATAATTATAAAACAATATTATGAATCTAGATGGCAATGAAGACTAAAGGACAACGTACACTTGAAGAGAATGAACATCAATTAACATTCATGCATTGTAACAAGCAAAGATCGATTCTCGAAATAACTATGTGTTCTTGGATTTTTTAGAAATTGTACCCTCCAATCATTTTGATACACAAACAATAATAACCTTGGTAAATGGTATGGTTGCTAAATATGTTAATGTTGTATATATTAAATTTTACTTATTATATTTTGAAATTAGTGCGGGTTATGATATATATAAATATAAGATCCTCTAGAATGTGAAACAAATTGATGAATAGAAATTAACATAAAGGTTATAGTTTTTAAAATTACCAATTTTAATAAAGATAATATGCAAGTTGGATGTTCGGAATGGTAAATAAGTAAATCTATATAAATACCACAAGATTGTTCTTCATCTTCAATGCATCCAATATATTGGACCAATAAATTATCTAATGACCATTTAAATTATTATTATGTTATATTTTACAATTCCCGCACATCGTGCGGGCTGCAAACTAGTAATATAGTAAAATGGAACCTCACTTTGACACGTGTCGTCGTGTGATTGCTTTTATCATTAAATTCACATTAATTATTAATTATAATCTATTTAATAATATAATATATAGAATTAATTGTTTAGATATATAATTATATTATATATAAAATTTACACAGCCACTTTGAGGTTTGATCATTAAATGATAAGCTAAATTCCAGGGGATAGATCCAATGTATGGTCATTGGAGTACTCTACGGTTTTAAATTTCATAATATAATAATAATAGACCATTTTTTTTTATACTTTTGATGTGGTTGCGACGCGTGACAATCATATATATATATATATATATATATATTTTTTTTTTCTTCCAAAGTTTAATTAGTTTTTATCAATCCAATACAATTCGCAATCATATATCATATATCATATCATATATTATATTATATTAAAATAACTACTTTTCATGTGGAAGTGACATATGACATATTTTAATGTTATTAATATTTTTTTTTTCACATATTTGATATTAAGTAATTAATCATATATATATATATATATATATATATATATATCACCTATAATATAATATAAAAAAATAGCTACTTTTCATGTAGGAGTGACATGTGGTATTATTTAATGTTAGTATTAAATATTTAATTTTAATAATCATATATAACTACTTCTCATGTGGAAGTGATATGTGTTATTGTTTAAGTAATTAATTAATTGGGCCAACATGGGTGTAGCTAGCTGGTAGATGGACGAGCTTGGGGTCTGGACAAATGACTCCCAGGTCAACGGCTCGAATCCTACCAACGGTGAAAACTTTCAAAAAAAAATACATGATCCCGAATTAATAGAAAAGCAATTAATTGATATAATAATAATAATAATAATAATAAATAAATAAGTTCTTTCCATCTCCTATAATCACCATCCATTTTTTTTTAACCGATAATCATATCATAATTGTTTATTAATGATATTTTAAGTTACACCTTAAAATACTTTATATACATTTAATAAAAATAACTACATTTCATGAGGAAGTGGCATCATTGGTCTCTAAATGGTTATTATCAGGATTATTGGTCTCTTAATGGTTATAATTATCATGATCAATAGTACCAAAAACTCATCATATTCTTTTTTTTAATATACATGCACAATTAAGCTCTCTTAGTGGTTATTATCATGATTAATAATAAAACACTAGAATCCCATCATAATCTCCTTTAAATCAAACTTTAAATTTAGACAATTAAACCACATAATTATAATATGTCAATCACAATCTTTACTCAAAAGCTCTCCCCTCTCCTTCAATTTTCTCTATAAAAACCAACAAAAAATCTCATATTTTCTCCATCTCATTCCATTGGCTCTCACTCACATAAAACTCAAAACACCCAAAAGGTAGGGAATTGGATTGCATTGGGTGATGATAAAATGTTTAAGCGGTGAGAAAATTATTTCAATGGCTTTTTTTAATATTTTAATTTTATTATTTTGTTGAATAATTTTAATCTTAGTTTTGTTTTTTTTTTGTTCAATTCACGATGATTCAAAAAGTCATACATCATTCTCAGGTAACATTTTCTTATCAAAACGGAGCATCTCTATCTGTTTTTGGATTCAAACACTTTAGAAGTTTTTTAAATTAAAAAAAAAAAAGTACTTTTGGATTTATTATTTTTGTGATGTATTTTGGCTTCTTTATCGTGTTTGTTTTGGTCAGCAAAACTTGAAACATGGAATTTAAATATCAACGAAATTAGATTTTCAAGTAGATGTTCATGATGGTGTTCCAGCTACGGCTTCGACTGTATTGTAAGTTGAATTTGAAAATCTTGTGTTATTTGTTGATATTTTTAAGGTTTTGCCCAAATTTGATTATTTACATACATATGCTAAATTCTTTTTTATTTTATTTTTTTTTGGAAACGACTAAATATTACGTGTTTATCACATTGCAGGGATGGAAAAATTAAAATTATTTGTGATGATTGCATTGAAGGACTTCTCATGTCTCCAAAGCAATTGTCTTTCAAAAACTTGGAGGTCCGATAACAGTAGCACTTTGTGACTTTTAGTTTCGATTTCGATGTTAAACATGTAATTATTGTTATTATTTTAATGAGAAAAGTAGACTAATGAATGTTCTAAGAGGAAATAGAGGTATATAGCACTTTTTAAATTTTGAATTGTACAACTATCAAACTTTAATAACTCTTGTTTTAATAGCACAAAAAATGGAATTTGGACAAAAATACCCCCAGCTTCTTTTCTTTTCTCTTGTGTGTCCTTCACCTTCTTCTTCCTTTTTCCAAAACCGCAATTGATGGAGCTTCAATGGAGGTGCCACCGCCGACCGGCGAGTTGACCGGCAAAACCACCGGGAAAACATTCGTCGAGCGCCAATAATTGTAACCGAAGTGTTCGTTTTCATTTTCGAGTTGTGTAGAGAGAGAAACGAAGCAAAACCCAAACTGTCGCGAATCTTCATCGTCCGATCTATGACGACCCGTCGCGAATCTGACGAAACCGATGGCGCCAACGAACTCGGCATCATTCAATCTTCCAGATCCAACTATTTCCAGAGTCAACTAGCGTCGTCATCGGATCGTCACTGTCACCATTGATGGAGGTCGAACATAATAAGTCCTGAACAAACTTGAATTAAGTCTCGAAACGCATAAATAAGTCTCGAAAACGCATGAATAAGTCTGGAAACAATCATGAATAAGTCTCGAAACTGCAAATAAGTCTCGAAGTTTTGAGAAAAAAAATAAAAAGGAAAAGAGTAAGTGGGGGTATTTTGGTCTCATCACCTATTTTGGTGCTATTAAAACAACACTTATTAAAGTGGTGCTATTTGCACAAGCCCTCCCCCAAAAAGTGCTATTTAATTTTTGGACCCATGTTCTAATATATATATATATATGATATGGTTTCTCTTTGCATTGCTTTATTGCTACCATTTTGTGAATTCAAGATATAATTTTATGAAGGGTTGTTTAATTTAAATTTAATAAATTAATGGAAGAATATTTTTTGCTTGAAAGACGAAAAAATGAGTCATGAGAAAAAGAAACTCTCCACCTCTTTTGAAAAAAAGAAAAGAAAAATAAATTATATTATTTTATATTATAACAATTAATAAGTAATTAATATATACTTTTTAGAATGAAACTAATTAATAGATATTATAAAGATGATGAAATATTATTTATCGATAAAATGAATATAAAATGTTTGAGTAATGAGAAGACGCGGCTTTCAATCTTATATAATAAAATTATATTATTAATTTTTTAATAATTTTTTAATTAATTATGGGATTGGAAATGTTAGTTGGGGATTGTTATCATAATATAATTAATTATGGGATTGATAAAGTGAATTTATTCATTATCCCATTATTTATAGGTTGCCTCTTGAATTTTTATTTATGGGATTGATTTATGATTTATGGCCCAAGGTTAAGCCTATTCATATTCAAATTCTTATTAATTAGTTTTTTTTAAGTATTATTAATTAGTTATATATATATTATAATATTTGGTATAAATTCTTATTAATTAGTTATCTACATACAAATATCTTTATATATATTATAATATTTGATAAGTTCAAGAGAAAAACCATAAATTCTTCTTAATTATATATATATTTTTTAATGTTTTATGAATTAGTTCTATATATATCATTTTAGATTTTGATGTTAAACATGTAAGTATTGATATTATTTTAGTGGAATGTTAAGAGTTCTTTGATATATATATATGATATGGTTTCTCTTTGCATTGTTTTATTGCTACCATTTTGTGAATTCAAGACATAATTTTATGAATGGTTGTTTAATTTGAATATATAATTAATGGAAGAATATTTATTACATGAAAGAAATTAAAAAAAAGTGAAACAAATTATATTATTATAGACTTGGCACGGTTCCGGTTGGAACCGCCGGAACCGGCCGGAACCGGAAAAACCGGAACCGGAACCGGAACCGGAACCGGATTTCCGGTTCCGGTTCAAGAACCGGAACCTGAACCGGAGGAGGCCGGTTCCGGTTCCGGTTCTATGATTTGATCGAACCGGCGGTTCGAACCGGATTGGAACCGGCGGTTCCGGTTCCGGTTCGAACCGCCGGTTCGCACAATAATTTTATTTATTTATTTTTTTTTCTATAAATACCACCCCCCTTTCATTTTTCCTCACACCAATTTCTTCTCAATTATCTAATTCTAATTTCTCTCCAATGAGAGAATAGAAAAAAATTGCCTTAAAAAAAGAAAATTTGCGGTAAAAAAAAATTTATATATGCCTTAAACTTTGAAAGGCCATAACTTTGTGCTCGGATGTCCGAATCAGGTAATTTTTTTTTTTGAAATCGCATAGAATGATGCAAGGAATGGGATGGGAGCAAGTCCAAAGGGCTTGTGGCCACTTTTCGAGCCCTAAAAACCCCTTTTTCATCAAAAAAAAGTGTTTTTAAGTGTTGTGTCTATTTCGAACCTCGTTTAAACCTAGTAAGAAACCTTTTCCTCCCGATCCCACACCACATCCGTGCCCGTCTTGGTCCGGGGAATTACTTTAACATCAGGCCTTGTGTAAATGGACACGTTTTTAAAAAATCCTTTATACTACTTATAGTTTTTGTTTGAAATATTATACAAGTATTGAATGTGGCTTTAGTGGCTAGTTTAGTTTGTGTTTTTCTTTTGCAACCATGGTTCAAGCATCCATAAGAACCCATAAATTGTCATTTGTAATTTTATTTTATAATTTAATTTAATTTAATTTTGTAATTTGTCATTTATATATTTTATTTTATTAGAGAAGTCTTTTTTTTTTTTTTTTTTTTAAAAAAAAAAAAAAAAAAAAAAAAAAAAAAAAAAAAACAAGGTTCAAAACCGCCGGTTCCAATGGAACCGGCAGTTCCGGAACCGGAACCGGCATATAGCGGTTCCGGTTCCGGTTCCATCAAACCGCGGAACCGGAACCGCCGGTTCCGAACTGGAACCGGAACCGGACCGGAACCGTGTCAGGTCTATTATTATATATTATAACAATTAATAACTAATTAATATATATTTTTTAGAATAAAACTAATTAATAGATATTTTAAATATGGATGAAAGATTATTTATTGATGAAATGAATATAAAACGTTTGGATAATGAGAAGATGTGGCTTTCAATCTTTTCAGTAAAAATAAAATAAAATAAAACAATTATTTTTTAAGTAATTAGGGATAGAAAATGTTAGTTGGGGAATGTTATCATAATTTAATTGATTTTGGGATTGATTACGTGAATTTAATCATTATCCCATTATTTATGGGTTGCCTCTTGAATTTTTATTTATGAGATTGATTAATGATTTATCGCCTAGGCCCCTAGCTATTCATGTTAAAATTCTTATTAATTATTTATTTAAGTATTATTAATTAGTTATATATATATACATATATACGGTCCCGTTTACATCAGTGTGCACTGATGTAACTATATCAGTACCAATGCATGTGGACCACTGATTATGTAAAAGCTTTGACAAGTGCATACAATTTGAGTCAAAGTATGTAAATCTAATGGTTTATATTCTTCATCCCGATATATTTATTGTCAGGACGAACTGATAATAGAAAATCTGTATATATATATATTATAAGATTTGATAAGTTCTAAAGATAACTATAAATTCTTATTAATTAGATATATATATACAAATATCTTTATATGTATTTGATAAGTTCAAGAGAAAAAAAAACATAAATTCTTATCAATTAGATTTTTTTTAATGTGTTATGAATTAGTTATAAATATATATATATATATATATATATATATATATATATATATATATATATATATGTATATTAAAATAATTGACAAGTTCAAAAGTCCGGCCATAAACTTTTTTTTTTTATTAGTTTTATTTTAAGTATTGTTCATTAGTTATTGTTCATTAGTTTTAGTATCACATAATATAATCTAAATAATAGAAATATTTCAGATTTTACTCAATAAATCCTTTTGACAAAAGCCTGTACAAAAGATTAATCATATCATAGCAAATTTGGAATAGATTATGCATTTTTTTAGTATACAATTTATTTTAAATAATTTTTTAACAAAACCCGTGCATTGCACGGGTTGCCACGCTAGTAATATAGTAAAATGGAACCTCACAGCACCACGTGGCGTCGTGAGAAAGCTTTGACATTAAATCACAATTCATCACTTATCTAATAAATACATTAAATTCTATCAATATTAACAAAACCAGAATAATAGTTATATAGATTTAATATTCTTCCCACCTCCCCCCTTTTCGTCTCCCTCACTCGCTCTACTCTTCTTTCTTATTTTAGTGCTTTTGTTACTTAATTATAATAACTAATTGATATCTCTTTCGTTTTCTCTCTTATTTTCTTTTCTTTTTTTATAACTTTAGATTTAAATTCATTAATGTATTTATTTGGAAGCATTGGCTCTAAATTATATATAGTTTTTTTATATTCATTTTAATTCTCCATTAATTAAACAACCTTTCAATTGTTTTTGAACTAAAATTACCTTTGGTTTTCGGATGTACTTCTCAACATAAACTCATAACATCTATCTAATAATGGAGATTTGATATTAAATTCTCTGTTATTGGTTCATCTCCCTTGCATAATATGAATTGTCTTATTTAAAATATATTGTTAATTAGTTATATACTTATATACGGTCATATGAAGAGTTCTAAAAGAATTTATTACAATCTTTGGCTCCTTCACTCTAATATTTCTCTGTATATAGGCCAACATCCCATATAACTACCTCGAACTCTTAAGGTCCCCATTTCTCTTTCTCTCTCTAGCTATTCAAGAAAAATTGGTTTAATCCATGTTTTTCTTCTATTTTCTTTACTTTATTAGATACCATTTTCTCCCTTTATGTTTTTTTTTTCTCTACAAAATTTGCATTTCTAATTTTGCTATATTATGTTGTGCAAATTAACTTATGTCTTTGTGGGTTGATTTACAGATTATGGTTTTTACAAGGAGTCGGCTCTTTGGGGATTAATTATGGTCAAGTTGACACAACCAAACAAGGTTCTCGATCTCTAAATGCGCTTAGATTCACAAAAGCAAGAATTGACAACATTTACCAATTCTAGCGTCCAGTTTATTGTAAATAAGGGTTTGGTTATGGGTGTTTTGTTCATTGAGTTTTTTGTGAATGTGAAAGGATAATGAGTCCATTTTATATCCAAAAAAAAAAAAAAAAAAGATCGATTTTTCTGTATTCCTTTTAATGCATTTTGATGCATCCTCCATCATTTTTATTTTATTTTTTGTGTTGTTATTTAATATAATACAAAGGTGTTTTGGACTTCTTATAATCCAGACTTGGTAACTTGACGGATTATTCCAAAACGTCGAAAGTCAATCCCAAAATTCTATCAAATATTTGGTATATTTATTTTAGGGATAATTACCCTGGTGGCCATTAACTTATGCCACCACTATTAAAATAGCCACTAGATGGGGAAATGGATGGAAAATGGTCATTTTTGGCAAACATTGTTACATTAATGGCCATTCCATCTAATTCCATCAATTTCCATCCAATAAGTGGTATTTTGGTAAATATGAGGATGACCTTAATTTATTTTAGATATTTCTTATAAATCAATTTTTTCTTTTGTTTTTTGAAACAAATAATTATATTTAGTGTGTACATATACATATAGCATATCTCAAACATATACAGTATATATATATATACAGTCTTTCTATTATCAGTTCGAACTGACAATAAATATATCAGGACGAAGAATGTGGACCATAGATTATGGAGAACTTTTGACAAGTGCATACACTTTGAGTCAAATTATGTAAATCCAGTGGTCCACGTTCTTCGTCCTGATATATTTATTGTCAATTCGAACTAATAATAAAAAATCTGTATATATATATATATATTTCTTTTCAACTTATCTCAAATATATTTTTTTAGAATTTTTAGATTTTATAATCTTAATCTTCTCAAAAAAGAAATACATATATATACATACATACATACATACATATATATATATATGTTTATATGTTTGAGATATGCTATACGTATATACACACTAAATATAATTATTTGTTTTAAAAAATAAAAGAAAAAATTGATTTCTAAAAAACATCTAAAATAAATTAATGTCGTCCCTTTATTTACCAAAATGTCATTCATTGGATGGAATTGGATGGAAATAGATGGAATGGCCATTAGTGTAACAATGTTTGCCTAAAATGGTTATTTTCCATCCATTTCCCCATTTGGTGGCCATTTTGATAGTGGTGGCAAAAGTTGATGGCCACCAGGCTAATTACCCATTTATTTTATTATTATATTCATCAAACAATAGGTATAATCTTGATACGTAGTGTTTCCTTTCCTAAGTTCAGAGGTTAAAAATTCAAAACTAATAAGTTGATAAATTCAAAATCAATTTCTACATATACTAAGATCACTAATTGGAATAGGTTTCATAATTAATTGAAAATTTGTATTAGGTAAGAAAGATTTTTTCATAAATCACAAACCAAAAGGCAATCAAGAGGTGATCCGCTAAATCACAAATCAAGAGGCAATCCCATATTTATTGGGATAATGATTAAATTCCCTTAACCAATCCCTATTCCACTGTTATCTCGTTTTTATTTTCTTTTAGATGATTTTTTATTTGTTTGAAAAGGTAAAAAAAAAAAAAAAGAATTCGCTCTCTCCTGTTCTCTATATAATATTTCTATAATGGAGGCACAAGTGTGAAAAGTCTTGGCCATTAATTAGTTTTTTTAAATATATATATATATATATATATATTGAATTAATTAATTAATAATTTGATAAATTCAAAAGACACTACATTATTTATTTTTTTCAAAATGCAAAAGACACTCCTTAATAGTTAATAAAATACACTAATCTATATCTATAGGTAATCAACATGCAATTCTGTAATTAATGCCATAATTATTTTTTTTGCCAAATATTTTTTGTAAATATTATATCAATAAGTAATCAAAAGACAATCCCATAATCAATGTGATAGTGAATATATATATATATATATATATATATATATATATATATATATATATATATATATATATATATATATATATATATATATATATATTGAAGTATTACATTATTTGGGAAGTTTAAAAGACAAGAAATAAATTCTTTTTTTTTTTTTTGTTTTGTTTTTGTTTTTGTTTTTGTTTTTTGCCAAAGCTACTTAGTAGTTATTAATTGTAATATTTTTTAATAATTATAGATAATCAAGAGGCAATCACTTAATTGATGTTATAGTTAATAAATTATTTAAACCAATCTCATAATTGATTTTTAATTTTTTTTTTAAGTATTATATTATTTGGTAAATTTAAAAGACAAGCCATAATAATAATAAAAAAATTTGCCAACAAGCCATAAATTCTTATTAATTATTATTTTTAAGTATTGTTAATTAGTTGTAATATTTTTTAAAAAAATGTATTGTTAATTATTTATCTATATAATATATATTATAATACTTGATAAGTTATTAATTATAATAATTTTTAATAACAGTGAAAATGAATGGACAAAATTAAAGTTTCATTAAGAATAGTAGTTGTAAACAGTGAGAACTAGAGAGGCCGTTAGTCCGTTACTATGTCAGCTGGCATGGTATTGAATAAATATGCATTGAAACTACTTAGTAAAGAAAGAATATGATTGAAATTCCAAGTCTTTATAGTTATTAATTGTTGTGAAGCTTGTATAGCATTTAAAGAAATTAATTGATGCCTAATGGTCCAACCAATGACACACATTATGTACTGCGGTCCTTTTAGTATTCCTTATAATAGAAGCCAGACATATGATGGGTTAAGTAATAATGGTAATTTGAAAAGAAAAAAAAAAAAAAAACTTTTCTATCCAACATTTAATATTGATATTATTAATAAATATTAAAATTTTCCATTTTCCTTTTAAAATCCTTTTTGTATTCATGCCTTTCAACTTATATATGTATATATATATGTGTGTATTCTATTCCTATAACTCTCTCAAACCTTTCATCAAAATGTACATTCTTTTGATTTTTTTTTTTTTTGTTTATCATTTTTTATAGGGCAATTACCAAATTGGTCCTGGACTTTTTTCTTTATTCCAAGTTGTTTGCGACTTTTACAAAAGTTACCAAATTGGTCCCTAACTTTTTAAATTGTACCAATTTCATCCCTCAATTAACTTTCTGTTAGTCAAACCTAACAGTCAATGGTATTTTAGTCGGGCAATTACCAAATTAGTCCTGGACTTTTTTCTTTATTCCAAGTAGTTTGCGACTTTTACAAAAGTGACCAAATTGGTCCCTAATGTTTTTATGGAGTACCATTTGAGTCCCTAACTTTTAAGAAACAACCAAAAACATCCGTTATCATTAACCTCGGTTATTTATACTGTTACTTTGATTATGGTTTACTTTTAAAAGACTAAAGTACCCCTCAAAACTCTAAAGTTAAAAATGTTTAAATAAAAATAAAATAATTATTTAAACAAGAATGTAATGAAAACAAAATAAAATAAATTATCTGCAACTCTCTCATTGATTCAAAAAACAATCCATATCTTTTCAATTTTTCATCGATACAAAACTCAAAAAATTATACAGGTTTCTATAAATTTTTTTTTATCAATATTGAACCCAAAAAATGACTCATTTTCAAGAACTTGAACCAGACAATGATGGAGTCATGGAGATGCCTTCAGTATATAAGCATTAAAGACCCATTTTTGAGAGAATAACCCCATTGACTCCGAGCCAAACCAGAAAACATGTCATCCACGAAGCTGCCCTAGATCTCCCCCGATCTCTATCTAGTGTTCTCCATCGGAGATATGAGATTTCTAATTCTTGAGGCATTGGCCGATTCTAGATTTGCCAACCTTTGATTGTTTTTTTTTTTAAGGGGTCAGATTGTTGGTAGTAAGTGTTTCCAAGTTCGGTAGTGATTTTCGAATCAATGAGAGAGTTGCAGATAATTTATTTTATTTTGTTTTCATTACATTCTTGTTTAAATAATTATTTTATTTTTATTTAAACATTTTTAACTTTAAAGTTTAGAGGGGTACTTTAGTCTTTTAAAAGTAAACCATAGTCAAAGTAACGGTATAAATAACCGAGGTTAACGATAAGGGATGTTTTTGGTTGTTTCTTAAAAGTTAGGGACTCAAATGGTACTCCATAAAAACGTTAGGGACCAATTTGGTCACTTTTATAAAAGTCGCAAACTACTTGGAATAAAGAAAAAAGTCCAAGACTAATTTGGTAATTGCCCGACTAAAATAGCATTGACTGTTAGGTTTGACTAACAGAAAGTTAATTGAGGGATGAAATTGGTACAATTTAAAAAGTTAGGGACCAATTTGGTCACTTTTGTAAAAGTCGCAAACAACTTGGAATAAAGAAAAAAGTCCAGGACCAATTTGGTAATTGCCCTTTTTTATATATTCATACCTATGTAATTGTTGTTTACTTTTTTTGAATAAATACCGTAATTTATAATATTGTTTGCTGCCTCTCCTACAAATGGAAAGGTATATTCTTTTGATTTTTTTTTTTAATAATTTTTAAACTTTTTGATTATACCTTATTATCAGATGTTGGTTCAGATATTCTGTTTTTAAGTTTTTGTTAATGATTTTATTATAGGTATGAAAATTTTGAATTTTTTTTATGATGCAGATGGGTCCCAAGTAAGTGAGGAACCATAGGTATGGAAGGAAGCATTACGACCAGAGCGGTGGTTGGTGGTTGGTGGGTCTGCAAATGAGGAATGAACATCGAATGATTTGTCAATGGTGTTCGTAAACTAACAAGTTGAACATTTTTAATGATTAATTACTGTAAGTTGACGATTAATTAAATTTTCATTTATATTCTTGAGTCTTGACACTGTGTTCATCTAAATGTAAATTAAGATTGCTTTGTTTTTTTTAAAAAATAAAAAAATAAAAAAAAATCAAAGAGTAAGACAAATTCATTTTAATCATTGCCCATTCAAAGTAGAAATAATTTGATATATAATTTTTTTACATCATTTATATTTGATCATCTGCTTGAATCAAAGAAAGACTTTAAAAAAAAAATGTTTTGTTCACTTAACGTTAATGTTTTTTCTTATGGAAAGTGGAAAAAACAAACATTCATTGTTTGTTCCATGAATGCCAATCGACATTTTTCTAATTTTTGCACATTCATTTTTTAGACATTTTTCTGATTTTTCAATTTTTCACATTCTAGCTTGAAAGACTTATAAGAATTAACACATCAAGTGTATATGTTATTTTCTCCAAATTTGAGAATTCATCAACATCAAGTGCACATAATAAAATGGCCCAATTAATAATTAAAAAACAATATTATGAATCTAGATGTCAAGGAAGACTAAGGGACAACGTACACTTGGAGAAGTGAATGCACATCAATTAACATTCATGCAATGTAACAAGTATAGATTGATTCTCGAAATAACTGAGTGTTCTTAGATTTTTTAGAAATTGTACCCTCTAATCATTTTGATACACAAGCAATAATAATCTTGGTAAATGGTATGGTGGCTAAATATTTTAATGTTGTATTGAATATCACTTATTATATTTTAAAAATTAGTATATGTAAATGTTAGTGTTGAACAAAAAACAGGTTGCTAGTGTTGTTTCGCCCAAAACTAGGGCTGCTAAAAATAAACTGTTACATAAATGATTGTCCTCTATTGGAACTGTAGAGGTATTGCAAACAGTGATACCCAACGTACTTTGAAAGATTTCTGTTCTCGTCATAAACCGAATTTTGTTTGCATTGCTGAACCGTTGTGTGCTTTTGATTTAATTTCTTCTACTTTTTGGCGCTCTATGGGGTTACACTTTATTGGTTCTAATGCTAGAGGTACTCCTAGTATGTGGATTTTTGGGTCTACTGCTTTTCAAGATGCTACTATTGTTCTGTCTCACTCTCAACATGTTACTGTTTCTGCTAATTTTTATGGGATTGTCCATCAGATCTCTTTTGTTTATGCCAGTGTGAACTACATCACCCGTAGATCTCTTTGGAACTCTCTTATGGACATTGCTAGTTCAGATGATCTGTGGCTTGTGCTTGGAGATTTCAACTCGGTTCTAGGCGCTCATGAGACTACTGGTAACGTTTCTACTATCTCATGTGATGATTTTCATGCTGCTTTAACGGTTTGTGATCTTGTTGACATTAAAACGAAAGGTGTTTTTCATACCCGCATCGGCCGGGGTAGGCGTGGTATGGTTCTTTCTCGATTAGACAGAACTGTATGCTCCCATTCATTTATGGCCGCTTGGTCACAGATATCCTGTGTTACCTTGCCTAGATCTCATTCAGATCATCACCCTTTATTGGTTTCTTGTGCTGCGGGTATTTCACCGGGTCCACAGCCATTCAGGTTTCAAGGTATGTGGGTTTCTCATCCCTCATTTCTTAATTTGGTTAGATCGGTTTGGTCTTTCTCTGTCACTGGGAGTGATGCTGGGATTGTTGTTAAAAAGTTGAAGCTGTTGAAAATGGCTTTGAGGAGGTGGAATTGGGAGGTGTTTGGGGATATTGCCTTGAATGTCACTAATGCTAATGAGAAGGTGATGCTTATTCAGGGGCAGAATTGGTTCTGAAGGTTTTTCAGACGATCTTTTTCGTCTTGAGACTGCGCTCTTGCAGATTTGGATAGTGTTCTAAAACAACATGAGATTTTTCTTAAAGAGAAAAGTAGAGTCAAGTGGCTTGCTGAGGGTGATTGGAACTCTAAATTTTTTCATTCTCTGCTGAAGCGTAGAGGGGGAAATAAGCCTCTTTCCTCTATTTAAATTGGTGAGAATATTTCTTATGATCCTACTGAAATTGGTGAGCACGTTTCCTCTTTTTATCAGCATCTCTTTTCGGATCCTGGCAACAATAGTTCAGACTTCTCTTTGATTAGAGAGCATGTGCCTTCATTGGTTACTATTGATGAGAATGCTTCGATTCTTCGAGTTCCGTCTTTTGATCAAGTGAGGAATACAGTTTTTTCCATGGATCCTCTGAGTGCTCCTGGTCCTGATGGTTTCTCGGACAGATTTTATTCTTATTGTTGGGAAATTGTGGGACATGATGTGGTTTTAGCTGTGCAGGATTTTTTTCACACTAGTCGAGTTTTTCCGGGTTTGAATTCTAATTTCTTGGTCCTTATTCCGAAGACTCCAAATGCTCTTTTGATCGATCAGTTTCGCCCGATTGCTCTTGGTAATTTCCTGTTTAAGATTATCACTAAGATTATTGCTGACCGCTTGGCTGAAATTTGCTCCCACATTATCTCTCCTAATCAATTTGGTTTCATTAGGGGTCGTCAAATTAGAGACTGTATTGCCAGTGCTTCTGAATGTTTTAATGTGTTGAATAATGGTAGTCGCGGTGGGCACTTGGCTTTAAAAATAGACATTCGTAAGGCTTTTGATTCCATTAGTTGGCCTTTTCTCTTTGAAGTCCTTCGGTGTTTTGGCTTCTCTGAGATTGTTATTAGTTGGGTTGCGACTATTTTTGATTCTGCTAGGATCTCAGTTCTTATTAATGGTTCCCCTCAGGGCTATTTCCCCTGTTCGCGTGCTGTGCGGCAATGTGATCCTCTCTCCCCTCTACTTTTTTGTTTGGCGGAAGATTTTTTAAGCAGATACCTTACGCATTTAGTAGACTCGGGCTCTATGACTTCTATCTCTTCTCCGGTTGGGATGTGTGCCCCTTCGCATTTTCTCTATGCTGATGATGTTATCCTCTTTTGCCGGGCTTCTCCTCAGAATTTACGAGTGATTTTAGATGCTTTTGCTCTTTATGGCTCTCTCTTGGTTCAGCAAGTTAATTGGGAAAAATCTTCCATATTTTTTGGCAAAGACATCTCTGGGCCTCGAATTGCTAATTTTCTCTCAATGTCTAGGATGCGCAAGGGTGGTGATTCAATGACTTATCTAGGGGTCCCTTTTTTCATTGGTGCGCCTAAACGTCGATGGTTGATCCCATAGGCTGATAAAATTAAAAGTAAATTGGAATCGTGGAAGGGTTTCTCTCTTTCAATGGCAGGTCGGTTATGTCTTATTAATTTAGTGATTACAGGTTCCTTCTTGCATTCATTTCAAGTTTATCGTTGGCCTTCATCTCTTTTGAAATATTTAAATGCTGCTATTCGGAATTTTTTTTGGACTGGTTCGATCGATGGTCGTAAATCTGTCCAAGTTGCCTGGAAATCTTGCTGCAGGCCTAAGGATGGTGGTGGTATTGGTGTTAAAGACCTTGGTATCCTTAACAAGGCCATGCTTAAGAAGTTCACTTGGAGATTGTTAACTGAGGAGTCCTTCGTATTCACATATCTTCGGGCTTGGTTTTTCCCAGGATCACAGACCTAGAACATGGTATGTTGTTTCTTCTGTTTGGCCAGGCTTAAAATTGCATTATACTCCCCTGATGATTGAGTCTAGGTGGTTGGTTGGTCGTCACTCTAAGGTTTGTTTTTGGACGGATAACTGGTTGGGAGATCCGTTGATTAATCTGGTTGAGGATAGATCTTCGTTACAGCCTCTGTTGGATTCTGTTGTGGGTGATATTTACTCAGATGCCACGGGTTGGGATATTCCTGCTTCTTTTAAAGCTTCTCATCCAGTTGTTGCTTTTGAGATTGAGAATGTGGTGGTAAGTACTGACCTAGATTCGTTAGTTTGGACATGTTCCTTGGATGATGTTGTTTCTTGTAAATCTGCTTATGATTCTCTTTCTGAGGTTAGGAATTCTATTTTTTGGGATAAGCAGATTTGGGTGTCTTTTATTCCTCCTTCTCGCTCTGTCCTCATTTGGTGATTGTTTCATGGTAAGATTCCTATGAACATTGCGTTGCGTGCCAGAGGTTTTATTTCTCCTTCTCGTTGTCGGTTTTGCTGTGTTGCAGAGGAAGATTTAAGGCATCTATTTCTTGACTGTCTTTTTGTTCGTGGGTTGTGGGATGCTGTATCCTCTACTTTTGGCCATAAGCTTAAGTTGGATGGTACTTGTTTGGACCTTTGGCAAGAGGCTATGAGGGTTGTCTTTAGCACTCAAATGCAAGCTCTCTGGCGGGTTTCTATCATCACGGTTTTCTGGGTGGTGTGGTTCCTCCGAAATCAAGCTACCTTTGAGGGTGGCAAGCCTGTTTTTACCGATTCTCTTTCCATGATTTGGCGTTCCGTTCACGAGGCAGACTCCCTTCAGTCTGGCACTATGAAGAATTCAGTGGATGAGCTTCAAACTCTTCAACGGCTTCATGTCTTTGGTCGTCCTCCCAAGGCTCCTCGCATTTTAGAGGTTAATTGGCACCCTCCCCCGCCGGGATGTCTTAAGGTTAACACGGACGGGGCTACTTTTGGTAGTCCTGGTCTTGCTAGTTGTGCAGGGGTTTTTCACACATGCAGAGGTTTCGTTAGAGGTTGTTTTGCTATTCCTCTTTGTGTCTGCTTTGCTTTTGAGGCTGAATTAGCCGCTGCTGTTCACGCTATTGATTATGCTTGGACTTTTGGCTGGCATCGGTTATGGTTGGAGAGCGATTCGACTTTTGTAGTGAATATCCTTCGTTCTAGGTCTTGTAAGGTTCCTTGGCGTTGGCGCCCCGCATGGGATAGATGTTTGCGATTAATCTCTCAAATGAACTTTGCTGTCACTCATATTTATCGGGAAGGTAACCAAGTTGCTGATAGTTTAGCTTCCAAGAGCCCCAGTATCGTCTCTCCTACATGGTGGTGGACAACTCCGAGTTTTTGTAGTCCTTTTATTTTCAATGATGTTTGTTGCAGACCTTCTTTTAGGTTCTGTTAATCTGCTTTCTTTTTTGTTTTTTGTTCTCTTTTGTTCTCTTTCTTTTTTCTTTAATAAAATGTTGGGCTAGACCCTAACAACCTTATCAAATATATATATATATATATATATATATATATATATATATATATATATATATATATATATATATATATATATATATTGAGTCTCTCATGAGGGATTCCTTATTTTAATTTCGGTAAAGACCTTGATGGAAATACATCGATTTTAATGAATTTTGATCTAAATTTTTTTGTTGATGATGAGTTCATTGAAATCTACCTATGAACAAAATTTGAGAATTTTTTGAATAATATAACTATTTTTCTTGAATTTTCCTATATTTCGCATATTTTCCGATGCCTTTATATTTAACAAAATACTCGTCATCCATAAAAAAAATTCAGATTAAAATTCATTAACATCGATGTGTTTTCATCATGATCTTTACCGAAATTAAAATAAGGGATCTCTCATGAGAGACTCATTATATATATATATATATATTAGATCCTCTAGAATGTGAAACAAACTGATGAATTGAAATTAACATAAAATGTTCGATATGCTAAAGAAGTAAGTCTATATATAAATACCATAAGACTGTTCTTCATCTACAATGCATTCAATATATTGGACTTATAAATTAACTAATGACCATTTACATTATTATTACGTTTTATTTTACAATACCTACACATTGTGCAGGTTGCAAACTAGTATACTCTATACTCTATAATGGAAGAACAGCGGTGCCACATGTCGGCGTGAGAAGCTTTTTGCTATAAATTTTTCATTAATTCTCATTTCTCAATTTATATCAATCACCTATTTATATGAAGTAAAATGAAAGGTCTCATTTCGTAATTTATATCAATCACCTAAACAGTCTCTTCATATCCATCACTACCAACAGATTCATTCATTGCTTCTAGCATTCATTAATGAGTGCATTTTAAAATGATTATAATGAAGGAATGCAAAACGAATTGTAAAAGGAAGACAAAAATTTTAATATTTAATACTAATATTAATAATTAATGAATTCAACATTAAGCCACCGTATAAATGGCTTCTGTTATAGAAAATACTAAAAGGACCACAATCCAAAATTTTAATACAACACTAACTTTAAATACTTTGAATTTAAATCCTAGGGTCTCTCAAGCTCTCATAGTAATACTAAAAGGACTGCAATTCAAAATTTTAATATTTAATAATAATATCAATAATTAATTAATTGAACATTAACAAATCATAATTCATATGAATAGCTTTTGTTATACGGAATACTAAAAGAAACACAATCCAAAATTTTAATGCAACAATAATTTTAATATTTAGAATTTAAACCCTTCTAGCTCTCAGGGTTTGCAACTAATATTTTTAATGGACTTTTACAAATTTTGTCCCTTCCTTTTCACAGTCAATGTAGTTAATTGATATTTTTAATATTTAAATCTTTTTGCATTCCTCTCTTTCAACTTATATATATATATATATTCCTTCGACCATTAATCGAAATATACATTCTTTTATGTAAAAATATATTTTTTTGGGTTTTGTTTTTTGTTTTTATTTCATTTCTTAATATGTTCACAACGGTATAATTTTTATTCAATTTTTTGTAGGTTGATATCGTTCCTGCAATCATTAATCGGAAGGTACATTTTTTTTTTCTTCTTATTTCATTTTTTTATATATTCATATATACATATATAATTGTTGTTTAATTTTTTGAATATGTACCGATATTATATAATGTTGCATTGCGGCCTTAGTATAGATTATATTTCTACTTTAGAAAAGAATAACACAAACTATGAATTTAGGCCATCAGATTATATCATTAGACGTTTCGGAAGCGAGCACGCCAAAAAATTCAAACTATCGGATCACAACATCAAACACTTTGGTCTCAAGCTTGCCGAAACGTTCCGTGTCCGCATGGAAGATTTTCAGACATAATAAGTAGATCGAAGTCTTTGAAATGCATTATAGGTAATCAAGTTGCTTGAAAAAGAAGAATCTCAAATGTTTTAGGGGGGTGTATTCAATTAGGATTTTTGAGGACATTTAAAGACATTATAAATCCTGGTGTATTCAATTTGGACATTTAGGAGGGTGTATTCAATTAGGATTCTTGAGGACATTTAAAGACATTTTTTAAGTGACAGATTTTCATAGATTTCTACGGACTTTTATAAATCCACATGGACTTTCATTGATTTGTTTAGACATCTATCTCAGACTTTTATGGATTTGTTTAGACATGTATCTTAGACATTTATAGATTTGTTTAGACATCCATGGACTTTCATGGATTTGTTATCTCTGACTTCTATTATAGATGGAGAATTATACCATTATATGGCCCAATAACACAATCTATACACTCAACCAATATGATCCATTAATACAATTTGCAGTACTAATAACCATCTCTGCTTTCTTCCTTTTCTTTTCTATTACTTTTCACCTCCTTAATCAGCTATTTCCCTTTCCAGTTCTCCATTTGGACTTTGCTTATGGCTTCCTTATAGTTTTTTTTTTTTTTTTTTGGTCATGTATTAT
Source organism: Acer yangbiense (assembly GCA_008009225.1). Lineage (NCBI taxonomy): Eukaryota > Viridiplantae > Streptophyta > Magnoliopsida > Sapindales > Sapindaceae > Acer > Acer yangbiense. The sequence goes on from CM017771.1 coordinate 20,081,723, forward strand.
GTTTCCATAAGACAAATGTATGACGTTATCTATATAATAATTTAATAACATACGTCTATGCATCCATTTATGAATTTAATTAAAAACCATCATTTTTAAGCAAATAAATGTTGATTGATTATTAGGCATTTTTTTCAAAAATGTTTGGATATATAAGACGAGTTTATCATGTATCATGTCATCAATATACTCGTTCAATATAATTAGTATGTGTAATAAAGTTAGGTGGTAGCATGCATGCATTATAGCTTTAATCATTAGAGCGTTAGCAACATCAAGCATGGTTGTTGCTAATATCATCACCATAATCATTACAAATGAAAATTATTATAGGGTAATTAATGATATATACTTAGAATTAGTCTAATTGAGCAATAAGATAGACGATTACAATAAAACAAAAATTTTAGGAAGAGTCAATGTATAACATTTACAAAATTTAAAGGAAAACATATAAATTTTCATTAATTATTTTAAAATAAAATAAAATAAATTGGACGATTGATATTTGATACAAGGTAAGTTCGTCGCTATAGATAACTTAATTATATTGATCAATTTTTTTTTTCATCCCTACAAATATATTGCGAAGTACTTAAGGCGACGTTTTTTTGGATGAAAATAATTTCGACCCTTGACCAATTTTAGCTTTTGGCTTGGGACAAATAATTTTCATACCTAATGAGCAATTTTATTGTAAAGACTAATGAGTATATCAACCTTAAAAGAAAAGATGAAAAGATGAAAATGATTAAGAGATGATTGGATTGACGAGTTTGTTGGTTGCATGAAAAGGGTTTTAAATATAACTGCTTGCTTGAAAAGATTTTTGTGCCTCAAGAATCAAGATTCTTGCCTCTATACTGAATTTGAATAGTCTTGTCTTGTTTGTTGACGAAAGTACTGCTTCCTGCAAATGTTGAAGGACTTCTTATTATGGGTTGAACATGACCTTGGGCCTTGGGGTCCGCTTGTCCTGTAAGTTGATTGCTAATCCTCATGCTTTGTTCTCTACTCTTATACATAAACTTCAATTTTTGCGCCTTTTATCCTTTCTCTGCTGCAATGGAATTTGTGTTCCGGTTATCTTATAGTATTTTGGCATATCCACATATATCAGATAGGCATTGGAGTATTTAACTTGGAAATGACTTAATGCTGGAATTACTTGACTTTATTTGAGTTTTCAATTGATTTTGTCATGGTAACAATATGCAGGGCTGTTGCATACATTCCTCTCACAGTTTTGGCTGTTCTAGCATCCGTGCTTACTGTAAGCATTAAATTCCAATTCTGATGCCTATGCTTTTTTTTTTTTTTTTTCTTTCTTTCTATTTTACGTAAAAGATTATTTTCCATCAACATACTACTGAAATGTGAATGCTTCTATCTTTCCTTGAATGACCCGTAGATGATTGTGTAAGAGAGAGAGAGAGAGAGAGAGAGAGAGAGAGCAAAGTCCACCAAAATCTTTTGGGAGAAGGCTGGACATGTTATGGCATTTGATATTTATATCTCTCACTATCAAGTCCACCAAAATCCACCAAAATCCATGACCTAAGAAAATCCTTTAAAATCTAGTTCTAATTGAATACACCTTGATTCTTGTAGACATTTTTAAAGTCCCAATTCAATACACCCAGATTTGGAAGGATTCTTTAAAAGTCCATAGAAATCCTAATTGAATACCACTGGATTCATATAGACTCTTTTAAAGTCTTTAAATGTCCGAATTGAATACATCAGGATTTATAATATCTTTAAATGTCCTCAACAATCCTAATTGAATACACCCCTCTAAGAAAATCCTTTAAAATCTATTCTTAATTGAATACACCTTGATTCTTGTAGACATTTTTAAAGTCCCAATTTAATACACCCGGATTTGGAAGTATTCTTTAAAATTCCATAGAAATCTGAATTGAATACCATTGGATTAATATATACACTTTTAAAGTCTTTAAATGTCTCAATTGAATACACCAGGATTTATAATGTCTTTAAATGTTCTCAAGAATCCTAATTGAATACACCCCCCTTAGTTACGCGGTTACTGGGAGTAAAAATGTAATTTCACTATTTTCTAAGGAGATGTTAGTAATTTTACCTTTCCATATAAGTAGGAAAGTAGTCCTAACAGACTGCAATTTCTCTCTTTCTCTCACGCCTGCACTATCATCTCACGACTCATCTTCACTGCTCACATCTCTCTTTAACTTTCTTTGTGGATTTTTATCTGAGTTCTCACTATCTGCCGCCGCCGCCGACTGAGTTGTCACGCAGCAGAAAGGTATTTATAATTCTTTTCAATTTTCCGTTTCAAGAGCTTCTCCGTTTTCACAAGTATTGAAGTTTCAAAATCTATCCTAACTTTCTTTTATGAAAGACCCTAAAATTTCAATCTTTGTTTCAATTTTGCCTCTGTTCAAGAGTCCATCAACATTATTTTTCTGAGAAAAAAAATTAATAAGAAACAATGGTAAGAATTAGTTACCATATAAAAGTTAAGGAACGTACTTAATCGCACAATTAATGTTTATTATTGTTTTTTTTTTTTGTTGTTGTTATTTTCTGCTTCTGAATTTTTTTTTTTTTGGGGTGTTATTTGACTTATTTATTGTCCGCAACTTGTGTTATTTGTGTATGCCTGATCAACACCTACATTTTACCAAATTTTTTTTAGCTTTAATCAATTTTTACATACACCATTACCTCTGTTTAAATTTAAACTTTAAAGTGATTATCTAATATTTTCTTCTTCAAGTGATTATCTAATTTGTTCTTTTTTCTGGTTGAATCGTTGATGGACTAATCAATGATGCTTTGCATTTTGTCTACATTTTTGTTCGATGATTAAAATTTTTGTTTATCCTTGAATTTTTGGATTCGTGAATTTGTGGACTTTTGGACAATTGTATTTTAATTTGGAGAATTGTATTCAAATGTATTGGATGTTTGATAATTACGGATTTTGATTTAAGATATAGAAATATGTTTATTTTTGTGATAAATGGATTAAACATGTTAAATGGGTCATTTGACACAACACGTTTTGACCTGTATAATAAACAGGTTTGGGCGTGTTGTGTTCGTGTTGACCGATATTTAATCGTGTCGTGTTCGTGTTTAGGGGATCTGACCCATTTAATAACTGTGTTGCGTCAAAAATAATCGTGTCGTGTTCGGGTTGACCCAAACACGACCCGCCAACCCATTTTGCCACCCCTAGAAGAGAGAGAGAGATTGTTGCAACATTCCGCCGCAAGAGAAAGTAGAGTAACTGCTGAGTTTTTGGACCAGAAACCATCTAATTTCGCTGTCAAAAGATGGCCCGTTCTAAGGCAGCTTCTTCAAAGAAGCAGCAGAAGCAGCAAAAACAACGCGGTGTCGATTTCAAAGTAATTTACATATCAACTCTTCACTTTTTTATTCTTTTTAGACGTCCAAAATCTGTATTACAACATTTGAAATTCTTTTCAGAAAATAAAACGAAAGCTTGGGAGAAAGTTGCCGCCCCCGAAGAATTCCACTAATACTGAAATTAAGTCTAAAGGTAAGGACTCTTTTTTTTTCGAAGTTTTCTTGGTTAATTGTTATCATTTATTTGATTATATCTCTTGATTATCTTGACTACGTTCACTTAATTGGAAAAACTGAGTGATAGTTGTTTTTCTTTTTTAGGTTTGCCTCCTAGAGTCCTAGAAATTAAAATTTATCGTCAAAGAAGCTTTTACTTTAAACTATATATATACTGAATTGTAAATTAAATGAAGTCAATTAATTGATGAAAATTTACACTCATGTTGTGTTGTGAGCAGCGATTGTACTCCCTGAGCAAAGTGTGGCTTCTGAGAAGGTGGGTTTAGCTGTTAGCAAGAAGGGATTGACTTTGAAAGAGCTTCTTCAACAAACATCTCATCACAATGCAAAAGTTCGTAAAGGTAATTTATTGTTTTTAGTAAAATATTCTCTTAATTTATAGAATTGACATTAAGTGTCTCAGGAATAAGGGTTTATCTTTTTTTTAATGTGACTAAGGTGCCATGAAAAATATTTTGTATATTTTAGATAATTGGTTTGTTCTCGAGAGTAGAAACCTAAGTTATGTAAAACACAAGAATCAATGTTATTTCCGGCTGCCCAAAATTGCTACATGGATATGAGTAGCTTATTGATTTATTCAATCTTTAGGCTTTGTGGTTCATGAAAACAGAGTTAGTTTTCAAAAATTTCATTTTTAATTTGTATAATTTATTGCATTAAGCCAGTTCTTTGGAAATGAGTTGCTTCAAGGCCTGTCCCTTTATTGATTAAGTTAAATTTTAGCAGCTTTTATGATTTTTTCCCCAGTATTTATTGGCAATATTGATGTTGCTTTCAAGTTTAATTCTTCTTGTAGATGCATTGCTGGGCATTAAAGATTTATTTCAAAGGTATCCAGCAGAGTTGAAGTTGCACAGATATGTTGTTATAGAAAAGTTGCGTGAACGTATCAGTGACAATGACAAAGTTGTCAGAGAAACACTATATCAACTACTTAAGTCCGTGATTTTCCCAGCATGTAAAGAGGTGATTCTACACATTTTTGTTTGGATACTCCCATTTGTGCTTGTGGTTACTATTCACTATTAAATCTAAAAAGACATTCTTCTTTATCTTGATTGCCAACTATGTTGCTAGATGCCCAAAATTGCATCATAATATATTTATATATGTAATCCAATTGTTTTTGTTCGAACTAGTCTTTTTATCCATTTATATTAGCCATCAAATGTGTCTAGACTATTTTAACTATTTTTCTACTTTTTGAAAGTGTGCTGGTACAGTGGTACAGAATCAAACCTGTGTTCTTTTCTTTCATCCAACATATATGACCCTTTCATTCACCATAGTTTTATTTACTATTTGGACTTGTTTCAGCATGCATATATAATTTTTGCAGAGTAGATTATAGAAAATGCTTAAATTTTAGTGACATTAAGTCTAATAACTACGGTAAAGGCTAAACTCTAAAGAACACCTGTATAAAATGTTGGGTGGATCAATAATGTTGTTCTTTTTCCCTATTTTCCAATAAGGGTTTTTTTAATTTTCATACAATTTATCAAACGTGTTATTGTCATTTAAGTAAAAACATACACTGGGTCACAACACCCCCCATTTGACTGCTCCTTGGTTGCCTAAGGTTGGGATGGAAAGAGAATTTCTGTTTTAGAGGATGGATATATGGAGGGAGTTTTTAACTATGCCAACATGTAGTCATTTTGTATTTCTTTATAAAACGTGAATTACATTTGAGACAAGGATTATGCCTTACACTATCTATCTGGTTTTATGTCGTCTGTCATGGTACTTTGTATTCTCTTCATCTTCTTTTGTTAACCTCATGAGTTTACTGCCTTCATATGATATATTTGTCATTGTAATTGCAGTTATTTTTATATTCTTTACTTATAAGTGTCAATAATTTCTCCATTTCTAATGGCTCTTTTCGTTTCTTGTTCAGGATAATCAAGGACAATTCGTCTCCTTAATGATGGCATATATATTTAATGCAATGACACATTTAGCTTTTGATGTTCGGTTGATGGCTTTTAAGTTTTTTGACCTTGTTGTGCAGTACTATCCACCTTCCTTTTCCTTGTATGCTGAAAAGGTATCTAACTATTGTTCATGTCATAACTCTCTCTCTCTCTCTCTCTCTCTCTAAATTATTGAAGTCTAAATGGAATTTGGTTCTTTCAAGTATGATTTCATGCTAGCTGTTTGAGAAGCCATATATTGGCTTAACATTTCAGAGACTATACCACTTCTATTGTTTTGGGAAGGAGTTTTCATAAGTTATGCTTCCAATGACAAAGTTCTGCTAATACCTCTGCGTTAATGACAAAATTACATACTATTTCTATATATTATTGATTCAAAATCAAGGTAGCAATGAAATTTTATATATAAGTGCATTTGAAATTGATGAGCTTGTTTATTTTGCTTGTTTTGTTTTCTGCACAATTGGACCTTCTTGGATATTATTACCTTTGATCTTAGGTGGCTTGCGTTTTCTTCATCATGGACCTTTTTCTTCAAGTCGCGTTCTTTCTTTTCATTCCGGATAAGAATTTTCTTGATTTTTGTTTGTTGATGTTTGCTTAAACAAAATAAGAAAAAAAAATGAAGATTTTAGGTTTTTCTTAGTGAAAAAGGAAAAATAAGACCATGATGAACTTTATTTTGTTATTTAAAGGCATTTTTCTAGTTGACATATGAGCACATATAGTTGGTCAAATTCCACTTATCAAGAAACATGGTAAGTTTCAATTTCTTCTATTGTTTTTTTTTCTTCTCTAAAACTCTTCAAAAATTGCATGGTAATGGGAAAAAAGTAAGAGAATGGCCTCACTCTCCCTGGTTTAAATTACTGTGGAAATTTGCTAGGTTGCTTTGAAATATTATTCAGCTGTTTCTTTAGGTCAAATTGGTTGGGCTTAATTTTAAATAATAATAAAGGAAATTTTTTCTGCTTTTACTGTTTTTTTTGCAATTTATTGTAATGATATGGGGTCTCCTTCCCTCCCACCCCCACCCTTTCCTTTTTTGTCTGTCTCCTTCATGACCTTCTATTTTGGGATGTTACCAAGTCTTATTTCAAAATTTTCTACTGATTTTTTTCAATGCATTGTTTTTTTGGTCTACGTTTGAAAGTTTATCATTGGTTGTTTTACCAACAGATTCTTCAAAATTATGAAGATATTCTACGGAAAAATCAGTGCTATTTGCAAGACAAGGGCAAGCTAAAAAGTGCTTTTGCTGGGTTGGTGCGCTGCTTGTCGCTTTTACCTTGTAACAAGAGAAGCATTGAGACATGTGAAAAGGTACCTTTTAATTATTAATCACAGATGTACTATTTGGCTTACACAGGTGCTGCTTTTCCTCAGCTAACAAATGTTGTGTCTAGAAACCGTAGGATCTTTTTGTATCTTCAGCCAAATTTTACTATTCCTTGTTACTTCTAAATCCTTCACTTTTTAGTTTTTACATCTTTTGTTGTTATTGTTGTTTATCTTTGCTGTTGTAGTATGTTGTGAAAACTTAAACTCTGAAGCTACTCTAGAAACTTCAAGTTGCTTGTATTACTTGATTTTGAATCCTTCCTTTTTTAGGCTGTTGAAATTTTGGTCTCTAGAAACTAAAATTATTGTGTGTTTTTATATATATATATATATATTTTAGAGAATTAGCTTAACCTCTTAATCATATTTATTGTCAATGTGTGGTACCTGTGAGAAGATTCTTATGTCTACAATTTTATCTTTGGATGATAAAATTCTTTGCGAGTACACTAAAGTATAAGATATGCTTTGATGTTGTCAAGCCCTCTTTCTTCTTTTCTTTTCTGCTATTAATACTCTCTTTCTTAATCTCATAGACTTTTACTGGACAAGGGATATTGCATGCTTTTGAGCCAGACGTGCCTACAGAATCTACTGGTATGGGAGAACACCTTTACCTTGTCTTTTACTTTTTTTTATTTGATGTATTCCTTCCAAATTAGTATTTAGTTTCTGGGAATATGGTAATATTTTAGTGTTAGCATTAATTGAAGTTGCTTGATCTTGCACTGATCACTGATGATAACAGGAGTTGTATGAATATTCTATTTAATTAGATTTTTACTAATAATTATTAGTTTTGTTTCATCTGTTGTCAGTTTGCTTTGCAATGAAGTGCCTTGCATGTGTATTGTTCTTTAGTAAATAGTAAAGTAGAAAAGTTACTTTCATATCTGATAAATATTGTCAAATAGGAAAAATTTACACAGTGAAATAAAGTGATCATGTCACAATCATTCTTCATTCTTTTTTTTTTGGGTGGAAACAGGATATTATGCTAACGTTGTCAAATCTTATGTATTTCTGTCTTTGTAGGTTTTTCTCCCATCATCAATAAATTAAAGGATCTTGTACCAGTTTTAGTCAATTGTTTTCAAGAATTTATTCCATTGGTTCATAGTATGCTGTTACTTGACACACAATCATTTGATTGTATGCATTATATACTTCAGAGCATAGATCTTGCAGTCGGGTTTTTTGTTTATGGAATCCGCCAGGGGAAACCAACCCTTCATGGAGGACCTGATGGGGCAATATGGGATCAAACTATTTCATCAGTATTGTTGAAGAGGTTTTTCAATGTGTTTCCCCTAAATGCAACACATAACCTATCTGAAAAGGTATTATCTTGATGTAACTTTTGAGACGATCATCTTTGCTTCTAATTGACTTTTTCTATGCCTTGTTGCTTCTGACATCTTTAGGTTTCTACTGCCATTTTGCATCCTGATGAAGAACATATTTAGGAAATGTTTTATATATTTTTGAAGTTACTTGTTTGAGTAGGATTGTATTTTCTTATTTGAGGTAGATAAGGTTACTTATTTCAAGTAGATTTTGTTTTCTTATTCGAGTTAGGTTTTGTTTTATATTCTTTAATTCTTTTATTTCATGAGGGATCTTAAATTTACAATTCCATAATGAGTCTGTAGTCCGTATTAACTGCTTTTCTGAAGTAAGAAATTTCACTAATTGTTCTTTACATACTTGGCAGTTTGATGATAGATTCTTTATCTTGAACATTTTGATTGCGGAAATATTTTTGCAATATAGCGAATGGATCTGCCCTCCTGCTGTTTTGTTGGAGAAGTTTCTAGAATTTATCGAAGATGCGCTTCTTGGCAAGGTCTGAATTTTTCATCACTATATTTCTAGAATTTCCCAAAGAAAAATGGTTTGAATTGTGAAATTACAGTAGAGACAAATATCCTCAGGATGATACTTGTAACAAGTTCCGTTCAGGGTGTCTTATTGTTCTTGTACTTCACGCCAGCAATATCGATGTTGGTGTTCTTTAGAACTCAGTTAGAAATGTAGAATAGAAGTTAGAGCTTCCTTGACTCTCTCTGATATGTTGAGGGAGAATCTTTATAGAGAGGAGGCTGATGGAGAATGGTTAATCTGATACTTCCCTTTCGTTATTGTAAATTTTCTGATATGCACAAATCCATGCATGTTGGTTCTTCGGACTTTAGCGTTATATTTGGTAGGTTTATAATGCAGAATAGTCTCCGGATATTACTAATTTTTTTTTTTAAAAAATATTGCTTATATATTTGATGGGAATTGGATTAAATTGCTTCAAAGGAAGAAATAAGTTACTTACACAATAAACCCCCAAAAAGATTGTTACCCCTATTTACAAAATGCATTTTGGTGGGAGTTAAAGATTACACATTTTTTTATCACATGTTTTTCTTTTTTTGTTCATATAATGTGGCTTTGTATCTGTTGAGCTGTTCATAAATTTTTTAGTAAAAGACCTTTGAATAGATTTGACTTGGATTTATGACTTTGCAGATCTGCGGTGACACACGGTCCGGTAAAGCAGTATGGGGAAAGCATGTTCTTTCATTGCTGCCTTTTATTCCAAAACTTGTACAACAAGTGGCGAGTGATTGGAAGTTTCGTCTTCTCCAGGTTTCTCTCATTCTTTTTCAATAATTATTTGATCATTGAGAGCTTGTATCAGCAAATTTTATTGATTGAATTTCATTTTGATTAAGTTTCTTACATTTCCTATTAATGAAAAACAAAATGATTGACTATTCTTTCACTTAGGGTGTTTGCATAGTTCTAGGTTTTGTTCTCAAAGATCCTAAGGTCCCAAGAGATGCATGACTATTGGTAAAAGTTTATGGTCCTAATCAAAACTTTATTGCAGGCATTTACCATGACATTTGAGGATTGCAGTCCAGAGTCTTCACTTAAGTTGGCTTGCCTTTCTGCAATTGAGGAAATGCTTGTTCCTGTAAGCTCTATTTTATGTTCTTTGAGGAACAATTTTATTGTCTCTCAGTTATCACTGTTCTCCCATCCTCTTCCCTTCCCCCTACCAAAGTTTAAAGACAAAGAAAAATTAACACAAAGGTTTTCTATTCAAACTATAGACTGATGAGATGGTGTGCCCAGATGCAATCGATCCGTTATTTGAACATCAGATTATCTGGATAAGAGCTCTGCCCGTGTTGCTAATCCTCCTAGATGATAAGCATCCATCCTCCTCCCAGGTAGTTATCTGCTTAACCTTTTGAACTGTTCTTGCTGTTCTGGTTGGGCAGAAGGTTTTGAATGTGAATCTGTACAAGATCCAGCATTTCTCTTTATTCTAGTTACAATTATTCTTCCAGTCACCATTTTCATCATTTAATTTCAAACATGAGTAACCTTTTCCCTAAAACTGGAATGCTTCCTGCAGGTTGTGTTACATCTTCTACTTCGCCTGGGACAACGTGCTTGTATGAACTCTTCCTTTGCCTGGGAATATGATAATATTCAGTATTCACTTTCTAAGTTTTACAGCTCATGTCAAGAGGGAGGTATGGATTAATGAAGTTTGTATTGGTTTTAACATCTCTGAGCATTATGACTCGACTTCTCATCATAGTTTTCCTTCTCTTACAGGAGAGATATGTTACGGTCCTTTCGTAAGGCTTCCCAGGGATTCTCAGGAACTGTCTATCTGTGGCCTCTATTATTTCTCTTACTTGGATCAATTGTCATTGAAGTCAATAGCTTCTTGTTGTCTATGTAAGAATCAGTGTGTTGCAGGGAAATTTTTTTCTATACACTATGATGAGACATTTATTATTTTTTGATATCTTCTTTACCTGTATATTGCAGGTCCTGAGTTGGAGCCGTTTGTATTATTTCGTATCATAGAAGTTCTGCATTCATCTTTCAATCATGGACATATCCAGATTGCTGACCACATGAGCTTCTTCATTACTTTACTCTCTCGGTTTAAAGTTTTTCCTGGTACCTAAGATCCACATTCATTTTCCTTAACTGACTGTTGCAAATGAGTTAGATTATCATTTTATCTAATATTTCACAAGCCAGTAGGAATCTATGAAATTTCCTTTTAACATGCTTTAATATCTGCTGTGGTAGTAACTTGTTAAGAATTATGAAGTTAATTTTGTAAATGTTTTGTTGGGTAATAAGTCTTAAGCAGATAAAGGAAATATCTTGTAAATTTGTCTACATTAACTTAATTGTAAATGCAGGTTAAGATTAATTATCCATAAAAAAACATACTCGAAAATTTCATGGCACATTTGAAGTACTTTAGTCGATAATGATTTTCATGAACTACAACTATTTACTGTCTGTTATTTGTTTTATTCCTTTTTTAATATCTCTACTGGACATTTTCATTTTGTTCCTTCAATGTCTCTGGTATTGGTGAGAGAGCTAAGTCATTTTATTCTAACGGACTAATGGTTCGTGACTAATTAATGTCTATCTGAAAGTGATGGGGGATTTGGCATTTGCAGAATATAGATATCCCGCTGTTGAGAATGATGTGAAGATTTCAAATTGTGGGACTTTTAAGTCACTCACCAATGCTGTCTGCTCATGCCTGTCACAGATGGGTGATGATTCTCTTGTTTTTCAGATACTAGAGAAAGTAATACTTGACCAACTAGTAAGTTGTAGCTAAGATGTTATCATGTATTAGTGTTTCTTTCTCTTCATTGATGATCTCTCAACTTTTTTTTTTTTTTTCCTGAGTACTTTGTGGCATACGTTATTTGGTTTTATAAATACTAATTTATAGTTTGTCTCCTAGTCAACTGATGGTTGGTCTTCATAAAGTTCTAAAAACACGGATCACTTACAGTGACATTTATTTTCATGTTGCAGTTATCAAAACCACCTCTAGATAATGCATGTGCCATGCTCAGGATGCTTGTTATGCTAGATTCTAAACCCACAAGACTTTCTGAACAGAGTATCAGCACTCTAAGCAACTACCTTTCAGGATATCTAATTGATGTTGTGCATGTAAGTATCATTTAAATAATTCCGTACTTTCTTTTCTTGTTAAATTTTCTGGTTGTCTTGATGGTGATGTTTCTTGGATTACCTTATGGATTGTCATATTGAAACTTATTGAGCTCTACCAGAGGTTGTTTGGTGCACAAGGAGGCACTGGCATGTTATGCTACCTTCAACTGAGAAGAAAAAAAACTATCAACCTTAGATTCATTTGCTCATGGCAGGAAACTATAAAGCCTTTTCCTTTATCTCTCTCTTGCTCATGCTTTTTCTTGTCCTAATTGCAGGGTTATGATCTCCTCAAATACATTGATTTTAGTACCAGTTCTTATAAGAAAATTAAGGGAGGCTTTCGATGGGCTTAAATGTCATTTGTTATAAATTATAATGGCAGCTAGAAAATCCAACTTACCTTAGCACAGTTTGCTTACAACCTGATCGTGTGGCACAACAATATATCTCAAAATCCTTTTAAATCTACCATGCAAAATGTTTTTGCTCCGTGCATTCTTTATCTTAAATACATTCAACTGCGATAATCGAGTTTCAAACCTTTTGGTTATGTAATATTATGCATGTGTTCATTTTCTACTGCGTATATAGAAAAATGGCTCAATATTTTCAACAAAAGATATTGGAAAGAAAGGATATCGGACATATGTTATGTGGTTGGCACATGCCATGTTATCAATAGTATTATTGTGGTGGATTTGTGTATTTAATATGCACTTATAGTTGATGTGGATGACACCTGATTGCTTAAGGTTACCTATAGGTTCATATTCAGACCTTTTGGTTATGTATAATGTAATATTATACATGTGTTCGTTTTCTGCCGTGTAGATAGAAAATAGTGCATCATTTTCAACAAAATATATTGGAAAGAAAGGATAACAAATATATGTTTTGTGGTTGGCACATGCCATGTTAACAATAGTATTATTGTGGTGGATTTGTGTATTTAAGATGCACTTAACGTTGATGTGAATGACACTTGAATAATTGATTGCTTAAGATCACCTATAGGTTGGAGAATTTATAACGATAAAATGTTATATGAGAATTTATGATTGTAAGTGCTTTGGTGATGATATAGGATCTTTTTCTAAATAAAAATTAAGGTACCAAATCGGAACATTAAGCAAACTATATAGAAAATATTTTAGTGTCTTTGCTGTCCTGATTCCATAATTGTATTTGTTTATCTTTTGTATTGTTTTTTAAGATAGGGAAATTCACTTCTGATAATGTTGAGAGGCACAATAACTTTTTCTGATTTTTACTGAAAAAATATTTGCTTTGTGCAGTGTATTCCAGAAGATGATGACGACACCACTGAATCTGCTCACATACAAACATGCTGTTATTACTTTTTGCCGTGCTTTTTCTTGTTTGATAGGAGCCACAAGCTTCTGAAGCTTGCATTGGACGTGATGGGATTACAAATAACTGAAAGTGCTACATCACCTTTGTCAGAAAATTACATTCAATATGCAATGGACCGTTCAAATAGGATTAATGCAATGGTTTCTACCCTTGTATTGATGCATAAGGATGCTAAAGTTAAGAAAATTATTTCTTTATTCAAGGTGGAGATGGTCCACATTTTGCAGATCATACACTCTTTGCAGGTATCTTTTTGCACCTCATGCATATCATATGAAATCTGCAAATCATATCTGCTTTGTATAGTTCCTTGTTGAATATTCATCATTGTTTTAACGTGTTCTGGAATTTAAAAGAAATAAAGCAAAGAGGATTGGTGTCCATTATATGATTTATTACTCAAGAACATTTTGTGTATGTGTACTCTTGTATGCTCGATAACTTTGTGGGATTCGTTATTTTTGAAGCCTTATGTTGAATCAATAGCATATCTTTCATAAAAAATTCAAGGGAAACTCTAAATGTTATCTCATTGTAAGCTATGGACATCCAATTAAATCTGGCATGCATGACATGAATGGAATGAATATGTGATTGTGGTCGTCCGTGAGTATGAATAACACTTTTTAATTATGTTTTCTAATACTCTATAAATACAATTTTTATGATAGCTATATAATTACAATTTCTATGCATGCTATATCTCCTACATATGATTCGATCCGGCTTGGAAGAAGAAACCTAGATTAAACACTTGATTAATGCTGGGCAGTAAACTTTTGAAATTCTCAACACAACTTTTATTTTCGTCAAACAACAATGAATTAGCTTGATATCACAGTTTATGTGATTAGTTTTAGTTCACATGTTCTTCGGTTAGAACTTAAGTTATCCTCTGTTATTCTGACATTGTATTTATATAGTCTTAGGTGCCTTACTGGTACACCATCACTGTAACAAATTTTATGAGCAATAAAATTTAATCCCTTTTCTTTGTCTATACAGTCTTCAGAGGAAGCCAACTTGAACATTGAAGAAAGGCACAAAATACAATGTGCATGTGATCGACTGAAGATCATTACAGGTGTTATGCAGTGAATTGCTTGCAATTTAGAACGGTGTTTGTAACCCAAGCCGGT